>ML681973.1:15179689-15313481 GCA_007922195.1 Podocnemis expansa
TGTGTGTGTGTGTGTGTGTGTGTGTGTGTGTGTGTGTGTGTGTGTGTTGGGGGGGGAGGGGAATTGGACACAGTACTCCAAATGTTGTCTCACCAGTGCCTAAAACTGCTCTTGATCTGCTGGAAATTCTCCTACTAATGCAGCCCAATATGCAGTTAGCATTCTTGGCAGTAAAGGCACACTGTTGATTGATATCTAACTTCTTGTCCACTGTAACCTCCAGGCTCTTTTCTGCTGTACTGCTGTATAGGCATGGGGTCCCCAGTGTGTAGCAGTGCATGGGATTCTTCTGTCCTGAGTGCAGGACTCTGCACTTGTCCTTGTTGAACCTCAATCAGATTTCTTTTGGCTCAGTCCTCTAATATGTCTAAACCACTCTGTATCTGATCTCTGCCTTTTACTGTATTTATCACTCTCCCCAGCTTAATGTCATCTGCAATCTTGCTGAAGGTGCAATCCGCCCCATCCTCATAATCTTCAGTGAAGATGCTGAACAAAACTAGCTCTGGTGTTGATCCCTGGGGCACTCCACTTTTTTCTGGCTGTCAACTACCAGACATCAGGCCATTTATCACTACCTGTTGAGCCTGATGTTTACACCCCCTTGCATTTATTTTCATTCCATTCTGTAAGTTCACCAATCTTTTAAGCATCTGACAAAGTGGGATTTTCTCCCATGAAAGCTCATGCAAAAAATAAATCTGTTAGTCTTAAAGTGCCACACGACTCCTTGGGTTTTTTTTTTTTGCTGGACTAGACTAACATGGCTATCCCTTTGGAAACTAACCTGATGATCTAGCCAGCTTTCTATTCTTCTTATAGTCCATTCATCCAACCCACACTTCTTTAACTTCCTGGTAAGAGTACTGTGGGAGACCATACTAAAAGCTTTGCTAAAGTCAAGGTATATCACATCCACCACTTTCCCCACAACCATAGAGCCAGTCATCTCATCGTAGATGGTAATCAAGTCATCAGACAAACTGCCCTTGCTGAATCAATGCCCTGAGCACCTGTTCTATGACTTTTCTGGGGACTGAGATGAGTTTGACTGATCCGTAGTTCCCTGGGTCCTCCCTCTCTTTCCCTTTTTTGAAGATGAACACTATATTTGCCTTTTCCCAGTCATCTAGGACCTCCCCCAAATGCTACAAGTTTTCAAAGATAATAGGCAATGGTCTGCAATCATGTCAGCCAATTCCTTTGCTCCTGTCTACCAATAACCAATTTGCTGATCTTTGCAACTTGCTAGCTAGATTGACTGTCTTTGCCTCAACCCATAATCATCCCTCTTAACCATTTCCTGACAGGTGAAAACTGAGGAATAGATTGCTTCAGTGATCATCTGCTCAGTTTTTTAATATAAATGTTTTGTGCAATGATCAGTTTAACTCAAATGATGATGAGATGTGTTTTTAAGGGTTTAAGAATCTCATAGTGAAGCTAAGCGGGTGCAGACCCAATTCTTTGCTCATTCCCACATCAAGAATGGTTCATGGAAACCTTTGAAACCTCAGACTGCTGATAGCACACATTTCCAATGTGCAATGCCAGGGTTACTGTAGCTTTTTTCCTAGCTATTAAGCTATTGATTTAATCTATGTTGAAGGCCGGTCAAGTAATTAAGGGGCTGGACTGGGATTCAGAACATTTGGTTTTTGATTTCAGATCCTGGCTTTGCCACCGATTTCTTGTTTGAGCTCAGGCAAGTCATTTAATCTTTCTTTGACTTGGTTCTTCATGTGTAATATAGGACGAATAAACGTGCCTTTCTCTCACCTTTTGCATGTCATTATAGGCTGTAAGCACTACGAGACTGGGGCTGTTTCTTACTATGATATAGTTCAGTGTCTAACACTTTGGTCTCAGTCTTGGATGGGAGGGACCTCTATTTGCTATCATAATAATAGTAATAGCTATTGGAGTGATAATAGGTTGGAATGGGTGAAAAATGGGGCATTGTTAAGATGGATGGAATTAGGGCTATCGTGTGTTTCCCTTTGTAGATGGATTTCAATCTTATTAGGAAATACAAACTGGTATTTACTGAGTATAATGCTGGTGAAAAGGATCAGATTAACATCTCGGTACAGTGACGTTCTTCATTTAGCTGCAGATTGGTTACAATCATAGACATCAGCAGTGCACGTTTACCATGTCCTGGGCCAAAACCCTAGATATAAACAAAATGTCCTTCCAGTATGTGGAGGCTTAAAAAAATAACTTGCTCGAGGTTCTTCCAGTGAAAAGGGAAACTCCTGCTTTTATTGGTAAGCAAACAAAACTTTAAAAAACATGCATAATTTAAAATGCTGTGACAAGTGAGCTATTAAACTAATTAGCACTTCTGATTATAATTGGAATTAATTGTAACAAACCACCAGGGATAATGCAGGCACAAAATGTGAAGTTTCACCTTCTGCTCTGTGATGTGCAAAATCAAAACAGAAATAGCTGGTGAAGATGAATCTGAAAAATGAAAGCATTTGCAAGATATTTAGGAAAACAATTTAAATTATTTCCTTCACATAAGAATAATGATGACCATATTAATATAATTTCCTGTTTGTTTGAAATCACTGTGTGCTGTGCATTCACAGCAAAGGGCAAGATTTTGATGTACCTTGTGTGTAGTTGTGGTAGTAGTGCATTAGAGGCCATGGCCAGAAACTACCTCCAGAGGGCAGCAGAGTAACATGAAAGCTGCCAAGTTTCAAAGGGGTAGAGGTGAAACAAAAGTTGCTATTTCTGAGCTAATAATGGTCTGAACTGTGATTAGGGTTGGCAGAATCTGATTTTTATTTTTTTTTTTATAATTTCAGTGGAAAATATTGATGTTTATTTTAAACATTTTTATTTTTATTGATTTAATTTTCATAGTTGTGAGAAATTATGAGACAGAATTTTAGGACTGGAGGGGAACTTGCAAGGTCATTTAGTCCAGTCCCCTGTATTTAATGCAGGACTAAGCATTGTCTAGACCATCCCTGACAGGTTAAACAAAAGACCTGCCTTTAAAAATCTCCAGTGAGATTTCCACAACTGGGCAATTTATTCTAGTGCTTAACTGCCCTGACAGTTAAGAAGGTTTTCCTAATGTCCAACCTCAACTGCCCTTGTGGCAATTGAAGCCCATTGCTTCTTTTCCTATCTTCAGAGGTTAAAGAGAACAATTTTTATCTCTCCTCCTTGCAACAACCTTTTGTGTACTTGAAAATTATCATGTCCTTTACTCAGTCTTCTCATCTTCAGATGAAAGAAATAGTGTTCTTTCAATCTTCTGTCATAGCTCATAGACCTTTATTCATTTATGTTGCTCTTCTAAGAACTTTCTCCAATTTGTGCACATCATTCCTGAAATGTGGCACCCAGAACTGGACACAATACTCCAGTTGAGGCCTGATCAGCACAGAGTAGAGCAGATGAATTTCTTCTTGTGTCTTGCTTACAACACTCATGCTAATGCATCCCAGAATGATGTTTGCTTTTTTTTTGCAATAGCGTTACGCTGTTGACTCATTTAACGTATGATCCATCATAACCCCTAGATCCCTTTCTGCAGTACTCTGTTGTAAGGAGTCATTTCCCAGTTAGTTGGTGGGCAACTGACCGTTCCTTCCAAAGCGGAGTACTTTGCATTTGTCTTTACTGAATTTCATTCTATTAACTTCAAACCATTTCTCCAGTTATCCATATCATTTTGAATTTTAATCCTAGCCTCTAAAACACTTGCAGGTCCTCCTAGCTTGGTATCACTGTTAAATTTTATAAGTTTATTCTCTCTATGCCAGTGGTTCCCAACATTTTCTCTGCTGTGGCACACCATGTTACCTTTAATTAATTTGAGGCACATCACCATATAGTTTCCAAATGAACTCATGAATATGCATGAGCCAATGAGCCAATCCAGAGCTCTTTGAGTAGTCTTTCAAGAAATTTTGTGGCACATCTGCTCAGGGCTGATGGCACACCTGTGTGCTGTGGCACACAGGTTGGGAAACACTGCTCTATGCCATTAGCTAAATTTATTTTATGAAGATATTGAACAGAAGAGAATCTAGAACTGATCCCAGTGGGCTCCCACTCCATATGCCCTTTCATCTTGACTCTGGATCACTGATGAGTATTTCCTGGGAATGGTTTTCTAGAGAGTTGTGCATCCACCTTATAATAGCTCCATCTAAGTTGTATTTCTCTGATTAGTTTATGAGAAGCTCATACTAGATAGTACCAGAAGACTGACTAATGGGGCCTATAGGCCAGTGGTCCCCAAATTCTGGGGTGTGCCTCCTCAGAGGGGCACAGAGGAACAGTCATGGTGGTGCACAGGGGCTCCAGGCAGGGTGGGGAGGGAGTGCTACCCAGCTCTGCTCGACTCCCTGCTCGACTCTGGCCCTGGCTGCTGAACTGGCCCCAACTCCTGGTCCCAGCTTCTGCTCCGGCCACACTCCAGCTTCAGCTCCCATTCTCTGGCTCCCTGAGGGGTGCAGACCAAAAAAGTTTGGAGAGCACTGCTGTAAGCACTACTGCAAGGCAAATACTTCTTCAATATTTAAGAGAAGCAGCAGAAGCTAGAAACTTTTTCGCTTTAGTGTTACTAAAAGATATGCTATAATGCAAAGTTACTGCTGCAAAACATTCCAAGAAGCATTTTTTGCTTTATTGGAGCTGCTGTTAGGAGTGAGACAGACTCCTAGTCCCAGCAGGTGGTGTGAGTACCATTTGTGTTAAGGTTAATGGCAGCATCTCAGTTTGCTGCCAGAACAGAATTATTGCTGTGAGAGCTGATGACACAGATAGCTTAATTTTTTTTAAAAAATCAAGCAAAGATCAAATTTTTAAAGAGATAATAACTTTATACAGGCTCAACATTGCAGTTATTTAAGAAAATATATAAACACTTATTATTAATATACTATTTATTTTTCTGGTAGCACCTAAAAGCACCAAACTGGTATTGGTTCCCCACTGAGAAAGGTATTGTGCGCACACACATGAATTACAAACAGCCCATGCATGGTTGCAATGTCTAAACTGACAGATAACATACCAGCCATGCTCACTGCCCTCCTCTTTAGCCCCATCCTGGGCACTGGTTCAGTACCTGACCTTCAGAGAAAAGCATAAGCACCTGAACCGCCAGCTACATTTTCTGTAGCATTTAGGCTTTCCTGGTATGACTACCATCCAAGCCCAGGCCAACACAATTCTACTTAACTCAAGAAAATTCTGGAATTGCAGCGACACTGGGAAAGCCCAAATAATACAGAAAAAAGTGCAGCTCTGCACAGAGTTTAGCTCAATATATAGAAACTCCACTTGAAACTGTGTTAACACAATTCACTTCACTGTTACAGTTTTAGTTCCTGAGAGAGATCAGTGCAATTAACTTCTGTCACCTCTGCAGATATACATCTTGACGATAAGACCTATAGTACTGTAAATCAGACAGGAAATTTCACACCCTGCTTCATAAACACACTGTGTACAATATATAAATGTCAATTTCTCATTTAACTACTGTTAAAATTCAACATTGGCTTAATAAGGCTGTATGTAAACTGAGACATAGTCATTAAAGCTTGACTGGAAGTTCAGTGCATTATACAAATAAATTGAATGGAGGAGTTTCTCAGGAATATAATTAACTTTTCCCACATCAGTTCTGATGGCTTAAAATAAAAATAAAATCCCTACATGTGTTAATTTTAAGTAATTGTTCCTTGTTCTGCTTTCTTACATAAAAACGGTAAGTTACTCTTCACTTGCAACTTTGTCACATCTTCCATTCTACTGTTTGCATGATGCTGGCCCAAAAACCAATTGAAGTTAATGGAAAAATTTCCAGGGACACCAGTGGATTTGTGGCAAGCCCTGTATTTGCAATAGCTTCCCACTCCCCATGCATATCTCAAATTCATCCCCAGTGCAATTCCTCTAACTTCACAGGAGTTAGATTAGTGACGAATTTGGCCTTTCACAAAGCCATAGTCTGGTGTTCCTCCTTATTGTATCTATTCACCTTCCCGTTCTTTGTCATTTGAACTGTTGTCCAAGGCGTCTTATTTATGGCCTTTGTGAAGGGCAATGAAAGTTTTTGATGTTCTGGGTGTTATCATAATGTCCAAGACTGTACTGTAGTGATCAGTTATCAGGAAAAAAAATTCAGAAGTAGATAACAGCCAAGTCCTTGGGGAAATCTGTGGCATCTAGTCAGAAGGCTGACTTCTGAAGCATGGTACTCTATGTGCTGCAGCAGAACTGAAATTATGCTCAAAATCCTAGCCTCCTCTCTTCTTGAAATCATGATGCTCCTGGTATCTCCATAGCTTCTGTCATTCCACTGGGCATGATGGTGTTCAGTACCTTGTAGACCAGAGATTGAATTAAAGTTTAAAAATCTGAGTGGTGCCACCATTTAAAATATTCAATGTTGGTTTTTCCCTTGAAGGTCCAGCCCTTGAAGGGAAGTGATTACAGGAGAATCCCAGTTTTTTCTGTCCTTTAAAATAAGTTTCTAGTCCTCCTGGTTATGGAGAAAAGCTTGAAAATCAGACCTGAAAGTCATGTGATAGAACTTTTACCACATTTTAAGTTTTTAATCTGTGATTACTAAACCAGTATCATGAATTTTTTGAGACCCGCCTCATGATTTGACTAGTCTAGGAGTTGAGAGATCCAGGTTTAATTCCCTGCTCTTCCGTGTCTTCTTGTGTGACTTTGGGCAGGTCACTTAGTCTCTTTATGCTTCTGTTTCCCATCTGTAAAATGGAGATGATAAAGCTCATGTCACTGATGTATATGGGGGATAAATTCATTAGTGACTCAAGCACTTAGAGATATACTGATGAAAAATGCTATATAAGAGCTAGGTGGGATTATGGCCATTGCTATTTTTGAATGCTTGTGTTTGGCAATTGGTCTTTCAGATCAACAGAGGCCCTCATCACCAAACCAGTGTCCCAACCAATGTTGTTCTCTCAATGAAAATTAATTTCATCTGCTCTTGTACTTATAAGAAACTTCTTGTAACTTACACTTATCACTGCTTTAGCAGTGATAGGCAAATGAGTTGTTAAAGAAAGCCAAGTTTAATCTGATCTAGCCTCCAGTGGGAACTATACCTCCTCATATTTAATTGGAATTTAATACTTCAGGTAATAATAAGTCACTGTTGGATATAGTAAATTGGACAGTTTTGAGTGAGTATGTCCTAATGCAACATTGCAAGTTTTACTGCTTGGACATTAATGTGCCTGGAAGGTACTGACAAATGGGATATTCCTCTTTAAAGGATGTTTTCATGTTACAGGAGTCAAGCCAGACCTTAAATAACATCTCCTTCTGACCTCCTCTCTTGGCCATCTAAAAAAATTTCTTCAGTAAAAGAAAATTGAGTGTCGCATGATGGTATAATTATGATCTAGATGCTAGAAAACAGAAATAAAGATGTGTGATTAAAGCATGTAAACCACAGATTTGGGGCTCAGTTCAAGCCCCACCTAAATCACCAGTGATACAGCCTTTGACTGCTTATGTCTTTGGCTCAGGCCCGTTGACCCCTGGGGTGGCTCTTCTGTCTGTTGGGATCCCTGTTGATTTACCACTTGCCTTCTTTCATGTGGTCATGTGCCTGTATGGAGCTCATTACAGAATGAGGGTCTTGGCATATCCTTAATATTAATTAGAGCTCACATTTATTTGTCGCAACAACTTTACAGACTATGCATGCTGATTGCTGCTTTTCAGCCTGCTCTAGAAAGAGGGTAGAGGGGCCTCTCCCAAGTGGGAGCCCCCTGGGATGTGGACTAACTCAAATGGAGTTTCCCTTGAGGCTTCTGAAGAGCACATATTGAAGTAGCATTTGTCCCCTCTCCTTTCCTGATAGAGCTGCTGGAGGTAGTGCTAGAAAGGAGTAATGTCTGCCTGACCCAGTGGCATGTGCGCCTCTGCAAGACTGGTCGTAACAGACCACGGGAATCATTGACCCACCAGTGCAGTGAGCTGTAGGAGTTCATCTATCTAATCAAAGCCATGGAAGGGCTGTTCTTCACTTGGGTAGCTGCTCTCCATCTCACCACTCATGCTGTGCTCCCTGCATCCTAACTTTGTACCTTATGAATGTCAGATCTGTAGAAGGTTCATCTTGAGCCACAAAGGCTGTTGATTTTCTGAGCCATATGGGATGAGGGAAGATCCCTAATGAATCTGGGCCTCTTGGCTATGATTGGAACATTGTTTAAGTACAATTTTCCCCCAGGGATTGTGTCGTAATATGAACATCTGTTGAAAATGTCTTGGTTGGGCTGCTGCTTGGCGATTGCTTCTCTTACAGATGAGATTTATGCCAGCTGACAAACCAATGCTAGTATGGAGAACTGAAGGGGGTAGTTTGTACTATGTGTCCTTTCTAAGGGCACACTATATGCAGAGAAAGCAGCTGGGATGAAGCAAACCACGGTGAAACACCTGTGAATCTCATTAAGGCTCATCTCTATTTTTGACTGCCCCCATCTGATTTCCATGAACTGTCTCTAATGATTTAGTCTTGCAGGTTTTGGTAGGAACTGGGCCATGACAAACAGTCCTGTGCCAAACTAGATTAAATAGTCCACACGGTTGTTCAGGCAAAGGCCACAAATTTGTGGTGTTTCCAAACTTGTTCACAAGAGCAGCATAAATAATACGATGCAAGGGTGGGCCCAAACTTGTGAATTCTTAGCTGCAATGATCTTGCGGAAGTCAATGGGAGATCTGAGAGGGATTGGCTACAGGACAGGCCTATTGATAGTGTTTCTTTTCTTTCGTTAAATGTGATGAGCCCAGATCTCTTTAGTCTGGGAAGAACAGAGATGAAAATCTTAAGGTCTCACCTCTGACACCTGTCTGCTGTGTGACTCTGGAAGTCACCTCATCTCTCTCTGTTTCTCTCTTTGTTTCCTGCCATTTGTCTGGCCAGTCTATTCAGACTAAGTTCTTCAGGGCAATGACAGTTTCTTATGCATTTCAATTCCATTGTACTGGACAGTATACAGTCTCAGCTGGGGTCTTCAGGCATTAGTGTAACCATAATACAGTAATGATTGTTAACAGAAGGTGCAGAGGACCATAAATCATGCCCTGTATTGTTTAAAACTTTTAATAAAGACTGAATATTGAGAAAAGAGGAAAGAGAAAAATTATTGTTAAAGTAAGCATCAGTTATAGTAGGGAATGAAAACACAGTACACTATAAAATTAGACTTGCTTGACTACATCAGTCAGGAGTGTGACAAATTCACACCCTAGGCAGCATAATTAAGCTGACCTAAGATCTCATACATCCCATGCTTGACTGATGGAAAACTTCCATTGAACTAGTTACTGCCTCTCAAGGCATGGATTACCTATGCTGATGAGAGAACCCATCCTGTTGGCATAGATCTGCAGTTTTCAACATTTTTTTCATTTGTGGACCCCTAAAAAATTTCAAATGGAGGTGAGGACTCCTGCCAAAATCTTAGACATAACCTGTGACCCCTGGAAGAAAACCACTACTCTTCTATGGCAATGACGATCTTTCGCAGGCTCCTTAGACATAGTCCCCCCAGGAGCTGAAAACCACTGATTGGCAGTGTTGACGCTGAAGCACTACAGTGGCATAGCTGTAATGGCACGATAGAGTTTTAAGTATAGACAACCCTTAGAAATATCATGTTTCCTGGTTTTTCTGGCAGATCTGGTGAGGTCTCTGAGAGACATATTGGAAGCTCTCTCTTACTTCTTACTTGAAGAGTATGGCTGTCAATCTTTAACAAAGATCAACTTCTAAATTTTTAATTTCAAAGTCTAATAAATAGATGGTAACAAAAACAAACAAAATCCAACCCTTTAAAATCATTTGGCTGAAACTCACTTCCTAGCTCAGTTTTTCATATTGACTATAGCTGACTAAAAAATATCAAAATTCTTCAATAAAAAGGGGCACTTTTTTCATGAAACCTTATGCAAAAGTTCAAACAATTTTTACCAGTTTGACTCTTGTGACATCATAATTTCACTAGTTCTAGTCATCAGAGGTCCTGCCAGGTAGTCAAGACTTGAATTTCCAAAGTAAAAAAGAAGCAGAAAAATATATCTTCTAGTGCAGTCATGCAGTATGAAAAAGCCAACAAAATTAATTTTTCATTATGATTCATCTTCATGCACATCCATAAGATAGAAATGTTGCCTGTTAACTCATTTAAGTGATGACTTTGACTTCAGTGGACTATTTGCATTAGTAAATTAACTGGAATGTGGCTTTTAGAAGCATGAACTTTCAGCCCCTGGTCAAATCATATTCCAAATTACACTACTGGTTACTGGGGGATAGTGAGGGGTGGTGCTTGACCAGGATACGATGGAGAGCAGAATTTGGCCTAATAGAGGAAAGTTTTGTTTGTTTGCTAGAAAAAGATTAATTTAAAACTATAGAAAATGTACCTAGAGACCCAGCATAGTGGATTGCTTGTAAGTAATGTTAAAAAAAACCCCTCACACTTGTTTAATTTGAAGTTGCCTTTTAAGCATTTCCAACTCCACTGTGTAATCTACATCAGACTTTGCTAGTAGCAACTTGAAAATGTATCCAAAAAAACCCCCTGTTTTCAAATACTTCTGTTTCCAAGATTAACATGAAAACACTGAAAGTGGTACATTCTTATGTAGGGAAGCTGAAATACAAGGTGGCAAGCACTGGGGTCTGAGGAAAACATTCTCTGTCTATATTCCAGGTGGCATCTTTTCTGGGAAGCAATTTAAAAAAAAAAAAGAAAAGAAAGCAGGCTTTAGCTGGCTACTGCCACAAATCGGAATAATGACAGTTTTAGCAGTAAACAGTTTAAATTTATACAGGTGACATTTAAAATGCAAATCAGACCTTAAGATAATTACTGGAAGTAAGGAAGTCTGTTGGTTTAGGGAATGTTTCCAGTTTCTATAGAAATTATTTAAAATGTAACAAGTAGCTCAATGAAGGAGCTTATGTCTTGGCAGGCGTAGCTGGAGTTTGACTTCCATGGAGCTGGGGAACTTGATTAATCCAAATGATTGGTGCCTCTAAGCTGTCTGACAGCTCTAGAAAGTACTATGGTAAAGCTTATGTTTTAGAAATGTGCCATTCAAATCAAGTGAAAAAAATTACTTATGAATCTCATAATATTATAAATGAAGATATTGAGCTAAACTTAAACCCTGATTCTGCAGACATGCATGTCCTTAAACACGCTACACTCCCTTGAATAGGTCCACCAAAGTTAAGATAAGAATATTTATAGCTTGAAAGCTTGGGGTCTTGCTTTAAATCCCTGCATATGTGTGTGTGTGTGTGTGTGTGTGTGTGTGTTGGTGCCACTATATTTCTAATATGGCAACCTTTTCCTTTATGTGGACCTCTACATCATTATTGAAAGCTTTTGCGGATCACATTCTAATTGCCAAATGTGCAAAAAGCATTGGTTCACATTAATGTCATGCAAAAGTGCCACTATTTAAATTCAGAGAATGTTATATTGCACAAGGATATTTGTGAAGCAAATTACATTCCAAAAAGTAATGCAACATTGAATATGATACATAAGAGGAACACAGGATTGTATTATTGTTACATTATCTCCCTCCCCCAATGTACCGCCTGCAGCACCCTCACAGACCACCAGTGGCCCATGGACCACAGGTTGGAAACCACTGTAATAGGACATATATCATAAAATTTTATTTTAGTATTTATCACTTGTTGTGCCCATTTAAGTAAATTCCTCAGGGCTGGGACTGTCTCTAACTGTGTGATATCTAACACAATAAGGTTCTGCTCTTGGCAGGGGTCCCTAGGCACTAGGCTAATGCAAATAATGAATACTTGTAATAAATATAGGGATTGCCATTTCCTGTTGTGATTGCCCTCACTTACACCGACCATTCATTGCAAGGATCAAATTGGAAGAACTTCTCATTTTCTTTTCAAAAGTAGATGCTAATTTCATCCCTTTCTGCTTGCCATTCAGTTGCAGATAGACAGTGTTATAACTTCTGGGAGTGCAAGTCTCAATCCTCTGTTGCATAATATTACTGCTGATTGAATGAATGAAGACGAATAGAATGACTTATTTCCTGTGGTACATTAACAATTGGCATAGAGGAATTGCTTCAGGAAAAATAGATCTAAGTGATGAATAAGTTAAAAAACTAAATTGATCTGCATTTTATAGTAGCACTACATAGTTACCATAAACACCACGCTGTGTTTGTGGCCTCTTCTGTATTCTTTTTGCTTGTCAAAGCACTTAGCATACAACCCAAGTTATACACAGTGGAGTTATAGCTGTGTGAGTACCAGGGCATTAAAGAGACAAGGTGGGTGAAGTAATATCTTTTATTGGACCAACTTCAACCACATTGTCTCTGTGGAAGAAAATAACATTTACTGTCAACTATTGCATTTTTCTTTAATGAAAAACCTGGTAACTAAAATACCTACTAGAACTTTGCTGCCTTGCAAGAAAGAAACGTGTGTATGTGTAAACTTAGGGAAGTTCCCTGTTTTGTGGATTTCATCTGATGTGGTCATTCAGATGTAATGAGTAAAAAGGGAAATAACCAAATCTGTTTTTATAACTGAATTTTGCTATCTTCATAATAGGGTTTCACTGTTCATTTTAAATCCATAGGAAGGTTGAAGAGTCCTGCTACCTTAGGAGGAAGAACTGCAGTTCCAATTGAACAGCTTTTTAAAATATTGTTTGCTATTTTCCAACAAATGGCAAACAAAAGAATAAAATCAGTTGTTCTTCAGAAATCTCATTGGTCATCTACTACTTGTGCTGTACATACATCCATGTCCATATTAAACAGTTAAGACAATGTTTTCAGATTTCAGTGCTTAAAGTAAGTACCCTATATACATATCATTTTAGACTTTGAAATAAGTCGCCTGATTTTGAAAAACAGGCAGGGATATCTACTGGTTTAAGGACTGGACTGACACTCTGGAAACTGTAGTTCAATTTCTGGCTCACAGATACACTTGCTGTGTGTACTTGGCCAAATCAAACATACCCTGTGCCTCCATACCTTAGTCTGTACAATAGGGGACAGCTTTTCCTTGCTTTGCTGAGGTGTCCTGAGGGTAAAATCCACGCATGACTGTGAGGTGCCCAGAACTACTGCTGCAGTGATGGCTATATAAGCAGAGAGAGGTGTAAGTACCAGCAGTTCTCATTTACTTGTGTGGGTGCTTAGTATCTTGAAAAGCAGGCCATTTTTGTTTAGATGAAACAGGAAATTAGGTGGCTGGCTTTGAAACTCTGAGCCTCGATATGTGTACGAAGGGCCAATTTACAAAAGAAAGAGAGGAGTAAAATGATGTATCTGTATGCATTGGAACTAAGGTTAAAAAACATGGCAGCTTCAACAGCTGTTTTCAAAACTATCCTAAATATGCTGATGTTGCTTCTACACTAGCAAATGGGGAACACTCAACCTTAGGCAGTGGACAAGATGGGCAGTTAGGGTCTGGTGAAGGCAGGAGGTTTAAACTCAGTTGGAAATGAGGTCCTGCTTCACTGAAGTATGTACTATACTGGAGTAAGCCCTGAGTGAATATTTTCCTCTGAGCCTATAGGGTGACACTTAGGTGGCAGAAAACCCATGCGGTGAAGAGACAACTTCTTCCTCTTAATGCCACTGGCTCACAGATGCTCCCATTGCTCTGCAGTAGGCAACCCTACTTCTAAGGCAGCCAGTTCACTTAGTTTATTTCTCATTCATGTTCTCAGTTGATTTAAAACTATCTTCCCCATTTTAAAAACTGATCATGTTAATAAAGACCTAACAAAGTTCTCTCTTATCCAGGGGTGGTAGCTCCAATTGTCTCAGTGCTACTTCTGATTTTGTTGTAATTTACATTGTTTAATATGCTTCTGATGGCTCTACATCGAACTCTTCCAAAGCAATGATTTCCTCGTTAATGTATGTGAACACTACTGGATAAAATACTCAAGGGGATGTCTAACATTTTAATTTGATTTTCAGTAGTGACACCTTTAGAATCTTGTTTGCTCCTTCAATTTTTTCTTTTTTTCACTCAAGCTCTGATTTAGCTGATGGCTTTGGGGATTTTTTGGACAATAATTATCTGAATCTTTTTCCTCATCAGGATAATGCAAAGTTTTTTTTCCGTAGCTGATATTCTTCCTTTTGTTCTTTGCCTCCAGGTTCATTATTTCTCTACACTGAGTTATTTGCCTAGTTAGCTATGATACAATCCTTTTGTTTCTGTCTGAATGGTTCCTCATTAGCCTGTGTGGGTGTGAATGTATATTTTTATATGTATAAATCTGCCAGGCTGCTCATAAAAACCATAATCTGGCTGGAAAAAATTGACAAAAATGTCTGTGACCCTAGAAAATGGACTTTATTGTCAATAAATTTACATAGTTCACAATATATTTGTGTGTGTTTGTATTACATGACTGGTAAACAACTGTGTACATGGATCAACTGCCTGTCTAGCTATATTGGACAGATTCTCACCAGAAGCAAAAACTGTGAAGCCATGCTGATGAACATCAGCGGAGAATCTGGACCCTTCTGGGCTAAATCCCTGTTTGGAGATGATTGTTAATATATTATCAAATGCATTTCTAAACATAGCTGCTCCATTTGATGGCAGTACCATGGAAACAAAGACAACATGAGGCCATATCTGGTTTCCACAGAGATACTGCAGTATGTTTATTGAACTGAAATGAACAGCCAAGAAAGCTTCTTTCCTGGCTGCTGTTCATTGAGTCAACATTATTATATGTTGAATAGCATGATAGGTACCTACATTGTGACACTGAGTTTTGTGTTGCATGTTCTCTGAAAAGAGAGGCTGGTTAGAAGTGTATCTGCCAAGCTTTTAAAGAAGATTAGATGTTCAGTCCTGTTAAGCATCCTTCTTTATGGAGGGATGAGATCCTCTTCCCTTTACTGCACTCGCACCGTCTTTAAGCACTGTTCTGATTCCTTTCCTGGCTCACTCACCTCCTCGCCACATCTCGGCACTCCATGCGCCTCTGAGATTGTTCAGGCTCTGGACGATGATCTGATCCTATAGTTTCCTATTTAACTGGTTCATTTTCTCTGTTTTAAATTAAATCCATTGGGCTTGAGTCCTATTTCATTTACACAGTTGTAAATTGATCTATTTCTGGTTAGTTACTTCAGTTTTCTACCAGTGAGGGGTAAGAATCGGGCACATACAAGAGAATACTGGTATGTTGTTCATTTTAATTTAATCTTTTTACTCTTGATTTTAAGAACTTTACACTGGAAAATGAGAACTGATACTAGATTAGAATTCATTTTAAATGAATTATGCTTTAAAGTGGCTTTTAGTTAAATATTTTGTGGTTACGCTTTAGGTCAAGTTTCCATTTACAATGGGTTAATAAATGATTTCAACAGGTTAGTAGGTTGCTTCTAACAGTCTGTAACATCTTTTGCTGAAGTGTTTATAGTCATCTGTAATACATACTATTCTTGCCCATAACATGTTTATAACATCATCTTTTTATTAGTGGTGGTTAACCCTTTATAAATAGCGCCTTAATATAATGTGTGACCAAATTCTTTATTGAGCTATGTTGAGCCTCATGGACAAAGTGGAATCTTCTGTGAAGTGATACAAATGCAATATCAGAACAGACATGCAAATAACAGTCTTGCCCTTGACTCTTTGGCCTCTCATCCAGTCAGACATTCAGTGTAGTCTCCACAAATATGGAACCATGCAATGGAGGCTGGTGCTCCTGAGATCAGTCTCATCAATTGATCTGTCAGTATTGAGTTTCTCAGTTCAATGTGAATGGCATCAGCCAGTTCACTTGGGATCAGAGCTGTGTCCATCCTATTGGACATCAGTGCATCTTTTTTTGTTTAATGCTATTGGCTCCAGTACTAGATCGGAGGTGGACAAAACTGGATCACAGCTAGGCAACAGCTATTTTCCATTTGGTCACCAGAGGACATGCCTCCATTACATTTCTGCAGTGGAGCTAGGGGACAGTCTACTAAACTTGGCCACCATGGTGACCAGAAACATACATTTGTCAAATCCTATACTAGGCAGTCATCTTGGTTGAGTCATTTCAAAATTATAGCTCTATTATTAGTTTCAGCTCATGTGGAATGGCCATTGCAAGATTATATAGAGAATACCAACCAAATTTTGGTTGCAGAAACATTTATAAACTGAACCAAGATCAGGGACCCACTGGTACAAGATGCTGTGCCAATGCTAGGAAGGACCCACTTCTTGCTTATGGTCTAATTAAAATGTGTGCAAGAATAAAAGGGAAGCAAGATTGATTACACAAGGGGAGCCCAGAAAGGTAATAGGACTTTGTGGCACCTGTGGCACAGATTTTCCTTGTTATAACTGATATATTTGAAAAATGTATGCTGTGCTTGTAGTGATTTGGGTTACCTTAGGTCATTGGGGTTGCCATAGTGATAGATGGGAAAGTTGCTTAGCTGCTAGGAAAACCTGTCTGACTGGTTTCAGTTTCTGTTCAATAAAGGTACCATATGGAGCTCTGAGTATGCTGCCTCCTAATATCTAATTATCATTCTCCAAATTCATAATAGTGCTATTCTAGTTGTTTTGGTCCCAGGACATCACAGAGACAAGGCAAATGAGGTAACATCTTTTACTGGGCCAACTTCTGCTGCTGAGAGGTGGGCTTTACTCTCAGACCAACAGAAGTTGGTCCAGTAAAAATATTAGCATGCCCCCCTCCTCTCTCTATTTGAAAGATAACATTCATCTAATGCCAGCAACTTTCACTAAGTTAATTACTTTCCTCACCACAAACGCTATTATAAAAATACTTTCCCCCTTCTCTGCTTCATGCTAAATGGTAATTTATTTTTTAGCTTGGAAATAAGGACTTCATGTTCTGGATGTGCAATATAGATTATATGTCTAATTTCATCAGTTTGCCTACAGATGCCTGAGATAATTACAGTGGGAAATTCAATTTCTTTGCCTAGATTCAGTCAGGATCATTCTGCCAGCTTCACAATGGGATTCTGGCTGTCATTACAGAAATAAAAGAACACTTTATCTACCTGCTGGGGCTGTTTTTATCGGAGGCTGTAGCTAGAGGTTTGTTTTTTATTTTACTGTTGTGATGCAGTGAAGACAAATGCTGCAACGTTTTGGCTTTTTAAAATAATACACATCTGAGGAAAATCTAAATCTTTCTTTAACCAAAACAACTGAGCAGCAGCAGTGAACAAGTGTGAATGAAAGACTCAAAGTGGCAAACAGTGGAGTGTATTTTTTTTTTTTGGCAGCTATGTATATATATTTGCATGTTCACACTTGTTGGATTTTCTTTTTCCTCCTGCCTTCCTATCCCCATCCTGACATTTTGGGCAAGATTTTTTATCTTTATTTGGTTGCAAAGCACTTTAAATGACAAGGGATTCCATTGCCCTCATTGGGGTAAGAAACGCGACCAAAGCTGGAAAGATTCTGATACCTTTGTATTAGTACCTCACTTGGTAAGTAATTCCACTGGTGTCAAAGTGGAAACCCATTGAGAGGAAGGTTGGCAGAATCTGGTCCCACAGTAGGCACAGTCAAGACTTTTGTAAACTCTTAAAAATAAAAATAAACAAGACCTCCATGTGTGACAATTCCATACAATGGCTGAAATCTCCAAATCTGTATTGACACGTTTTCAAGTGCCTTCTTCTATCAGCAGTTCTAACTTTAGCCTCTCTGCTCCTTTCCATAGGAATTTTCCTTGGTTTATCTGAAGACCTGTCTCCTAGCTTTCAGTTTTGCTGCCCAACTACCCTGTGTCAATATGAGAATCAAAGTGTAATTTCTGAGTATGTTAAACACAAGAGTCAAGGGTTCAAACTTAACACAAGAGCTTCAGCCCTTATCAATTCCCATGTGTTGCATTCAACATCTATTGTTCATTCCACCTTTTGTGGTTAATGGTGTCCCCATGGCAGTACTCAGTCCTTTTATACTATGGACTATGGCCTATATTTTCAAAAGTCACTAATTTTGAGGTCCTCAATTTTTTGGGTACCCAATTTGAGACACCATAGATGACATGGATTTTCAGAAAGGCTGGATGATTGTTCTCTGCATACTTGTTTGCAAACTCATGTTTCAGTCCAGGTCCCTCATTCTTATCTACACAAAGAGGAAGAGTACAAAAGTAAAGATGTAGAAGAGACTTTAGAGTCAATTAACAAATGTTGGAATCAGACCCTAATGTAAGGTGGAATCATGATATGCTAGAAAATGTAGAAATTCAGACTAACATGAACTGTCTGTGATAAATAATGAACCATCCCAATTTTCCTTCCTCCTATGTTAAAATGCTTCCCCAGCATTACCTTTCTTGGTCCTACTTTATATTAAGTTTCCACTTATAAATAGCTCATAAGGGGTTAAAATGATTATTAGACGTTATAACATGTTACAGGTTTGAGTGCTTTGTGTTATAGATATAAACACCTCAGAAGAAGTTATGGATGGCTCTAAGTCATGGTTACGTGCAGTTGGCTGGATTCTACAATCTGCAAGCCAAGGTGAACCTAGGAACACTGAGGCATGGACGTGCTTTCCACTCCCTATTCTTTTCTTGGAGCTATTTGTAAATACCACCTGGAATTAAATAGTTCATTGTGTTTTTTTAATCAAATGACCAAAGTAAAAACTTGATATTTTGTTGAGAATTAATTACTTGGAATGTGCTAGTACACGTATCCAAATCTGGAGTAGGATGCACCAACTATTTATCCACACATAACAACAATTTGCAAAATTTGAGAACAGAAGATGAAGAAGAATATCATGTACACTTGCAACTGCATGGGGATTTAGATAGGCAGCCTGTAATTACCTCAGCTGGAGTGTGTCCAGAACACAGAGGTTAACTCCCTTGCGCCTCAAATAACTGGCAGGGGAGCTCTAATGACCACAAATTGCCAAGACCTCAATTTTGCACATTGTCTAAATACATAGAGTGCAAAAGTAATTTAATTCAGGCATCACAACTAAGGGAACAATGGTATCTCATGTCTTGGGCTCATCTCCAGGTCATCTTGCTGTTATTCCTTTTGTTCAGATTATGAATTTAAAATCTGAAATGAATTGGCTCTAAATTCTAGCAAAAGGGTCAACCTTGCTTTTGCAAGAGAATGTAATTGAATGATCTCAGGGACAAGTAAAACTTTTGCAAGTGACTAAAATGGATCATTGCCCACCCGTCTCTTCAGAAATTTTCTGCTGGCCTTTTAGCACTGCAACACTTCCATAAGGCTTGCACAGGGGCAAATTCTACTTTCAGACATTCTCTTTACCAAAACATCAAATCCCCTTAGCAAAACATAGTTAAGGGTAGGATTTTTCAGGGAGTGAGGTGGCCCCTGAAATTCAGTACGAGTTTCGCATCAAACTCCCTAACCTCCCTTGAAAATCTCAGTTTAAAAAACATATAGGGCCAGGTCCTCAGTAGGTACAGAGCAACTTAACTCCATTGAACTTCAGCAGAAATATGCTGATTTACACCAGCTGAGGATCTGCCCACACTTTCCCCTATTTATATAAATGAGAATTTTAAAGACCATTTTACCACACCAGTGTAGAATAGAATAAATTTGGTTTCAATAATTCTCTGTTCTGACATGGTAAAATGGTCTTAGGATGAATGCAAAGGAGCCAAAGTTTAAATGAAAAGCAGACTGTATAATTGTATTGCTTTATTTCTCCAGACTTGCATTCCAAATACGTATTAAGTTCATGTAAACAATATCAAACGTGATAGTCTTTATGGGTAAAGAGGTAGAATTTTATCTTCAAATTCAATTTAATCCTAAATACAAATACTTGAATAGGACATTCTATTAGACTTATGATACTGGCTCTGTTCAGTGAATTTCCATGATGCCTATAACTGGTCCTTTTGATTTGCTGGGGCTGCTTTGTAAAAGTATCCAGTTGGGCAATAGCAGCAGATAGCTGCTCCAGCATGGATGTTCTTGTGACTGAGATGGTAGAATTCATGCCCTTGGAAAAAATTACCCTTCTTTTGCAGGAGAGAGAGAGAGAGAAAATTTTATGCTAATTTAAACAGTGGTTTGAATTATGTGGAGCTAAAAATTTTGACCAAGATTTTCAAAAATAGCTTCCTTCTGGTTCCAAAGTAGTGATCGCCTTTCAGAACTGCTGATCACTCAGCACCTCCTGCTGACTTCGGTGGATGCTCAAAATTTTTGAAAACCAGGTCACTGTTCACAGGTTTAAATCTGGGTTTAGGCTATTTTTGAAAATCTTGGTTTTAACTAGAAAGCCAGTTGCAATAACATAGTAGGGCTTTGATTAGATAATATACAAGTAGACAGTTACTTGAATGTTAATATTGTTTATCTTTTGGTTAACTACTCAATGGCTGCTTTTAAATATAGCAATTGTAAGCAATTGGTCCCTGTCATAGCTGTCTGTCATATACAAGCTAGCTCTCGCCTGTCTGCCTGAAAAGTCCTATCCCGGTGATGTTCTCCTGTTATGGGTTGGACTTGGCACCTATTGAATTTAATGGTAAAAATCTCATGGAGTCAACAGGAGGGAGATCAGGGCTTAAAACCATGTTTCAACTGTTCTGCAGTGTGTTGTATGGCTGTTCTCTGGGGAATCAAGTAGCCCTATTTTCTGAAGACCACATGTTCAAAAGCACCCCGTTTATCCCATTTCATTTTGGGATAGCAGGCTTCTGACTCTAAATATAGGTTACAATAAAAACCCTTATGAAAGTGTATTTTAGGGAGGACTGTGAACATCTAGGAAACTTGTAGGTTTTGATTCTTCGTTACACCAAAACTCCTTTACAGCATCTTGGAAGTGTAATGTTCCAAAAGGGCAGCTGTGTTAATCTAGTTCAGCAAAATAAACATGGAGTCCTGTGGCACCTTTGAAGACTAACAAATTTATTTATTGCGTGAGCTTTCGTGGGAGAAAATCCCATTTCTTTAGATTGTTGTTAGTAAAATTTCATAATCACAATTACATTCCACACACCATTGTAACAATGTTTGTATAAGGTATGCCTTGTACGGTATCATTTAATAACTCATAATCTTCTGGTCACTAGGAATCTGGTAAAATATGTGTAGCAACATTGTGTGGGAGGTTATAAGATTTCTCTGTATGGTACTATTAATGCATGTTTCAAACCCTACAGCCCTACTCAAACAGAAGTTGGTAAACATGTTTATGCTAAACAAAGTATGTTCAAGTTAAAGTGTCTGGGTAACTCTGTTTGAGGTAACATGTTGTGTGCATATTATTTCCTTAAAGGAATAAGCAACTTAACATATTTGTACTGTACAAGAGAGGGTTGAGCAGTACAGGACATACATATCTGGGGGAAGATCTGGGACTGGGGTCACCTGTGGCATAACCAAGGCCAGGTAGCGCTAAGGCGTGGTTGGCTGACTGCAGACCATACACAGATATAATGCACAGGCACCATTTACATGCTGAAGGTTGATTTTGAGCAATCCAGAATGGAGGCTACAGCAACAGAGCAGTGTAAAGGACACCTCAGGTTATAGGGCATTGGTGAGACAGTTACTTATTAGTCACACCTATTAATTTGTTAATGTTTGTGAAGAAAATTGAAAATGGAAATAGCTCTGTAATTAATACAAGTGTTGTTAGTTTTTATTTATTGCATTGCATTTCCCACATCTGGTTCCTGCTAGAACTAGTGTTGCAGTTGACCCTGGTCTATTGTTCATTTCAAGAAAGCTTGTTTGCTGTTGAATTGTGTTACATAAATCACATCTGAAGCTGAGTAGCCTTATAAAAATGATCTCCTTGCAATGCTCTAACCCCTAGAAAGGCAACATATTTATTGTTCAGTCTCTTCTGAATATTAGTTTAAGTAACAGCAATATTTTTCCCCCAAATAATCCAAAACTGCCAACACAAAATAATTCATGTTGCTTTTACAGTTGTAGAACAATCCTTGAAGACTTATTGAACATGACTTCCCTTTTCTCTTCTATCCACTTTCTCTTCCCTTTTCTCTTCTATCCACTGGTTGTTTATATTCTGTACAATGAAACTGGCTAACTTGTTTTCTGAAAATTAGCTGAGTTATTTTGTTTTCCTTTTGTAAAATGGTGCTTCTCTGCAAGGGGGTACAATTCGCAAAAGCAACAAAGTGAGCTGGGGGTCTAAGTCACTCTAAGAAACAGTAAGATTCAGGGTTTTAACGGACATAGGTACTTTTGAAAATTTTATCTAGTAACAATTTAGGATGGGCCTTGCAAGAGGTTGAGTATTATTACAGTTACAAATTCTACTGAAGGAAGAGCCCACTCCTGATCTAAAATTAAACAGTGCATTAGATTCAGCATAGCATGGAAGGACAGATTCAGTTGCCCTTACTTTCACTGAAGAGGATCTTATTCTCAATAAAGAGGACCTTAATTTGCTATGAAACTCATTGATTTCAATAGGTATGTATACACTTGCAAGTTAGTTCGAATTAAGGAAGCTTAGTCTGAACTAACTTAGTACCTGTCTACAGGAGGCTTTCCTTAGTTCAGACTAAGGAATTCCTTATTTCAAATTAATGAAAGCTTAGTTTGAACTAGTAAGACCTGCCAATTAGTTTGAACTAAGCCCTTAGTTCAATTGTTAGTTTGAACTAAGGATGATGTAGAGAAGGATTAACCTTTAGTTTGAACTTTAATAAGTTTGAACTCAAGGCAGTTAGTACGAATTAACAATGTGGACTAATTCAAACTAACATTAGTTTGAATTAGTCCGCGTTGTTAATTCAACCTAACAAGTTTGAGTTTAGTTCAAACTAAACTCAAACTTATTAGTTCAAATTAACAAATTTGAATTAACATTTCCTAGTGTAGACATAGCCAATGAGATTACTTGTGGAGTAAGGTGTACTACTCACCATGAAGTCCTCTGATCACAGACCAGATGTGAACGCAAGTATAGCCATGCAAGCTTGCTTACATTGCCTCGTTAATATGATTCTCCAATGACATACTGAACCCAACTCTTGGGATAAGAATGGGCTTCAGTTTCCAATCATTGATGTCTTCTGAGCCCGCCAGTTGTGGTTTTGTGTGGTCTGGACACTGGCCTTTTTGAAAAAACCCTTTACATTTGTACCATTTTAAAAAGATAGTTGCTTTAAGTCTTTTTTTGATCCAGTTATCTTGCAGTGATCAACTTTCTTTGAGTCAGACCATCAGTAGCTATAAATCTTCATAGTTCCATGAAGTCAGGAGAGTTACACTGATTTACGCCAGTATTGGCATGAATAGTCAGTTAGATAGGGGAGATGCTCTTGATTGAATTTTGCTGAATTATACCCCTATTAGCCAATGACAACAAGCAGTGTTTGAGAGGCATCCACTCCTGCTCTTCTGTCAGTGACAAATTTTCAGTGTCCACTGCAGGATGGGCAGAACCATGGAAGTTTTCTGACTTGTTCTTTTCCATTCCACTCATAGGGATACGTTCCATTGTGGTTGGAGAGGACCAAATGCAGCTGGGAACTTTCCAGGTGAGAGGTGAGCCCATAACGGAGGACAGAACGAGGAGCAATGGTCTCAAGTTGCGGTTAGGGAGGTCGAGGCTGGATATTAGGAAAAACTTTTTTACCAGGAGAGTGGTGAAGTCTTGGAATGAGCTGCTGAGGGATGTGGTGGAGTCTCCATCTTTAGAGGTGTTTAAGGCCCGGCTGGACAAAACCCTGACTGGGATGGTTTAAGTGGGAGTGGTCCTGCCTCTGGCAGGCGGTTGGACTAGATGACCTATGAGGTCCCTTCCAACCCTATGATTCTATGATTCTAAAAGACTTATATCTTTAGTCATTCTTTCCCAGGGTACCATTTTGAAGTACACTGTTGACTGAAAAAAGGAGAACTCTGGAATAACTACTTTTAATAAAGAAAATGGAATGCTATTGAAGCATTCAAATTGCCTGACATAACATTTTTTTTTAAATAACACTAAGACTCTTGTTTCTTTAAAATAGAGAACTCCTTACATGCTCTTTATTTGCAAAATCTAAGCTTTCTTGTAGATTTATTGCTAATGTGAGAAAGGGAGACTGAAATTTTGTATTTTGGTTTAAACAGAATGGAAGACCTGTTATATGCTGGTGGGTAATCAGTAAGTCATGTGTCAGTTGTGGTTGTTCTGTTTGCCAAGTCATATTTGTAAATGTTAAAATCCAGACTGATACACGGCATGAGCCTGATTCACCACTCGGTCATTTCACTCTTTTTTGTGAGGACAAATGTGTTAGGCATTTCATATTTTTTAATTTCAGTGCCATGTGTTTATTTTGGAATGATATGGTAATCATCTGGTCCTTAGTTAACACTCCTATTGAACTTGATAATCTGAGTATGAACTGCAGAACTCGGCTCCCAGTAATTCATTGGCACAGTTTACCAGAAATAAAGCACACGGGTGTGAAATCCTAGCTCCACTGAAGTCAGTGGGGATTTTGCCACTGACTTCAGTGGAGCCAGGATTTCCTTCATGATATCTCTTTGCCTTTTATCGTTGCTTTTGAGCCTGATTCTTAATGCCTTGAGCCTTGGGTTCTCATTTACACTGTGCAAAGTCAGTGTGAAAACAAGTGGTTTCAAGTGCAGACAAATGCCAAAGATCCCAGGTGTTGAGGATCTGTAATAGAATAAATCACTACAACAGGTTCCAAGGATCACTCGTGAGCTGCCCGTTCCTTCTCTCCTTCCATTTGAATTGACAACACTTTTCATTCTACATGATGAATTAGGTAAATAACAAGGACTTTTAAAGTTAACGTTAGTTTGATTGGATAAGTCTCCTGTTTAACAGCACCTTTTCTACTTAAAAGGTTTTCTGTGTTTACATTGCAAACCTTGATTTGACGCATTTATTACTTAACCAATTTCACTTGCATGAAGGGAAAGGAGATGTAAAGGTTCTCAGTTCAATCCCCTTTTTCATAACAAAATCAGCTTTCTATGACTTGGTAGTGGAGATTACTTAGGAAAACAAAATAAGCCTGATTTTTCCGTAACCTTGCACCTTGTGTCATTATTCACACTAGTGAAAAGTGAGTGGGGGTGAAAAGCTGCAAAGGAAAAATGTTATTTTCACATCGACTGGCTAATTAAATGAATAACTCAGGCATGAGTTAGCTTTGTGTATTGTGTAACAGCAATAAGATTATCCAAATATTTAAACTCTCTGGTGCTCCACAACCTTTACTTGCATGGATGTTGGTTTTAGCTGAGGTATGCAGAAAATAGCCAAATTCCAGGATGGGTACAAGAGGCTTTCTTTGAACCCAAATAATGATGTTCATGACTTTATACTAGGAATGAAGAAATCAGACATGCCAGGGACTCCATAAAGTCCACTACATGTTGTTGTTGATTTTATATGAAAGGCACTCGGATACTGTAGCAATAGACATCAGTAAAAATGCTTGTATAGTGAGGCTTAGCCTTGTTTTACCCTAGGAGAAATTGTTATAACAGGAACGGGAAATCAGGAGCTCTGGCGTGAGCTTGTCTATGTGCTTCCGTTTACCTTATCTGAAAAATGGGCATAAAATTAGTAACCTGATGGCCAGAGCCACTGTGAGGCTTAATTAACTGTAAAACACTTTGATAAAAAAGAGCTGCATTAGACCAAAATATTTTTATTGGTTTTTTTTATTGTGTGTACTTGTACTGTCTTTTGACAGTTCGGAGAAGGCAAACAAATGTCAGAGCAGGCATATTTTAACAGTGTTTTAAATGCACTACAGGACAAAGAAAATGTGGTTACTTGGCACTACAACAGAGACAAGCAACTACTGTATTTAGGTCCACATTGTCAAGACATGGTACTGATTTTTGAGAATCTTAATTTCATCTGTTGGGCCCACTTTTCATAAAGTGCCCACACCTCCAGGTGAAGCTAAAAGGAAGGCCCAGCTGGACAAAACCATGACTGGGATGGTTTAGTGGGAGTGGTCCTGCCTCTGGCAGGGGGTTGGACTAGATGACCCATGAGGTCCCTTCCAACCCTAGGATTCTATGATTCTGAACCTCTGAAAACTAGGTCCATAATGGCTCAAGGTGAGCATCCCAGACATTGGTTTTAGTGGTAGGACTTGCAAAAACATGATAGGGTTTGAGTCCCAAGCTCATTAATTATCTTATTTAATGCCTGTTTGCAAATGCTTTAATCACAGTCATGTGTAGTTAGTCCCAGGATCAGTTGGACTAATTGTGTAATAGTTTGCTGATGTGAGTGAGAGGTTCACAATCTGGCCTTTCAATATGTTGTCATGGTGTGGGTCTCAGGATATGAGAGACAAGGTGAGCAAGATAATTTCCTTTTTCTTAGACCAACTCCTGTTGAGGAGAGAGACAGCTTTTGGGCTTACACAGAGCTCTTCTTAAGCTTCCCTCTCTCAAGCCTTAACCTGCTTGAAGTCTTCAGGGGACTTATGACTTCCTTGAATCATAAAAAGTTCAGCAACCTCACATGATATCAAGGGCATGGTAAGTCAGAAAGAATATGGTCATTAGGAAAAATAATTGAGCAGAAACTGTTTTCCCACTAGCTCATAGAAGGTATTGCCATCGTTATGGGGATATTATGAGATGTATCTATGCATCAATTTAAAAGTGTCTTCCCAGTCATATTAATAAAGCTTAGCTTCCTGTAGCTAAGGAAACCTTTGCCAAAACAGAGGTGGGGAGTGAATTAATGAACCAGGCATTCTGATGCTTCAGTAGTAAGGAAACACCATAAATAGGAAGGGTTATAAAACACTGTAGTTTTAATGATGGTACTTAGCGAAGTTCTATATAGTCAATGAGTTTAATTACAGCACAGTTGTAGTTTAGAGGTATTGTCATAAGGAGGGTAGTTACAATGCATGATGCTACGAGAATATACAGTTTTGGCTGGTATATTCTGATTCACACAGCTAATGCTAACAAGAAACAGAGAAGGTGCGTTAGGTAACATCATTTCTTGGAACAAATTCTGTTGGTGAGTGAGACAAGCTTTTGAGCTTACATGGAGCTCTTCTTTAGGTCTGGGAAATGTACTCAGAGTGTCACAGCTAAATAGTGGGTGGAACAGATTGTTTACCATAAATAGTTAACATGTATATCAACAGACCATTAAAAGTAAAATGGGCTGTTAACACCTCTACCATCATAAGGGGAAAAGAAAGTTGGGGAGGATGGTTTTAGTGGGTTACAGATTATTGTGATAAGCCATAAATCCAAGCTCCAAAGGGGCAGCCGTGTTGGCGTAATTCAGTAAAACAAACGAGGAGTCCTGTGGCACTTAAAGACTAACAAATTTATTTATTGCACAAGGGGATTTTCTCCCACAAAAGCTCATGCAATAAATATATTTGTTAGTCTTTAAGTGCCACAGGACTCCTCGTTTGTTTTGCCATAAATCCTGTTTCTCTATTCAGTCCATGACATCTTAGTGTCTTTGCAAAGTTATTTAAATGTCTTCAAAAGTTATTTAGCTGCCAGGCTCATCTGCTGCAGGTGTTATGTTGGTTTCCTTTGGGAATGAACACTGAGAGGTCAGATATAGAATGATTGCTTTGTGAATGTTCACCTATAGGAGATATGGTGGTTTTGTTGTTTTGTCATTTTTCTGCATGGGTTCATTTGAGAGCGTAGAGAGCATCTAATTTCATTCACACTGGTGTTTTGGATGAGATACAGCACAAGTTGATGTGTGTAGGATCCAAGGAAACTCATGCCCCTTACCACATAAGGCTCTGCTGCTCCTATTTAAATGTGCAGGCTCTGAAGTGAATCTGGTGCAGACAGCTGCTCATACATTGTGAATTGTGGGATGGGGGTCAAACGAGAAGAAAATTCAGTTCTCAGCTTGATTCTTCTATTAGACTCCAAGGTTATCAGGTTATGGCTTGATCTTCATAGCTGGCACAAGGATGACATCCTAACTGGTGGGGAGAAGGAAATAGCCTATATTCATTCATCTCCCTGGGTGCATGAGGTCTTCCTCCAAAACAGTGGCTCTGCTGATCTTGACGAATGCTGAGTATCTGAGGCTTTCATTGACGGAAGTGGGAGATGAGGCTTTTGAGAGCTGAGGGAACAAGTCCACTGAATTCCCAGAGATGGGGAAAACTGTAGATTGCTTGACTGTAAACCGTTCATCCTTTTAAAGGCAGAGATGGCTGAGTGCACAATACTGTACTGCTTTTACTGAAATGACCTTTACATCATATGTGTAAATTTGGGTGGACAATAATTTGAGTCCTTTTCTTGTGTCCTCTTGGTGATGGAGGAGTGTGGTCTGAATCTCTAAGGGAAAGAGCTCCCTGCTGCCCTCTACTAGTGACCCAGAAGAAGACAGAATGAATAAGACCTTATTTTCATGTTTAAGCAATGAAAGTCCTGTGGCACCTTAAAGATTAACAGATTTCTTTGAAAATAAGCTTTCATGGTCTCCAACCCACTTTGTCAGATGCATGAAGTGGAAACTATAGTTGAGAGGTGTATATATACACATGCCAGGATGGAGGAGGGCAAGTTTTAGTAAAGTCAGTTCAGAGGGCAGATGGGGCCCTTTCACACCAGTTGATTAAATGGAAATTACTTTCCATTCCAAGTCCCTGTTCAGACCTAATCTGATTGTGTCAAGGTTGCAAATCAGCTCTAGTTCTGCAGTTTCTCACTGAAGTCCATTTTTGAAGATTTTTTTGTTGAAGTATGGAAACTGTCAAGTCTGCTACTAAGTGTCCAGGGAGATTGAAGTGTTCTCCGGCTGGTTTATGGATGTTGCCATTTTCGATGTCTGATTCGTTTCCATTTATCCTTTTGTGTAAGGACAGTCCAGTTTGGCCTATGTACATGGCAGAGGGGCGTTGCTGGTACATGATGGCATATACCACATAAGTGGATGTGCAGGTGAATGAGCCCCTGATGGTGTTGCTGATGTGCACTGTAGTGGATGTGTGAGCAGAGTTGGCAACAGGGTTTGTTACAGGGATAGGTTCCTGGATCTGTGTTCTTGTTGTATGGTGTTTGGTTGCTGCCGAGTATTTGCTTCAGGCTGGATGGCTGTGTGTAAGCAAGGATAGGCCTGCCCTCCAGGGCTTCAGAGAATGAGGGATCATCTTCGAGGATAGGTTGGAGATCTTTGATGAAGTGTTGGAGATTTTAGTTGGGGGCTGTAGGTGATAGTCAGTGGTGTTCTGTTGTTTTCTTTGTCTGGTGTCCTGTAGTAGGTGGCTCCTGGGTACCCATCTGGCTCTGTCAATCTGTTTTTTTTCACTTCCCTGGGTGGGTACTGTAGCTTTAGGAATGCTTGATAGATATCTTGTATGTGTTTGTCTCTGCCCGAGGGATCAGAGCAGATTCAGTTGTACCTTAAGGCTTGGCTATAGATGATGGATTGTGTATTGCATCCTGGCTGGAAGCTGAAGGCATGTAGGTATGCATTGCGGTCAGCTGGTTTTCATGTTTGCTGTGAAAAATCCTAATGTAAATATTTTAGCAATTTTTGTTTAAAAATTGTTTTGGTTTTGGTGGATGGGTAATGAAATATCATTATCCTAATCTGTATGACAAAGGGGGAAACAGAACTGAATTTAATATATGCCCTGAAATGGAAAGTCATCATAATGCAAGCTTCAGCCTTGCATGGCTGGCTAAGGAGACAGTATGTCAGCAAGAGAGAACGTATCAAGGAATCCTTTGGTAGAAGCCAGGTGGCATGTATGGGGTGGAGATGAACCTGCCCATGTGTATTCCTGGGCTCTGGGACTTCACTAACCACTCACACCAATTAGTGAATGAGTGCACGGGAGGGAAAGGGGTGAAAATGATGCATTAGTGATATTTGTCTATCAGATGTTTACAGGTGGGGAAACTGAGGCAAAGAACTAATACTGAACATGCTGAGGGGGTGGGTGTTTACTTATTATTCATATAAGTATGTGGTTGGTTTATTGTTGCTCTTTTTCCAGATTAATTCTCTTCCTTTACCCATTAATAAAATTTTCTATCTTAAATATTTAGATTCGGTGCTTGTGAGAGGGAATCAGTACCTGGTAAGTGTGACCAGGGGAGGTATGAGGTTTTTTCTTTCTTTCTTTCCAGATTTCTGGATAGAGGCTTGAGCCTGTGGTATTCTCAGATTTTAAGAGGAACCCCTCGACATTTGAACCTGAAACTTATAGCTGCTGACAACATGTAGCTTGCTTTCTAGTGTATGATTTGTCCTGAGGAAATACTTCGAGCCTGATAAAATCTCTGGGTTGTAATTCTGGGAGATTTTTAGATTCTCAGTCATGGTGGGCTTTACCCTTTGCAGATGTCTTTTCTTTTTTGCCTGTTACGCCTTCTGCCAGCTGTAGTAAGGCTGTGGCAAGAGGCAGGGTGAAATTTGGAGACTTTTGAAAATTAAGTATGTTTGAGATAATGCATCACAAAATACACTCTGGATTGTTATCCTAACTAATACTGAAGTATGCTTATCAAATTAACAGCTTATACTTTGTACAATAATTAAATCTTATTACTTCACTCCCTAATCCCTTCTGCCATTAAAAACTTGTTGAGGAGTGGGTAGAGGCTGACAGGATTTATCTGTGGATTATGGGTTGTACAGATTAATGAAGTGCTCATTAGGTAGTTTCCACTGTGTAATATTTTTTTTTCTAGTTACATAAACAGGGACAAAAATGGTGCCAGCATAACTGAGTCTTGTTCAGATGCATTGTCTTTGACTTTGTTGGCTTGATCTCTCACTTCTTCCTTTACAAAACTCATTTTTCTGTGTCTCCCAGTAGTTAGTGTAATTTAGCAAGGCTTTGCTGTGTACTTATTTGGGTCTTGTGAATGGACTTTGTTTTATGTCAGTGAAATCTCATCATGAATACAGAGCATACAAAGAAATGTCATAATCAATTTTTCCACAAAAATTGAGTGTTCATTTTAAGTTCATCTATCTAACTGCAATGGTTGCTGTGAAAAGTAGTGGTAGATGACTTTTTAATCTATCTGAAAAAGGCATAACATGATCTTATGGTTGGAAGCAGAACCTACACAAATTCAGACCAGAAAAAAGGTACACTTTTTAACAGTGAAAGTAATTAATCATTGGAATAGTTTACCTAGGCATGTGCAAATTTACCATTATTTGAAGACTTTAAATCAAGACCTAATGGTTTCCAGCAGTTAGGCACAGAGCATTTATATCATTCCCTGGTATATTTACTGTCAGAAAAGTAGACCTGTATTGGTGCACATGTTATACATGGAATCAATGGGCCAGATCTTCAGCTGTTGCAATTCTGTATAATCCCTTGCCTTCATTGAAACAATACCAACTTACGTACTCTAAGGACATCTTATTTCATTTCAGGGAACTGGGATTTCTCACATTTGCTTGTGCTTTGAGCAACAGCCCAGATTGGTTTTTATGCATTTGAACTGTTTTCCCACCCTTGCTTACAACAGTTAGAAGTCCAACCCAAATTCCAGCAAGTTGTAAGTTTTTTGTAGTTCTCACCTGATTCAGTGAGATACAGCTTACATTTACAATATATATTTAAAAAAAGGAAAGCTGTGAAGTGTGACCATAAAAACCCCTGTTATTGTTTATGGCTATAACTCTGTGTAAAAATGGAACATGAAAAATGAGACTAACAGTGGGTAACAAATATTAGATTATTTTGACAAGGAAATTAATTGTTGGGAACTTGCTCATAAAAGAGGATTACCACCATCTAGTCATTTGAGGCTAAGGTTACTTTTGGAGAAGTTATATTTAGCAAATCTGCATTGCCTTTTCATTGCACTCTAACATAATTTAATTCTTTTCTTTCCTTTGCCATTCTTTTGCAAAAAAAGAATATTAGATTTTCTAATGTCATGCTTCTTATTGTTAATTATAACTCAGCAGTACTTGGATAGATCATGAACAACTAATTTCAAATGGGTGCATGGTTCTGCTTAGTTATTCACCCATTAAATGTGATTCCTACAAAGGAGAATAACTTGGATGATGTGTTGCCATTAATTAAGTTCATTGTGTTTCACTCATGCCTGCATTTTTGCAGTCCCTAGTTTGTTAGGATTCAGCATGCAAAAAGAGAAAGTTTAGTTTTCCAAGAAGAGATGAAAAGCACACATGCATTCAATGTACTATCTAAACCCAAAAGAACATGATGTGGAAGATGTCTATGTATCAAAAGTTCAGATTCATAGCACAGCTTGTTTGAATTGCCCATTTGCTTTACTAGCAATGGACAATAAGTATTGACTTTGTGGCGCACGTAAAGGTGGTCATGACTTAATCCATTGCACTATTAGTATTATAAGTACAACAAAGTAATTGTGTCAAATCAATCAAATCACACCTCTGGCTCTCTCTCAGGAGTTTCACCAGTCATTCTTGGAGACCTGTCCACAGCTGCATTGTGCATTAAACCTTCTTTGATTGTAAAATGTTCCTTTATAGTATGGTGATCAGTGAATAATATTAAATATGTCTTTACTATTAAATGCCTGTGTCAGGTGTTGGAATTCATAAATGGTGGGTGCATCCATTGTTGGTTTTTGTTTGGTTTGTTTGTTTAAACCAACGAATGGCAGTGTTCCTAGCATAATGGGATCCAAGGTACCATGGCAACACAAATCATGATCATCGTAATAACATATTTGTCCCTTGAGAGGGTGTGCCATTTACCAATCCCACAATGTAGTAGTAGGCATAGTTTGGTTTTGAGAGACCATGGAGCTGTGCCCCTGCAAAGTGAAAAATTTGTTCAGTTGGTTTTATGGCAACTGTGGCTGTGACTAAAGAGACACTCTTTGCCCCACGTGTTGCATTTAAAGGTGGCATTTGAACCCTTTGGGCTCTAACTTCTGCAAGATCTTTTCTCCTCTGCTGAGCTGGACTGATTTCTCTTGTAACTTTTGGAGACTTTTATTGAGCTCTTGTTTGCAAAGGCTGCAGTTCTGGCTGGGAAGATCACACTCATCCATGTCTATATCCATTTGCACACATCCCTGAAATGTAGTTTTGGTCATCCTTTAGGTCTTTTTCCAGATTCCAATTTGCTGTAGAGGATGTCCTTGGGGATGCACCCATTATCACTCAGCACATGTTCCCAAACCAGCAGAGGGGGTTCTGTTAAGGATTATTTGCATGCTGGAACTCCTCAGTGTTGGTGACTCTGTCCCTCCAAGAGATTCCAAAAATGTGACGAAGACAACACATACGAAAGTTGTTGAGTCTTTTTTCCTGATGAGAGTCTAAGGGCCATGTTTTGCTCCAGTAAAAATTGGTACTGATAACACTTGCAGGATACACAAACATTTTTAGGTGTTCAGTTCCTTAATATTACCCCAAATACAGTTTTTTTAGCCTTTCCTGGCATTGTAGAAACCGTCATGCTACCTCTTTGGTCTTTGTACACTGGTCCTTTCCTCTGTTGCTTTCATCAGGCTGCCGATTTGTATTTCAGTGTCTGAAGTGACAGCATTGAGGTACGTTAGAAAGCAAAGTCAAATATATTCTGTCACTTAGGGACTGACTCCTCTACATCTTGCTATGGAAGAGAGCGTGCTGACCACTTTCTCTGAAGGAGGTAAAGAGAACAGAGTGGTCTATGACCCAGTTTACACTGTCTCAGTCAACAGACTAAGTATTACTTGCCGAGCACTTTGGTATAAGTTGAATGGACAGGCCATACAGAGAACTGAAGATGTTTGCTGCCATTCCTTTTCAAGCTGTGAATTAGGGTTGCTTGTTTTTGCATGCTTGGAATGCCTTCAGGGCTTCCAGTCAAAAGCAAATATTAAATTACTGCAAAGCTCAGTTCCAAATGATCTTAAATTGTGGTACTGAGTGCTCATACATCTGGTAACTTAAGCTGAGTGATAGTTCCATAAAGCAATTTCCACTGCCACACAACAGTGAAGGAGAGGAAGTGAGGTTATCATGAAACCATTACCCCATGGGGGATTGCATTGAGCATTTCTAATCCCCCAGGAGAATGATTCTCACAGACTAACGATACTTCATCCAGTATTTTTAACGGGTTTTTTTTTATTTAATATTGAGTGAGGGAAATGAGCATTTTTTCTTTGTTCAAAAAGAAGATGAAGCTGGCAATTTAAATTGTGCAACAGGAGTTTCATATAATCCGTGCAGCTGACATGGATTGATCTCACCCTTTCAATATTTTCATGTGAAATGAGATGATAGCTGCTTCAGCCTGTAGGGGGAGGTAGCACCTTAAAGAAAGAAGAAAGACAAATTAAAAAAAACCCCAAAACAATGGGGCAAAAAATGAGTTAGTGCCAAACTAAACTGTGGGTGGCAAAATGAAATTGAAATTCTATTTGGCATTTTTCCTTATCTTCAGGTGACAGTGTCTGCAGGATAAACTATCTATAGGCACAGATAATATTGTGCTGGTTTCATATAAAGGGCAACTTAATCAAGTTGGTGCAATATAATATACAGAGATTTCTGTATTTGGAAGTCCAAAGTGGTGACTGAACTGTTGGCATGTGCTGTCTGTGTCCCCATGGGCATTGCCTTGTAATTTGGTGTGGGACTTTTCCAAGATGTGGGAAGGGATCATTTATGCAGAGTGGTACATAGGAAGACTGCTAAATAATGATGATTAATGTGTTTGTGGAGTGGTGTGCTGCTTCTTGTACGCATTCTCAGGAGCCTCCAGTGAAGAGAGAAGACTGATAAACTGGCATGTGTCAACTCACATCTGGGAGGGTGGGTAGGGGAAGGGGTTGGCAATCAATGACTCATTTTATTATTCTGAAATAATTATCCACAGCATGCAGCCAAATTTGTAGAAAGACTTTGTGAGTCATTCTAACAGGCTGGAGTAAATCAAAGAGGACTGATGGAAAGGACGTATGCTACTGTATGTCACGTGATGCAAAACAATCATTCTTCTCAGCTAATGCAACCACCTTGGTTTTGAATGTTTGCATTACTACCAAGTCCAGCCATCCTTATTCGTCCTTCTGGTGAAGTCAGCAGGAGGCTTTGGCCGCCCCCCCCCCATGAATGGGCTCTTCTCAGGTATTAAAGAAGGGGATCCTGACTAATATCTTATGAAGTAGCTGTTAGGACTGACAAGTATCTGATACCCTTGCGATATTTAAGGAATTTGTCCTCCCAACACTCTCTTGTAAGGTAGGAGCGTGTTGTTCTTTTTGCAGCCATGTCTCTGAAGTTGGTATACAGGGTGATGACCCTGCCTCTTTGGTTGGCCTAGAATAACCCATTCTTAGTAGGATTGCCGCTAGCCCAGGAAAAGACCCAGGGCTTGGTGCACTGAGATTCGGGGCTCACGTGCTGCCACTGCAGCCACCACTGTGGCCAGCCTGGTGGCAGATGCGGGGCTTGGGTGCTGGGACTCGGGGCCTGAGCCCTGTGAGGTTGGTGCCAGTGACACCTCTGATTCTTAATCTGGAACAGGAGCATCCACACCTGGAGTTATTCAGCAATAGTAAATCAGCAAGAGCTATTCTAGAATAATGCCCTGTGTAGACAAGTGCTTAGTCTCATTTCAAAAAGAGCTATGTCACTATTGAAAATAAGATCTAGACTTCTAAATCAGCTAGGAATTGGAAGGCTCAGCAGAGCAACATCTTAATGCCTTTTAAAAAATCTAGGCCTAGATCTCAGTTTACACTTCTCTAAAATGGCCAATAATATCTTGTACCTCGCAGGGGCCTGAGCAGCTTAATTAATGTTCAGAAATTGCTTTGAAATTCTGGCATAAAGGTGCTATGTAAGTAGTAAGTGGTGTAATTATTATATTATTATTCTGGACACCACATGGAGGAGACAGTAAAGATGAGAAGAGAAGCTAAACTGATTAGCCATTCTATTACACTGACAGGAGTGTTTTGCCTTTCAAACCCATTAGGAAAGTAAATGAGCTGCCTGAACCTGCTTTTTCATCTCCAGACTATTACAGGTTTCACTGTGTAAAACAGCAATTAAGCCAAGAAGATCAAGAAGGATGCTGTTGGCAAAGAATGCCCAGGCTGATAAGACAAAATAGAGATTCAAACCAACTGCGTTACAGTTACTATGATTCTTCTCCGTAGCAGGGCCACAGATCTTTGGCTGTCATTCTGAGGAGCAGCAAAAAAAAAAAAAAAAACCCCACGAAGGAATCATGTGGCTCTTAAAAACTAACAGATTTATTTTTCACATCAGCTTTCGTGGGAGAAAATGCCACTTCGTCAGATGCTTTGAAGATGAGGGAATTTACAGAATGGGATGAAAATAAATGCAAGGGAGTGTAAAACATAGGATCAGGTCATACAGGAACAGCAAATCAGAGCAGTTGTTTAGGTTCAAACCCTGGGACGGCTGAAGTGAAATTTCAATAATTTCCATGACACCATCAAATTGAGCCTAGAACACTCCACACAGGCGATCCACTTTCTTGACACTACAGTACAAATCAGGGATAGACGCATCACCACCACCCTATACCAAAAACCTACTGATAGGTATAGTTACCTACATCCTTCGAGCTTCCATCCTAAACACACCACACGATCCATTGTCTACAGCCAAGCCCTAAGATACAACCGCATCTGCTCTGATCCCTCAGGCAGAGACAGACATCTTGAGGATCTCTATCAAGCATTCTTGAAACTACAGTACCCACCTGGGGAAGTAAGAAAACAAATTGACAGAGCTCGACGGGTTCCCTGAAGTCATCTACTACAGGAGAGACCCAAGAAAGAAAGCAACAGACCACCACTAGTCACCACATACAACTCTCAAGTCAGACCCCTGCAAAAGATCATTAAGGACCTACAGCCTGTTCTAAAAGATGATCCCTCTCTCTCTCAAGCATTAGGAGACAGACCACTCCTTGCTTGTAGGCAGCCCCCTAATCTTAAACAGATACTCAGCAGCACTACAGATCTAACAACAGGAATATTGAAGCAGGCACACACCCCTGCAAAAAACCACACTGCCAAGTCTGCCCACATATCTACACAACAGACACCATCATAGGTCCTAATCAAGCCCGCTACTCCATCAAAGGCTCATTTACCTGCTCATCTACTAATGTGGTCTATGCCATCATGTGCCAGAAATGCCCCAACACCTTATATATTGGACAAACAGGACGATCGCTCCGTAAGAGACTGAATGAGCACAGAGCTGATATCAGAAATCAAAGAACAAAGAAACCAGTTGCCGAGCACTTCCATCTTCCTGATCACTCGATGACGGATTTGTTAACGACTGTCGTTAGAGATGAACCTGGGACATCAAGACTTCAAAGAGAAACAGCTGAACTCAAATTAATATGCAAGCTAAATTCTGTGAAAGCAGGACTCAATCGAGACTATGGGTTCTTTTCCCATTACAAAGGGTAATTTGACTTCAGGCTTCCCATGGTTTGAGCCTGTAAACTGCTCTGATTTGCTGTTACTTTATGAGCTGATCCTATGTTTTACACCCCCTTGCATTTAGTTTCATTCCTTTCTGTAAATTCACCCATCTTCGAAGCATCTGAGGAAGTGGGATCTTCTCCCACGAAAGCTCATGCAAAAAATAAATCTGTTAAAGTGCCACACAACTCCTTGTTGTTTTTTTCCTGGACTAGACTAACATGGCTATCCCTTTTGAAATTGAAGTGAAATTACCTTTTGTAATGGAAAAAGAACACATAGTCTTGATTTAATCCTGTTTTCACACAATTTAATTTGCATATTAATTCCAGTTCAGCTGTTTCCGTTTGAAGGCTTGATGTCCCATTGATGTTTCTGAGTACAGTCATTAACAAATAATTTATCAAGTGATTAGAAAGATGGAAGTGCTCAGCAACTGTTTTTTTTTGTTTGTTTTTGTTTTGTGATTTCTGTTAGTCTTTAAGTGCCACAAGACTCATTGGTTTTTTTTGCTGGACTAGACTAACACGGCTGCCCCTTTGGAAATTATTCTAAGGAACCCCTCTGAGCTGCTGTGGGTTTTCAGAGTGCTCTGAGGAGATGAGGGAGGGAGAGGAAAGGAGAGGGAATACTGCTAGAGAGAGAGGCTGGCATTGTGATGAAATTTAAAAGCAACCAACATCTTCAGCTGAATGTTGCCAAGTTCCAAAGGGGCAGCCATGTTAGTCTAGTTCAGCAAAAAAAGCAAGGAGTCCTGTGGCACTTAAAGACTAATAGATTTATTTCTTATCGCATGAGCTTTCTTGGATCTTCAAAGCATCTGGCAAAGTGAGATTTTTCTCCCCTGAAAGCTCACCTGAATGTGTATGACAATACCTGGTGCTGTGACTAAAAAGCCAAGTAGGTCATTACTGCACATTTTGAGATGGTGTCCTGTTATAATCCCTTTTCACAAGAAGGAGAAAAAGAGACATAGCATAACTGAGAATTGGGTCCTCTATGTCCCATTTATTCCATGTTGATGGCTAAATTGGGTTCTATGTAATACAGTACTTATTGTTTTAAGAGGTCTCTTTGGCCAGCACAAGTTTGGTATAAAGTTTTTATACTAGCCCTGTTTCCACCTCGAGCATGGCATGGGTGTGGCCAGAACTCATTAAGTTATGACTATTGTCTGCTGCCTAATGTCCATAGGAGATCTTGGGAAACAGTGCCCCCCCCCCCAAATTGAGCTGCCCTGAGTTTGCATCAGGGACTGGGCATTAACCCACATTTTTTCAGGGTGTAGCTTTAAGGGTCTGATGTTTTTTGCATACGTGGAAGAGGGGAATTTGCATTAGCCTCTCCTTAGGATTCCCCAGGAAACCCACTTCACACTCATTGTCCCAAAAGTCCATTCTTGTCTGGATACTTTCAGTATAGTCTTTTGAATTCCCAGGCACGACCCTCGGGGCTCTCCTGCCTCCCTGCCTCTGCTCTTGAGAGTTTAGGTATAATCCCAGCCCACAATAATACAGCCACTTAATACAATAAGGTTTTTAAAGATATTGTCATTCCTGTCTTAAAGGAATTACATAGATTTTTTTGAATAACATCTCAAATAACACTTTGAAGCTTAATGTGTGATTTACAAGCCCTGATCCAATAAAAGCACTTTACCCCATGTAACTCTTCTAAGTGCAACTTCAGCAGGGACTAATCAAAGGGCTAAAACTCTACACATACTTAAGTGCTTCACTAGATCAAGGTCTTAATGAGATTAATTTCTCCCAGGGAAGGGGTTGAATGTACTCCAAACCAAGTAACTGAATTCCCTCAAATGTTATGTGTTTTTTTTAAAGACCTGTATTATTTATCTGAGTAACACCATGAGAAACAGTGGTGTGCGTGTGTGTGTGTAAATATATTGTATGATGCACATTGCCATTTTTTGTAATATGTACATAAGGCACTATATTTAGACTCCTACCCCAAACTATTGTGTAATAAAACTGCTTTCAAGATTGCCCACAATATGAAAGTCAGCATATGATGCACCAGTAAGTACAATATTCATATTTGCAGAATCCGGCGCAACATTAATATGAAAAAGCTCATTGAAACCAATGGCAGAAGCATCCTGTTTGTGACAATGACCTTGTGTAGTACAGGTACAGCGTAAAAAAAAAAAGATGTATAGTGGATTTCTAAAGAATTATACTGCCCACACTGCTCACTCAGTAATTCTTGTCATAGCAGCAGACTCATAACTCTTATTATTTACTTATCTACATTATTAGGTAATACAATCACATATTATTTTTAAATTCAGTGACAAGACTGAGATCTTAAGCAGTTGTGACAGTATCATGCTGTGTTAAGGATGTATTGAATTGTCTTTTATGTTGGAATCTGTTCATCTCTGGTGGTTTTCCAGATGCAAGTTTAAAATTTCACAAAAATGCACAAACTTAAAAAGCAAAACTAAAAGGTCCCTCCATACTTTTATCTTTCAGTAAAACTTATTCCACTATCCAGTGAGAGAGGGTGTGAGCAAAAGCTGGTTATCTGATTCTGCATTACTGGTGCACATAAAATTTATGAATCTATCTGGCATTTTGGCTGCACAAGAAGTGCAGGATTGGTTGGTTTACAGAGCCACTGCACTATGTATCTAATTCACCTCCTGTTGTGTTCTTTGAACAGGCTTCTATTGCCATTAAGTGCCTTCATGGGCACTGCAGCGAGCTATATATATTCTTCTAATTCTTTAAAGGGAATGAAAACAATATGTAAAATTATTATATTCTGTGAACCAGTAAGCAAAACAGAACGCATAACTCACCCTGCCTTTGTACATTGTTATTTGCCAAGTCTACAAAGCCCATGGAAGTGAGCCTCCCAATTCAGGGTCAACACAGTAGGGCTTTCAGGACTTCTGTAGACAGCACCTTCAAGCTGTGGCACACACTGTGCAGCCTATGGAGGACACACCCATAATGTCTTTTCCTGCCCAAGTACTCCCTTGCAAGACCAGTTTTTCTTGTCTAGATTTTATTATTGGTTCAGTGTTCCTCATTGATGTTTTTTGGGCAAAAGTTTGTATAAATTATCTTTTTGCAAATGATCTAGAACAGGTCACTCTGAGTCTGAAGCTCATCCATGTTGGCTAGTTGCCATTACCCATGAGTCACATGATTTTACTTCAGTGCCCTGATTATATATGTGTAGCTATATTTGTGAGGACTTCCTCAAAGATAGGGAAAGTGGATTTCAGTCTGTGATGTCTCCAAGTGTCGTAGTATGAATAGCCTTTGTGCAGAGTTGGCCCAAGGGTTTTTGTTGCCCTAGGTGAACTAAGACTTTGGCGTCCTCTCCCCCACATCCAATACAGATAAAAATAACATATTAGTATATTTTTAAATAGAGAAAACAATTCACTTCCATCTGATTTGGAACCTCTTAAAACCTGATGCCATAGATGACCACCTAGTTCATGTATATGGTTCGGCCAGCCCTGCCCTCATGAGCTGGTTGCGTGATGCTCAGTTGCATTGCAATCCATGTTAAATTTAACAGCACTAAGTAAGTGCTTGGGAAGAAGAATCATTCTGTAAAAGCTGAAATTTGCAAATATCTCAATATTTTCCTAGGCTTGTAGTTAAAATTACAGGAGGATGTTGTGCAGTGACTTGGATCACAGGGGGAGTGAGTTTGGAAGTTTCATGATTTCAAAATCAATGCAAAAATCTGAGAGAAGAGTGAGAGTGCTGTCAAACTAGATGGTGAATGTTGGTTCCCAACCATGATGGGAGAAGGAGACACCGGACTCAGTAGTTCTAACTGAGAAATGGGTTCATTTATTTAGAGCAACAACGGGGAAAATTTTTCAATGGGTAATCACAGTGACAATTGAGGAAGCAATCAACAACTAAAACAGCAATCTTACAAGACCAACTGAGGTAGCAAATCTATATAAGTAACACAGCAAAACTGCAAAGCAAAACTGCAAGGTATTCACAATGAAACAAAATTGCAAGGTAAAACAAACAGCAAAGTACTCGTAGGGGATTTTTATATGTGTACCACAAGCCAGGCTCCACTGACCAGCAGCATGAACACAAGGGGCATGGTATGGGACACGACACGAGCTAGCTTTCCTCGGGAGATCCAACCATCAGAGTGATCAGTTCCGGCGGGTAACACGTGAACCTCCATAACTTCTGCCAGTTGGCATCTTCTTTTTATAGGATTTTTAGCTCAGTGTTTTTCTGGTTCCCACACTAGGGGAGGGTTTGTCATATTAGTGGTTCCCATGATTGAGTTAGTAATTTTCCAGCTAAATTTTAAATTCCTAGGTGGGACTTAAATTTCCAGGTGGGTCCAGATTCCCAGTTGGTCATAAATTCCTAGGTGGGACCCAATTCCCACGAAGTTAGTGCCTTTGAGTTATGCTAGTCTGTAGTCTCCCAGATTCCAGGCCAGAGCCCCCCATGCTGTTCATAAGGGATTTTTTAGTGTGCTCTTGGTGGCGAATGGGGTGCCCGGGCAAGCGGCCCCCTATTATTACATCAGGCACGAACAGTGAAGAAAGTGCACAACTGCTTGAGTCATTCAAACTGGGCCTGGACTATGCAATTCCCAACAGCATTTGTTTCCTTGGTAATATTTGGTTATAGAAAGACAAGAAATAAAGACAATGAAGATAAAATTGGTCCCAATCTAACTCCAATTTAAGCCAATGGAAAGACTTTAATGGATTTTAATAGGAGTGGAATAATTAAGTTCATTCATAACCAAGGGGGGGGGGCAGGTGCATGACTTTAAATGAGAACAGAACTTGATCCGTTTTGTTTATATAACCCCTTTTACACTGATATGCTCTGTCTGGCTTTATACCCATACCACAACATGCCAAGCAATCATTTGCAATTCTCCTGTTAACTCTGTAATGTTCAGTGTATTCTATAGGGGTTCTGGTGTTTATCCTGAGCAAGTACTCAACACCAATGTGTCTCTCAGAAAAATTGCCTTCATAATTAGAGTTCCTATTGTTCTTTTCCTTATCATCTTGAATAAAGCAGACTGACTGGATTAGAGAGAAAACAAAAAACAAGGAAGCTTAGTATTATCTAGCACAGAAAACTAGCACTTCTCTTAAACTGGCTGTTTAGACGTTTTAATTAGGATGAGTAAAGTTTGGATGCACGTATTAATACAATTGTTGTTATTAGATTCTGTTTGTAGTTACTGAAGCAGTAATAAAATGTAACGTATAATAACCATTAAATGACTTGCCTACATCTTTATAGGCATTCAGCTCTCTGAATAATTAAGGCATGCATATTAAATTCTCAGAAATGAATAAAGCTAGTACAAATTAACATTTTTACATCATGCTCAGTCCTGCATAAAAAGTGATTTTTATTTTTCGATCTTCTCTATTTGTTACTGATAGCTTACTAGAAAAGTATTCAGATCTACAACTATTACATACTTGCTGTGGGTTCAGTCATATTTACTTGTTTCATTTTGTATTTAGCTCAGGAGCCTTTCAAAAGCAATGGTCCAGACTCTGCTGTCACTGGGATAAATCAGTAATAAATCCATACTACCATTATGACAACTGATTTTTGAAAAGGGGATAGACAATCTTGTGCTTCAGGTTTTAAGCCAATCACTAACTATTAGAGACCAGGGTAAGACCTAACTATTATAGACCAAGGTGAGACCTGTTGTGGGGGCAGATTATATCTGTCTAACTTGTCAGGTTCTTGCACCATCTACAAAAGTTGGTACTGACTACTGGTGGAGACAGGATAGATGAACCTTGGGTCTGATGGCATAGCAATTCCTATGTTTCTGGATGCCTAAGCTGCATCAGTGTAAACTGGTTTGGGTGATACATAAGTGTCATGCTACTTCCAGCTACTATGGGGTTAGCAGGGAGCCTTGCTGTCTTCTCAGCTGTGGTTAATTGCTGGCCTTGTAACAGCTGGAGGCTGTAGAGCAGCGGATAGGTGTGGCTGATAGAGAAGCCATTAAGAAGGTGATTCCTTCACTAACAGGTTGGCCAGAAACTGTCCAGAGAGTTGAACTGTCAGCATGGGAGATTCAGAAATTGAGTGTGGGAAAAGTCCACAGTCTCAGAGAAGGTGAGGTAGGAAAACACATAGGGATGGAGAGACCCAGTATCAGCTACCCCTTGGGCTATCATGGACCCCAGAGAGCAGGATAGGCCTGGCTTCCCTACACTCTCTAGCAGAAGGGCTAGGCAGGACTTTGGAGCAAAGCCATGAGGTTCCCACAATAGTCTGCTACTCTTGATCATTCATGGGGAACGCTAGACCCCCTTCTCCACCAGACTTTGTATTAACCCAGAAAGGGAGACATTTTTAGCACCCTATGAAGACTCATAACAGACAAGCATCAGACACACAAGAAAATGATTGGCAGGATGGGGAAAGAGGGGACTCTGCCCACTTGTGAGAGGGTGTCAGCTGATGAAAGACCGCTGATTTGGGCCAAGCTTGTTTGAGAAACTGCACCTCTTCCTGTGCCATACTGCTGCAATTGCAATCAGTATAACTTGTGGTGGAGTCCACTTTGTTTTTAAGAGTTGATGATAAAACACTCCCTGTGAGAGTTTTCACTGTGGCCTTGAAATAACCTGGGCTTGTTGACCTTCAGGGCATGTTACCAAGCCTACCTTTTCAAGGAAGGAGACACACAAATGGAGGTTTTGGTTATGGGGAAGGGAGTGCCTCCTGATGGAGCATTTGGGTTGCTGGTTAATTTTGTTGGGGGTTAGCCATTAATTTTTAGCTATATTGTTGTTTCAAAATCATGCTAATGTTGCTTAAAGAGAGAAACTTTTTTAATTTTAAAAAAAGATGCAAGCAGAAAGGAATACATGTATTCTTGAAGGTAATGTCTTCAGTAGTATGTGATGGCTTAATCATGTAGTTGTAGCAGTGTTACCAGACGTCCGGCAAAAGGAGGACATGTCCTCTTTTTTTGCCTTTATGTCCTGTGTCCTCCAGGCATTTTGAAAATAGGTGGTTTTGTCTGGCTTTTTGCTGGTCAGAAATAGAACGTTAAAACGCCTCTAACAGCGGTGTTAGGGAACAGGGATCTTCCCCCAGTGGCTGGAGATCAGAGGTGGTCATATGCACCCACCATCCGATCACAGCTTGGTAACCAGGCTGTTTCACTAAGAACTCAGGTATATCTTGACTCTGGAGGCAACTTTTTATATAGCTCTTGGATAGCACAGGGGGTAGAAAAGATGTCTTAGGTTTGGGTTTGTGGGTTCAAGACCCTGTAGAAGGCTCTCTTATTTTTAGCCCTTGCTCACTACAAAACGGCTAAATTGGGGGAGGAAAAAAATAGGGATACTAATAAAATAAAGGAAAATAAAGTTTACCATAAATAAAATTACTAACAGGGACCAATTAAATAAAACCACTAAAGGGGCAGGTTTGAACTGGACAGAAACAATTCTGGACTTTTTTAAAAACTGTAAAAATGGGCTGCTGTGGAAAATAAAAATGAGAAGTGAGTTAACTGGTGGTGGGTTTTTTTTCTTGGTTTGTTAAATCTTTTTTAGGTACTTTTCATGTTTATATTTGAAAAATTAGTTTTTTAACTTTAGTCACATAAACATTAATGAAAGGTCATGAAAAACTTTCATTTAATGAGAAAATCCAGTTTTTGGTAAAAAAAAAATTTTGGTAATTTTCTTTATTTTAAAATAATTTAAAAACACATGATATTGTGCCGTTTTAATGCTGCATTCATTAATGATTACCCATTTTCCATGACATAATATGGTAGTACCAGTTATATTAATACTACACTTCTCCACGTCCTCTAATGTCCTCTTTTTCGGACTTCCCTGTCCTCCTTTCCATGCTTTGGTATCTGGTAACCCTAAGTTACAGGGATGTTCCCTTGAGCAAACTCTTTTGCTTTTTGGATGGACTTGTGGATTTGGATTAACCTAAACTGTGTGATATCTTAATTCTCCCTCCTGCCTCCACCCCAGTTCAAAGACCAGAGAATGAATTTTACCCCTAATTGAACTTCTGTGCCGGGAGGGACTTGTCCGTCAGTCATCAATCCATTCAGAATTTTTATCCTGTAGCCAAGTACAAGAGCTGGCTTCTGCTCTGATTTAAGTCAATGGGAATCTTGTCTAGTTAAATAAGAACAGCTTTGAGCCCTAAATCTGAAAAAGAGGGACTCCATAATGAAGCCTGACATAGGGCCATGTTTTAAAAAGAACTTCAGGACCAAATTTCCACATGCTCAGTGATCTTAGTTAAAGGCAAGCTTTTGAGGCATGATCGTCACCCATCTGCTCCTATTGTGACACTTCCTTCCAGATTTTTTAAGCGTGCACTGCACTGTGCTCTTTGAAAAAAATCTAGCCATTCTTTTGGTATTAAAAGGAAGCTGGACTTTTCTGAAAATCTGGTGCCAACTGTGGGCACTGATCTCTTTTGTAAAACTGGCCCATTAAGTGGGGGCATATGTGTGTAATAAATACAGACACATTAGTATATGGCTCTGAATAATAAGTACTTTGTAGGTTCTTGTGGAAAATTTTGTATAAAAAACTAAGGGTATGTCCACACATATCTTTTAAATCAAAATAACACTGGTTATTTCGATTTAAAAAAGATTGGGTCGCCACAACGTTTTCTTGTTTCGAAATGACGAGCTCTGTCATTTCGAAACGAGATGTTATTTCAAAATAGCTTACCCCTACTTTAATTCGAATTGTCTGTTGTTTTGAAATAAATAACACTTGCCCTTCTCCTTCCCAGGATGCCTGCCTTTTTTGTATATATTGGGTGGGGGCATGGCCCAGTGAGGGGGCCATGTTGCCACACCTCCTATGCTGCCCCTTTCCTGATTTCAAATAGCAAGTCCTGTGTCTGGACTTGCTATTTTGGTTTGAGGTTTTTGCTTATTTTGATTTAAGTTAATTTGAATTAAGGATTTTATTTTGGATTAACTTATTTAGATTTAACTTAAATCAAAATAAGCATGTACGTGTGGACATAGCCTAAGACTATATCTATACCACCACTCGAAGAACATACCTGCCCCTGAGAAAAATAATTCTCCCTCTTTTGTTGTTACAGTGAATTAGCTAGTCCAAGGACCTATTAAGTGTCCAAGCTGTGACTCAAACCCAGGCACTCCTGACTTCAAAGCCACTGTCCAGTCTCCTGGGACTGTTCTGCATCTCAGTTTAGGGTTTAGGCTGTATTTATGCTGGGCTCCTCTGCTTTCTACTACAAAATGTCTTCTGTGATACTGTATGAATGTTATTAATTCAAGAGTTCCAAATTTCAAAGCTTATAAACCTTTTTCCTTGCTGTTCCTACTTTTTGTCTAAGAAATTACTTTGACATTATGCATTGAGGCTGGTGAAGAATGGCCTTAAAAGCAGTCATAATTGTGCTGCTAAATTGGTGTGAATTAGAAGTGGCACCAAGGGAAAGAGGGCTGCTGTGAAGAAAGGTGATGTGCACATTTGTTATGCCATGAACCTCCCCTGCCTTTAGGCATGTGGAGGAGTGTGTATGTTCTCTAAGATGCTATGAAGGGACACTTGCATCTTGAGTATCTCTGAGCAGCTACATGTGGTATTACAGTCCCATTGTCACCCCCAGTGTCACCTGTGAACTGTTTTGGCCAATACTGGTAGGTCTTCAGTGGGAATCTATTTGCTCTTGTTAGAGTCTTCAGTCCTGGCTCTGGGCCCTTTAAATTCAGTCTTTTGTTCAAATAGGCCCTACCTCCTTCTTGGGTTTTGTAAAGGAAGTTTAAAGATGGAGTAAGTTTGGTCTGGAAGTTCTGTGTCCGAGGCTCTGTGTTTGCTTAGACAAGTTTATTAAGGCATAAGTCAGGAGAGCTAGGGGTTTAGACTGATAAGAAGGTAGACTGTTTCTATAGATACAAGAGCTAATCCACAAAGGTTGATTATAAAGACAATCCTTCCTGTCTGGACCCTGCTGGGAAGCTATCACCCTAGTCTGGTAAATGGGTTGGCGGGGGCTAGGTAGCTGAGGGGTCACAGGAGTCTGGCCACTCTCATTGGTCAAGGACAGTAACTGTTACCCAAATAAGCTGTAAACAACAACAGAGGTGGGAGGAAGTGGGATCTTCTCCCACGAAAGCTCATGCAAAAAAAAATCTGTTAGTCTTAAAGTGCCACACAACTCCTTGTTGTTTTTTAACTATATGCTGCCTATTAAGTATAATCTAATTACATAACCTGCATATTAAAAGTAATAATACCATGTATGGATTTTAGGCATGATGTAACTTGTATTATGCATGAGCTTGTTGCATTATGTATATCGTATTTTGCATGTTAGAAAGTATGTATGACCTGTAGCCCCTATACTGGGGGTTCTTGCTCAGAAAGGCTAGCTTCTCTTTGCTTCCCTCTGCTGCAGTTCCTTTTATCATTCAGCTGAATAATAAACTTTGAACCACACCTCATTCTCTGCCTATTGGAGTCTTGGCTGGGAACGAGTCTGCTTCATTGGGAAAGCTCTGGTGTGCCTCTTTCTGAAGTGGAGAGCCAGAGTTAGATTTTCCCCTACAGTTTATACCACTATACCTGTGGTGACCCAGGGAATCCATCCAGCCCACGTGCAGTCCTGGTCTGGTACTTGTACACATGACTACCACATACTGTCCACTTCAGTCTTTTGCTTCTGTTTTCCTGGATCTCCTCTTTCCAGACCCTTTCTCTCTAGTTCCATTGCAGCATCCTCAAGTCCTTCTTGCCACAATCCAAGCTAGGTGAGTTCAGCCAGCCATAAACTCTAGACACTTGTGGGGCTGCTTTTTTCAGAGGAAAATCCTCTTCTTTCCTCCTCCTCCTCTTTCACTGGAGGATTAATTGCTTTTGAGTTAACGTAGCCTCAGTGAGAGCAGCCCCACTGTGAAATAACCATGTCCCCTTCACCGAGCAAGTGGCTTAGCAGAATGAGTGATTGTTGGCAGCTGACAAGTTGTGTGAACTTGAACTGTAGGCTCTACCTGATGTGCCAGCCAACTTGGGTAAAGAGTGTATATATGTGTCTGCGTGGAACTCAGTTTAGGGATGGCACTTGACTTATAGTGCATTTTATAACTCTGCAGTGAGGGCAAGCTCTAACAAACAACCTCTTGCATATGATGAACCCCCACACTGTGGAAGTGAAGGGTTTAATTTGTAGAAATGTTAATGAAATGACTAAAATTCAGCAGGCTACTATCAAAAGACCATATTTGTCTCACACCTAGGCTTTTAATATTGGATAGATGCTCTGAAAAGGAATGATGTGCACATGGTTTTCTGAATGGCTGTTTCCAAACTTGTTGCACTTATGGGCCATTTTATGATCCATCAAATATCCCTCTGTCTTTGTATTTCATAGCATTGGACTTGAAGAGTACTGTCGTATAAACTAGGCAGTTTTCAGGAGGAGTTTGACAGACATTAAGTAAAAGATTGTGTTGCTTAACCGGCCTTTGCAGTGTTCTGTCAAATGCTCCTAGCTTTCTTCTGATAACATGATAGATTGGAATTTCAGCCATTCAATCATAAAGCATTCAGTCTGGAAGCAATTAAATCTGACCAAGGTTTTTTAGTTTAGTTTTAGCATGTTTACCTAAAAAAAAGTTTGGATATACACAGCTAAACTTCACATTTGTTATGTTTTCCTAGTTGGAGGTTTGAAGTCTGAATACACTTAGATGTAACCAATTGGATGACATTACAATGTGAGGTTAGATTTTTCCATATCCTACTAACTGGTTTAAGGCAGCCATGAAGGGATTAATTGAAAGAAGTTGCTTAACAGTATCCATTCCCTTGGCTTTTGTGAAATGAGTTATTTCTGATAAGACCTTTTTGACTTGGTAGTTTTGGCTGGTTGACTGTGAAGCTGTCAACTGATAGCCTATTGGAGAATTGTGGTATAGTTCCAGGGGAGCTCAGAGAGTCCCTTTATCAGAGAATAAACTTGATCAAAGTTCAGTTAAAAGTAAATCCCTCTCCTTTGGAAAGATCTTTTTCTTGGTCTCATAGGCTTTGTAAAGGTTACCTGCAAATTACAAAAAGCATTTTTTACCTTTTTATTATGTATTTCTGTTTTCTTTGGTCTTTGAACTCAACATGGAGAGATTCTTCGAGCTTCAGCACAGAACAACTGACAAATTGACCAGTCGTGAACAATTTTTTGCATCTCTTCAATGGATATTCTTTGCTCCTTGGTAGCATGTACGTTTATGTTACTTGTTTCCTTATTCATGTCAGTTAAGTTGCATATATGTATATGCTAAATAAGAATCTTTTAAACGTAGAAGAAATGCCATTCAGGCACATCTTGGGCCTTTTTGATTTGGCATTAATATAGGTTGTGCATTGATAGATGTTCTTTGGAGCATTGTAAGGACTTCTTAGAATATTGTGTATATTATGTTCTGTGGGTCATATTAACAAGCATTTCTTTGGATCACTATCCAGCATAAACTCTCATGAAACAAAATGACAAATGGGCTCACTTATCTCCCTCAAATGGCATGACCAAATGCAGAAGATATGATCCATTCTGAGATACACGTCCTAAATTGGATTTTGGCCTTTCAAATGCAGTATGAATCTCCTCTGTGCTTACATTATATTGCTTTAAAATATGTATTCTGCCACCATAAAAGTACAGCTTGCATATGAATCATTACGTAAGCCACTCTTTAGCTTAAGGCTGTTTCCTGCATATTCCCTTTCTCTTTTCGGAATGTGGCTAGAAATGAGACTAGGTAGCTGCTTTTGGTAAATAATTCAAACCATTACAAAGATTCAATTTCTGAAGTTACAAAATAGTCACTTAGGGCTTGATCCAACTTCTGTACATCAATGGAGGGATGTGCCTTGCTTTCAATAGTAGTTGTTCAGGTCCTAATATGGTGTTTGGGAGATGCCTGACTTTGGGCCCAGCTTTCCCTCCTTCTTAGGGTATGTCTGCTTTGGGCTCAGTGGAAACACTCAAACACCTCCAGCTGTGGATGGGAGAATTTTCATGATGAAAACTCATTTGTACAGTGGGTTTTGTGCACAAAATAAGACACATTGTCAGAAAAAGCATGTACAGAACCATCCTAGCATCTGTGGAGGCACTGCCTGGAACTCTAGGCCATCAGGACTTAATCCAGCCTTTCATGTGTTCACTAATGATGGAGTAGTTTCCACCAAAATTAGCATATTGTAGATGTGAACAGGGTTTACTTCACAGGATAATGCGTCATCCCATGACATCATGGCAAAAAGGAATGTTGGATTCTGTGTTCTGCTTTTTAAGTATAATCAGTGATGATATTTAAATGTGTGTCAAGTTTCCAATCAGTTGTTGGTTCATCTCTATTCAATAATCCATTCACTTAAATGGCTACTTTCAATAGTTGCAATAAAATAGTCTTTAAAGCTCATTTTAGCAGTATCAGTAGTGAACGTCTCAGGGAGTAATAATTTCGGTGCTTTTATTTTCTTTGGTGTGACTTTTTTTTTCTTAAAAAAATTAAGCTCATTGATAAAGTTTTGTTAGGAGCACCTAAAGTAAAGATCCTAATGGTTGTTACGAGGAGAAGGGAGAAAAATTGTTCTCCTTAACCACTGATAACAGGAAAAGAAGCAATGGGGTTAAATTACAGCAAGGGAGGTTCAGGTTGGGCATTAGGAAAAAAAATTCCTAACTGTCAGGGTGATTAGCCACTGGAATAAGTTGTCTAGGCAGGTTGTGTGGAATCTCCATCATTGGAAGTTTTTAAGAGCAGGCTAGACAGGCACCTGTCAGGGATGGTTTAAGATGGTACTTAGTCCTGCCAAGAAAAGGGACTAGATCAGATGCCCTCTCATGGTTTTTCTAGTTTCTGTGATTCCAGCTAACTGCTTCCCAAGAGGCGAGGCCTTCTGCTTTATCCGCCTGAACTGAATTTCTCTTAAAAACTGAGGAACTTATTAGTCTGACCTATGTTGCTCATAGTATGGGCATGTCTTTGTTGGATTCTATTCCCCATACTTACCCTCTTTCAGCATATGAATGATTAGTTCTTACAGATCATCTCTGTGCCGATTGCCTTAATTGTAGGTTAACGCTGAAGTTCTAGGTTATTTATGCACTCCTGGTTTCTTGAGTTGTACCCAAAAAAATTTTACCTTGGGGTGTTATGTCTTTACTAAAGATTGATGAAGAAGATCTATGTGCCCTTTTTTGTCTCAGAAGTCATTCTGATCACCTAATAAAAGTGATTTCATACCTGTTTTTGTGTATCAGTCAGAAGGTTAGTACCACAAATAGCTTTTATTTTTCCTGCCAGGAACCTTTACACTTCCAGAGACCTTGAGGATGATTATAGGCAAGGTATAGAGAAAAACAAAACACACATCTGCAAGGGGATAGATAATTCTAGACATGTAGACACAAATTACAATTTGAGAAGCTAATGTGAGCCCTTTGAACCCACAGAGCAGTAAGAGACTTGAGTCTCAAACTCTGGATATCAAAGACCAAGTTCATCCCTGTTGTAAATATGAATGGATTTACTCTAAGGACCTGGTCCTGATAAAGTTTGACATTCCTTCTCCTTGCCACTCTTCGATTTACTTGACATTTATTATGTATTTTCATACTCTGTTTTCATTCTGAGCATGAAACTGAATAAGTCTCTTCACCGTTGATTTAGCCGTTTAAATGGTTTCCTGATGTAGGGCCAGGATGATGGCATTTCACTTGGGATAGTGCTAGGGACATTTTGTTTTGTATTATAAATGGACTCAAATCAACACTCTGTTTCTGGATTCCGTCAGCATCTAAAGCTCTGAAGTGAGGAGGGAGAATCTGTTAGTATGGAGACCCGAAGGCATGCTAGGACTAGTTGAGATACCTCAGGTTCTGTTATTTTGAAGGCTTTCCTCATTTATCAGACTCCGAAGCCATCCCTACTGACTGCCTCCTAAATTGTAAACATTTTAATGTGCAGTTTTCAAACCACTTTTTCCTCATAAAACAGTTGTGTGTCAGTGAAAAATATAGACCACTGCAAATGCCTTTTGTGAAAAAAGATGTCTGGTGTTTCCTCTCTGATTATTCTTCCCTATACCCACAGTGACATTATCGGTAATGGAGATGAGGCTAGACTTGTGCTGTAAATTCTTCCTTTGTGAAACTTTCTTGTTTCATACTCAGTGAATGGTCGTACTGTGCGTAGTGATGAGATGAGGTTTATCAGTAACTACAACTTCTTCCATTCCTGGACATCTGAGTGTTGGGTTCATTCCCTTTCCCCTGTCCATTGCCTCTTTAAGCATTGCTTTTCTGATGGCATAAATATTAAGGTACATCAATAAAAACAATAATTTGCTCATGTGATGCAGAATTGTGTGCTACTGCTATATAACAAGTACAAACTAACTCAAGAGATGTAATTTCCCCAAGACTCAGGATTCCTTTTCCATTCTCCTCTCTTTTATAGTTTTCATTTGCCAGTATTTTGCACGTTGTTGGCACTCAGCTAATAAGTAATAAAATTCTTCAGAAAATAGAATTGTTTATAAAGATATAGTAATTACTGCACAATGGAATTCATTTCTGAATGAACTGTGTATGGGTAACAGGGGATAGATCTCTTGATTGCCTTTTCTGTTCATTCTGAAGCACCTTCCTTTGCCCACTGTTGGAAGTTGGGATGCTGGGTTAGCTGGACCTTTGGTATGACCAGCTGTAGCTGTGTGCTTCGGATACATGATTTATCCCTCTCATAGCAAATGCTACACTTGTATGCTAGGATCTGTAATTCTTCATGACATATAAAAGCAAATAAAAAAAGTCATTTGCTGGAAGTTTATAGAAACATCTCAGTTTTAAGACTAACTGAAATGTACTACTATCAAGAAATTGAACTGTGCAGCAACACTGAGTGGTCCATGTTAAAGAAGAATTTTGCCCTCATGACTTGACCAACTGTCTAATGATAGCCCACCCCTTATAAACCTATGCTTACAATGTTTTAGGATGGGTGGGGAAAATACCTCCTGCAGGCTGCAGCCAGCTTGCCATCCCCCAGCCAGCTCTCCATACTCCCACCCTCAGCTCAGGGCCAACTCTCCACCCCCTCCATCATCTCTCTACTCCCCCACCTTCCTCAGTCAGTTCTTGCTGCCCCCCCATCAGCTCGGCACCACCCCTGGTTAGCTGCCTGGGGCTGCCCTCCACACCCTCCTGCCAGCTCCTCAGGGCTGGCTCTGTGCCCCAGTGCAGGCTCCTTGGAGTCAGCTCTCCAGTGCTGTATGGCCCTTCCCACCTAGCTGGCTCTGGGGCTGGCTGCGTACCCACCCCCCCCAATTCCATGGCCCCCTCTCCCTGTGCTGTGCTGGCCCTATGCCTCCCTTCTCCCTGCCTGGCCTGGCCCTCCTGTGCTCTTCCTCCCCCCACCACTGAGCTGTCTGCTCTCCATTGGCCCTGCGACCCACCTATCAGAATTATTGCCCACCTCTCTTCTAGAAGGTTTGAGGAAAAGTCCAGAGGGGTAGCCGTGTTAGTCTGTGTACAGCAAAAGCAACGAGAGTTCTGTGGCACCTTATAGACCAGGTGTGGCCAAGCTGCAGTTCGGCAGTTGCATGTGGCTCTTGGATGAAAAAGTGTGACTTGCGGAAGAATGTCAGCAAAGCAATTTAGTAGGTAAAAGTATATGGCTATATGTCTCAGTGCGGCTCTTGAAAGTTTAGTAATCAACTTGTGTGGCTCTTGAGTTCCATAAGTTTGGCCGCTCCTGTTGACTAACAGATTTCTTTGGGGTTAAGCGTTCATGGGCTCCATCTGACGAAGTGAGTTGGAGCCCACGAAAGCTTATGCCATAAGAAATTTGTTAGTCTATAACAGGGGTCTGAAACACATGGTCTGTGGGTCGCATGTGGCCCCTAAAGTTATTTCCTGTGGCCTGCAATAACACTATGGTTACCAATATTTGCAATATAGTTATATGAAAAGGTTTCAGTGGTGTGGTCCTAGGCCTAATGTTCTAGGGTATGTCCACACAGGCTTCTTATTTCAAAACAACAGAGGTTGTTTTGAAATAAGAAGCGGCATGTCCACACGACGCACTGTTATTTCAAAACCGTTAAACCTCACATCTAATTGAAATAGCTGTTGTTTCAAAATGATTGTTCCGAAACAATGGCGTTTGGACACATTGTTTTGAAACACCACCATTGTGTCAAAACAACATGTCCGAACGGTCTTGTTTCGAAATAACCATTTTGAAACAATGGCTATTTCAAAAGCAGGATTTCCCTTAATTCGAACTAACAAACTGTTAATTTGAATTAACTTATTTCGAAATAAGGACTATATTTTGAAATAACTCGTTTCGAAATTGGTTATTTTGAAATAATGATGTATGTGTGGACATAGCCCTAGACCTCATGTGGCCCTGTACTAGTCCTCAGGTGGCCCTCCTGGTGATTTGAGTTTGAGACCCCTGGTCTATAAGGTGCCACAGGACTCTTGCTGCTTTTGAGGAAAAGGTAGTTCTTCACCCCATAAATAGTTCCATTGATCACTGGGGTTGGACCCTTTTCAGTGTGGATAAGGGTATTGCAGTTTGGCCAAATGAGAGAAACACGGTGTGAAGTGAGGCGGAATGCAGCAGAGGGGAGATGAGGGTTAGTAACAATGGCTGAGATGTAGGCCTGGCTGAGCTGGACAGAGCCTTAAAAGCAAGGCAGAGGGATTTGCATCTGATGCGGTAAAAGGCATAGGAACTAGCAGAAGGATCTGGGAAGCAGGATGGATTTTTGACATGGGCCACTTTCCATTTCAATGGGTTTGAAGTATCATAACTTTAAACTAAAAATTCTAGATGTTTTAATCTAAGGGAAATGTGGGACCTATTTGGGCTGGTCATGACGTACTGCTAAATTTATGTCACAGGGATTCTGCTCATACTGAGGTCAGACAATCAGCTATGCAGTTAGCCTGAAGGATGCTTCAGCTGGGATGCTTACTGTATTGCTAGAGTTGGATGAGAAGCTGTGAATGTGTTCTGTGAAAGACTGCTTGTGTGTGGTTTTTTTTAATCTTTAAATTTTTGAAAAATCATTTTGAAATTTATCTTTGAAAAAAACTAAAGATTGAGTAGGGGAGACTTGTTGGCTGTGTCCGCACACAGTCAGTTCAATTGATTTTACTTAAATCAGTTTTAACCAAATCACTATAAAAATAGAATAGAATAGAATCATAGGGTTGGAAGGGACCTCATGAGATCATTGAGTCCAACCCCCTGGGGCTTGAACCCAGGACCTTCTGCAAATAATTAAATTGATTTAAGTAAAATCAATTTAACAGGTCCACACCAAAAAAACCCAAATTGAAATAGCATGTCCAGATACAGGACTTGTTGTTTCAATTAAGGAGAGGGTCACCATGGCCCCCTCGCTGGGCCATGCCCCCAGCCAATCCTATAAAAGCAGGAACTGACCTCACTTCCCTGTCCCTTCTGGCTAGCAGGAGACTGAGAGACAGAGCATGGATGCTCCCTGGCTTTCCAGCCATCGTTGTGCTGTTGCTAGACTCTCTGCTGGCCTTCAGGGTGTCCTCGTGAAATGGGATACTCTGTTCTCAGATCCTGATGGTGCCCAGGCTGTGCCCCAGGCTATCATATGACTGGGCCTCAGAGCAGCCCTAGTTCCCCTCCCACCTTCTGTGCCATGTCACATCTGGGCACAGGACACCAGCACAGACTGGTGGGAGCAGGTCAACAAGAGAGTGGCCATCACTCTCTGGCAGTTGGCTACTCCTGAGTCGTACAGGTGAAGCACCTCTTTGGCATAGGGAGGTCCACCATCAGCAAAGTGCTGCTACAGGTTGCCAGCGCCATCAGCATGATCCTGCTGCCATGCCTTGTCACCCAAGGAGAGCTGCAGGACACCACCACTGGCATCACCACCCTGGGTTTTCCCAATTGCAGTGGGATAATGGATGCCACCCACATCCCTGTGAGAGCCCCAGAGCACTATGCAGCCGAGTATCAGAACCAGAAGGGATACCACTGCAGGCCCTTGTGGACCACCAGAGCATCTTTCAAAACTGTTATGTGGGATGGCCAAGGATGACGCATGATGCCAGGGTCCTCCGTAACTCTGTCCTGTACTGGGGAATAGAGGTGGGCACCTTCTCCCCCCCCCCCCATAACATCACCATCGGGGAAGTCTAGGTGCCTGTCCTCATTGCTGCTGATGCGGCCTATCCCCTCCACCCATGGCTCATGCGCCTGTACACAGGGCCCCTCAATGCCAGCCGGCAGCTTTTCAACCGCTGTGTGAGCTGCTGCTGCCAGGTGGTCGAGCGGACATTTGACCAGCTGAAGGCATGATGCAGGTGCCTCCTTATGCTCTCCCACCTGGCAGAGGAGATGACCACGGAGGTTGTCAGTGCCTGCGTGGTCCTGCATAACTTCTGCGAGCCCCAGGGGGAGACCATTGCTGCCACCTGGGAGGACGAGGCACTGCTCATCGGTGGCCTGTACGAGCAACCTGCACCCGTGGCCCCAAGGGAGTGAGCACTGCAAAGGGCAACCACAGCTTGCGATGCACTGATGAACCTTTTTGCCAGTGAGGAGCTCTCAGGGCCAGGCCCACCCCACCACACCCTGCTTTCCCCCTTTCTGCCACCGCCAGCCCCCAACCATCCACCCACACCATGAACCACACCGAATAAAAAAAACTTACATGCACTAATATGATGTAACAAAGTTTATTTAACATAACATGGGGGGTTGGGACAATAAAGGGCTGGGGAACATAAGGAGATGTGAAATTTTGGGGGGAGAACTGGGGGAGGGCCTCAAACTGGAAGAGGGGATTTGGGTGTGGGAGAACTGGGAGCAGGAATTTGGGTGTAGGGTTGGGGAGTTTGGATGAAAGGGGAGTTCCTATGGGGGGCTGTGTGGGTGTCCTGAGGTGGCATCCCCTGCCCCTGCCCACAGCCACCCCAGGTCCAGGACCGCTTGTGATGAGGGACTTGAGACTACCTGTGTGGACTTCCCTCAGCTGGTGGGGGGACCATGTGTACACCAATGTGCCAGAGGCTTGTGGCAACATCCTGCACCACAGTGTTCATGGTCTACAGCGTGGCGCTCTGGTGCTTCAGTGCGGTGACCACATGATCATCGGCACTGGCTGCGTGCTTGAGCAGATGGATGGAGGCATCCTGGTGACAGGCTTGTGCAGAGTCCTATGCTTGCTGGCCCAGCTCAAGGAAGCTGGCCAGGATTTCATCCCAGGTCCGGCAGCCCCTTCTCCTCAGTCTTGGGGTGGCTTGTGGGCTCCGTGCAGCAGAATGACAGGTGGCTGGGCAAGCTGCTGGAGGAAAGCACAAAACAGGGTTGGCCCCCGCTGCCTGTTGAACTTGGTCCTGTGGGTCACTGCCCAGGAGGCATGCACGGCTTAGTGGTGTCCACAGTGGTGAGCTGCAGTCACCCACGGCTTGGTCTGGGGAGTCTCCCGAGGCCATGTGCCAGCAGCATGGCCTGTATGCTCTCCACCAAAGAAACAGCCACATTTTTGTACTGCCACCCCCTGCTGAACAACCCCGTGCCCATGGGAAGGCCTTTGCACCCCCCGTCCCCACACCCTGACTGTCCCTGTGCTGTGCCCCTCTCGGTGCCTGTGACATGGGTAGGCTCAGCCCTGCTTGCATGTAGGGCAGAGGAACACACCAACAGGTGCTCCAGATATCCGTCTCAACATCCCTTCCTCAGAGTTGGACTCCATGGAGGCTTGAAGCCTCTGTATGCCCTTCTTTCTCTTCAGGGGTGGCAGTCTCATCATCCTCCTGGGCAGGGAACAGCTCTGGACTGTCCAGTGCAGCCTCTGGTGGTGGTGCTGTGAAGTCTGGCCAGCTGGTGTCACCGACGTCCAGAGACGCCTCTGTGTCAGCATCGCCTCCCTTGGGGGCTGGCCAGAGTCTATGGCCTGACCTGGGAGGCCACTGAGCTTCCCCCAGGAACTCATGGAGCTCCTCAAAAAATGGGCAGGTGGCATTGGTACCTGCACCCTGGAGCTGACATGCCTCCATGGTCCAGGCATGGTCCTGCTGAAGGACCTTGACCTTGGAGCACACCTGCCCCATCGTGCATGTGTGGCCCTGGGCGGACAGTTCGGCAGCTATGCCTGTGTACACATCCTGGTTCCTGTGCCTGGCATGGAACCGAGTAAGTATGTCCTGCCTTCTCCATATGCAGTGGAGGCAGGGGACCTCCTCATGCATCCACACAGGACCATGGTGTTGGCCCTGTGTGGTTTCTGGGGCATGTGCTGCAGTGCTGCCTTATGGCTGCAAGCACGCTGCCTGGCAGGTGTAGGGCATGGCACCTCCTCCTTCCTGGTGCCATGCACCCTGGGATGAGGAAGGGCAAACATGCCAGAATCAATATAATGGCCATTTTGAAATAATGTCTCTGAATGGTGTTACTTTGAAGCGAATGTTTTGATTCAATGGCCATTTTGCTTAAAATGGGTTTTATGCGCTTCGCTACAATGGCTCTTGAATTGAAATGATGGAGCTCATCATTTCAATTCAGGAGAACGTTGTGTGGACCAAATCTTTTTTTAAATCAAAATAACCATTATTTTGATGGAAAAGGTACATATGGACGTGCCCATTGGGTTTTTTTGGTGGTTTTTGTTTTTATTTTTTTTTTAATTTCCTTTCCCTTTTTTCTCAGTTGGGAAAAGGTGAGAATGGGTTTTTCATTGAAAAGCATCAATTTTTCCCCAAAAGTATTCATTTTAGTTGAAAATTCACTTTTTTCATGGAAAATTGCATGCAAACAAACAAACAAACAAACCTGGACTTGCTTGAATGGCAGCACATATTCCAAAACTCTTAGCTGTGTGCAGTTTTTTACCCATAACACCATATTCCTTTTCCTTTTAATAAATGGAGAGAAAAAAAATCAATTTCATAGCTTCTGTGTTTTGAATGCAAGACTTACAGGTTTAATCTGTTTCTGATGCCTGCTTTGAATTTCCTTTCCCCTTTTTCCCATCTGTTTTTTTTTCCTCTCCCCCACACTAAAGAAGTAGATCAGCAGCCAGTTGTGGGTCTGGAAAGCTAGGTAAAGGATTAAGCTCCATTCTGTGTTGCCTCATGGCTGTCTTTGCTTTGTCTACACAGTGGCTTTTCCGTTCCCCTTACATTCTAGCCTTGTGCTGTTTTCTGAATCTATAAGGTGGCCAACTGGGCTTTTGAATCAAATATATCAAATTCTTCTTGATTGCTATATGAAAGGCTTGATGGAAAAAACATAGCTCACCTATATGCCTCTTTTTTTTGTACAAGTGCCTGTAATCTGCAAACTTATTGTTAAAGGGCTTTATCTTATTGACCAGATGGTGCAAGTTATCTGATACTGAAATACATGCTGAAATTTTGTACAAGGACAAGTGTTTTGACTGTCTAGTGAGTTGCATGTAAATCTTATTTGTCGCATACTGAGCGTTTCTTATTCTTGGGAATAATAGAATTTAGCAAGTTTTCTGAGTCTTTTCACTTGTGGTCTTCTATTCTTTCCTCCCAGGTATTACCAAGTCTTATTTATACTTCTATATAATATATCTGTATAGTGTTGCACCTAGGAGCCCAGCCATGGACCTCATTATGTCAGGTTCTATACATATCCAGAACAAAAAGACAGCCCCTGTCCCAAAGTGATTACAATCTAAGTACGAGACCTGAGATAATAGATGTACACAGGCAGACTGGGGAAGTATAAGGATACACAGAGACAATATCAGCCAGCATGGTAGGCAGATGTCCTGACACACCAGATACCTAACTATTAAGTGTTTTTCTTGTAGGAATGATGGCAGAAAGAGGGTAATGAGGTAGTTTTTGTGGATGTTCGCAGGATGCTCCTCCCAAGTAGGAAGGACAATATGGCAGAAAGCATGAAGGTGCTTGTTCAGAAATGTAACCAATGAGTGGTAGAAGCTAGCAGCATTGACTCATTGAGACAGGAGAAGATATTAGAATAGCAAATGAGAGGTGAAGGGTATGGTAATGAAGACCCTGAAAGTGAAGGTGAGTACCTTCTGTGTAATAGAATAGAAAAGGTGGAGTCAGATACGAAGAGGTAAGATGTGGTCAAAATGATGGGCTAGGAAAATGATCTTTACAGGAGCAAAATTAAAAAGAAAAGTCACAAGGTGCACATCTGTGCACCCTTGGTCTGTGATCTGTGTGATGTTTCTGTTCACTTATGAACTGTGTGTGATTTCATGCCAATAAGGCAGTGCAAGATTTATGAATGTCCATACCCTATTTTACAGGATTCATATTGTATCGTGTTTCCTGCAGCATCATGTGTGTGCCCAAATGCGTAACATGTTTTTCATGGCTCGAGGGTGGGAATCAGACCGCTTTCTCTCCCAGCAGCATGTAAACAACCAAAGCTGAAGCAAGCAAGTACCTGCAGTAGGTAACAAAATATATGCAGATTGAGGTCCCTGGCTCAGACTGGACAAAGAGATCTCCTCCTCCCAGAAAGGGAGGGGTTGAGCGGGCAGAGCCGTAATGCAACGTTTTGCCGCCCGGGGCGGATTCTGATCGGAATGTGCCCCTTCCCTTTAGTGGCGCTTAGAGCTGGTGTCACAAAGTTGCCCCTTTAATAGAGTGGGTCCACTGAGCTGCTCTGGGCCGCCTGGGGCTTTGCCCCATTGGCCCAGCCATAGTTATAGCTCTGTGAGAGGGTCTGGAAATGGTCATTTTGACCTGTTTAGGGCTTTTTGACTGGGACTCTCCATCCTGAAACCGCTTCAAGCAAGATCTGGGCACTGCCTGGTCTCAGGCAGAGTCTGGCTGTACAAACATCTGACAGATGAACATCTTGAGCATAAACTTGGAAAATGAGGTCAGTTTAAGTAGAGAGATTAGGTTAGTATGTGTGTTTTACCTTTTATTTCCCTGTGGTCATGCCTGACTCATTTATATTGTGATTCTGCCTTGATTGGCCATTTTCCCACTTAGAATTGTAATCTGATCAATAAACTAGTAGTTGTTTCATCTAAAGGTGTGTGGTCTTTAGAGGGTGTGAATGAAGAAGGGCTGGGCACGATCTATTTCTTTGTTAAATAGACAGACTTGAGTGTATGGTGATTGGGAGTGGGTCCCAGTCCCTGTAAGACAGTGACACTTGGTGAGGTAAGTGGGGCCGAGGGTGCTTGCTGGGGGACTGTTCCCTATGTGACTGGAGAGAGCATGCTTGCTGCCTGAGACTGATCACACACAAGAGGCTGGTATGGACTGACTCAGGAGTGAATGGTTGCTTGGCAAAGCAGGTTGAATCAGGGTTCAGGAGTGGGTGTTTTGGGGTCACAGCATCACACTGGACTAGATCTGGCAAGTAGACCATCACAAAGGACACTGCCAACTTAAAGAAGAGGTCATTTTATGACTATGGTCTGCTTCAGTGAATTTAGACTTACGAGTCTGTCAGAAGGGTCTTGGGGATAATAAGCATGATGTGAGTTAGAATAACTATTACTCAGTTTCTGAGAGAGCTTTCTGCTAAATCATATTAGCAATATTCTACTGCATTGCATAACAATTATATAATGCTCTCATGATGGCCTTGTCAATGTAAGTTTAATATACAAAAACAGCTATTCACAGAAATGCATCTATCTCTAACAACCACTCTTTTCATTCAGCTTAACGCTGTGTCTTGAAGTGCATTCAGAGTAGTGTGAGTCACTTCTGTAACAAATAAATGTTGTTCAGAATAAGCATCAGTAATGAAAATTTGGCACATTTGTGTCTAATATACAAATGTTTCCACACAACTTTAGAACAATAAACATTTCCGTGTGCGTGCGTGCATGCATGCTGTTGGTAATTAGCATGGTATGCATAATGGAATATGTTCAAGTAGCAGAAATATCTGTTAAAACTGACCTTAATTAGTTTAATAAATTTAGAATTTCAATATATAAATAATATAACCTTTGAAAAGAGCAGGGGGGTCAGGTTAATTATTTACTGTATTTTATTACTGATGATATCCCATAACTGCTAGACAAGTAGGCAAGAGAACTTCAAGTGAAGAAAGGATCTTGATGCAGTCCAAGGTTCTAATGCACTTGGGAGATAGTGATATAAATATCCTTCAGCTAGAGCGTGATTGCATGGCTGACTACCCCAAACACCGATAAGGTCTAACAGATCTGGTGCGTGCTCAGCAGGAGAATGTTTACTGTGTCCTGCCATGGTCACCTGGGAAGATGAGGTGCAAGCTCTCCATGTTGACCAAGCAGGAAGTGGAAGCTAAATTTCAAAAGCTCTTGCAATTGTAAAAAGGAAGTGTGGGTGACTGCAGAACAGTGGCATGCTAACAGATCTCCCAGGTAGTCAGAACTGGTGGTGTGGGGCATTTCCAGAAGCTGTTTAGCATGATATTACTGTATGTTTATGTCTACATTGACTCTTTTGCAACAGAACTTGGGTGCAAAAGGCTCTATATGTCTCATCTAGGTGGCTTTATTTTGTTGACAAAACAGGGCAGAGGGTCACTGTAGTGTGAATGTTGGGATAGTTTTGTTGACAAAAGGTGACTTTTGTTGAGAAAACTTTCTGTTGAAGAGAATTAGTCTTCAGTTTGGTACCAATATAATGTATCTATTTAATATATTTGGAGTACATAAAGCTAAGCATTCTATGTAATGTGGGAATTTGAACGGGGTTTTCTGGAAAATAAAGTTTTCCCTTTTCTTTTGAGGGTTTAGAGAAGCTAGTTCTGTTTGCAAATCTTATAGTGAAGCTAGAGGAATTACTCCCTATAAGATATCTAGTCCGTCTGAGTGATATATTTGTAGCTGGGATATTGCTCCATTTAGTTAAGTGGGTGTACATTATCAGATCTTTAACTATTAGCTTTAGGATTATAAGGCAAAAAGCGCGAAACAATGTGTGAACTTCCACATGCATTATTGAACAAGCAATCATGTGTACTCTTGTGTTGACAGTAACAGAGTTTCTGTTGACACTGTGTTTGGATTGAGAAAATTAATAACTCCCTTTTTCAGGATTGATTTAGAATTTAAATCACATGGAAAATGGGATTATTCATCTATACCAAGAATATGAACAACGCATAATTAAACTATGGAACTCTCTGTCACAGGAAGTCTTTGAGGCCAAGAATTTAACAAAATTCAGAAAAGGGACTCAGCATTTAGATGGTTACCAAGAATATTTACATGGTGAGAGTTACCATAATTGACTAATTTGTTGAGAAAGGAATATTAAACATCAACTCCTAATCGAATCCCTTTCTTTTAGAGCTCAGAATGAGATTTAATGTAGAGGGCAGATTACCCTGCATCTGCCTGTGAAAGGGGGTGGGGGGGCGGTTCTTGCGTCTTCCTCTCAAGCATCTGGTGGTGGCCACAGTCATACAGGATTTTGGACTAGATTGATCTGATCCAGAGTGACTTTTTCTATCCTGTGTTCCTAACGGGCATTAATCTTCAGCAGATGCGGTGCAATATTGACTTGTACAATTTATTTTTTGTAGGCAGTGTGTAAAAATATCCAAACCAAATGATTTGCTCTAAAATGCCTGCAATATGCCAATAAACTATTCAGTTTGAAAAACCTGAGGAACTTTTGAAGTCATTGCCTCTTCTTACTCTGAATGCCATTTAAGGTTTGCTGTTCTCATTTCTGAAGCAGTGCACCTGTAGCCCCAAGCAGATTATTTCCCGGTGGTTTTTGCTTACATTTTATTAAATTAGAATGCTGCAAATAGGAAATAATTCCCAATCTATTGATGTGCCCTCAGAAAAATCCCTGTTGGTGGAGGAGCCACAAAGTATTGGCTACCAACCAACCTTCCCTCCCCCTGGCTCCCAAAAAACTATTTTGCCACACAGGAGTTCACATAGAATAGCTAGTAGTTTGTTTTACTGAATGGAATCACCATTCTTTCCCAAAGATTGATTCCACCAAACCTCATTTTGTATCATAGCAGGCTATCAAACGACTTCTAATGATCTTAAGCATGCTCCACCAAGGATGTTTTATCTTTCCAGGTTTTTCACCTGAGCATTAGTTGGTGGTCAATAGGAATTATGTTTTCAGTTGTCTACTGGGAAGTTGTGCAGACATACTCAGACCTTCATAGTCCAGGATGCTGAGGCCTGACTGACTCAGGCTTGATGGGCTCATGCTTGTGCTCTAAAAGTAACTGTGTAGACAGTGCTGTGCCTTGGGTGCTGTAGCTTAGGGAGACAAGTGGGAATCATAGCCTTGTACCTGAGCCACAGCCTCAAAGCACTGTCTGCGCAGGTATTTTTAGAAAGAGAGAATGAACCTTGCTAGTGCAGGACTGTTGTGCTCCATGGAGGCTTGCTGTGATGGGCGGTGGAGATGTACCCTTCATTTACTTAAGTTTCAGGAGGAGGAGGAGGAGTTTTTCTTGTCAGCTTGGTGGCGACAGTGGTGCTCTGTTGAAGGTGACATACTTAAAATGTCTTTCTTGCTCTTACATGTTTTAAAATCATTGTCAGTGCAGTGAAAGATATTGATATGGGAATGCTATTTTAATTAAATAATTAATGGTAAATATGAGTGTAAGTATCATAGGGTTGGAAGGGACCTCATTGGTCATCTAGTCCAACCCCCTGCCAGAGGCAGGTCCACTCCCACTAAACCATCCCAGACATGGTCTTGTCCAGCTGGGCCTTAAACACCTCCAAAGATGGAGATTTCACCACCTCCCTCAGCAGCTCATTCCAAGGCTTCACCACTCGCCTAGTAAAAAAGTTTTTTCTAATATCCAGCCTCGACCTCCCTAACTGCAACTTGAGACCATTGCTCCTCGTTCTGTCCTCTGTTACTACCAAGCACAGTTGAGCTCCCTCTTCCTTAGAGCATCCCTCCAAGTAGTTGAAGGTTGCTATCAAATCCCCCGTCAATCTTCTCTTCTGCAGACTAAATAAGCCTAATGCTTTCAGTCTTTCCTCACAGGGCTTGTGCTCCAGCCCTTTGATCATTTTGGTTGCCTTCCGCTGAACTCTCTCTAGCATGTCCCTGTCCTTTTTGTAGTGAGGAGCCCAAAACTGAACACAGTATTCTAGATGTGGCCTCACCAGTGCAGAATAGAGGGGAATGATCACATCCCTTGATCTGCTGGTAACATTTCTTTTGATGCAGCCCAGTATGCCATTGGCCTTTTTGGCCACAAGAGCACACTGCTGACTCATATCCAGCTTCCCATCCACCATGACCCCCAGGTCCTTTTCTACACTGCTGCTACTTAGCTGAATGTTTCCCAGCCTGTAGCGGTGCATGGGGTTTTTTTGTCCCACGTGCAGGATTTTACACTTGTCCTTATTGAAGCTCAAGATTTCTATTGACCCACTGTTCCAATTTATCTAGGTCTCCCTGAATCCTGTCCTTGCCCTCCAACGTGTCTACTGTTCCCCCCAGCTTGGTGTCATCTGCAAACTTACTGAGAATGCAGTCTATTCCATCATCCAGATCATTGATGAAAATGTTGAACAGAACCGGCCCCAGGACTGACCACTGGGGCACACCACTCATTACTGGTTGCCAGCTAGACATGGAACCATTGATTCCTACACGCTGAAACCGTCGATCTAGCCAGTTTTCTATCCACCTTATAGTCCACCTATCCAACCCATACTTCATTAATTTGCCAATGAGAATGCTGTGGGAGACTGTATCAAAAGCCTTGCTAAAATCAAGGTATATCACATCAACAGTTCTTCCTGCATCCAGAAAACCAGTCTTCTGATCATAGAAGGAGATGAGATTGGTCAGGCATGATTTACCCGTGGTAAATCCATGCTGACTGTTCCTGATCACTTTATTTTCCTCTAAGTGTCTGAGGATGGATTCTTTGAGAATCTGCTCCATAATTTTTTCCAGGGATTGAGGTGAGGCTGACTGGTCTGTAATTCCCCGGATCCTCCTTTTTCCCTTTCTTGAAAATAGGCACTACATTTGCTTTTTTCCAATCCTCTGGCACCTTCCCCGTTCTCCATGAGTTTTGAAAGATAATGGCCAGCGGTGCTGCTATCTCATTGGCCAGTTCCCTTAACGCTCTTGGATGCAGTTCATCCAGCCCCATGGACTTGTGCACATCCAGTTTCTTTAAGCAGTCCCTAACCTGACCTTCTGTCACCAAGGGCCTGTCGTCTTCTCTCCCATCTGCCACACCCATGGTAGTGGGCTCGGAGCTGACCCTGCCTGTAAAAACTGAAGCAAAAAATGTACTGAGCACCTCAGCTTTTTCCTCATCCTCTGTCACAAGGATGCCTGCCCTATTCAGCAAGGGACCTACACCTTCCCTGATCCTCTTCTTGTTATTAACATACTTGTAGAATCCCTTATTGTTATCCTTTACATCCCTCGCTAGCCGCAACTCCATTTGTCCTTTGGCCTTTCTGATTTTATCCCTGCAGTCCCTAGCAACATCTTTATATGCCTCCTTGGTCATCTGACCAAGCGTCCACTTCCTATAAGCTTCCTTTTTATGTTTAAGCTCAGAGCAGAGTTCTCGGCTAAGCCATTCTGGCTTCCTCACATGTTTGTTCTTTCTCCTAATTGGGATGGCAACTTCCTGTGCCCTTAGCAGGGTTTCTTTAAAATATAACCAACTCTCTTGGACTCCTTTCCCCTTCAGATTAGCTTCCTAAGGGATCCTGCCCATCCATTCCCTGGGGGAGCCAAAATCTGCTTTTTTGAAGTCCAGGGTTTTTGTTTTGCTTCTTTCCTTCCGTCCTTCCTTTTAATCAGCATCCTGAACTCAACCATGTCATGGTCACTACTGCCTAGCTTGCCATTTACCTCTACGTCCCTAATCAATTCTTCCCTGTTTGTGAGCAGCAGGTCGAGCAGTGCAAGGTCCCTAGTTGGTTCCTCTAGCATTTGTACTAGAAAGTTGTCCCCAACACACTCTAAAAATTTCCTGGATTGCCCATGCACTGCTGTATTGGCCTCCCAGCAGATGTCAGGGTAATTGAAGTCCCCCATCAGCACCAGGGCCTGTGATCTAGAAGCTTCCGCTAGTTGTCCATAGAACACCTCATCCACCTCCTGCTTCTGGTCTGGTGGTCTATAGCAGACACCCACCACAACATCCCCCTTGTTGCTTTCCCCTCTCAATGTAACCCACAGACTTTCTACTGGCACGCTTCCACTTCCATAATGGAGCTCTGAGCAGTCATAGAGCTCTTTTACATATAATGCTGCTACTCCTCCTCTTCTTCCCTGCCTGTCTTTCCTGAACAGTTTATACCCATCCATGGCAGAGCTCCAGTCGTGCAGACTATCCTACCACGCCTCCGTTATTCCTATAATATCATAGTTCCTTGTCTGTGCTAGTATTACCAATTCTTCTTGCTTATTCCCAGGCTCCTCGCATTAGTGTACAGGCACCTAAGATACCCGGCCGATTGTCCTACTTTGTCATTTTGATTTTCAATTCTATTACATAAACCTCCTTGCATTTTTTCTTGGAGTTCTCCTCCCCCACTCTCCTCACATATTGGGGCTTCAGTAGAGCACTTAAGACATTTATTTGATTTCCCTCCCCATGTTCCAACTACCTTCTCTTTTATTGCTGGTGCTACAGTCCCAGCCCCCCCCCCCAAGTTCCATCCCTTCCCCCAGATCACCCATGTTGTCATTTACCTGTGGGCTTTGGTCTCGTTCCCCTGTTGAAGTAGTGTAAAAGTAGTAAATTGCTGTCTCCAGTAAGTTGATTACTGGTCTCAAAGGAACTGCTGGATTTTGTACTGTCCTTCTGTGGCCTCAGAGGAATGCAGAAAGTTGTGTTCTCCTGCCGAGATAGAGCCTTAATGGGACTCTGCCCAATGTCGGCATCTGCAGGTAGGTAACCCTGCTTCAGGATCAAAGCCAGTGTTCCCTATACAGGATCTGCTCTCTCCATAGCCATCCCTGAATTACTACACATTACTATAACCATTACAGTTATGTCTTCACAAATAGACACCGTTATCAGTTTTCTCAAGGTCAGTCTTTGGAAACAGTGGAAGAGGAGGGCTGGATAAGTACATGCTGCTGTGGCCTGCTTTTAAGCTATTACATTGAGTGGGTCTGTCTGCCTGCCACCATTCACCAATACTCCATTCTTTTAATAGTTTTTAAAATTTTGTAAGCTATCACTTGTAATACAAGTAAATAGAGGTTGTTATTTCCTCACTTCTTTTCCTTTGAGAAAATACTATTGTGGGAAGAAATAAACCTAAAATTACAACCATGTCAATATCAAAACCCATCAGTACTATTACAGTGCATCCGTTGCTAAAAGAAAGGAATGGTGCTTTAGCATTCTTTGTGAGCATAGCCACAGTTATTTCCCAGAAGTAATGCTTTACATCTTGTTCCTACTCCAGTGTTATACACAAAGGGTGTCGTCAGGATTTTACAAGGGAACAAAAGCCTTGCATGTGCTTTCATAACACAGGATACAGCAAGCAAAAGGCATAAGCATTACTAAAAGATGATGTAGCTAGAAATGACTTTTTGGTAGGGCCTATGGTTGCCATGGACGGGCCTTGTGTCACCAAGCAAAAGAGTCATGTTAGCTTTGCTAATATGAACATTATTATAGTTAGTTTACCTTCAAATCTATACTAATCTGTTGCATAAAGTCTGCAAAATTCCTCATGCATCATAGATTATTCTTTAAATATCTTAAACTTTTATTAATGACTTAAAGCACTAAGAGAAACCAAATGGTGATACTCAAACTTGTAATATGACACAGAAATTTCACCAAAATCATATCAACACAATGACTTATGGATAGGCTTTAAGAAAACAGATTATAAAATGTTCTGGGTATTAGCTAAACCAGATTCTTTCAGAGATCTATGAAATAATTCAATAGCTGCCTGCCTTGTTAATTTGCCATTATAAACCTTTGGAGCTGTCTCCCTTCCTTAAAGAATGAGGCACCAGGGCTTGCTGTTGAATACAGCAATAATGCTGTCATAGTCCAATGAATCACACTGTTTCCTCCCAAATGATAACAATGACAGATGATCGAGGCAGCTGGTGAGCACTGGGGCCCTTGTTGCTGTCATGATCTTGTAGACAAGAGCCTTTCCATAGTGCAAGTTGTCATGAGAAGAGTGATCATTGCTCTTAAAATAGCAATGACATTAGGCAAAATGTCCAAACTGCAGTTGTTTAGCCCTTTGATGAGAGAACCACTTTTTTTTTTTTTTTACCTTTGGCCACTTGAGCATTTTAATTACTGTACAAACACGATAAATTCAGCTTTCTCCCTGGTGATGCTGTAAAAACTGCAAAGGGGCTGAAGACTTTTTCTTTGGCTGAAGGGTTCAGATGTTGGTGTAAAGGCACCAGAAGCTTTCATTGTACCATAGGTGTCATCCTGAACAGAGTAATTCAGTTCAGTGATCTGATGGTCTAATATCTCATTCCACAAAGATTTGAAATAAGCATGGTAATGAACACTGAAGATTTGTCTCAAAATAGACAAAATTAGTGTATCAGGCAGCTATCCTGTTGGATAGTTTTCTCATTTGAGAAGATGATACATCCCACTTTTCATACCATACATTTGCATGAGCTCTTCTGTTTATTTTAGAATTTTGTTAGTCATTAGAGCTATATCTATATTAGCAAATTAGTTCAAATTAAGGCTCCTTAATTCAAAGTAATTTGAGCCCTGTCCACACTAGGCTTTGCCTGGTTCAAACTAAAAAAATTTTTTAGTTCAAACTAAGCAAAGCTTAGTTTGAACTAGTTGGTTCAGCTGGTTAGTTCAAACTAACTGATTAGTTTGAACTAATTTGCGTATTTAGTTCAAACTAGCCCAATGTAGACATGCTAGTTTGAGCTAAAGTTTGAACTAGCTGTTAGTTCAAACTAAGCACTTTTTTAGTTCGAACTAACTTTTAGTTTGAATTAGCCATGCGCTTTTTAGTTCAAACTGAAAAAAGCGCAGTGAGTAGTTGGAACTAAAAAATGTGCTTAGTTCGAACTAACATTCAAACTACTTAGTTTGGTCTAACCAAGTTCGAACTAAGATTTTAGGTGAAGACATAGCCTTGGTGTATTGTCCTGAAATTATGCAAAGCTTTGCATTAGATATTCTTCAGTCATTGACAGCATGGAGTGATGTCAAATGTTGCTGAACCACCACGTCACTCTGATATCTAACCTGATCTGATCCCCCTTGCTAAACATGTGTTCTCTTTTATAGGGGCTTTATATTTTGTATGTTAAAATAAGATCCATCATTGCAAATCAGACTAGTTGAATTGTAAGTTTGCCCTACGGAGACTGAAGAAATAATTGACCATTGCTTTGAAGAAAATAAGCAATATCATTCAGAACTACTGTAGCATAATGTATTAACTTGGACAATGGAAAAATCTTTTATGAGTAATATTTACAGAGCTTGGATCTTGCTATATGTGACAAAAGCTTGTCTTGTGGTGTTAGCATTGCAGAAGTGGTTTAGACAGTTAATTTTACCAATACAAGGTTACTTTGAAAAGCATCTGAAAAAGGATTATGAGGAGAGGAGGAAAGAACTTCCTTTTCACTTTCTTGCATCACAGCAGGTTGTAGCCCAAGGCAGCTTTTTATCAGTCATAAGCAGATTTGTCAGCAGCAGCTGTGCTTTTCCCTTGTTTTCTGGCCATAGGCTTCCTGAACTTCCAGTTTCCAGTCATTTGTCTGCAAGCTGGAATCAGGAATTCATCGGTTGAAAGTGGCCTGCCTGAAGCTCCAGTTGCTAGGTAGCAAGTTAAGTGGCATTGGAGTACTGGCAGCAGCCGCTTTCTTGCTTGCTTTTTGGCATGGTCAAAATTCTGTTGAAAAAACAATTGAGAGCTGACGAGCCAGGGGAACGTCCACTCTGTCTAGTTTTTTGGCTGAGGGAAGTTAAACTGGCAGAGAAACAAGTGAAAGCAACTGTTGTTTCTGCTGGCGCTCCATTTAACTTGCTACCTAGTAATGAGCGTGTTAGACTGTTTTTTATTGGTCAGTCACTTTCTGAACGTCCAGCTTCGATTCACATGGCTGGAACCCGCCAGGTGCCAAGTAGAAAATTAAGCAGCCATGTCAGTAGCACGTGCTCCACTTTACTTGCTACCTAGCATCAGGTAGCTTTGGGCCTGTTGTTTCCTGAACGCCCAACTTCCAGTCATGTGGCAGGAAGCAGGACCTTCAGGCAAGCAACCGGCTGAAAGCTGCCTGAGATGCTCTGGTTGCTATGTGGGCCTGCTTTCAAAGTGGGTGGGCCAGGGCCTACCCATAGCTATGCCTCTGCTCTGCAGTTGCACTGCTAAGGGCTGATATAGCAATCATGAGCACGTGTATTTTTCCTTTTTGGGACTCATTAGTGTATGAAATAGCTTCTGTCTCAGACAAAACAAGTGTCATTTTGTTGCAGAAGTGGGTATTATGAACGGGTTTACTGCCAGAAAATTGTAACTTGAAAAGGTAGAGGTGGAAAAAGTTGGAGGACTAGTTTTGATGATTGTCAGCGAGCACCCATGATACAAAGATCATCCTAGCTTGCTTCTGCTTTAATGGTAATTTGCACATTGCTATGCAAATCAGGGGTTTGCTTGTAAGATGTTTTCTTTCTACCTGTTGGCCTTGGTTCCTTATCTTTTAATGATGTTTAAAGGCCATTTAAACTTGGAGATATATGTGTGCTGCAGAAACTCCTTGGAGCTTAAGGGATGTCTTTGGAGTTCATTTGGCTCATGATGTGGTGGTTATACTGTAAGCAGTAGGCATCCTCTGCTTATGATCTATCATCTGGCTGCGAAAGTTGTGTGTAATGTTAAGTAATTATTAAAGCCTTGTTTATCATAAACAAATGTGTTTTGTCTGGCTTCCAAAGGCCCATGAAGTTAACTGAATAACTCATTTATTTTTTATGTGGGTTTTGGATCTGACCCTAATGTGCAAGTTCTTGCTGTCCTTGAGGGTAACTGAACAGATCAGCATGAGACTTAAGAGCTTGAAGCCTTTGAGTGGTATAGCCTTTTTCTGTACTCTCCTGGAGTCAAACATCTTTGATAAAGTGGTAAAATCTGAAGTACTGTAGGTAACATTAATGTACTAGAACTTCAGTATCTTCTTGCTGTAGTTTGATTTAAGGATATGCTTTGGCTGAGAGCATTCTAGGGATCAGACACAAATGAGCATGGTTGTGCTTTTTTTTTTTTTTTGAGTAATCTAGTGTGTTACAAGTGCAGTGGTTGAGATGATGAGAGGCTTGTTCTTTGTTGATGATTACCCATATCCTAGACTGTATTTTGTGTTTTGGGATCACCCTCTACTAATGGGCTTACTGTCTTCTACTCTGTGTTGGTATAGCATCCATAACAATGGGGCCCTGACAGCTTTGATTAAAAATTTTAATCATAGCTGTGCTTATTCTGTTTCATTTTACAGTCCTCTGTGTTACTCAGCCTGTGTACTTGGGATTCTCTGATTCTGCTTGCAGAAAGTTTCCCTAATTGTTTTACTCAGGAATGCTTACAGGAACTCTGTCGCGGCTCAAACAGCTCCTCAGCTGCTTGTCTCACTCTTCAGTAGCATTTTCCTGCTCTTGCTGACTGCAGGCCCATAACTACAGCGGGGTGAATGGGGCTCTGCCACAGGTGCAGCAGAGCGGCTCCATTGAGCTGCTTCATTAAAGGGCATGTTCCTTGCCGCTCACCCTGGGTGCTGGCCATTGAAAGAGGTGCTGAATTCCTTAGTTATGGCTCTGACTGTCTCTGACAGGAGAGTGCTCAGTCTCCTTCCTTTCGTGTTCATGCTTACCTACCCCGATACCTATATTTTTGATTAATACACAGTAGCCAGTTGGTCACTGGCATCTTCCTTTGCCTGCTGCCTGGCTGACTGAAATCAGTCACAGGTACCATTCCCTTCACTGTGTGACAGACTCCAACGTGGAAATAGGCCTGAGCCTTGAATTTCAGAACTGGATCAACCATTCATCCAAGTTGACAGTTAGTGGGATCTGGTGTTTCCCATTTACGCCCTCTGTAATGTGGAAGTTGTTCATAGTACATGGTGTGAGAAGGATTTGGTAATTTGGATTAGAGTTGAGTTTGAACACTGATTCCAATGGCCCCTGAGTTTTGCAAAACAGAGTTTTATTGTGAAGAGCAACATTCCATAGGCTAATTTATGGTTTGATTCAAAACCCATGATACTCGGTTTCCTCTGAAATTGGAATCTCAGTACAAAACTCAAGGGCTGTAAGCTTATTTGAACTGAAACCAAAGATAATATGTGCACTGTGAAACTAGAAAGTTTCACACGGGTTTGATGTATACAGAGAGAATCGCTGGAATCTTTAATGTACTCCTCACCCAGAATCTAGATGTTGTATGCAAAATTTGGATTAACGTTTCCACTGGAGAAAATACTTCCTGTTTGCTGATTTCTCTTCCCTCAGCTACATCTGTTAATCTGCTGTCCTCTGTTAGGATTCCTTTTGGTGGTTCTGGCAGCTAAAGAATTCACTCATCTTCTTTTCTTTTGTGAGAAATAAACAGATGGAATAGGTCAGTAAAACTGATAACTTGATCTACGTTCTGCTCAAACATCTGACTTCATATAATAAGGGCAGAGTCGGGCCTAGTCGGTCGAAAGCAAAACTGCTGTTGACTTTAGTGGGAGCAGAACTGAGCCCAATGAACAGAGATTTTTCACAAATCCTTATGGTAATTGTCAGTGAGGTATCAGTTGATTTGTTTTTGAAGGTAACAGGTTTTTCCTTCAGAGTTTTTTGCTTCAAAATTTGGATTTTTATTTTAACATACTTCCACAGTAGTTTAGTCTGTCCCTTTGTGGTGGAATAATTTTACTTTAATCTATTATCTTTCATACTTTTACTTTTTTTATTTTTATAGTGATGACATACCTTTGAACTGTAAAAATCTGTGTTGATTATCTAAACATGCATATTCAAAATATATTCAGCTAATTGTGAGCGAAACTTCTAAGTGACATTACTAACTTTTAATCTCCCATTATAACTAATCCAAATATCTGATGTTGCTTTCCTACCTGTTGGAATACTTGTGCTCTGTTATATTGCTGTGCATAGCCCAATAAAAAAAAATCTAAAGGGGTCTCCTTGTTAATAATAGGTTAAACCTAAAGGCTCATGCTGTGGGATGCAACTACACTGCAGTTGTTTTATAATGTGATGTTTGCGTGCTGTAATTTATTGTAATCATTACAATCCCTGTGATTTAATGGGAAATATTTTGGAATGTATATGGAAGTTACTTTGTAGTATGCTTGTGCTATTTGTGATCCACTGTCCTGTATTTATGTCCAGCATGTGAACTGGTGATGATGGTTGTTGCTGGAGGTGGGGGAAGGATTGTTTTATGAATAAGTGGATTCATGGGAAGACTCAGTTTATGTAGTTTTCTAGCATCCTCTGCAGGCTGGTTGTAAGAACAATTTTAAAAGGGATAGCTGTGTTAGTCTAGTCCAGTGAAAAAACAACAAGGAGTTGTGTGGCACTTTAAGACTAACAGATTTATTTTTTGCATGAGCTTTCGTGGGAGAAGATCCCACTTCCTCAGATGCTTCGAAGATGGGTGAACTTACAGAAAGGAATGAAACTATGGCTAACACCTCTGCTTAACATGCAGAAGGTCCTGGGTTCAGTTCCCAGGGGGTTGGACTTGATGATCTCACGAGGTCCCTTCCAGCCCTATGATATGATATGATATGATATAAATGCAAGGGGGTGTAAAACATAGGATCAGGTCATAAAGTAACAGCAAATCAGAGCAGTTTACAGGCTCAAACCATGGGAAGCCTGAAGTCAAATTACCCTTTGTAATGGGAAAAGCATCTATAGTCTCGATTCAGTCCTGCTCTCACAGAATTTAGCTTGCATGTTAATTTGAGTTCAGCTGTCTCTCTTTGAAGTCTTGATGTCCCAGGTACATCTCTAACGACAGTCATTAACAAATCCATCATCAAGTGATTAGGAAGATGGAAGTGCTCAGCAACTGGTTTCTTTGTTCTTTGATTTCTGATATCAGCTCTGTGCTCATTCAGTCTCTTACAGAGTGATCGTCCTGTTTGTCCAATATGTAAGGTGTAGAGGCATTTCTTGCACATGATGGCATAGACCACATTAGTGGATGAGCAGGTAAATGATCCTTTGATGGAGTAGCAGGCTTGATTAGGACCTATGATGGTGTCTGTTGTGTAGATATGTGGGCAGACTTGGCAGCGTGGTTTTTTGCAGGGGTGTGTGCCTGCTTCAATGTTCCTGTTGTTAGATCTGTAGTTGCTGGTGAGTATCTGTTTAAGATTAGGGGGCTGCCTGTAAGCAAGGAGTGGTCTGTCTCCTAATGCTTGAGAGAGAGAGGGATCATCTTTTAGAACAGGCTGTAGGTCCTTAATGATCTTTTGCAGGGGTCTGACTTGAGGATTGTATGTGGTGACTAGTGGTGTTCTGTTGCTTGCTTTCTTGGGTCTCTCCTGTAGTAGATGACTTCGGGGAACCCGTCTAGCTCTGTCAATTTGTTGTCTTACTTCCCCAGGTGGGTACTGTAGTTTCAAGAATGCTTGATAGAGATCCTCAAGATGTCTGTGTCTGCCTGAGGGATCAGAGCAGATGCGGTTATATCTTAGGGCTTGGCTGTAGACAATGGATTGTGTGGTGTGTTTAGGATGGAAGGTCGAAGGATGTAGGTAACTATACCTATCAGTAGGTTTTTGGTATAGGGTGGTGGTGATGCGTCTATCCCTGATTTGTACTGTAATGTCAAGATCCTATGTTTTACACCCCCTTGCATTTAGTTTCATTCCTTTCTGTAAGTTCTCCCATCTTTGAAGCATCTGAGGAAGTGGGATCTTCTCCCACGAAAGCTCATGCAAAAAATAAATCTGTTAGTCTTCAAGTGCCACACAACTCCTTGTTGTTTTTTCACTGGTTGTAAGAACAACATGGAAAAACTGCAGGGCTGGCTTTGGGTGAGCATAGTTTGGGCATCTATTTCTATAACAACATACAGGAACAAAACACTGGGTTCGAATAAAGATGCTGGTGGAAGCACAACCGTGACTGTTCTTGAACTAAGAGAAAGAGTAAGCTCTTTCAAACATTCTTATCTATTTCATTTCAAGCATTCTTTGGATGGTGGTAGTGAAAACACGGTCAATGTGACCATCAGGGAACATAGGAGGGTCAACTTTTGCTAGCTTGTCTGCAGAACTGAATGCATTACTTTCAGTGTATAACTTTATTTAGTGACGAATATATATATATTTGAGATGTTTAATGTTAGCTAGAACTATGCTTTGGACAACAGAACACTGCTCAAACCTCTGATGATGAGGGACAAAGTCTATTTACGGAGATGGTAGAATGTCCATCTTTAGAAGTTTTTAAGGGTTGACTTGACAAAGCCCTGACTGGGATGATTTAGTTTGGATTTGTTCTTGCTTTGAGCAGAGGGTAGATGGGCTCCCTTCCAGGCCTAATTTTCCATGAAAGTTTCTTTATTACGCTAACTCCCCCATGAAGGCTAAATACATTTCTAACAAAAAACTGACGGTATATTTTTTATTTTGTTTTCTTAATGTGAAATACTGGTTTCTTTACATCAGAAACAAAGAACATCTAGGAATTCCTACGCCACAGGTGTTATGGCGAGTAATGAGTCAGTTCCCTAGTTTAGATAGGGAATACACTTGAACTCCTAAGGCCAAGACTTTCAGAAATAGGATTCTAAAGTTGGATTTCAAGTTTCCTTTTTTTCAGTCACTACTAAATATAAGGTATTTGATGTTTGAACCTGAACACACTAAAGACAATTTGGCACAGGGGGTTATTTTGATACAAGTTGTTCCGAAACAACTTGTATCGAAATAAGGGGTTATTTCGAAATAAGTTAATTCGAATTAAGGAAATAAGCTCAAAGTGAAATAGCAGGTTCAGACAACAGTTATTTCGAAACAAGTCACCGTTGTTTCGAAACAACATGTTCAGACAGCATTGTTTCGAAACAATTGCTTCGAAACAACGTTTTGTCCCCACATGGGGTTCAAGTTGTTTCAAAACAATGGTGCATCATGTGAACAGGGTAATTCTTATTTCGAAATAACCTCTGTTGTTTCGAAATAAGAGTGCTGTGTGAACACACCCTTTGAGTCTTTTTCTATAACTTGCATGGGCTGAAAATCAGCCTTTCAATGCCCTACATTAAAAAGGTCTGTCAGAATTTTGTTGAAAGTTTGGGGGAAAAATAACTTTTGCCATACTGTGCCTTTTCTGTGTATAAGATGAGATGTTAACAGTCATCTAATTGATCAGTTGACTGCAAAAAGTTGTTGGAATACATGGCTTAAGACAGACAAATGGATAAAACAAACATTTCTCACTGGAAATGATGTGGGTTTACAAATACTATTATTAATAAAAAGGGCATCAGATTATTTAGAATTTTCAAAGAGCTGACCTTTTGAAGTCAGCACAATCTGCTTGTCTGTCTCTGATTTCTGCTTCTTCGTGAGGAGAGGTAATTTGTGTGCCCTTCCCATATGTCATATTAAAACAGAACATGTGCAGCATGTTCATGGCCTTTTTAAGTCACTTTTGTGCTTGATCGCTTTGGCTGCTTTTTAAAACCTCTTTTTTCACCACTGAGGTCCTGATCAAATGGCTGATTAAGGCTCAGTTGACTTCAGTGAGGGGAGGATCAGATCCTTAAGTCCTTTATGCAATGTGTGGTAAAGATTAGGCATACAGCTAGACAGTGGCTTAATGATCCATCTAGAGGGAGGAGTGTGTTGCGCTGCTCCAGGAGCACCTCATTCCATGTATCATGTGTGACACATCATCAGCAACGCTACTAGGTGTGCCGGGAAGACAGAATCAAGGCTTTGCTGACTCCCTACCCATCTGCATGAAGTTGCAGTATGGCCTGTAACACTGGTAGCAAATACAAACGAAGACGGGCCTACCTTGAGTCCTCTTGCTTTCCTATCACAATGCAGGCTGGCCTGTGCATTGCCCTGTGGTGATGGTGTGGGGGTTGCAGTTATTTTTATTAAGGAGTTCCTGTGGATGTGCAGAATGATAATTTACAATGGTGTTGAGAGTTGCCAAATGAGTTTTCCCTGCTATCCATGCTGGCCTGTTATACGGTAATTGCTTATAAGTATTAATGTACTTGCCGTGAAGAGATTCTGGATCATGTTGGTGCCCATAGTCTGCTGTACTTTACACCTAACAGAGCTGTCCAGATCGCGCTGGAGGCACTAGATCAATTCAGAACCGGGACACACATGTGGCTTGAAGTCATGTTAATTTCATGTGCCCCACTCACCACGCTGGTGCCTCCTGCTGGCTGTCTTGGAGTTCAGCTCTGCAGGTAGAGATGCCCACTCCCAATGTTGCCTTGCCCACTTGGTGTCCTCTTCAGGACCAGGACCACAGCCGTGTCAGTCTCTGTATGCCCCCTGCCAGGGGTTAGCACTGCAGTCCCACTGTCTAGCCATTCTTTCTACGGTCAGTGAGGGGCAGGGGAGAGACCTGGGGCCTCCTGCTACTTCAGGTCCTGGTAGAGATGGAGATGGCAGAAACATGCCATGTCCCCTTCAGCTCTTCAGTACATTTCCCTGGGCCACTCCCCTGCTGCCCCAGAACCCACTTTACTTTCATATTGAGGCCCCTTCTGTCCAAGGCACTGGCATTTTTTTTTTCTTGCTCGGTGCCCAACCTTCCCTCCTTGAGCTTCAGGCAGATATTGTGTCTGCTGTGCCCTGCAGCTCACCTTATATAGTCTTGCTGCACCCTGACTGGCTACTCCATGTAGCTTCTCTCTGATTGGCTGTGCAGCCTCTCCAGGCTGTTTTTAACCCTTTATATACCATTGTGGGACAGACTTCCCAGCACAGTGCCTTATGCTGAATTTTTCTTTAGTGTAAAAGTTATCTAAGCAATATTTAAAATTAAACCCATCTTTCTTCCCCTGCCTCCAGAACAGAATGAGCTTTCTTGATCATGGGTTACACAGAGAGATTCTGTTATTGCTTAATGAGAAAATCTACTTTGACTTTTAAGCCCCCAAAAGAGCGGTTTCCTAGATTCTACGTGTGTTTTCCACAAGCATGGTTTCTGTTTGTTCTGGTTTCTTTTGTAAATTAAGAGTGGTGCTTATAAACCTCCTGTCTCTTAAAATGATCCATGAATCAGAAAGAATGTCTATGACCTTTTTTGATGTTTAAGAAGTATGCTTTCAAAACTCTAAAAATAAACAAATCTAGGAAAATTCCAAAGGGGTAGCCATGTTAATCTACTTCAGTAAAACTAACAAGGAGTCCTGTGGCACTTAAAGTACCACAGAAATCTAGGAAAAACTCTTTTTAGCCTGTATAGGTGTAAATAAATAACCTGTGTTAGGCCTGATTTGAGAAATACAACTGTCGTATTTTAAATCGTTGTCTCAGTCATAATTGTCATTAGATGATACAAGTGGTATTGTCTTCTGAGTTCTGGGGAGGGCAGACTGTAAAGATTTGGTTTTGTTTTTTTGCTTTGTTGATAAAGGCTAGAGTTTTCTTTCATGTTTTCTGTCCCCATTTCCCAACCTAGACTCAAACCCTCAAACTGAATTTTCCTTGAGAATATAAATGTGACTCATGGGTAAAACTTTTCTGTTTCATAAGTAGATGGTCTAGATGTCTGTAACAATTGTTAATGTTCTGTCAGCTGCATCAGCGCATAATTGCTGAAGATCAGCAGAGTGTAATTTTATGGTCTCATTGGCACATTAGATTATTTTACATGAGATAATTTGTTTGCTGATTTTACAGATTTAAAGCTTCACTACCCCACTCAAACCATGTTACAATAAAACATTTTACCAAAATCCTCTTACGCTATGTAGTCTCTCTGCATTTCCTTTCCCAGCTTTTTTGATAATCAAAGCATGTATTTATGCTGCTTTATAATCAGTCTCTTCTTGAGCAGTGTCCTGATTCAACAAAGCATGAAAAGATTTGCATAACTTTCAGGATGTGCTTAAAGGCAAAATTTTCAAAATCGACATAAGCACTTATGAATCTAAAAGTTGGTAGCACTTATGTGAAAAATTACTCTAGTCCCTTAAGCACCTTAGGACTTAAGTGCTTTTGAGGCTTTATTATTAAGGCACTGGACTGGGCCCCTGCCACTTGTTGGCTAGGTGATGTCACTTTAACATCTGTGTGCCATCACTTCCCCATCTGTAAAATGGGAATAACTTCCTTTGTAAAATGCTTTAAGATTTGCTCGTGAAAATTACTACACAAGAGGTAGGGATATTTTTTTAATTAGTCACTTTTAATCTAATTCCCTGTTTAATGCTCAGTTGGCCAGGTTTAGGCCCAATGTCATGAGGTGCCAAGTACCTTCAGCTCCTACTCATGTCCATTGCAGCTAAAGGTGCTCAGCTTCTCCCAAGAGCTACTCAGTACTTTTGCAGAACTGTACTGTCAGCAAGATTAAAACAAGGACTCTGTGGAAGGTTTGCATGGAAATCTGAGCCCTGTTGAGGCTGAAGTGTGAGAGTTTACCCTCCTCCCTTTGTTCAAGATCTACAGAACCCAAACTTCCCTAGTGAACTGCCAGGCTTTGAAAGTGGATCTTGTTGGATGTGCTAGTCAGGTTGCCCATTTGGAGAGAGTGCCCAAAATTTGTCAAAAGTCTGTCTTTGAAAGGCCATGTTTTGCTACAAGAAGAACGATTATATCAGAGGTGCTGGCTTGTGGCACCACTGAATGAATCAGGACCATCTGATTATGAGAGGAAAGCTACTGTTTCTGCTACAAATATACATATTGGTAATAAATAACAGAAGGACATTAAAAAGCATGGATGTGAGAATTTAATGGGGATTTGGTATTTTATTGTTTAGTTAATTGCTCCTGTGCAGTAGTGGCTCTTTCCTAAATCCATGCCTATGTACTCTTTACTATTGCTCTCATGGAGGTATTCAAATTATTAAAACGTGCAATTATGCAGGCTTTCTATTTTATTTTATGGATATTCTCTTGGTCCAACAGAGAGGCCAAAAGCTCAGCAGGATTCAAACAGGATTTGAGTATTTAAAGGGGTGAGGATATTTAGAGTTGTTATTGTAAATGAAAGTTTTGGAAAGAATATCACCTCACTTAGGACCTAAGGCATGAAAAATTGTAATGGGGGCAGAAAGAACCTTTTAATGTTGATCGTGGGCAGCTTATTCCAGAATTGCTATTACAAGAGGTTTCCAGTGTCTTACTCTGAAGCAGCTACTATGTCTCTCTGACAGGGTACGTTGACCACGGCTTTAGTTCAGTTTGGCAATTCCTGAGTAACCACGTCAATGCGAGGTTGCAGGCAATGGCAAGCACTTATGTAATTGGGGGGGGGGGGGAATAAATAAAATCATTTTTGTTTAGGGTCATTGGACTACACATAATAAATGAACATGATCTATCAAGGATTTTTGATGAAAGGAAATGAATCCTTATTGGTTGGGATTTGCTAAGAAGTTTACTCATGTCTAAATGTAGACATTGATTGGCTTGTGTTGACTGATTTCAGCCAACAAATAAGTGTAAACATTCAACTGTAAGAGGTGCTGCTATGAGGAAATCCAAATTTTAATTTCAAAACCCCTTCTGCAGTTCATAGTGTTGGACTATCAAGATGAATAATTTAGGGAGTTTGTGTTACCTTTGGAAACAAACATCTAGTATTGAACAGATGCCCAACTCAAAAGGCTAAATTTATGACCTGACATTCACTGATGCACTCAGAATTATTTGTTACTATGATATAGGGGGAGTGTGCGTCATACCACTCTTCCCTAAGATGCCTCTGTAAAGCCACTCCCCCTGAGTGGGTTCTCCACAGCTGGGATCAAAACCAGGACCTTTGGATCTTAAAGCATAAAACTCCATGGTCTAAACTAAAAGAACCACCTTTGTTAGCCAAAGCCATCCGAGGCTTGTGTGTGGCTTAGCCTGACTAGCTGGGCGTGAGTTATATATCCATGCAAGAAACAGCCATAAGATGATTGCTTGCATTTGGGAATGTAAAGGTTAGGGGCTGGCTCTGATGGAGTACTTCTGGGTGAGGGTGGGCTGGTCCCCCTTATATATACTTATGAGAGAGCACTGAGGCTATGTCTACACTTGCACTTCAAATCAAATTAATGATGATTAATTCAATTTAAAATATCGTATGGGTACACTAGCTTTCCTGAGTTCAAAATAAGGGCCTCCCTTGATTCAAAATAAAGGAAGGTCATTTTAAAATTATAAAACCTCCCTTAAATTTGATTTAACCATTATTTTAAATTTATTAGTTCGATTTAACCCAGTGTAGCAGTGTTAATTCAAACTAACCATTAGTTCGAATTAACACTTTTTGCCCTTCTTTCTCTCTGGGTGCCTTCCTCTTTCTATATATTAAGTGGGGGCATGGCCTTTTTTGGGCGTCATCTTGCCACACCTTCCACGGTGCCCCTCTCCTAAATCGAGCTAGCAAGTTCTGTTCATGGATATTCTAGTTCAGTTTAGATTTCTAGTCGAGCCATGTTAATTCGATTTAACTTAATTTGGTTTCATAATTATTAGTTTAATTAGTTCAATTTAAGTTAATTTGATTTAACAATCTAAGTGTAGACATAGCCTAGGAGATTATGGATACTTTTTATTAAGTGGTGTAACAAATTCTATGTTTCATTATCCTCCATCAGTAGCATGTGTTCAAAATATAAGCTGTGTGAGACCCTTTATTCTAGGTACCTGTAGTACCAACCTGAAAGGACCTGATGCTTGAACTCTGGCCACTCTACCAGCACCAATGGTGGTAAGTGTCTTTTGGAGGCTGCATGCCTTGTACTGGTATAATGTATCCCTCAGTCAGAGAGTACAAACGGTACTTCCCTCATCTCAATGAGCCATTGGTCATTTAGAATTTTATGGTTTGCCACAGCATTTTCTGTCCCCTTGTTTGCATAGTACATAAAATCTTCACACTAATATTCATCTAGATCAGCTGTGTCAAACTCATCTGCTATAGTGGTCCAGATTTGACTTAAATGTACTTCAGGTGGGCAGTACATATCATAAATCAAAACACTGTGGCATTGTGGAGTGCTACATGCGCAAAATGGTGCTCTATGATACTCCTCACTCCCCCTGCTCTCTCATGTTAGGGAGAAAGTGTAGTCCTGTGAAATTCCATCAAGGGGTGGATGGAAGAGGTTCGTGGGCCACATGCTTGACACCCCAATCTAGATGATAGAATTTCTCTTAAAATATTGTTGCTCTAGATTAGTGTATGACAGGGGTTTATGAAGCGATAAAAGATTTGCACACATGAATAATAAATACTTGATTCACTTTTCTTGGAGAGAGGTTTGGATGGCAGAAGCAGGAAAGGAGTTGGTCAAATTTTGCAAATACTTGCCCCTGAGGTCAGCTGGATGACCTGGGATGTGATTTGATGCAGACTCTGAGATGTAAACCATCATTTAGAAGTATTTCCTTTTTTCCTCCAGAACCAGACAGATCTACCCCAATTACCAGCAAAATATATTTTTGTAAATTGCAAACTTTAAAAGACTGCTTCCAAAGAGCTGTTATTACAGCTTGTCAGCAGCAGGCACTGACTGTTAAGACATCTCTGCTTAACTCTTATTTTCCTTTTGATGAAAAGGTTGCCAACAAAAGAAATGTCACTGGACAAGAATGGCATTAATGAGCTGAATGTAATGTTTTAAAAGTTGAAGTTCTCCTTTCTTAGAAGAAGGTTAAATGAGGCACAAGTGTTGCAGGCTTATTCAGGTTTGCATTCATGACTATTGGTATGTTGAGATCAGAGCTGAAATGAACAGTGAAAAGTTCTTTATATTGCTTTACTCAGAACTATTTTTAATTGGAGCCTTAAATTAGGACTCACATTGTACCACTTTGTGCAGCACATTTTTCAAAATTTATTTTCCTTAAAGTATGTACCTTTTGCAAACTCTTTTATTGGTCTTATTGACAAATACACCTGTCTAATAAGAGGCGAACTGGTCAACTATACAATACCTGCTGCTAAAGAATGTAACATTTCCAACCACAAATTAGGCTGACTTTTCCATCACACTGCTAAACTTTCTCATTCATTGTATTGAGAACGACTCCTTGTCTATGGTCTAGATCAGTGGTTCTCAATCATTTGTTGGTTGTGATGCACTTGGCGGCATATCGGGACCCCACAGGGCACCCTAGCCCACCCCGCCCAGGCCAAGTCCAGCCATCTGTGACACATTTGCCTCTTTGTGGTGACCAAGTAATGTGTCCTGACACAATGGTTGAGATCCACTGGTTTAGGTAATGAAACTGTCTGGTTGTCTTTATTTTGCTCTTGTTTAATAACAGTGTGTGATGCAATATGAAATTAATCCATATAATATGAACTTGCATTTCATCGTGGAGCTTCTCTGCTTCATAACGTATCCAGTGACATCTGACAGGAGTGAACTTGGATAGAATAGAACAAACAAGGAGTCCAGTGGCACTTAAAAGCCAACAAATTTATTTATTGCATGAGCTTCTGTGGGAGAAAATTCCTCTTCGTCAGACGCTTTGAAGAACTCCATTAATTGTTCTATAGAATGAAAGTCGTGGGAGTGTTGCAGTGCATTACAACTGGTAAATTTCACTTCTCCTTACACAACAAAGTTCACCCCAGTGCGGATGATCCCGATGAGGCTCTCTTTCATGTGAATTCTTAATGCTAGATGCTTAGATGAGGCTGAAATAGTGCAAAATGTCTTACAGTGGGAGGATTCCATTGTATCGAAATTGGTAGTTGACCATAAGGACTTTCTTTAAATTCCAGGTCCAAATGTAGGAATGCAAGTTTTCTGCGTTCAGCGTTAAGTCAGGATCTAGAACTCAGGACAGAGCTACCCAGCCCTGCTTTTGGTCCTTGGGCGGAGGGCGCACAGCTCGGGGTGGGGGGATAGATTGAAAGTATGGGGACCACTGAGGTAGGCAGCAAATGGGGTACCCTCAATTGTAACAGCCTGTGTTTGACTACACTACCCAGAATCTGTGGTGCTATGCTTCATGATCCTAACTTTCTTTTCTCACCTCAGACCACATGGTATGCTTCATGTGCTGGTGCTTTCAAAGAGTCCTATGTAAACATGTTCATAGCAGTCTGGCACAATGCTTGTGTCAGGGCAATTCTCCACCCAACAGCTGGTGGGCTTGTGATGCTGTTTAGATAAGAGATGATCATTTACAATAGTTAATACCAATATGACAAAATTGCAATGATTCTTACAAGATAGGCCATGTCACGAACTGTTGGACAGGCTCTGATTTAAGTACGATAGTATTTTTTGTGTATCATCTTTATATTGTAAGTTACTTACAGATGCGTGATAGATCTGTATCCATGCACTTGTGTAGTGCTACTGGGTTGCACCCTCTCCTCCTCCCTAAGGCAGATTTATGTCAGTACCGATGACTCATTAAGGGTTCAACACCTACATAATAAGCCGAGGGAGAGAAGCCAAGGCAATATGCACCTAAGGGTCATCAGGACATGTCTGTAACCAGGGGGATTGCACCAGAGGTTAAAGCAAGCAGGAATGCACTGGAACGCAGTTCTGGGGCCCACAAATTTGAGCGGCAATACAGACAATAGGGGAGTGGGCGTAGAGATTAGGAGGGTTCTGGGACCCATCAATTTATGCTCTAACCACTGGACTGCATGTGCCTTTTCTCTGGCCACCTGCTGTGACCTTGTGTTTTGAAACAAACTAGAGACTCTAAAATACAGTTGCACTGTCTCCGATTTGTCTTCCTTCCTACCTCTAGATCTGCTGTAGTCCACCTAAAGCTGTGAAACAAAGATATTGGGTGTGCACCAGAGGACCTGTACAAGCCAGTGAATTCTGCTGGGAATCTGACATATAGACTATAAACTCATTTGTATGTATCTGATTGCTTTGACCGTTTACCATTACTCTTATTTGATTATTTCCTTTAATAATAAACCTGGGGGTGGGGAGATGAGGCTGACTGCAGTCCCACAACCCAGCCCTAGCTGTGAGGGCAGTCTCACACATACCTTCATGATGTATGGGGAGGGTGCTGTAGGGGGCGGCCCTCCACACTTCTTGTATTCCCCTGGGTCGGTGTCTTCAACTGATTGTTACCGAGGCACTGACTGACTTATTCCACTAAACCAGCAGTACTCAACTGCTCTGTCGTGACATAAAAGTGTGTTACCACAAGTCAGCCTGCTGTTGAAAGCTGCCCTGCACTGCTGAAAGAAACCCTTGGTGTCAAGGAGAGCTTTTGGCATCAGGCTATGATCCCTTTAAGAGTTGCCACTGAAATGCCAAGCAGTGGCAGTGTTCTGCAGCATCTGGGTGCTCCTCTAGAAAGCCGCTGCTGAAATAGAGTTCAGTGGCCAATTTTTGTGGTGGCAGGGGGTGCTTCCACTGACTCCCATCACCAAAAGCGTTTTGGAAGGAAGTTTTTCTCTGGTGGTAGTCTGACTTGTGTCACTGCCAAAAGTGGTGCCGCTGGGGAGAAACCTCAATGGCAGGGGGTGCTCCTGGCTGGAGGGCTCCCACTTGTGTCGCAGCACTAAAGGAGTTGAGAGCCCCTGCTCTAAACTATTATGGCTGATCTTGTTGGCTGTGCTGTATCTGTTTCCAATCAAACAGAGTTGAAATTTTTAGTGGAGAGACCTAGATCTGCTTCATGGGGCTAACTTTGCTGGTGTCTTTGCTCTGTAATTTAGGGAGGGTGGATGGGGTGGGGTCTGGGTTATTACAGAGAATTCTTTCTTGGTGACTGGCTGGAGAGACTTGCCCACATGCTCATGGTTTAACTGATCACCATATTTGGGGTCTGAACAGAATTTTCCCATAGTGCTGATTGGCTTGGGCACTTTTTTTTGCATTCCTTTGTAGCATGGGGTATGACTCACCTGCCGGTGAAGTCTCTGCATCTTTAAGTCCCTAAATCATGTTTTGAGGACTTTAATAACTCAGTCATAGGTTAAAAGCTTATTGCTGAAGTGGGTGGGTGAGTTTTTGAGGCCTGCTTTATGCAGGAGATCACACTAGATGATCATACTGGTTCCTTCTGACCTTTGTCCATGATTAGCAATAGAAGCGTCATGTGCCGTATCTGAGAGGAAGATGGCATGCTGACAATTTAAGGTTGGCTATTGATTCGTCTTCAGATCAAGTGTTTCCTATGAAGGGTGATGGGTGATTGAAGGCTGAGCAGAAATGCCCTGAAGAAATATTTTTAGCATGCATACAACCTTTAAGTAAATAACTTTTCCAACCCACCTGTCTCCCATATTTAGGTAAGCGTTATTATAGAGTCAAAACTTGAGCACTGGTGTTCATTGACTTGCCCAAAGCCAGTTTTACTGCCAAGACTAGAGATATAGTAAAGACTATAAAGTCAAATACAGGACTGAGCACAAAGGTTACTTAAGTAACCATACCACAGTCACTGACGGTGTGGAAACAGGAAAGCAAGAAATGCCCTTACAATGCGGGGGAAACAGGAAGACACGGAACAACAGTGCAGTTAGTTTCCAGTTGAACATTGCCGTCTAACTTCTCCTGGTCTCTCTCCAACCTGCGTGAGAGACATTCTGGGGTCATTCGATCGCATGACTGAAACATGCAATCCACAACCAACAAAATATCTCTAAGGCGACATTAAAGTCCACTTAAATTAGTGATTGTTTCTCAGACTTGGAGCGAACTGGTGCTTGGCAGCTCCAGGCTTATGTCAGCCATAATTCAGCCCAAAAGATCACTCTGTTAGTTCTTCTCATGACCTTGCTACCAGTGCATCTGTCTGGTTTTTCTTATTGCCATCTCATTATACTTCTCTGGTCTTTTTTCTATTTCCGTCACAAAGTTTCACCAGTTAATGCCCTTTACTGGGCGGGGGCGGGGGTCACATAATCCAGCTTCTACTCAAACCTTGCTATGGCCTTAGCTTTTGGATGTCAGCTTCATTGTTTCACCTACTTGGTTACATAAAATGGCATAATGGCATCCTTAGATTCACCTGAAGGAAAGGTGACTGGTTACCCAACAACTGGAGCAAGGTATAATCCAACCCGTAACAGTATATATTTATCTAAAGTTTCAGAATATTTTTTCCAATTAAACAGTTTGTTCTGCTTGGCACAAGTTCTGGAATGTGTCATGTTTTTCTTCTTTCTAGATATCTTTTCATCCTTTGATAAATTGTTCTTCTCTAACTTCATTAAATATGAATTCTCATGGGAACATGACTGTGTTTTCCTGCTAGTGATGCAGTTTGACTCATTGCAATACATTATACATCTTTTTCTGTTATTTGTTTAGCTTCTGGTTTTATCTGAATGAACTGTAGTCATGGGAGGAAATGTCAATATCACAGTAAGTCTCAAAAACGTAATTAAGATAATATTTTCTCCCAAGTTTTGCTTTTAATTAGTCCTTTGAGGTGAGAGCATAAAGAGTTTCTGCTGTCAACAAATGGCCTATGAATTTTAAACTTTTAGCCTAACACCTTTGACCATGACATACATTGATTGTTCATTGCTGCATATTTGGGGTAAAAACTGTTTGCTGGATCCTCAGCTGTTGTGACCATCACAGCTCCATCTCCTTGAGTGGAAGCTTTGAATCAGGTCTGTTCAGTAAGCAAACCTTTCACCTTTTATGATTCCACTTCTGTCTAGTGAACTCCAGTTTCTCATCTGGTACCACAGCTTTTTATAAACTGATCTGTTGCCAAGGTGTTAAATTTGTTAGTCATAAGTCCTGAAATTTTCCTTTAAAAATAGTGTTTTTTAAAAGCTCCAGTGATGTATCAATGGCCACATGTAATTGCTTTCTCTAAAATATGGCTTTCTAAATGCATCTGACTTGGCTGTAGGTAGTGAATGATTTAATTTATGTGGAAGCAATGGATTTGAAAGAGGAGGAGAGATTATGACACAGGCTGTATTCATCTTAAATGATAAATAAGAGATGATTCATTTGAAGGGGTTTTTGCTAGATTTAAATTAAATCTCATCAAATACATGATGATTGCATATCTTTATAATGCTCCAAAACCTACCCAAGGGACTGTGAGCAATATTCTCAAGACTACAGGTTAACAGTAAAACAAGTCCGAATTCATTACCATGAGCAATTGTGCCACAGCTGCAGTGACAATTCATTATTGTCATCCCTGGAAGCACAAATTCTGACAACCTATCTCCATTTTGATCCTAAAGAGGTTTATAACTCAGCTGTTCAAAGTCCACTTTGGCTTGTAAATTGTCATGCAGGTTTTTTAGTCTGGAAGTATTTTTTGGCTCACTGATAATACCTGGCTCTTATAAAGCTCTTTCTCACTGGTAAATCCCAAAGCACTTTACAAAGGACGTAAACAGCGTTATTCCCACAAAGATAAAAGGATCTCTTAATCATATGGCTTTAAAACAAACAAAAGATTAATTTAAAAAAGTTTAGTTAGAACCATCTTGCAGTTCTGAGCTAATCTGAGGAATGGAGACGGTGTCGGAAAATAAAACCGCTAATCTGTTTTGCATTTGCCTTTTCATGTCTAAATATTGCAGCCCCAAGTATGTGGCATGTAAAATAATATTGTGAGTATTTTTTGGGCTTGTTTTTAGAGCCACAGCTGCAAAATGTGCCCTCTAATTCTGTGGGCACAATCGTTTGGAGGCACTGCTTTGTCCTCATAAATGATAGAAACCGCAAAAGGCATTTTTTTTAGTAGTACTAGTTCTTAAGGACATGCATATGTAAATGATATATGCAACATTAGAGCTACCATTCAGGCCCTGTGCTTGAAGGAGTAACACAGCAAGACTAGTAAGAGACTGAATTCTAGTTCCTGGACCTGGTCATCTGACATTTTAGAAAGCCTCCCCCATAACCTAACAGCAGGGCTGGATTAATTTATGGCTATGAAAAATTCAATCCTCCATCTTCCATTTTGGAAGTAGGTGGCAGAGGGGGTTGTGGGCTACAGCAGCTGCAGTCTGGCAGTTCACACCAAGATCCATGTGTCGTCGTGTTACAGCTAAGTGATTTTTAAGTACAAGTTCTCTTGGCCTTAACAGAAGAACAAGACAACTACTTTTAAATTACCTTCCCTGTTTGAGATCTAGCTGCAAGTTATTACAAAGGTCTAATGTCCTTCACAGTTGACTCGATCCAGACTGAGTACTCGCTTGATCTGTTTGCTCCCAGAGCCAAATTAAGGCAATCTGTGGCTGTAGATTTACCATATCATGTGAACTGATCCTGCTCACTTGAAGTGGCAGTGATAAGGAGCCCCCATGTTCCCTTAGAGAAGCAGTGCAGGGCATAGATCCTTTTCTGTCAGCAAAGCATAGCAGCTGGGGGCCTCTTCCACCCTGCAGTGATGGGTGGCCTTTGGTTAATTAGCCCAGCAGCAGGGTATATGCAATTTGGGTGTGGATTCGGTACACCTCATTCTTTTCCTGCCACACATGGAGTCCTATGCTAGTGTTTTCTGCAGTATTACATTTTCTACTAATAACCTTTAAGATGCTTAAATCTTTTTCTACAAATTATCAGGTCATTTAAAATGAAATTGGGCTCATTCTAATCTAATTCCTAATTTGCAGCTGTCTGGGGAATTATTTTCAGCTCCGTTAGTTGCAGTTTGCGATTATCATGCTCCTTTTTAAAGCAAAGAAAAATAACAGGACCATGTTGATGAGAATTACTGGTGATCTTTCAGAACAATTTATGTTCAGGAGAAATAATGGAAGAAATGAAAGACCACAGGGATAATGATGCAGACTTGAAAAAGCACAGTGAAAATAGAAACATAGAAAAATAGCATTAAAATGCTAACATTTGAGATAACTTAGATCACCGATGCATGAGTGTGTCAAATTAAGGAATTTTGGCAGTTGTTATGATTCCAGTGAAAGCAGTAGAAGTGGTGCTAACCCATTTGGGGACTCTAAGCAGAATACTTTTGGCCTGTCCCGACACTGCAGGAAGTGAATCAGGGGCCCCCTTGAACTGCTTGGAGCCCTAAGCAATTGCTTAGTTTGCTCATGCTTAGTGTGGGCTCTAGAAATGAGTAGATGCTAAATAGACACACAATTTTATTTTTACTTGATTTCTGGTTCTAAAAAGGCAACAGTTATTTTCAGTTGATTAATGAGTTGCTTTATTCTCTTTAATTGTGGGCATCCCATGGTAATATAAATAAAGTGTGGCACAGTTTAAAATTCAGAATATCTTCTCAAATTAGTTAATGCTGGGGAAGCTGGCAACTAGGATGTACATCTATGAGCTGTACATATGGCAGGTAGATAAATTTTTAAAGTGTCTTTTACCCAAATGCTTCCAACAATAGCATTTTGTTCATGATGAAAATCTCATTAGGGCTTATTGACTTAGTGTGTGTTTTTTGTGTTGTACAAGTCAGGCATGCAGGAGAAAGACTACTCCCAAGGGTAAAGCTAAGCATGTGCATAAGTGTTACCAGGATCAGGGCCTAAGTTATCTGAACGCCACATGAGAACCTGTAGATTTTGCAGTGAAGAGGGATTACCCTTATGGTTGCACTGTGCTCCCCAGGAGAGAGGCCAAATAAAGAGTCATGGGTCTTCCCATCACTATGCACCAGCTAGTAGAGTACAGAGTGGAGGAAGAGTTTATGTGCACCTTTTCATGGGATGTAATGAGTCTGCATGCTCTCTTGTAGGCTGAGGAGATTCTGGGTACCTCCTGGTGCTTTCTCTTTGGTGGTACACTTCTGCACCACCTGCAGTGCCCATAAGGGAATGACCATGCCCTTAATTAATTGCTACACAAGCTGCCATATAATTCCGTTAAGAAGCCAGTGTTTCTATCACATTATTACGTTCCACAGTGCCCAGCATTGCAAAGACACAGCTAGCTGGCAACGGCAAAAACTGCATGAGAAAGCTGGCTGGCTCCTAAGCTGAGAACAACTCCTAGGTGCATCATGTACTGACCTCTAAACAAATAATGGGTAAATATTAATGTCCTATAACAAAACTACAGTAATTTGGCTGATACACTCCTAGAGGATGTGATTAAAGCTGTTAACTGTAACTCTTCCTTAAAAACAGATCTTCCTTACATTGCTTTCTGTTCCCGGTTCCTAGAAGCAGGGACATATTGGAGGGGACAGGTCGAGCAACTGAAGTTAGGGAATGAATCCCATGTTGGTGGAGAGGCCTTGAGAGATTAGGTGGCACCATTAAAGGTATGTGAAACAGGACAGTAACTGCACTTTCCAGCTCTTTTGAGATTTCTAAATCAGTAGAGGGGATTTTTGTAAAATGTTTCCTATGTTGGTGAGCTAGACATTTTTGAAACCTCCCTGCTGCTTTCTGCAACTGACTACAGATTATAATGTCTTCCCTAGTGTGAGGAAAGGGAGCCGGCTAATGTTGCAACAGAAGCACGTGATGAGTAATATCTGTATCCAAGGGAACGGTGCAGTGCAACCAAAGCAGTGCTAAAAGGTTTCAAAATGTTGCCAAGGGGTTGTGGGGATTTACTCAGCCCAGATCATCCCTGCGATAACTCCACTGTCTGTGTTGAACCAGTTTCAAGGAGGTTGATTCTGATCTCACTCATGCAGGTGTAAATCAGGAGTAAGCCTACTGAATAATAATCTCACTAGTATACAGTTCGCTGGAGAGTTCAGAGATGTGTGCTGAAAATTCTGGATTGAGGTGAGCAGTCTAACTAGCAGTAATGGCCACCCAGATCACAAAACTTTGGTGCCACCCAGAAATATGAATGAGGTGATTCAGGGATCCAAAGTATTTAAAATCTTCATTACCTATAAATACTGTTTCAAAAATTCCAAGGGGCAAATCATGTCCAACGTCCTCTGTGCAGGCCCGGAGATCATAGATACAGTGGAACTTGTACGTAGCAATGTGCAGCAGGCCCAGAGGTAGGATATGGGGCACTTATGCAGTGTGCACGTGTGTCATTGGTGATGGACGCTGAGGCATAGAATAGGTCGGGTTGGCGGGTGGGCTGCTGCATAGATGCACATAGCAAGAATGCTATCGCTTTTAGAGCTGCACGGCTGCAGTTGTGACTCACCTGCCATCCCCCGTGGGGTTTTCCAGAGCAGCATTTTTCAACTTTTTGTGAGTCATGACATGCTTGGTGTTGTGGTGACCCTATGGGACACACCAACGCACCAGCCTCTGGCTGAATCCAGGCACCTCCCTGGTTTTCCGTGACACACCTCTGTGGTGACACAGGAATGTGTCCTGACACGCTGGTTGTGAACTGCTGCTCCAGGGCATGCCATGGTTACTTGGGATGTTCACTGAAAGCTAAACTTGGTTCTCCATTTGAGAACTACAACAAAATTCAAATCCTGATTAACTTTGTGATTATTTATTTTACCAACATGTGAAGCTCCCCTGCTTTGCACAGAGAAGACTCTTAGGGTTAGGTTTTAAAGTTTTGAACTGGCCCATTGCCTTTGAAATCCACAGGAGTTAAGTGCCTAAATACCCTTAAACATCTGGTCCTTCACCCATAACAAGCAGGAACTGCCAGTGTGCTGAATTAGAGCCTTAGAAAATCTCAGGCTCATTAGGTTTTGAGGGCATCCTAAGTGGTGTTCATAATCAAGTCTAATTTCAGACACTTATGCCATTAGACCTTTTAAAGGGACCTTAGTGTAAAGAACAATTAGGCCTTGTTCATTCTTACTTGGACTCCAGGGTATTACCAATCATTAATATAATTAAATGTTCCCCAAATGTGCTGGACACTTGAAAGGTGTAATTCAAAATAAAAAGGCACTGGATGAGTAACTAAAATGGCAGTGACAAGTTCCAAAGGGATAACCATGTTAGTCTAGTTCAGCAAAACAAGCAAGGAGTCCTGTGGCACTTTTAAAGACTAACAAATAAATTTATTGGATGAGCTTTCATGGGAGAAAATTCTACTTTGTCAGATGCTTTCAAATGAGAAGTGGGATTTTTCTCCCATGAAAGCTCATACTATAAATACATTTGTTAAGACTTTAAGGCTATGTCTACACCTAAAAGTTGAAACCCTGTTTTTTAGTTCAAACTAACTTTTTTATTAAAATTTGCTCTGCTTTTTTTAGTTCGAAGTAAAAAAAAAAAAAAAAAAGTCAAGTTGAAACTAAAAGTTAGTTTGAACTAAAAAACCACATTTAGTTTGAACTAACCGCTAGATTGAACTTTACTTTGAACTAGCATGTCTCCACTGGGCTAGTTTGAACTAAATATGCAAATGAGTTCTAACTAAGCAGTTAGTTTGGACCAGCTAGTTCAAACTAACCTTTTGATGGGAAAATTTTCATAGTGATACTTACCTTGAAGAGTAATGCTTATATCAAGCTATTCTGTTATGGGAGGTTACCCCAGTTATTGAGATAGGATAAGACTTACCTGCTTGGTCATAGAAATACTTATTTGTATGTTGGATCAGAATTGTAATGTAAAATGTATTATGTATAAGTTCGCTGTTAAGATATTGTACAGTGCCTCCCCAGCAGGGGCTGAATGGGTTAGGAAGTTTGCGTATGTTACGGACCTGTGGTTTATGAACAGGGGTTACACTAAGTAACCACCGGAGGATCCCGGCAGCCTGCCAAGAGTTCAGGTCTTGCCTGAGGGGTTAAGCAGGCTGGAACCTCCCTGAGCTGCCAGTTAACAAGGGAGAGAATTCTCTCGAACTTTCAGGTGTATCTCGTGACTGAAAGGGCGCAAAAGCAAGGGATGTGCAACGGGCCCCTCTGATTGGCCGGGGAATCTGAATTAAAGAGGTCTTCCCGCCTGGGCTCGGCAGCTTTTTCAGGGGTTGTAATTCGACAAAATTCGAGGATTGAACAGTAGCCTCCCTGAGGAGCTGAGGACTGAAGCTCGCCCAAGCCTCTGATCCCTGGGGTTCGGAGACTTGGACACCCGCTCCCAGGTGGAAGGCTGAAGAGGACCCACTTCAGGAAGTCCGCGAAGCAAGCAGCGGCCAGAACTTAGTGAGGAAGCTGCCCTGCTTAATTGGACTTTGTTAAAGGGGCAAGAGACTATAGTTGCAGGACCCTGAGGCACCAGAGCCTCGAAGCAGATGCGCCAAGCTGGGATCTGAGGATCAAGGACTCCGGGGGATCAACAGCGAGGGTGTCGGACCAGCGGCATAATCCAGCCGAAGAAAAATAGTAAATAGGGGTCATTAAGGTGCAAGCTCCCAGAGGGTCCGGAGGGTGCCAAGGGAAAAAGGGAGAGTTCTCCATGTTTGAAGCATAGTGACTGGCTGGGTTGGGGCTGGGGATTTATTCTGTTTTATAGCGGTTATTGGGAGCAAAAGGATCCCTAGGATCCAGGAGGGGCTTTAAAAAGGGGAACTCGTTAAATTTTGCTGGTGATACTTACCGCTGATCTATCGGCATCCTACCTACCTGTGTTATACCTACCGGTGTTCAATCTTGGTTGGGATTTACTTATCCCCTTAATAAACTGTTACATTTGAATTTAAGTGTCTGCCTCTGTTGGAGTGACCTTTTTAAATGAATAGGGGCAACAGAGTGATAGAGATATCTGAAGGTGGGCACGAATCTCCTGGGACCCAAGATTTGCCCAGGTGAACTCTCTGGGGGTCCAAAAATTTATTCCTTAACACTTTGATTAGTTCAAACTAAAATTTTTTTAGTTTGAACTAGCCAAAGGCAAGCATAGACAGGGTTCAAATTAGTCCAGACTAAGCTTGCTTGTGTAGACGTAGCCTGAAAGTGCCACAGGACTCCTTGTTTGTTTTGCTGAAATGGCAGTGGTGGTTATTTGTTTGTGCCACACTTTGTTCTGTAATTTGAATAGAATAAATTGTTAGTTCTCTGAAAAATATAGAAACCCATTGGACAGTTCTGTCATCAAAAGGGTGAGAAGAGAGATGGCTATAATACCTGGTTCCAATTGCAAAAGAGATCCCTTAGTAAAATTTCTGTCCATTTTGTGTAATCTTTTTACTTAGTGTGTAATTTTCATGTACCACAATGCGTTATTTAGGAGGCTAGATATGATTGGCAATGGCATATCTTTTGTGCTCTGAAGCTGAGGAGGCTAATAGAGTCTAGTACTTCTTTTCCATGATTAGTCTTGAGTCTATCATAAAACATTTCAGGTAGTCTCTGCTCACTCAGTAAAACTTTCCAGCTTTAAGATGCAGACCACCTAGTGTAGGGTACAGCAGTTGTTTGCATCTTCATGATCAATACATAACTTTGTCACTAAATATAAATTCAGTGCTGGAGTTGACCAATTGCCTTCAGACTTAAATGACACAACTTTTTACTTGTTGCATAAGCTAAACTCTAATCCATTAATGAATTCAGTTACTTTCAACCCATTACTTAAAAATAAATACTTTTTATAGCGCCACTGGAGGGCAGTAGGGTGATACGCATGCCTCATTAAGACAGAATATTTTAAGGGCGAAACATGAGTGCATTTGCTTTTTTGATCTCTTGTAAGTTTCAGTCCATTATTTACTAGAGTACTGTTAACCATTTTAATCAAAGGATCTGACACTAAAATATCATGTTATTTTGTATCTGTGCATCATTCTATGTTTTTCCATTTGCGAATTAATAATTAGTGTTTGAGAGTTTACTGTAGTACAGCGGGAGATTTCAATATTCCTGATTTTTCTACAGTTCAGTTGAAGTCAATTTTTCCTTACACAGACTCTATGACAATCATGTAAAAAACCTTCACTTTTTCAGAAGATACATCTCCACCCCCGCCAAATCATCTCAGAAGAATTTGCTGCTAGGAAAGGTGGCATTATACTGGAGTGCTGTCAATTTTCAGGATATTGGAGTTTGAGTTTACCCACCCATGTCTGTCCAATCTGGGTGCATGTGTGAGTGGAGGATGGGAGCACTCTCAAGAGGGAAAGAGAGTGATTCTTTCCAGCTATCCACCATCTGCAGACTCTTCAGGATGTCATGTCAGACTGAGATTGTGCCGCAGGCTGGGGCTTAGTCGTGCCGCTGTGTATATGTGGAAAAATTTGTGCACTCATTTATGTCTGTGTGCCGTTGTCCTGGTTTGGATGGAATTGGCCCTGGTGAAATACTTAGGATATTGTTGTCTTGTAGTGCCTGGTTATGTCAAGTGGATTTAAGCCTTGTTGCTATTAACAAGTAGAATGTGTTAAATCAGTGGTTTTCAACCTTTATTTCTTCAGGACCCAGTTGAAAAAAAATCATGTATGCCCACGACCCAATGCTTTTATCTTTGAGCAATGCATTCCAGTCTTTTGGTGGTGGCAGGAGGGGCACCAGAACCTGAGGGTCAGTAACCCAGTACTGGGTCCTGACTGGTAGCTGGAAGACCACTATGTTAAGACTATTTTGCTGAAACATTTATTTCCAGTGTAAAACGGTTATTTTTCTGTTAACTTGTGGGAGACTTTTTTTTAGATATTGTAGATGTTGAATATTTGGAGCAAACAGCTTTGATTTGGAAACAGATTTCTGGTAATAAAGAACTTTGCTAGTATGCAGATAGGTTGATTCAGATGAATTACTGCAGCTCCCTTTTGAGTTTTATATACAGAAGCCCCACCCTTGAAACTGGGGCATAGTTTTGTGCTGTTAATGAGACCTATAAGTGCTTACATGAGGATTTAAAGATGCATAGTCAAATAAATAAATAGTAGCCATTTATATTCCATTATTCTGGAAGGATGGGAGTGACTTGAGCTATTATAATCAACAGCTTCAATGTGATTGGATTTAAAAATGGTGTAAACATCTTATATGACAAAGTTGCACTTTAATGGCTAAAATGGGGCTAACAAGTGACCACTGCAAAATACTTTGACATCTAGAGATGGAAAGAACCTGAGGTTATTTCTGGAAGGAAATAATTTATTTGCATTATAGTAACATCTACGGGGGCCAATCAAGAGCAAGGCCCTGTTGATTGGCATTATCCTTTATTATATGGTTGTGTACAGGACTTGTCCCAAAGCACTTGCCATCTAACTAGACAAGGGTGGAAGAAGAAAGTGTGCAAATGAGGAACTGAAGCACAGAAGGAGTTGGTGACCTTCTCAAAGTCAGTGTGGAAGGCAAAAGCTGGAAGTGAAGTTAGGTCTCCTGAGTCCCAAATCAGTGCTTTGATCTCAAGATCACTTTTCTCTGTTAGCCTTCCACCCTCAGGGAAAATTTTCAGAGCATTTGGGAGGGTGTTGAAGAACCAGATAACACTGTAAAATGTGAAGTATATTTCTGAAGTCAAATTTATGGTCTGTTTCACTTTCTTATACACTTTTCCAGATACTGTATTTATTTACCTCAGCTTAAAAAAAAAATTCCCTGAAGGAAATTAAAGCATAAAATTGACATTTTGATAAGATTCACAGTTTGATTCAAATCCACAAAAACATAGCCATTCTGATAAGAAGATGAAATTATACCCCAGGTTCTCTTTGCACTTTACTTATTATAGGGGTCCTCAAGCACTGTCTGATCCACTGTGTGCATTATCGGTCAGCTATCTGTGAATGGTTTTGCCTTGGTGTGGACCTACTTTTAAGGGGGTCCTACTCCTGGCATAAAATTACTTGTGGGCACAAGTGACAGTGTCTTGATGCCTGACCATGTGTATGGGTACAGAATTAGGGCCGTTATTAAAATAAGACCTCAATTCAACTTCTATATCTGACTATTTAGCTTCTTCAGTTACACTCAGCTCTAGTCTACACTTGCTGCACTTTTCAAAAGCAGTCAATGGGAGATAAAATACCTTGTGTATTTCCTGTCACCTTACTAACTCCCACTTACTTCCTTATACATGCTTTGCTAAGGTGACCGGAAATGCTGTCTGGTTAACTTAGTGCTGTTCTAGTTATGGGACTGGAGTTACAGCGTTGAGCTGCCGACTGAGCACTCAGTTAAATCAGGAAGGGTTCACCGAGGGTGGCAAATTTGCTGCCGTCAAATAGACGTCCTCATAGTCCAAGGGGTGGTGCAAAGGGTGCTCCACCTCGGGAGTATCTGTAAGCAGCATTATAGTTCAGGCATCTGTTTGAATTCCAACTTTTCTTCTGGCAAAAGAGGGAAAGCAGGGTGGGAAAGGGAGTTGCTGTAGTGCTGGATGGTATGCAGTTTACATCCCTCCCATTTTGAACCTCATCAGCCAATACATGAAGAGTCAAGTTATGGAGTTAGAGTCAAGACTCCATCCTTTCCCCATCCTCTTTTGTCTCCTCTTCACTTACTTTCTAGGAGGGAGTATGTGGATGATCAAGTATCATTGTATCAGACCCAAGTTCCATGCAAGCTGAGCAAAGGGAATAGGGACCTCAGTGCCCCCTTGTTGCTAAGTCTTGCCATTTTTGTTGTGGTTCATGTAATATTTGGGCATTTTCTCAGAGTCTGAGCTTTCGAAGTACTGCTTCTATATTAGCATTAAAGTAAGTTTTACGACCTTTGTGGTTGCAGAGAAGCTGGAAGACATGAGCCTTGATAGCTCAGAAATCAGGACTTTGAAACTAATCTCATGGTACTTTGGGGCGTGACTTGTGTGATGTTTTTTTGGAAGAATGATGGCAAAATGGTTCCCTTTCTTGGCTAAGTTAGACAAGGTCATAATTTAGTTCTGTGTGGCATTCTCTGCTCTCCCCTGCTTATATCAATGCGCTCCCACTGGGGATGGGGAGGGAGAGCAGAAACTGGCCCTTGACTTGCATCCCAGCAGAGCAGGATGAACAATTTGATTATCTCTTCTTATTCGGCTAGTGCTATTTAGAACAAACAAAAAGCAAACATGATACAATGCAGAAAAAACGGTGGTGATAATTGCAATTGTGATTGACTATAAAATATTTTACTACATGGTTGATGGAATGGATAGAAAATAGTACAACATAATGTACTTTTTTCTCAGTTGTACGCATTGACATATTGAAATGCTAATATACAGTATACATCTGAGTATGAGATTTCCCACATCAAATGTGCCGATAAAATTAAAATAGTATAGTGTTATGGGTTTAGCTTCAGCATTGGGCTATCATGTTTTTATTCTGTAGTTTTCACTTGGATCTCTTTATGTTGAAATGAAATAACTTGCCCAGTACTGTTTTTGAAAAGTCAAGGATTTCAAAGTGCTTTACAAAGTATGGGGCAAATTCTGCTTTCTTGCAGTCACTAGGTAGTGTGTGCTCAGAACCAAGGATGGGGTTGGAACATAGTAAAGGAAATTTGGACCCATCAAAATAATGGCTAACCATTTCCCTTGCTCTTCTTTCCAGCTTTCCCCCACTACCTCCAATCCTCATATTAGCATTTAATTAACCCTTTCTCCCCTCACAACTCCTGAATCATAAGTGACACACTGTAGTCCATCCTATCAATGAGGTGGCTGACAGTAACCAAACTACTCTAGCCAGCACAGCTGGGCTGTCAGGTAGGAGGAAATGAGTTGTCAGCTATGGGGCTGGTATATTTAGTTCCTCTCTGTCGGAGTTAGTTATTTTCCAGGTTGGCTTCTGGGTCAATGCAATTATGCACCAACTCCTTTCCTAGGATGTATGGTAATGACATGATCTAGCCCTAAACAAAGCAGGCACTCTCTTTACAGTGTCCAATAGTTAAATTTTTATTTAGAGGTTTCTCTTTCCTAGGATATTGAGGTTGTGTAGGTGAGTTGTGTTCTGTGCTTTTAAAAATTATTCTCTTTGCAACTTGGTTAGTAGTGTTCTTATCCTGATTTGCTCAGTTTACATCCTTTACTAAATAAAGTCCTAATCCTGAATGGCTCCTGAGAGAGGTCACTGAGAATTAGGGCTTAGAACCTTCAGCAAAGACCTTGCTGACCTTTTCAAGGCTCTTCTCAGTGCAAAAGATTTTATATCTATGTGTACATATATATATATAGAGAGAGAGAGAGAAAGAGAGAATATTAAATTAGCTCTACATTGTTTTCCTTTGAGAATTTTTTTTTTACCTGATCAATATCAAATCATGCAACAAGCCCCAGAGGAAAAAGCTTTCAATCTTAGGTATACACTGGATGGAAATAAAAAAGCCATTCAAGGTGATATGTTGGGTTATAGTTTGTTTGCATCCTTTCATTTAAAAAAAAATGCTGAAAGAAATCTAACAAGTCCCCCTACAATTTATTTGTTGAACTTGCATCTTATGTCTCCCCTTCTCATTTTCTGGGGAATTACTGAATATTGAAGGAAAACAAAGAAGGAGTCCTGTGGTACTTTTTAAAGACTAACAAAGTTGTTTATTGCATGAGCTTTCATGGGAGAAGAATCCCACTTTTGACAGACACTTTGAAGAAGGGGGAACTTGCAGAATGGGAAGAAAATGTATGCAAGGAAGTGGAAGTCACAGGATACTGCAGGGGTTCTGTTGAATGAAATATGGTCCAATGAATGCTGAAGACTTTGGAAGCTTGATTATTGCATTTGAACCATCTCTTGAGGGCTTTCCAGAGCATTTAAGCTTTTAGAGATCTTTTTAAAATGAATGGACAAAGATGGGTTTTATGCCATGTTTTACGAAATTTGAGTTCTTTTGTCTGATTTAAAGTTTTTATATATTGGTTTGAACTGAATTTTTTTTTTGTCTAACTTCGAGCATGATATAACAGCATGAACCAAGAATGAGGATTTGAAAGGCTTTTTGTTCCACACCAGTCCAGAATTTCCAGCTGAGATTCCTCTGTTTGCGTTCAAAGGCTATAAGCACTGCAGAGGATTTCCTATTCAGCAAGTGGAAGATTCTAGATTCTTATGGAGCTGGAAATTGAAACAACATAAGCTGTGTTTGTGTCCTGATTTGGAATGATGGGTTCGTCATTTTGGAGGTTCATACTGGAATGTTGCAAATCAAGAATGAATGTGTAGCATCTGAAGAAAACTTGCTGGGTTTCTGAAGTATCTTACTCTCTACTTTGTAACTTTCACTGGTTATATTATTACTTTCCCGCATGATGGAACTATAATCTAAGGGGTAGCATTCTTTGTAACATTTGTTTCAGTGCCTCTGGTGTGTGCTTCCCAAAACCCTAATCAGTAATTAGGAGAGGGAGAGAGTTTACAGCAGCATTTTAAAGTATCATTTGGGCTGCCAATCAGTTCTGTTTCCTTGAAGTAGTCTTCAGAATGGGCTCAGTGGCACTTTGCTAACCCCTACTCCATCTGCCTTTTTTTACTAAAAATCCCCATGGGCTTCCTTTCAGCTGAGTAATTGGATCCACCTAGTTAGAAAACAAATTTAACTTCTCCTCCATAGCACAAATTCTCCATTACCCATGTCGTCTTTAGGCCCAGCTTGCTCTGTGGTGGGCCCCACATCAGTGGCTCAGGATTTCATCTTATGTGTGCACATTTAAGCATATGTCAAAGACTGAGGTTTCCAGTACAATGGCAGAAGTCTTGTGAAACTAGAGGAGCTTAGGGATGTTTTAATGGGTGTACTTGATTCTGCAGGAGTTCAGGGAACTAGACTCGATGACCTATCCTGGTCCTTTCCAGTTTGTATGATTCTGTGATTCCCTTGAGTTCTCTACTGTGAGAAAAGATTAATGTGGTAGAAAGAAATCCACTAAAGACCATGATTACTATTTTATTGGGGGTTCAGTTGCATTAAAGAGAAAAAAGGATCATTTTGAGATGCTAAAATATACTATAGATGCTCATATTTGGAGATATTGTCAAGATGGGGTTGGGATCTTGCTGAGGTTTAGTTTAAATTTCAGTTTGCTACTGAAGGAGGGAGGGCTAGTGATACTAAAACTTCATGAGCTTATTCCATGAAATTTCAGCTGTATCTGAACAAGAAAAGCTGCATCTGGTGTTAGGACTGAACTACAACTGCAAGTCTAAGGGCCAGGACCTCATGCTGGGAGTACAATTTCAATCTCTCCAAAATTTGAGGTAGTTTGAACTTGAGCTTCTGGTCTGGGGCATTATCTCTTGTTAGATGAATTGCTTTTGTCAAATACCAGGGGAATTTTAAAAAGCAGGTTTGTAGTCTGCTACAGTGAGGAATGAAAGTGGGCAAACAATAAGTCAGGTGGGGCATCTACCACTGTGAGGTAAAAAGGGATCAGAAGAAAATGCCTTTAGAGTAAACATGGTTCGAGTTTGATTGTCAATATTCTCTTACAGGATAAGTGATTTCTCCGTACATATCTAGACAGCTCTTTACTTTGCACATAATTACTGTTAAAAATAATTGAAAATGGTTTATAACCCCAGCAAAGCCTGGGAAAAAAGTCATTGCTGCCATCCAACTAATAAAATGTGTATTTATTGAAGTAACAACTGGTAACTTATCACCATGTTGTTAACTGCTGCTGATCTGATTGCAGTTTGTCACTTTGCACACCTTGTTAGAATAACTATAGGCTTGTATTTGCATATAGAGCAAGGCTAATGGAGGGGAGCATAAGGCAGTACACAAGCAAGCTGTATGATAAAGCTTATAAACTTCTGAATGTTGGATCGAGATTTGCAATTCATTGATGAGCCATGAGACAGCTTGCTAAGGGCTAGACTCTTGGTGGTGGTAGTCAGAACCCTGAGGAAGGAATCCCACCTGAAGACATTATGATTCTGAATCACAGTCCATCTCCCATTACCCCAATGCTCTGAATATACCTAGTAATCTCAGTGAGTAGAGGCTGCCCGGCCAAAGCTCTGCCTAGCTAATTGGGGAATGGGAATAAGTGGGCATGCAAGATTGGCTCATTCCTGTGCTCCCTGACCCAAGGCCCAGGTATATCTACCTAGAGATATAAGGGGGATAGTTCTCTCCTCCCTCTTTCCCTCCACCCCATCATCTCCCTGCTCCTTTACATTTGCACATAGTCTAAATCATGGTTCAGACCAGTGTTTCCCAGTTAGTATGCCACAGCACACAGGTGTGCCATCAGTCCTGAGCCAGTCTGAAAAACTACTTGAAAAGTTCTGGATTGGTTCATGAGTTCTTTTGGTGATTATATGGTCACATGCTTCAAAATAATTAAAGGCATCAAAGTATACCATAGCAGAGAAAAGGTTGGGAACCATTGGTCTAGACCTAGTCAGTTTTTCTAACTCTGGACTATTGCCTGTTGATTTGACTTGATGAGAATTTGTAACCGTTCCTACAAAATGATTAATTTCTGTTTGACACAGAAGTGTTCATAGGGTTATCTGAATATGGTGATTCCCAGGTTTGGTATTAGACAATAAACTATGTGAATTAGAAACCACTGGGCTGTGGTTTGGTAATTCATGCTCCCTGTTACAACTGTCCTTCTTGGTTGAAAAATAATGCTGTTTTTGTGTGTGTGAAAAATGGTCTAGCTATTGAAAGGATAGGGTATTTCATGCTGCGACAAAATATATTCACAAAGAAGCCACTTTTTGACAAATGGACTGCTATATTCTTGCTGGTGGCAGAATAGTAGGATATTTAGACGATCTCATTACCTTCACTGCTGGGTAAACGCAAAGTACTGGTTGCCCTGCTATTTGCCCAAGATGGGTGATGCTGGATCAGAATGCCAGCTTTGGACTAGTTCACTCCTGAGGTCAACTGGAGGGAAGTGGGTTTAGCATTGTACTCTAGGATTTTTTTCACTGGTGCTGACAGTTAAAGTAAAGTACTAAGTGTCTCATGCAGCAATTACTAGCTTAACATTTGTCTTTTACATCAGTACACCGAGGATGGGAAGGATCCATGTTTTGTCTTATGGTTCCCACTTCTCTGTTGTTTATCTGAATGATTTCTGTCTGGTTCTTGGATTGTGTTTGCTGTATAATTAATTGTGAAATATTTACATTAACTCAGGTCATGGGATAATTGGCTAGGATTGGTGTTTTGTAGTACTTTTAGCTTAAAATGATTGGTTAAGGTACAGCTAAAGAGAGGTGCAAAATGAAGTTCTTTGGAAACTAACTCCAGCCCTAGGTCAGAGCTGTCAGACCTTGCCACTATGGCAACCATCATGCAGCTAGAGTTCCCAGATGATCTAATTCTGATTTGCCACCAGTAGAAATCTGTCTGCCTTATTAGAAGTGGTGAGGATTTGATGCTTAGCATGTGGCATAATCACTTCCCCAGCACACTTTTCCCCCTATGTTTCTTGGAGTCCTCTGTGTGTAGGGATGGGGGGGGGTAGGCTTGAGTAGTGAATGTTGGGGCATAGGACTTTCCACAACCCTCCTCAAATGAAACACGGGGCGGTGGGATCTCAGTGAGTAAATCCTTAGATTTCTTTCATCTCATTCATGGGATATCTGGATAAGTTCACCCATATTAAATGAGTACAGTTAAATTGTTAAATGTGCTATGTGCCATGGGATGTCAGCAAATATTTGCTGCTTCTTGATTTTTCTGTATTGTTGCATAGAAGGTGGCATGGTGTGTTCTGTCCTGGTAATTGATTTGCTTGGCTAATGTAAGGCACCCGGTGGCTGATGCTGATTTAGAAAAACAAGTACCACAGGTTACCTATTAAATGAGAATCACTAGCTTCATGTCATTTCCTCTGAACTGCAGGGTCAAAAATTATTCTTAATATAACTGCAATCATGAGCTTGTGGACGAAATTCTTTTCTGGCATGACTCCTTTTGGCATCAGTGGAGTTATACCAGTAAACAATGTGATGCTTTATGAACTCTCTTGATGCAAGTCATACCTCATTGTGCCTCAGTGAAACTTAGAGCTTTGAGTCACTCACCTAAGTATTATTCAGAGGCATCTTAGATTGCAAAGAAGCACCCTTTAAGAGTAATGACTTAATCTAAACTGTTGATACAACAGCTGGTGAGAGGGAGGATCTTAAAATGTATGCCAAGTCAGATAAGAGAATGCTCCATCTTCTAGAGATGAACAGCCTATTAGAATTGAATGGTTAGTGAAAAGGAAACAAGTAATAATAAATGGGATGGTGGGCATATTCCCCCCCCCACAAGATACAAATTATGATCAGAATTAGTGCTGGGGGAATATATCTTGTCCCTCCTTTGCTAAACAAAGGGATTTGTATCAAGATGTTCAGCCAAATGGTTTGACCAAAATGCAAGAAGAAAGGTTTAAACAAAAATTTTCTTCTTCACTCTTTGGGGGGAGAAATAAGAATGAAGAATAAAACATTTGGCAGAACTTTTGGACCTCGGCACATCATAGTCCGGAGAAGAGGAGATTCAGAGGGGACATAAGTTTTAAAGTACACAAAAGGTTGTCATGAGGAGGAGGGGAAAAAATTGTTCTCCCTAACTGCCAATGATAGGGCAAGAAGCAATGGGCTTAAATTATGGCAAGGAAGGTTTAGGTTGGATGTTAGGAAAAAAATTCCTAACTGTCAGTGATAAACCACTGGAATAAGTTGCCTAGGCAGGTTGTGGAGTCTCTGTCATTAGCAGGTTTTAAGAGCAAGCTAGACCAGTGGTTCCCAACATTTTCTCTGCCATGGCATACCTTGCTACCTTTAATTAATTTGAGGCACACCACCATATAGTTTCCAAATGAAATCATGAATATTCACGAGCCAATGAGCCAATCCAGAGCTCTTTGAGTAGTTTTTCAAAAAATTTTGTGGCACACCTGCTCAGGCCTGACGGCACACTGGATGGGAAACACTGAGCTAGACAGGCACCTGTGAAGGATGGTTTAAGAGGATACTTAGTCCTGCCATGAGTGCAGGGGCCTGGACTTGATCACCTCTCATGGTTCTTTCCAGTTTCTATGATCAGAGCTTGCCGATGTTGAACTATATTAGTCTGGAGAACAAGCATTTGCCTCAGACTAATGTTTTACTTGCTTTCTTTTTATTACAGCATCTGCAAAACAATATCATGATATCCAAACAGCATTTATATAGTGCTACACTCAGCACAAGTTTAAAAGTACCCTATTGTTGCAAACTAAATCAAGTGAAAGTTGGGAAATACCACAAATAAGGTTGCCCATGCAACCTCAATCTGATCCTATTCTGGGTATGCATTACCACACAGTTTCTAATTACATGGTCTCATACTAATTTTCTCATAACATCCCAGCTTCATTCATTGTCCAGGATAGATCATGCTCTGTGGATGAATCCAGGTTGTGCAGTGTTGTCTGTAGGTCTTGTGTCTCATTTGTTGCAGAAGTTGGAAGGAATATAATGAATGAGGCAGGGGGTTTGCGGAAAGGAGACTCTCATCGTTACCATCCTGCGGAACTGGCTTCCATCCTTGTATCTGCCATAGAGTTCACATCTGATGCTGGGCAAGCCACTTAATCAAACTTTTCACAGGCAATCACTAACTATTCACTTCTCTTTTTATGGGTGCTTAACTTAAGACTCCAGGCTGAGCATTCTCTACTACAAGAGAGATAATTTGGATCCATGCTCTAAACTTGTAAAAGGCTAAATACTAAATGAAATGCTAAATGACACATCAGATTATAGGTGTCTCAAACTGGGCACCCAAAATTAGTAAATACTTTTTGACTTTAATCTCGCTGTCTCAGTTCCTCATCTGTAGAATGGAGATGATACCCCATCGCCTCCCAGGGGTGTTGCAAAAATAAATTTGCTAATGTATGTCATGCACTCAGATAGCGTAATGATGGACACCACTGGAAAGCCAAGATGGAAATTCATCTGTATTCTGAACAGGGTTTGAATAAGTTGCAGTAAATGGGATTTTGGGTCACACATTGAATGATGAGGGTGAAACAAAATATTGAAAAGCTATTTATTCAGCTCTGCTTATAATCTGTTCTGTTCAGGCTCTGGGCATGCTGTTTATGGTGGGCATGAATGGTGAGAGCATCGTTTAGACTGAACTCACTGAGCAAGCAGCAAATTCTACACTTGAGTGATCAATCTTATTTGGCTGGATGTTAAGCTGAAGAAGCTAGGTTGAAGGAAAAGGGAAGCTTGCATAATTCTGTCATTGATGCTGTTGAGAATGGCTTTGAATTAGCAGGTGGCCAATAAACTCCATAGTCTACTGGGGTAGCATGCTTTTTTGCTGAAAGCATTACCGATGTTGGGGGAAGAAAAACAGGGAAATGCCTCAAAGGGAAATTGCCTGGTTCACTGCTTTCCCCTCAAATCCTACAGCATACTAACAGAAGGCAGCAAAAGATGGTCTTCTATTTTCTCATTAACAGAAGACTCAGTCTGGAAACTACTGGTTTTGCTGTTGACATAAAGGAACCATACAGTTTCAGGCTCTGGATCTTTTTTTTCCCCTCTAAAGGTTGTGACAAAAAGAACAAAAATAGCTTCTGAGAGTGTGTGCATCTCCCATTTTTGCCTGATGCTTCAACTCTGCCTCTCAAAATGGCAGCTTCTTTGCAGACAAGATGTGGGAAACTTAAAGGTCTTGGTACACAGAAAGCAAGATATCAGTTGCATAAATGCTGTTGTCGCACCAAAGACAGGAATAAAGTGTGGAGAACCACTTAAATGGTTTGTTTTTCAGCTTTGTAAACTATTTTTACTATTATGGAAAACCATCCCAGATGCTTGACAGTTCAGTTTGTCACTGGGGATTTATTTGATGTATGATCTGACTGGAAATACTCAGGTAGATTGAAAAGCTTTTGATTTTGAATGCATTGGTCTGTAACTCAATGGCTCAAGAGATTTAAACATAATGAGAGAGGGGAAGTCACAGAATACAGATATGACTGGTTTGACAGGAGTTCTGTTTTCTTTGCTGCTGGAACATACCTTAATTCACATGCTAGCTATCATTTCTTCTGCCGTTGTGGAGAAGACTTCCTGCTTTACTGGGTTCCTATTCAAAAAAGTTGCCCCTGCACCTTGTACTGTGTCTCAGTAACAGTATTTTGGACTTCAGTTACGGTTGAAGAAATTGACTGTGGTCAGAGTGAATGCTTGACCAAGGTTTTGCAGCGGTGGAGCTGGGTAATAAAATGTAAGATTTTTGACTCCCAGCCTTTTGATTTAACAGTTTCTGATTAAAGAGTGGACATATATGTCCAGTACCACTTATTGCATTTCCAGTCCAACTGTTTACTGGAGCAAGCGTGAACTCTCTTGTCGTCTGATGTTTTTTTCAAGGGCCACGTATAGAAATGGTAAATTGACCAATACATTTTAATTCACCAGCGTCTGTGCAAATATGCTATGAATAATAACAATTCAATGTCCAAAGCACAGGAAGAACTGTTGCAAAGGACCTGTGCATTACTATTCATCAGTCAGGTGGACATGCCTAAGGATTTGCCACTAACTGAACTCTTGATTGTAGCTTAGGGGTAGATCCAGCCTCCTTTAGCCTTCTGTTTTATGACTTGGCTAGGTTGCCGAGGCAGTGAAAGTGGAAGAGGACGAGAAAAGTTTTATGAATGTAAATAGAGCCAGATGTAATTTGTGTGGGAATGAGGCATTCTGGTGATGGAAGGAAGTGGCCAAAGGGAGGGGGGAATATCTGTATTTATATATGTATATCTATCTGGAGCTGAGAAGTATAGTGATAATTTTCCTTTTACACTTGTGTAAAAAGGATTGAGAACATCTCTAGAAGGTTCCAGGAATGTGATTTATTAAGATGTTCTTTTCATCTCATTAGTGGTGTTATTCTGTTAAAAATGTATTCATCATAATGGAGAACTGTGCTGTTCTTAAAGACAAATGTACAAATGAAACTTTCAAAGCCATGGGCAGTTTAAGCAGTCAAAAGTACTTGTAATGATTGATAGAAACATACCAACAGAAATGTTCAGTATCTAATAATCTCAACTAGTGTCTGACATGTATTCTGCATATCTGATAAAATTCACTACCTTGCTTCAGGCTATAGGTCCGTGTAGTCCAGTGTTCTGCTTCTGGTGTCAAAAGGTGAAATTTACACATCGTGTACTCCATGCCATGATGAACGGAGAGTGGGCAAAGGGAAATGAGTTAATCCAGGGGTGGGCTAGACGGAGCTGTCAGACAGGCTGGATCCAGCCCATGGGCTGGATCTTGCCCGCCCCTTAGTTACTCTGATGGATTTGGATAGTGATCTTGGTTGTTCTGTATGAACACCTTGGTATAACAGTGAAATAATGAGGTGCATGTTAGACAACACAGTAATAACCATGGAAGGAAATGGATTCACATCTGAAAATGTATTGACTACAAAATGAAATGAAGATGAAGAGGAAGCAAAAAGCGAAGCCTGGGCACTGGGGCAACAGCCTATCCATAAAAAAGCTTTGTTGAGCTTTTAACACAGAGTACAAGCAAAGGTGGAAAAAGCTTTGCCATTTTGTGGGCCAGAGTTAACAAGTTGCATCACTGGTGTGTGGCCTGGCAGAAGCCATTTGTAATTCCCTTAACACGCGTCTTTTTCTTTCTTTTACAATGACCTGCCTGAATGTTTCTGTTAGCAGGTTAATGTAAGTTAACGGGTTTTTTGATTTTGTCTGATGTGGTTGAAACTGTATTGAAAGGAGGTTTGTGAGATTACTTGTCTAATAGTAGATAGATAGGACTGACTTGAGCTTTATGATGTGTCAAGTATAGTGATGAGTGGGATCAGAGGCAGAATTTTATTGTAGAAATAAAAGGCAACTTAAAGCCTCATGTTTATTCCTTTGATGTGGGATAAGTGTCAATATGCGGATTGTGAGGCAGATCTGGAATGATCAGATGGCTGGAATCAGGGAACAGAGGCTAAGCTATGGAGTCAGCTATTCCTAGCTCATAGAATTTGCCATCTAATTTAGTTTTGGTATAGCCCGTGCCAATAATGAGAGTGTCATGGTACCATGCTTACTTCTAGCTCATCTTTGTAAATAAAATAAGTGATCTGTCAGGTCAATTCCATACAGCAGATAAATAACCACGTGGCATAAAATAGCGTGATTGCAGGTGTATTTGGTAACCCTATTTGTAGTTTCAGTGACAAGTGCAAGGGCTTAATGGCTATCATCCCTCCAAGTTTGGGGGCAAATACAAATGGATGAGTGGTGAAACTGACAGGTGGGTCAATGTCTTGAAACATCCCTCTACAACTGCTACAGAAGTGCCGGAGCTTTGTCATTGTGTGGATAGAAAGCCTGATGCTTCACTGCCTTGCAACTTGTATAGTCATTTATAGTCCCACAACATCAGAAGGGGATGTCTTCTTATTTTTTATTTCTTACACATCTGGCCTCAGTTCCACTTCAAACATAATTAATAGCAAAACACATTGACTTCCACAAGAGCAAGGTCAGCGCTTGTGTCCCTTCACTGCTGAATTCAGTTCAGGTGAAATCTTATAAGCTGCAGCAACTCTGATTCAGAGAACTTATTTCTGAAATGTATAGAAAAATGTATTTGTCCCATAGTTTATACACATGAGAACTGACTATGAAAAGGGATAAATACAAGCTCCAATTTTGCAAGCGTGACACCAATGATTTTGAGCATAAATGAGTGTTTACAACTTGCCTGTTTATTCGTTTGACTGCATCCACAAATCAGATAAATGTTACTTTCCCCCACTAAATTGCAGGCTCAGATAAGGCCCTTTGCTGGCTATAGCATAAGTTAGCATGACCCTAAGTTTAAACGTTAAAAAATTTAATAATCCTTCTTCTTCCTTATATATTTAGAGTGTAAAGTCTTAAGGGCATGGATTCCCTCTTACTAGATATGTGCACAACATATAGTGGAATAAGGTTCAAACCTGATTGGAGCATCAAACTGTGGTAATAAATATATTGTTTATTCCTTCAGGACTCGGTTGTGGTGGTAATGGTGTGATTGTTGTGGTAAGGTCAGGTCAGATGGTTACAAAAGGGTATACTGGAGCAGATATGCGACCCCTAGCTTTTCAAAGGCCCCTTTCTCTGCAGGCAGCAGAGAAGTTACTGCAGGTCAATTAGAGCAGGTTTTCTCAAATGGTGTTCTGTGGACACAGTGAAGGTGTTCCATGAGCAACCCTGATCCCAGCGCTGGGGCTGAGTGGGGAAGGGGGAATGAACAATGCGGTGAGAAGATGCATGCATTGGAGATTTAAAATGCCCCAGCTGCAGCAAAGCTTCCAGATGTGCATTGGCATCTGCACCCCCTTGCTCCTTTGCTGCAGCTGGGGCATTTTACATTTCCTGATGCTGTTACTGCTCGCATTGATATCTCTTGGATGTAACTTCCATGATAAGACTTTCCTTGATGAACCTTACTCCAAGGATAGATGAACGTTGTTCGAACATACAGACCAAAATTCCCATTACAACTTGAGCAATACCATTTTCAGTTTTAAGCTGAGCACATAGTCATCATGTATCTATTTTGTTAGAAATAAATGTTATATTCATAAAATTGTTTTCACAGGAATATATAATATGCAGATTACACCCAGTATGTACTGGTTTTTTGAGAGTTTTAATTAGGTGTTCTGCATAAAGTAATTAATAGCTTTAGATATCCTCAGGTCCACTGAAGATTGAGCAGCATTGAATTAGAGGCACCTCGGCCCCATTAAGGGCTACTCCAGGGGTATTAAACCTTGCTTCTGCTAGAGAGAGGGCATGGGGAGAGAGAGAGAAGCTACCAGAAGGGTTGTGGCAGTGGGGGGAAAGATGTCCCTTGATCAGTGGTTCCCAACCTTTTCTGTGTCATGGCGCACCTTGATATCTTTGATTTATTTTGAGGCACACCACCATATAGTCTCCAAAAGAACTCGTGAATATTCATGAGTCAATCCAGAACTCTTCATGTAGTTTTCCAAGATATTCCATGGCACACTTGCTCAGCCCTGAGGGCACACCTGTGTGCTGTGGCACACTGGTTGGGAAACACTGCCCTAGATTAGGAGATTGTGCTGCTCCCTATCCATGAAGGAAAACCCAGGCCCCATCCTGCGGGAAGGACTGATGTGACTCTGATTTCCATAGGGCATTACCACCACCTCTACAGCCCCAGGGTGTTACCACCACCTCTCCACAGAAAGGTATTTCCCTGGACTCTGGGTTATATAAACTGACTGGAACAATCTGCCCAGCCTGTGGGGTAGAAGAGTGCTCCATGGGCCCAAACCAAGGCGTGTCCCAGAGACTGAGAGAGAGAGGTATTGAGGGGAAAAGTCAAGACATGTCCAAGTCGAAACAGATTTAACTTCGGTCTCTATCACCAGAACTGACAGTTGCTGTTTGGCAAGACCAGGGTGGTTGCTTTGCCACATTACATTATAATTAATGGTTATAATATTAGGAGCACTAAGAATGAGTGAGTTGCTTAGCATGCAATAGAAAGATGAATGTTCAAATAGTTCTGGACTGAGAGAGTTGTGTGATGAGATTTTTACCAAATAATTTCTAGGTCTCCTTATATGAGACTCATGAGATCATAATGTATATTATGCAACCAGTCAAACAAACGACGCCCTAATCCTGACACAGCCTCATGGAACTCAAGATTTTCTGCATTCGTAAGAATGATAAGACGACAGTGCAGCTGGATTCTATTTTCAGGCAGCAAGCATACGTTAAGTACTTTAGTCTGTTTCATTTCAACTGTTCTTTTGATTAAATTAGCTCTACCGTAGGTAAAGTAGGGTGAAGTGAATTAAACACAATATAGTTTAATGATGTAACACTTTTATTGCTGTTGTCATTCTGCAAGTGAGACATGGATAATATATCATGGGGGAAAACCAGTTATTTATCCTTAAACTCTTGTAAACCACCCTGGACCAGGGAGGAGATCTTGTAATCCATCAGTGTAGTGGCTAGCACCTCTGCTTAATATGCAGAAGGTCCTGGCTTCAAGCCCCAGGGGGTTGGACTTGATGATCTCATGAGGTCCCTTTTAACCCTATGATTTGATTTGATTTGATTTGATCACTGTGCTTACAGAGAATGGATGTCTTGATTTTATAGGGACAGTCTCAATATTCAGGGCTTTGTCATATGTAAACATCTGTTATTCCCCACCCCCATCCTGAATATTCACACCTGCTATCTGGTCACGCTCACTGCACTAAGGCCCACCAAAAAAGAAATTAACATCTGGAGAGCAGCGATTGTACAGACTGGAAGGGTCGCATGACACAATAATTGCACTCCAATGCTGCTATTACTGTCTAGCAGCCATAATATGAAGGCCCTGTCCTTCTCTATTGTAGGTTTACTCAGGAACCTCCTCAGAGTGGGAGTTGCAGCAGAGGATGTAGCTGAGTCAATATCTGTTGGCTCATGTTCCAGAGGGGTAGCCATGTTAGTCTAGTTCAGCAAAACAAACAAGGAGTCCTATGGCACTTCTAAAAACTACCATATTTATTTATTTATTGTATGAGCTTTTGTGGGCAGAATCCCATTTCATTAGATGCATGAAATGGAGGGGGAGTGTGAAAGGGGAAACAACATAATTTCCAACACATGAAACATTTTCTTCCCTCTCCAAAATCAGTATACACCTACATACCCAGGATCTGATTATCTGTCTGCAGAAAACAAATAATTGTCTCTGAAGACTCACAATCTCTTGTATAACAAGTAAGGAGTCCTGTGGCACTTAAATCAGTGGTTCCCAACCTTTTCCAAGCTAGGGACCCCCTTTGTCATGGGAAAAAAAATCTGCGGGCTTTCGGCTGCTTTTATATGCGCGGCTGCACCGCTGCGGGGCACAGTGTGGCCTACGCCAGCAGAATGCGGCCTCTGCCACTCCAGGCAGCCTCCGTTGGCAGAATGCGGCCCCCGCCACTCTGGTGGAGCCTCCGATGGCAGGATCCAGTCCCCACCAGCAGAATGTGGTCCCTGCTGCTCCGGGGGAGCCTTCACATCCTTGTCCTAAATATCCCCTCCGCCTGCAGTTCTCTGATCCCCTCCCTGGCACCCTTCTAGCTCTCCCCAGGCCTCTTCCCATGCTCCCCTTACATGACCGGAGGTGCTGCACCTGGCCTCCCCCCAGGCTACTCTTCTGAGCATGGTCTGAGCATGGTCTAAGCATGCTCAGGAGGTGGGAGTTTTAAAAACTCCATGCCTGGGGGAAGCTCCCTGCCGGCCAGAAGCCGGGGTCTCCATTGTCCCTGGTGGCATCCGGCCCCAGCTCCTTGCCTGTCTGCGGACCTCCTTGAGCCACTCTGTGGCCCCGCAGGCGTCCGTGGCCCACAGGTTGGGAGCTACTGACTTAGACAAACAAATTTATCTATCGCATGAACTTTTGTGGGAGAAAATCCCACTTTGTCAGATACTTTGAAGTGGGATATTCTCCCATGAAAGCTCATGCGATAAATAAATTTGTCAGTCTTTTAAGTTCCACAGGACTCCTTGCTTGTTTTGCAGAACTAGACTAACACAGCTACCTCTTTGGATCTAATTCATACAATGATTTGTGAGAACTGTGTCCAGAACAGGATGGGGACTCTGCTCATTCAAGGTTCTTTAATATTATTATTTCAAACTTGCTGATGTTCAGTGTCAGAGTTGTTTGGATGGAGTTAGAACAGTGTCTCGAGTTTTGCCCACATTATGTAGCTAAGTATCTAAGGCTGCTCTCATCCGTCCTTCCTTAGACATGGTAAAACATTCTTTAAAAAAAAAGCAAACCTACTTTACTAGCTCTGCTTCTGAGTCATGCTCAATCTCTCTTCAAAGAAACCGGTATATCTGGGGCTACTTGAGATCCTTTCGTTCAGTTTTAAAATGGGAATGGTACTGTCATGCTGTTGGAAAATACTTCTGTTATTTTAGAAAAAGAGAGAAACTTTTTTCCATAAGCCCTTTGTTTAGAGAAAACAATAATTTATAAATGCATTCAAATGCTTGGCTCAGCTTATCTTGTTTCTCTCCCATTCCTTTACAGCATGGGACTATAAACCCTACAAAGACTTTTATTTGATCACAAATGCAAAATTGGTGCACAACACTAATTAAATTTTTACTCTCACCTAATTTAATTTGTTTGAGGAAGAGGGAGAGAGGCTTTATCATGAATGGGAGAAGGCAGCTTCTCACACTGACTTCACTCATACTTGACGAACTACTTCATTAGAATATAGGCAAGTCTGCTGACAGATCATTAATTTTCATAGATATGCTCTGGGAAGCCAAATGTTTTAGAAGGCTGGTCTGCCAAAAAACAACATAAATGTATTAGTGCTTATTAAAACTAAGCTGCATGTCTGTTTTCATGCTGCCTTTGTCACGTTATGGATTAATTGCTTAAATGTATTAAGACTACAAATACGTAGTAGAAAGATTATTTTGTATTGTACCAAAGAATAAAAAAGTTCTTTTACATTTAAAATCAAATGGCTGTACAGCAGCTAATGTTTTTTAAAACAGGGAGCCACTAATATAGTCAAATAATATTGCTAATGAAAAATGACTGTGTGCTACTTCTGATTGCTTAATTTATCCAACAGGTATCTAGGTTTAGTTTATATCCTTGCTGTAGGTTTGTTTCACAGCAGAGAAAGATATGGAGAGGGCAGCTAAACAACAGGAGGCTTTTGCTTTCTAAAATTACTGGGCCTAATTCTGCAATCCTGGTGCCAGTAAAATTCCCATTCTTATTAGTTTGGCCACAAATATGATCCCTATTATGGTAGTATCTGAATACCCACATATAGATGCATTTATGCCCTTGTTAATGAAACTGCCAGAGCCCTGAACACCCCTAAATTCCAAGCTTATTCTTCATATCATTCTGGTGCACTCCTCATGGTTTTTTCCCTCCTCTGTTGTAGTGGATCTCTGCTAAAAGAAATCTTTATATTTTTCCCTGAAGAGTCAAAAAACAGAACCATTAAGCTGAGAAAGAGATGTAATAAGATTTGAATAAACACTTGGATGATTCTTCTTAAAATATGTATTTAAAATTCAGTATTGAGATCTGGTGATAATACAGTGTATTGATAATGCAATATAGATCATAGGTCCCTAAACTTGCTTATGCAAGCATTTGTCAATATAATTCTGTCAATTTGTCTCTAAAAAGCTTTCTCTGTACGTACCAAGATTTGTCCATTATGTTCTTTGAATTTTTCCTCTGACAGCTTTACAATTTCAACTAAAATTGAGTTGGCTTGAATAATTTACCATAAACATCAGGATTTGTTTTGGCAGTGGATTTCCCTTAAGAGTGAGAGCACATGTTTAGTCTTGCCACAGTTCATTTCTGTTCAAAAGCCAGTCTGGTGCAGAAGTTTGATTTCTTCTTTCCATCACTCTTTTTCTTTTCTTTGAGTCTTAACATTCTCATCCTCCATCGTCAAAATCAATGTCACCAGTCTGCATACAGATTGGCTGTAATCAAGCTAAAAGCTGTCTGACTAGGAATAAATAAATATATAATGGAAACAAGATGGGGGATGTAGAAGTTGGCTTGGTACCTGTGGTCTATCCAGAATAATGTCAAGAAGATTGCAGTGTATTCTGACACTGCAGGTATTTAGAAGATTCACCATTGGAGTATATATACCTCTATGATTCAAGCCTTACTTCCCTGTCCTGTCCCTTCCTACCCATCTAGGATGGCTTAATTAGCAGTTGCTAGATGTCAAAATAATAGCATCAGGGCATTTCAAGCTCTTGACTCTAAAATTGTTCAGCCAGGATTTTCAACAGAATGTGAATACCTTCAGTACATGGTGTAAAGGACGTATTTGCTCAGGCTTTTATATGAGGGAACAGTTACAGGGTTTATGTCACACAAAAACAACAAGGAGTTGTGTGGCACTTTAAGACTAACAGATTTATTTTTTGCATGAGCTTTCATGGGAGAAGATCCCACTTCCTAAGATGCTTCGAAGATGGGTGAACTTTGTCACGTGCACCGCAGAAGCCAAACACTGAGAACTGATTGCTCCTGAAAGATAGGTGGTTTCAGAACTCAAACTCACCACATCCAAAGTGCATGGCTGATACCTCTCTGACTTTTCAAATAGAAATGTGATGTCTAGTCAAGACTAAACTGTGTCCTGGTTGAGACCTGGATCCAAATTTTATAGGTGGTACTTATCTGTAAATCCAGCATCAAGTTACACGTTTAAGGCCAGATTGCTAGGCCAACTAAGTCTTCTATGCACTGCACATGTGCTGTCTTGCAGCTCCCTGTGTAGGTGGTGTGGCAAAAAGGGTTTAAATTGAGAAGCGACTATCTCTGTATGATGAGTAATTGCTGTGAATGTCCAGTAGGTTTGCTATAAGACAGCATCTTTGAGTGACTGTCTTGTGCCAGGAGCTAGGACCGCCTTGATCGCTCTAGACTTTTCTATGGCCTAACAACTCTAATGAATTTGGGGCAGTAGTTACTCTGTAGTGTGGGGGGAGATGTCAAATTTTCTTTAGATGAGTAAAAGACTACCTTACTACTAAACATTTATTTATTTAGCTGTTGAATAATATGAATATGCTTATATAGTGCTCTTATGTGCCAAATACAACAAAAATAAAAATTTCACCATTTAAAATAATCATTTGATTGGTAACTCAGCCACCTACATTAAAAAAAAAACAAACTTTTCTTCCCTTTCATTGTTCTAGGAAGTGAAGACTCAATTCTCCCCAAACCCTGTCAAATGGATTTATTCACTAAAGGAGTTAACATTTGCTGAGTAGCAGAGGAGAGATCAAATCCTGAGCCAAGTCACAATACGGAACCTGGTTTCCCCTTACTGCAGGAAGAGAACAATCTGTGCCATCCCTAGAACTGCATAGGTTACTTCCTATTCCACACTAATGCAGGTGGGGTGAAATTAAAGTGCTCTGTCTACTGCCTCCTGTCTGGGGTGAAAAGGAGTGGTGCTATAGAGGCTGTTTCCTGCCTTACTCTTTAACCTGCAACATGGGCAGCCCATGTACTCTTGCAAAAGCAGTTACCTTGCGTGACCATCCCACCTTGAGGATGTGTGTAGAGCAAGCCACAAACTCACCCTGGTGGCATGCTCGAAATTACAAGGTAGCTTTGTTTAGTTATTAGTGGGAATTTGTCATGCTTAATCAGTGCCTAGTGATGTTACCAGAATTCAGGTACCAGGATTGTCTTGGTGCCGTCAGAGCCAATAAACACACCAAGAGTGAAAAGGTATTTTCTTTATTGCATTTGTGATTACAAATGGGCCTCCTGCTCTAGTAGCAGAGAGACCCTGATTACATTAAACAGTCAGTTTATATACCCCTTTATTTCGTTACACGTAATATGCCATATAGGGTAATGAATAACTAGGGGATACATGATTGGTTAGCGTGGACGTGGGGAGTTAGGGGATTTACAGGAATAGGGAAAATTAGGGGATTTCAAAAAGAGAAGTTCAGTAATTCCAAAACTGTTAGTTTCTTGTAAACAACAAAATGGCTGTGTTAAAATAAAATGGCTCTTTGCTTATGCTAACAATAGTTATATAGCTATTAGAAACTGTTGTATGTAACGCCTGCTTACAGTGATGCCACCATTTTCAGTTATATGAAGATTGAAAGCCTCTCTCTCCTGACTGGTAGAGCCAGATTAACCATCCCAGGGGCCCCAGGCTGTCCCCCACTGTGGGGTCCCCCCAACTGTAACCCCCCTGCATGGGCCGCACAGGCTAGCTCCCTGTCCGCCCATTGCTGCGGGGGGCCAGCGGGTGGTTCCTGCCCAGGCCCCACTCTGGCCAGTCTGCCCTGGTGGTGGGGACGGGCTGGTGTGTGGTGGGCTATGGAAGGGTTTGGTGGAGGCCTCACCATGAGCCAGTCAACCCCACCCCCCGGTGCAACAAACAAGCTCTGGCCTGCCCCCGGGGTGGGCCGGCTGTGCTAGGGCTGGGGTGGAGTGCAAAGCCAGCCCTCTCTGGCCAAGGGCTTTGTCCCTTCCTCTCCCGGGGGAGGAGGAGGTGGATTATTGCAAGGGGTTTAGGGACTGGAGCCTCAGGCCCCCTTTTTGGCCAGGGTCTGGGACTTAAGCCTGTAAAGGCCCTTTGATAAACTGGCCCTGCTGACTGACCTGCTAGCTCAACTTTATTAAGTCTTTTTGACTGGTTTTCAGGTTGTTTCATTTCATTCTTAATAATGACCACCTTTCACTGACACAACTTGTCCAGTAGATCACTGGCACTAAGCGAAGTTAAGATTCTCAAGCCAGCTTTCAACTATTTTTTTTTTAAAGGCCTGGCTTGACAAAATCTGGCTGGGGTGACTTATTTGGGGTTGGTTCTGCTTTGACAAGTGGTGTCCTAGATGACCTCCCAGGTCTTTTCCAATCTTAATCTTCTGTCATTCTAATAGAAACTATTAGGTTTCAAAATGCAATCCATGGCACTAGTAAACCTCCCAGGGTAATCTCCTCTGAAGCTCTAGGAATATTAAATGTTACAGCATTTGTTTGAAAAATGAATTACTGCAGGAAGCATATCTGATGTAACTTCAAGCAGGAATTAATTCCACTTAAGCCTAATTTTGGGTTACACAATATCTGAAACATCAGGGACAGAAAAGCAATATTTTCTGAATGTCATTTAACTTCCCATTAGCAACATTTTTAGCTTGATTCATTCTCATTCAGTGCAGAAGCTGGAAAGCACACCTGCCTAGACACCTGTGCACAGTAGTTGCATCAAATCTCTCTTTGACATCTCTGTCTGACATTTACCATATCTTTTGCAGGACATGAGACTAATTTTATGCTATATTTGAATTCTAGAGACTAATTTTATGTATTTGCATAACATTTCTTCCCTCTATATTCTCAAAAGATCTGTCTTTTGTTAATTTGGTTGTTAGGGAAAAGAGCAAACAATTGCTGCAGGCTGCTGAGGTATGGGTTTGCAAAGTAGTTCAGTTTAGTACTACTCCTTGTTCAATGGTGCCCTGACTGCTTATTATCTGTTGATAAGATTCTTCATCTTTTCACTTTTGTATCTTAGATCCATACCAACCTACTTCAGTTGCCAGTAAGAGCATGGGCAAAAGCATTGAAAATATTTTTTTAAGGGTGAAAACATTTTATACAAACACACTGGAAAATTAGGGCATATAAGTATTTTTGCAAGATGCACTTTTGGAGTGGAAGTTTTGCCACTGATTTCAATGGAAACGGGATTAGAACCTTGTGGTAGTCTAAGGTATGGAACGAGAAAATGAACCTAAGAGAAATGATCTTGGCCAACATTCGGTACACAAGTTAGGAAGTCTTTTTGCTAAAGATCTACATGAAATCTGACTATGTTTGGTGTAAGGCACGTGTCTTAGAACTATAGAATGCCTCCCTTGATACCCTTCAGACTCTCTTGATTCTTATATGTACCTTACTGCAAAATTAGTAAATCCCATAAGAGTTGGCCGTTTGATTCAAATAAGCATATAAATGTCAGGTGGTTATCTATACTTTAAGGCTATATCTACTTAAGAAATTACAGCATGGCAAGTCAGGGTATGAATCTAGAGTTCACCAACTTGTTTTGTACTGAAAGTTCCTGTTTGCTATGCAGTAATTTGCCATGTGGACAAGCCTAAAGTTCTCTGATCTTATAGTAGAGATAAGAGGCTTTTTGCAAAGTGCCTGACACTTTTTGTTTTCAGTATGGGTTACAAATGACATGAAAGCTCTTGTGAGAAACAAAATGCTTCTATGTGTTTAAATTTATGGAGAGGAGAGTATGATGTACCAATCTGCGACTGCTAGGAGCAAATATCTCCAAAGTCTGGTGAGGGACATTAGGTGGCGGGGGGCTCTGATTTACTACAGAGAAATTCTTTCCCAGGTATCTGGCTGCTGGGTGTTGCACTATATTTGGGATCAGGAAGGCATTTTCTCCTGAGTCAGACAGGCACACACTATGGGGTGATTTTGGCCTTCCTCTGCAGCCTGGAACGTGGGTCACTTGGCGGTTTAACGTAATATAAATAATACTCTGTAATGTGAAGTCTCTAAATCATGATTTGAGAACTTCAGGAAGTTGCCCTGAGGTTGGGGGTCTAGTACAGGAGTGGATAGGTGCGGATGGGCTATTTACAGGTCAGACTACACAATCGTGATGGTCCCTTCTACCCTAAAATCTGAAGTTATGTCTGCTCCCAGCAGATGAAGATGCATCAAAAACTAAACAAGTGGCTTATCAAAAATATTTCAAACCTCTGTAAGTCTCTTAAGGTTTGCTTCAGTTTAATTTTTCATCCATGGTTCTGATTTTCATTAGTCCCAGAACATTAGAGTTCATGAGCACAGCTATTTTCACCTTGAGGGGTGAGAAATAGGAAGCCAATTTAGAGATGCAAATACAACTTTTGAGATACAGGACCCCAGTTGGGAACTGTACAGCTGTAGTCTGCATCTTCTGAGAAGACTAAGGATAGCTCGTCATAGAAAGCTTGACACTTTCCTGTAATGCACAATTATTTGGGTCTTCATGGCCAGGCAAATAAAAATATATCATTGTGGGTCCAGTCATGCATGAAATGTATATGTCTCATTGAGATAAACAGGTTTTTGAAGACACTCAGTCACTTGTAGGTGATGCCTAGCACCTTGCTGGATCTGGTTCATTACTGCTTTAAGATGGTATCTGAGGTAAATAAATCTAAAAAAGAGGAAAAATTGTAGATAGGTGAGAGTGAAAAAAAATTGCATTTACCATTCTGTAGCCTCACAGAAGAATTTGTTGAATTACAAAAGTAGTTAAATTAACTTTACACCTTAATGTGTGCACAAAATAGCAATTAGGCAACTGTGTACATCAGATTTTGACAGGTATAAAATTGCAGTGCCAATTGTATGCAAGTCAATGAACAGCATTCATTTCAAACAAAGATTATTTTGGAACCGTCTTTTCTAAGATACAGTTGAAGGTAGTACGTCAGTCCACTAAATATCTTAAAAACAGGAATATATCTTACAGCAAAAATTAAGTCAAGGAACTAGGTGAAACAGTGAATTACTGGCTCTTTGCTTTAGTATTGTGGCATGTACACTGTATGGATGTATAGAAAGTTATGGTGGAGGTTTTATTAAATAGAAGAAATTATGCAGTCATGAGTCACTCAACAGCTGAAGGGAGAATAACTCTTTAGTGACAGCATTTAAAGACTTATTTTGTCTTCAAGACAACTGAAACACAATTTGTGCAAGACAGCTACTTCAGGATGTGAAATTGCACACACTTAAAAAGATTGGTAGTGTTCATTGTCTGGATTAAAAAGTTGGACAAGTCCTGGTATAACTGGAATTTTTTCATTGTCAGTCTGTAACATGTAAAAATAAAGTTTTCTCTACAACATAGCCCGGCTGATTTGTTGATTTCAGTCATTGATGAAAAAGAGTTTTAGATTTGGTCCATTATGACAGAAAAAATAGGATTCTTAAAACTAATACATGTGTAATGAACTTTGGAAGCTATCCACCTCTCAATAGAACAGCAACTTCAATTACAGTAATTTTGCAAATTATATACTATAGACATTGCCTTCAAAGTGTGCCACTCTCAAAAGAGAATTCTAAAAGAACGTTGTGTTCTCAGTTGTTGATATTCTCATTCTAATAAAAGCAATGCAAATAAGAGAAATGTGTTTTAAACATGATTCTTGAATAGTTTAGAAGCGTGGATGAAATGAACTATTTACATTAGTCACAGGGAAATGATACACAATATGTTATGGTGATTGCAGCAGGAAATGAGCTAACGAAGAGAAGCATGGGAGAGAGCTACAAGGCCTTAGCTACGAAGTTGTTCCAGCAAATGTAAATGAAAATTCCAGACATTGATAACACAAACTGTTGTAGCTACAAACTGGGAAGGAAAATCCTGCCCAGCTCAGGGAGTATGTATGGTGGAAAGGGGGTCGGGCATTGGGGAGAAGAATTTCTAGTAAAGGCACAATAAGTTTGGGTGGTTTTCCTTTTTAATCTCTATAAATGTTTGTGACCTTCACCTATGTTAAGTATCAGCACCGCCTTTGTTGTCATGACAACTCTTACTTTTTATCAAATGTCTGATGTCCATGTCATGTCATATATATGCCTGTATGGGGAGCTATCAGCAGACTAGCATAGACCCTATTTGTGTTGAGACTGGTAATGCCTTTAGTTCATCACAGTAGCCAAGGGTGGAGGATGTGGTACACATTTTGCTAGTGTGCGTTATGCACAAATTACTTAATTGCTGCTAAAACCAACAGTGGGGAAAAATGAATAAAGCAGATATATAGTTGGGCTATGAAGTACTGAATTATTGATGGATCCTTGCATTCAAATTTTACTCAAAGTACATTATATTTGTTATTGTGCTTTCTAGTCTAATAATAAATTTCTCAAGTAAGGGGCTTCCACTTGTTCCCTCTGAAGGCATTACAGTCTAATATAGTGTTTCTCAACCTTTTAATACCAACAAGTGGCAACAGCCTTCGTCAACTGTGTCGGGGAGATCTTGGGGACTGTTCGCAAGCTGTGGACCGATTGTTGGGGAAACACTCCTCTAGCCAGCTAGAAACACGGGTGTAAGAGATCATGCTACAAAGAAGTTTCAGTTTGATAATTACCCTAAGCTTTAGGCAATGCTACTTTCCAATGCAAAGCATCAGTTTATCCGTATGAGTGTGCCAAAAGTATGCTCCACTGGCTTCAGGGAATATTGATGTGGTTGCCTTTGCAACAAGTTTTTTTAATTTGAAGGTAATTTAACCTTTCTTAACAAAGCTTTAATTAAAAATCTAACTTTTTTAGCCACATGATGTAGTGTTTAAGTGGAACGGAAATTATTTGGCAAATATCTCTGTGGAAAAATGCAAAACATCACCTTTTCCTTAAACCATTTCCAATGTGCATGGCTAATAACTTTATCTCATAAGGCTAAATTCAATTTAGTAGCATAATTAAAAAATGACGGAGACAGAGAATGGAGGAATTAAATGGCTGGAAAGGCTTAAAATTTGTTTGCCTTTAAGATATCCAGAATTCACTAGTAAAGCTAAGAATGATTAGGAAGAGATGCTATACCCTGTGCCAATCAATTAATAACATAGTCGTCTTTCTGCAAATAAATTCTGCCTTAGGGCCATTAAAGGCACAACTGATCATTACACCAAAGGATTTTGCCAGTCAGTACTGTTAACCACACACACTGGTCTTTTTAAATTGCAATTTAATTTGGCTCCAATCACTTTGAGTAAACAGTTAAAGGAGACTAGAAGACGAAGGTGTGATTTCTCATTTTTAACTGCTATGGCAAGCTGTTATTACGGCACAGTAAATTAATACTTCTGATTTAGGGCTAGGAGACAGGGCTATATCAGGGAAATTGAAAAACAGCAGGCATCCCACAGGGCAAAGCTCAGTAATCAGGATTGTATTTAACGCTGATGACAGTAGTTTTACAGCTTCCTTTCCCAAGAATAAACATGCTTTCAGCAGCAGATGCAATGATGGAGTTGGAAGCTGGCAGAACCAGGTTGTGGAATCTGTGATTGTACATCCTCTGATGGGGAAGTAACAGTGACAGGATTGCCAGGTACATGCAATCCTGACTGTGCTAGAGAGATCCTGGCCAAGACTGGGCGATGCAACTCTCATAGGTATCAAGGCTGGCCGAGAAAGTAACTGGATCTCCTGGGATATGGGCTGACAAAAATACACTGGCCCTGCTGGCCAGAATTTATAGCTATTAGTCCTGACAGAGCTCTTGTTAGGGAAGGCACAGGTGTCTACTGGCACGGGTATCCTGTGCCATAATAACAGGAGAGAGATGCACATTGTACCTCCTTGAACCAGTGGAAATAAATCAAATAACTAAATGAAGCAGCTCTCAGCAGTAACAATTAGTGGGCATTTCTGACTTAGACTGCATTTGAATTTGTGACCTGAATTTGAAGGGTGCCATGTTCCATTATTAACGTTCTTCAAAGCCATCTGATTCCTGGGTTCATGCTTTTCAATCATCTCCCTACCTCCATCTCTATACCTGGACACCTTCTTCCTCACCCTTGGGACTCCTTGAGACCTCTGTGGTTGTGGCCTCAAGGTTGAGAGCTCCTGCCGTAGATTCTGCTCTTTCTCTCGCATTTAAGTGTCTTCCTTTCTGCAGTCACTTTCCACACTTGTTCAAGCAAAGGAAATATTTTTGTGAACAGATATTTTCATCCACAGAGAGGGGCATGTACTCTGTATCTCCACGTATAAATGCACCGAGAGCATAGGTTTCACTTTTTAAAAGTCCTAAGGCAGTTGTGGGGAAAAAAGACACATTGTGCTGTACTAGGAGCTGTCATCAAAAGACCCTGTAGGCACTATTGACTCTTCAGTACAGTGGCTTGAGAGATAACGTGTATGTAGTTTTGGGCACATACACATTAAACTGAATGGGTATAACTACAGTGGAGCCTTAGCTTGACTTAACCTCCCTTAAGTCAACCTAAGGAACTCCACAGCCAAATTGGGCTTTTATTAAGTTGACTTGAACACCTCTTCCTAAGGTTAGCTTAAGCTTTAAGTTGACCTAGGAGAAGAGGGCTGGGCCCTGCCCTGGACCCAATCCTGCTCCTGGGGGCCCAATCTGGCCTAGCCAACACTGGCTGGGAGCTGCATCCAGCCCTGAGCCTCTTGCCACAAGGGGCTTGGGGCTGGAGCTGGCTCCTGCCGCCCAAGGCAGGGGGCTGGGACCATGATCTGGCTCCTAGCCCCTTGCTGGAGGCAGCAGGGGCTAGGAGCTTGCTGCTGCTGCCTGCGGCAAGGGGCACAGAGCCTGATCTGGCTATGTGGCCCTTGTCTCCAGAGGCTCACAGCCAGATTGGGCTCTGCAACCTTTGCTGTGGGAGCCGACTCCTAGTCCCTGACAACTCTGGCAAGGGGCTCATAACCAGATCGGACTCTGTGCCCCTTGCCACAGGTGACAGAAGCTGGCTTCTAACCCTTGCCGCCTCTGGGAAGAGGCTGGGGTTTGGGTCAGGTTCTGTGCCAGGAGCTGGCTCTTAGACCCTGTGGCAAGGGACTAGGAGTCAGATTGGGCTCTGTGCCCCTTGCTGCAGGCAGCATGGGCTGGATCAGGGTCCCAGAGCTGAATCACAACCCAGGTGGGGTAGGGGGTGGGTCCTGAGCCCAGCCTGGGGTATGTCTACTAGTGTAGACAGACCATCAAGTTGACTTCACAAGGTTGACTTTAAGTTGACTTAAATTCAACCTTGTGAAGTCAACTTAAAATAGCCCCCAAGTGTAGACATAATTGAAGAATTAAATAGCCTGAAATGGTAAAAGAAAACGTTAGCCAGAGCTCGGGAAAGGTGTGACTAGCATAGAGATGAAACAGGAATGAGGAGGGCTGATGGTGGGTATTGGCGATTGAACTAGGAAAGATCAAAGGCAGCTGGGCTTGGGGCACAAGTGATGCTAGAGGCAGTGTGTTCTGTACTGAATAACTAAAGGGAGAGGCACTAATCGGGATTGGAGGCCATGTGTAATTGTATAGAATAACTGGGGGAAGGCAGTCGGGATATCTCGGCCAGCAGTGTGCTCCACAAAAGGCATGCATGATAGTTGAAGGGAAGTTTTGTGAGGATAAACAACTTAGTGTGTTAGGCCCAGAGGAGGCAAGTTTGGTGTTGATCAGAGTAGACAGTTTCAATTAGCCTATTTTGATGCACTTCATCGAAAACCTTCTGAAAGTTTAAATAAATTATATCCATGGTTTCCCTTCAGTCACTGTTTTGTTAATTCTTTGAAAGGCTCTTCACAGGTCAGAGAAACACAGTTTACAAAAGATATCATGTACCCATTTGTTCCTGTTACCATGCACTTGTTCTGTCCCCAGGTTTTATAAAGGTAATCTTTAGTGACAGCCTTCAGCTATTTTTCCTGGCATCACAGCAAGGCGCAGTAACCTAGAATTTCCGAATCACCCATGGCAAGTCTTAAAGAGGGATAAAGCGTTAGCCACAATTCCAGTCTCTAGCATGGCTTAGGAACTTTGATATAATTAATATGTTCCTGTTGTAACCAAGCAAAACAAAATCCCAGCTGCTGCAGACTTTCTCCAGTATGTGGCAGTTACTATCTGACCCTCCTAGCATCTGAAAGATGAGTACCGGTAAGTCTCTTTATGTACCCACACAGGGCAACAGGATGCTACTTGCTTGGGTCCCTCAGTAGTTCCAAGGCACAGGAGGAGAACCAGGGGAAAAAAGAGGAGACTAATGTTCCCCAACCCCTTTTTTCCGCATAGAGTGAGGTGGCATAAGGAGGAGGAAGTTAAGAAGCATCTCCTGACTCTTTTGGATAGAGAAAGTGACTTACAAGGAAGCTACCTAGTGAAGCAATTTGATTTCTGCATAAACCGGGTTAACATTACAATTTCAGCTGCCTAACATTAAGAATGACTATGGCTTATATCATAGGATTGCCTAGTACACTGAATGGCCTTTTAACTCTGCTTTTTGATAGGCATGTGATACAGTGTGGAAGAGGTATGTTCTCAGTTTATGTCCTCCTCCTACCTGGACCTCCAGGCAGACCTGCTAGTGAAGCACAGGCTGGTGTAGGCATGATGCCACACAGTTTCATAGGGTGCCATTGCAGTACATTAAACCTCAGCTGGATTGAGCAAAGGCAGCAGAGTTACTCCAGAATGTTCTATCATCATCTTAACCCATTAAGTAGGACACCGTGGCTCGAAAGTAAGGAAGAGAAAAGCAGACTTGTATAATACGGCTGGGAAATGAACCAATACACAGAATAATTTATAGCTAAATGATATTGTGGCTTTTGATGTCATTTGGCTGCTTCATTCAGAAGGCAAATGCTTGATCTAATATAAGCTATAATACCTGTTGTTTTTCAGACCAGCTTTTAACTGGAGCTATTGACTTAATGAAATTGAATAAATGGCTCATGAATTAGCTTATTGTGCTTAAAAACAAAAGGAAAACTATAGGATTCTGTTAATTTGATAGCATAGACAAAATATTTCACAAATTAACAACACATTTACCACTAGTGAGATATGATGGGTCAAATTTATCCTTGGTGTTACTTCATGAGTTGAAGTGGACTTACACCAGAGAGGAATTTGGCTCTATATTTTGGTTTGAAGATAGATGGCACAATACTGAAAGGAATGCTGGTTTGGTTTTGAAACTGAGCTGCAAAGATGGTTCTTCAGATTTAAAAATGGATCTTTCAGAATTAAAGATGAATCTGACTCAACACTTCATATCTGAATGCCTTCAAATTTTGAAGCAGCTTGGATCCACTTAGTTCTGAATCATCTTTGATTCCTTGCAAACTTCATTGCTCCCTGTACTGGGGCTATGAGTGAAGGAGTTTGGCTTGAGCTGTAAAATGCTTGAAGAACGGAAGCATTTCCCATGCCACTTGAAATATTAACTATATAAAAGTGAATATATAATGGCATAAGTCCTTCCTTTTGTCAAGCTGATATGTATTGAAGGAGAGAATAGAACACAGAAAAGATCTCTTTTGCCTCTGCAACAGTAACTCAGAAATTCTTCATAATACTCAATAGCTCTCAAAAATAGATAATGTCTCAGTCCACAAACCACTTCTCCGAGAGAGTGATCCCTCTTGGTTCACATCTTAACCATCAGGATGTTTTTTCCCACAGAAGGATGTAGAATCTCTGCTGGTCTTTCCTGTTCTGACATTAAACTTAACTGTTTCTCCAATATGTTCTTTATACAGTACCGTTGTGAGCATCCTTACTTTTTTTAAAGGATGTTGGGATTTCTCTAATTATTTGGCTATGTGGTTTGGTTAGAATGCGATGTCCTTTGCTGGAAACATTCTTTTATTGTAACACAACCTTTTTTTATTTGTGAAAAGTGCCAAGAAGTCTTTACATACCAGAATGTGTGTTTGGTTTTTTTTTTTTAATTGTTGTTTGTGATTTGGCAGAAAGAAAATGGAGGATTTGGGTCCCAGAAGGCAAAATAAATTATTTTATTTCTGTTCTGTGAGGCAGATGACCACATGGAGCAGCTGCTATAGTTGAGCCAAAAGTGATGTAAGAGGTGGAATAGAAGGCTCAAAAGAAGCCAAAGGCTATAGGGCTCTGTGAATGCTTTGTAGAGCAGATAGAGCTGCACACTGTGACTGATTGTAGATTTTGATGTCTATGGTATTGGGTGGACATAAAGAAAGAATTGAACTGATGTGTATATAAGCTTCTCTTGATTTAATAAGTTCAGATTGGCTCTTATCTAAATGGCTAGTTTCACACCCTTCTCTGATCTATTAGCTGAGCATAAACGGGCCACCACCATTTCCCAAATAAATGTAATTTGATGCGTTTTTCCACAGTCAGCTTCAGTCCATGAATAATGGTAATTTTTGGAGAGGGATCAGAATGTGAAAAATGGCTGGATCAAGGGATCTGAAACTAATTAAGACAAAGTTAATGTAGGGGAAAAAGGAGATGACCACTTTCTGGTATGTGCATCTACCCAATATGGATTAAAATGCAAGTCCTACTTTGGCCAGAAGTCTTTCCATCAAATAAGACTGACAGTGCTTGTTACATATGCTACACTCCACAAATAAGATATGAAGCACCTGGATTTAGTGTAATTACCAAGGAGAGAAAAGCCTGCTTTCTGATGTAGCATGTGGTTTATGAATACTTCCGTATATTTCACTTTTCATTTCTATACAAGCTATAGTTATTGTAGAAATATAAGGTGATTTATCTGAAGTATACGATACAGATATTAGAGATGAGATGATCTGGGGTCCAATCATATTTAATCTTGAATATGGACTTGAGGCTGAATCAGGGTTAGGGTTTAAATTTAGATTTCAGAGAACTGATACCCTTGTGAGCTTTTCTTGTGAAACTTTGCACTCTAAAGAATGAAATCACAAGACTTCTAGTCTTGAATAGTGGAAATCTTTAGGAGGATGCTCAGCTTATAAGATTTTATCATATCAGACCAAACAGCCAAGACTTTGCCTATATCCAAAACAGAAGATAGGTTGGTCTTCTTTTGGGATCTTACCTGGAACCCAAAAAAGTAATTCAACTTGCCCCTTCCCAAAAAAATATTTAAAAAATTTGGAGTTGTGGGTCCTTTGTTGACAAATCTCTGTCCAACATAGAAAATAAATGAATTTGCTGGGAGTAAAAAATTCTGGCTATATTTACCTCATCCAATTAATCTTGATTCTTTAGTATAGTAGTTTCCCTTTGTTTTGGTTCTGAGCAATACAAGACAGCAGATCCGGGTTTGTATAATGCAAACACCTTCATATATATTTTCAATTTGTTAATTTGCAGTACTTTATCTTAAACACCAGTTGTACTTGGTATAACAATGTTTATCTAAAATATTATTCAGAATATGTTTTCTCTGTTGGAGTGGAGTTCATGGTATTTTTAGAGGCACAGGCACTTGGTTCTGTAGTTAAATCTCTGTTGGAGCTGTCATTCAGAAATAACAACCTAATCCTGATTCATTCTTGAACCTGAAGTCAGAATAATATTCATATAATTTGCCTGTTTAAACCATTAAATGATTTTAATGAGATTAATAATGCTGTTAGGAATGTTTTGAATAATGTGTGTAGTGGCAACAAGGTTGGGAGAGCTGGCTCAGATAAAATAAGAAATCGAGAAATATTTGGATCATCGCTCAAACCAAATCCTAACTTCCCCCCCGAGCTTTTAAAAGTTTTAATAAGGGTTGTTATGAAATTTCTGTAATTTTAATGGTACACATCTCATAGTATAAGATGTCCTTATGAGAGGCTGTCATCTTCTGCAGACATCCCACATGGATTGTTGGTGTCCACCAGCATTGGAAGCAGAAGATGGGTCTAGGTTGGGACCTAATTTAGAGCCGTAATCAACAGATCAAAATTGGATCCCTGGGTTTTCATTTTAAACAATGACATTTTAAAGGGGTTCAGACTGGAAGTTTTGGCTGTGGAACACCTCTTGTTCTTAATGAACATGAGACCATGAGAGTCACCTATGAAAAATAGTCTGAGAACTGATTACTGCATCTGCCAGTAGTTGGAGACTGCCCTGAGCCAAGCAGTTTAGATCCAGGTCCAGAATTCAACTTGATTCAAAGCTAGGTTGTCTTTATATCAGAGAGATTGGTTGACTCAATATGGTGTGATTAGGACTAGTTGAGGAAGTTTGAACAGGTTGAGTTTGGACTCTGAAACATCTTTTTCCCTCTTCTAAAATATAGAGGCGTTTTATATTTGCCGTTTGGATTGGCCTTGCTTTAATAATAGTACTCATCAGGTATCTCTACCCTTGTGAGCTCTTTTTGAAGTCAACTTAACAAGGTCGACTTTAAGTCAAGCTTGTTAAGTGAACCCGATCATGTCTACACTGGAGCCTGATGTGGCCCTGAGCTGCTTGCCGCAGGTGGCAGAGACTCGGAGCCGGCTTCCGCCACAGGCGGCTTGGGGTTGAATTGGGCTCTGAGCTGCCTGCTGAAAGTGGTAGCAGCCAGCTCCAAGCCCCCTGCGGCCGGCAGCTCGGGGCTAGATCCATCTCCCAGCTGCTTGCCAGCAGCAGCTTGGGCCAGATTGGGCCCCTGGAGCTGGATCAGGACCTGGGGTGGGACCAGGACCTGACCCTTCCTGCCCTGTAAAGTCTACTTAACACTTAAGTTGACTTTCAAGGTAGGCTTTATTCAGTTGACTTAAGCAAGCGCTTAAATTGACTTAATAAATTATAAATTTGACCATGGAGTTCCTTACGTCAGTTTAGGGCGGGTTACCCATTGTGTCTGTTCTCTGTTAACATTATAAAATAACTCCACACTGCAGATTGACTTATTACTACAAAATAGTTTGAGAGGAGCAGATATGGATTTATATAATAGACTGTGATGAGTTGTTTAGAGGAATAACAGTCTGTCTGAAAAACAGTGTAATATCATTTTTAAAAATGGTGTGAATCCATATGTGAAAAGGTGTGAAAGTTATGGCCCTTTTGGGGAAACAGTATGCAATTTTAAGGTCCCTAAATTGTGTGCATCACAGAAACCATGAGAAATTCTTGTGTGCTATTGGTCAGAACTGTATTAGTAAATTCCTAAAATATATCCTAGGGAGTTGTGAATATAACTATATAAAATCAGTGCTTTTTCTTTCTTTCTTTCTTTCTTTCTTTCTTTCTTTCTTTCTTTCTTT
>ML681973.1:15313491-15346366 GCA_007922195.1 Podocnemis expansa
TTTCTTTCTTTCTTTCTTTCTTTCTTTCTTTCTTTCTTTCTTTCTTTCTTTCTTTCTTTCTTTCTTTCTTTCTTTCTTTCAAGGTGCTGGTACTCCCCTTTCCCCTGCTGAATTAGCCCCTCTATCTGGGCAGCGGGGCCCCCAGTTACAGTACTCTGTACCCCTGCATACCATCACAAAAAAGCTGTGTGTGTATGTGTGAATTATTTTACTGGAAATCTGTTCTTTTGTCTTTAATTTAACTAACACAGATGTGGGAGGAAATTTCCCTCCATTCACATTTCAATGGTACTGTGTCTCCCTGAAGACAGTGAATTAAATGAAATTCACTAGTACTCTAGTCTCGGAAGGCCTGAATGTGTTGTTAAGATTACTCGCTATTATCCTGCCCTTTCGGAAAAGATTAAGGGCCCCACCTTGCAGGTATCCCTCAGGCAAAACCCTTATGTAGGGCTGCCTCCTACACTAACTGCAATACCTCCTGTAAGTTTTAAAGGTGAATGAAGAATAGAATTTCAGCCTTAGTTCAGTTTCTTTGCTTTGACCAGTGTAAGTACATCCACTAGAACTAGAACAACCTTTTAATAGCTGAGGGTAAATTCTTTTTGTCCCAGTACTGTATGTGTCTGGTGTGCTAACTGTCTATATGTAACAACTGCTGTACAGAAGAAAGGTTCAATAATCATGAGTTGTGTTTAAAAAAAAAATTAGTCTTCTGTCTTTGCAGGCATATTTTAAGCAGCTATACCAGGAGCCAGGCATTTTCTGATCAACAACATGTCAGGGGAATTTTCAAAAGTTTGTAGAAAGCAGTTTTAAACATGCAGGGCCTGTTTTCACTGCGCAAAACGGGGGGATGTGACAGCCACTTTCTTGGTCGACACGCATGGGAATTGATTTAGGGAATGTCAGAGTAGATCTATGCAGGAAATGACTTTTCCATCTTGTGGAAGTTTTTGAGACTTCAGGATCTTTCCTGTTAAAGGAAAGACAGAGAGGATTAATCAAGACCTGAAGCACTTACCTGAGATACAGGTGAATAGGTTCAAGTCTTAACTCTGAATCAGGCAGATTGCGGGCCTGAATTTGGTATTCTATATCCCTGGTGAGTGCCCCGACTGTTTTTCTGCACTTTCTCTCTTAGAAATCTCATCCTGGATGGACAATCCTTCCCCACATAAAAATGTTGTGGTATGTTCCTGCAATAAGTTTTGGTTTTCGACATTGCAATTTTGGAGTCAAGGCATTCTGGTAAGTGCTGTAAGAGAGTGGTATCCTCTGGCACAGAGAAGGATATGTAATCATACTCACCAGTGGGTTACAGATGCATGCAATTGCCTATGTATTTTTTGTGTACAAGCACCGATGTACTTGTATGCCAATGCTTGCATAGCTCCTTTGGAAGCTATATGGCAGTATTGCTAATTTTTTCTCCAGTGGGCCAGAGCCAACTTTAAAATCTTTTGTTAACCCATCCATTTGTCAGAGGAAAAAGGGTCAGAAGTCACACAGGGTAGGAAAGGTGAATGGAAGCACTGAAGCTAATAAATTTAGGAGCAACACATAGCAGTACAAGGTAAAGGGAAACCACAACCTAGGCCCCAGGGTCTGTATTATCAATGGACAAAGAAAAGGCACTTGCCTTGCTAGATCTTGTTGCCACCTGAGGATGCAAGCAAAATTCATGGGTGCTTGCTGTCAGGCTGTTACTGGGGTGGGGCTGTCTTAAAGCTGTGCAGATGGGTGAGGTAGGGCAGCCAGGGAAGAGCCACTCTAACATGTTGATTCTCAGCACGCCATCTGCTGCTGCGCTTGGATGCCCTTAAAGAGACGCAACCTTCTCCTCAAAAATCTGCTAGATGTGTGTTGGCACAGTTCCCCCTCCTACCTGGTTCCAGAGTCCAGATTCTAGCCTGAGCTTCCACGTGTCGGTAGTAATTTTACAGCCTCACAACTCAGTGCCTGGGAGCCTGAGCCATCTGAAATGGGCCAGCTGCAAGTGTTTAATTGGTGTGTAGACCAGGGGTCTCAAAACAGCTTTAGAGACTGCATATTTCCTGGGCCCTGCAATGACACAACTGTTACCAATATTTGCAATATCATTGTATGGAAAAGTTTCAGTGGTGCAGCCCTCTACTAGTCCTCATGTGGCCCTTGTGGTGATTTGAGTTTGAGACCCCTGGTGTAGGTGTACCCACTGATTCAGAGAGGGGGTGGCTGGTGGAGGCATCCCCTTTCTGAAAGCAGCATCCTTGGTGACAGCCTCTACCAAATGGCCCTAAGGTTAAGTAAGGTTAAGTGGTGGGTGTTGGATTAAAGTGAGGTTGAATGCTTGCTTTAGTCCCCTGCATGCCTTTTCCACACTTGCAAGCTAATGTAGAGGTGAGCATGAGCGAAAAGGATGCTTATCAGAGGAGAAGCAGGGGTAAGCAGAACCTCTCAGGTTAATGAGTTGCTTTGTTCTGTGCTCCTCTCGTTGGCCTCACTCCTATTTCTAGGTAGCAGCAACTCAGAGCTCTCCTCAAGGCAGGATCAACACAGTGCTTATACGTACAACACTGCAATGGTGAGCAAGCCCCAAATGTCAGTCTCCTTTCATGTGTGTCTCAGAGAGGTGCTAACTCATGTTAATCCTGGCAAGGTATTTCATGCTTTGAAAATGCCTCCTACATCTACATTCTCCTGCACCAGATAGAGTATGCCATGCAGGATGCTGTTAATATACATTTGTCGTACTTTGATCATGCTAATCTGCAACGATTTTCCTTTCCTTTCTGGAACTTTATGCCTATGTCTTCAGAAAGCTTTCTCTTGAGTCCTGTTATATCCTACAATGTTTGGAAAGGATGTTTTGTCTATACAAAAAATAAATCCTGTAAGGGAAGCCACTCATGAGAAACAGCCCTGCATCTCAGTTGCCAGAGATAGATAAAATATATATCAACTACTGGCAAGCATCACATTTTGGCATCATGTTAATCCTGGTTACATATCATCCAGATAGGAGAGACACTTGCTTCTTGATTTATGTTTACTGACAATGAAATGTCCATGATGATTGATTATAGTTCTGTATGATATTGCCCTTATTCCTACTTTTCTGGCATGAATGCTTGAAGTAAATAAATGTATATGTATTGCTATGGAACTTATTAGCTATTATAATATTTATACGCACAAGCAGTCCTTGATGTGCTCTGAAAAGATTTGGTGGTATCTCATTTCTTGAAATCTAGTATTTATATAGCCACAGCATTATTTTTAGGGCTGCATAAAATGGATGAAAAAATCACTAAACTGGGCATGCATTTCTGTCAATGTGTTTTACAGTTTGAGTCCACATACTGTCACTTTTCGCAAATTTTTCAGGATCCAATCATTTTGAAAATTCACTGATATCTTGAGAACCTGTATTTTCAAACTCTAATGCTGATCAGCAGTACCCAGGCCAGCTGGCTTGAGCAATTTTGTCTTGTAGAGAGATGCCTGTAAAAGGTTAGAGCCTCAGATAGAATTTTCTTTTACTTAGTATAAACATCCAAACCTAACTCCCCGTAACAGATATTTATAAACTCATGATTATTATGTATAATTGCAGTTGCTCCTGTACAGAATCCCAACACAAATTGGGATTTCTCACAATTTGCTATGCCCTTTCAAACATGTAAGACTATATTTGTGTTCTAAAATGCCATACTTCCTGAAAAACCAGGCAAAGGTTGGAAGAAAAAGGAGCCACCATACCTGCAAAGGCCCTGATTGTGCATGCCGATCACTGGCATGGGAGCTTGCATTTTCACGCAGTCCCAGTTTGGAACCCCACTGAAATCTAGGTCAGTGATTTTCAAACTCTTTTTCTTGGGACCCAGTTGAAAAAAAAATTGTTATGCCTGCAGCCCACCAATTACATCTTTGAATAATGCATTCCAGCTCTCCAGTGGCAGCAGACGGGGGCACTGTGATCCAGTACCTGAAGGTCTGTCATCCAGTACTGGGTCCCAATCTGTGGTTTGAAAACCACTGGTCTAGGTGTCTTGATCTTATTACAGGATCAGGGCCTTTGTGATCAACATGATGATATGCAGGTATCATAGGACTTCAACTTTTTAAATTCAGATGTTTGTTATTTATTTTAGCTATGGAGGCAGGATGAAATGATGGTGAATGGCCAGAGGGGATGAGTATATTTCCAAACCTGTTTCCTTTCTTGTGTGGGAATGTTCCCATCACTGGCCTCACCCCATCTTCTGAATCACACTGAGTGCTTAAAATCCCTGCATAATTAAAGTGTTCTTCACTCACTGTTTTCTTCCATTCTTCCTTTGTCCTCTTTACATTAGGTCGGACACATGACTAGTCATAACCTTTATGTCTCACCCATCACTTCTCAAATATGCATTGTTTACTTGTGATCCTCTATACTTAGAAACAACAGGCCAGATCCTCCAGGCTGGTCCAAAGCACTTCGGGAATGATGCAAACATGTCTAGGTTGCTAAGGATGACCCCAGCATGGGGTACTATACCACCTTTTCCATAGTTGATATACAACAGGTACATCAGGAGTGGGAAGATGTGAGAAAGAGGAAAGGCTGAAGTGCTGTGCGATCCAGCTGTACTCAACTAGCGGGCAGTCCCTTACAAATGGACTGAGATGCAAGGTGGCCACAAATCAGAGAAGCCTCCAGGCTGACCGAACTGGTATTGGAGTCAGGAACTAGGGAAGAGAATTGTTTAACCATAAGTAGCTTCCTGATGGCTTCCTCTCTGATGGCTTGGGAAAAACTGAGCATAGTAAAGAATTCTGTCCATCAAGCCTTCTTCAGAACATAGTAAGCCTTACCTACACCTAATTTTCCTTTGAGTGTTAGCTGATAGGGGTTTTTTTTTATTTATTTTACTTAAAAAAAAATTGTGGAGATGGCAAGACATGCAAAATTACATGCTTTGTGTTGCATCTCATTTTTCATCTATATATTGTCCGAATAGATTATAATCTCATTGGACAGAGTCTGACCTTGTCTTCATCTGTCGAGTTCCTGGAACAGATCACTGGGAATTAAAGGATGAATAATAATGCAGAATCAAACCCCCTTATTTTGAACTTTTCATTATATGTAAGGAAGTGAACCTTGAATGGAAGTCAAGATTCCTGATTCTTCTCATTCCTGTGCCATCAGAAAATACAAGTGAAAGCTACTGGAATATCATCCCATCCCCTTTTAGTGCTGGTCCACGTAGAGGACAGCAACCTGCTGTTGCTGTCAGTTACTCCATTTGCTCAGGGGGTAGAGGACTGTGTGGTGGATCTAAAGGTTCCAAGCAAGCTGATGACCCACATGAGTGTCGATATGATGCCATAGGATGGAAATTTTTTCAATTTGCTTTTTAAAAAATTGCACACAAAAATGAACATAAAGATAACATCAATAAGGTTAAAAAAAGCAAGGAGCCTTGTGGCACTTAAAGACTAACAGGTTTATTTATCACATGAGCTTTCATGGGAGAAATCTCACTTCATCAGATACTTTCCAGAGGGGGAACTTATAGAATGGGGTGAAAATAAATTCAGGAGAATGTAAGACATGGGATCAGGTCATACTGCAACAGGAAATCAGAGTATTTGTAAGGATTCAAACTCTAGGAAACAGCACATAGAAGGAGGTTGAAGTCAAATTACTTGTTATAATGTGAAAAGAATCCATAGTCGTCATTCAGTCCTGCTTTCACAAATTAGTTGGATTTCAGTTGTTTCATTTTGAAGTCTTGATGTCCCATTGATTTTCTTGAGGACCATCGTTAACAAATTATCAATGGAGTGATTAACAAGATGGAAGTATTCAGCAACTGTTTTTTGTTTTGTTTTGTTTTTTGTGTTGTGATTTCTGATGTCAGTTTTGTGCCCATTTATTCTTCTGCATAGGGACTGTCCTGTTTGTCCAATGAATAAGGTGTGGGCATTTCCAGCACATCATGGCATACATCACGTTAGTGGATGAGCAAGCAAATGACCGTTTGATGGAGTAGCTGACTTGATCAGGTCCTATGATGGTGTCTTTTGTGCAGATATGTGGACAAAGTTGGCAGCATGGTTTCCTGCAGGATGTGTGCCTGCTTTAATGTTTCTGTTGCTAGGTCTGTAGCTGCTGGTGAGTATCTGTTTAAGGTTTGGGGGTTGTCTGTAGGAGAGGAGAGGTCTGCCTCCCAAGGCTAGAGAGAGTGAGGGGTCATATTTTAAAATAGGCTGTAGGTCCTTAATGATCTGTTGCAGAGATCTGACTTGAGGGTTGTATGTGGTGACCAGTGGCGTTCTGTTGTTTTCTTTTCTGACCCTACCATAGTAGATGGCTGCGGGATACCCATCTGGCTCTGTCAATCTGTTTTTTTGTTTCTCCTGGTGGCTACTGTAGTTTTAAGAGAGCTCAATAGAGATCCTGAAGATGTCTGTCTCTGTCTGAGGGATCAAATGCAGCCATATCTTAGGGCTTGGCTGTAGACAAATGGATCGTGTGGTGTGTTTAGGATGGAAGCTCGAGGGATGTAGATAACTATACCAATCAGTATGTTTTCAATTTAGAGTGCTGTTTGATGTGTCCATCCTTAATTTGTACTGTAGCGACCAGAAAGGGGCTCTCCTGTGTGGAGTGTTCCAGGCTCGATTTGATTGTGGAGGAGAAATTTTTGAAATCTCTGTGGAAATCTTCAAGCGCATCCCTGCCATGGGTCCAGATGATGAAGATGTCATAAGTGTAGCATAAGTAGAGGAGAGGTGCTTTAGGATGAGACTAGAGGAAACGTTGTTCTAAGTCGCTCATAAAAGTGTTGGCATATTGTGGGGCCATGCGGGTACCCCTAGCAGTGCCGCTGACTTGGAGATATAAATTATCGTCAAATCTGAAATGGTTGTGGGTGAGCACAAAGGCACAAAATTCAGTCACAAGCTGTGCGCTGGCATCATCTGGGATGGTTCTTCCAATAGCTTGTAATCCATCTTTGTGTGGGATGTTTGTGTAAAGAGCTTCTACATCCATAGTGGCCAGGATGGCATGTTCAGGAAGCTCAATGATGGATTAGATTTGCCTGAGGTGATCCGTGGTATCTCGAAGATAGCTAGGGATGCTGATAACATAGGGTCTGAGGAGGGAGTCCACGTAGTCAGATAAGCCTGCTGTAAGAGTGCCAATGCCTGAGATGATAGGGCATTTGGGGTTTCCTTTTTTATGGATTTTAGGTAGTAGATAGAATATTCCTGGTTGGGGTTCTGGTGTTGGCTGCCTTTATTTTTTCCTGTGCTGTCTTAGGTAGTTTCTTGAGTAAGTGTTAAAACTGAAACCAAAACAAACAAGGAGTCCTTTGACACTTTTAAAATCTAGCAAATTCATTTATTGAATGAGCTTTCGTGGGTAAAATCCCACTTTGTCAGATGTATGTTTTCCATTTTGCACTTCATGTATCTGAAGTGGAATTTTACCCACGAAAGCTCATGCAATAAATAAATTTTAGTCTTTAAAAGTGCGATAAGACTTCTTCCTTGTTCTGGTTTTGCTGGCCACCCCTCTGAAAACTATTAAGGTTTCTAATCAATCACTCAGATGCAAGGAAAAGCCAGAATTAAAGTTGTTTGTGCAACTTGAATCCATCCCCCTTGTGCATACTGTCTTTAATTACATGTTCACATCCTTTGCCATCCCCAGTAGTTAAAGTATAATTTGGTGGGTCCTGGAACACTCCTAAATTTCCAGGGAGGCTGCAGCTGCGGTGCTGGCCAGCTGGTGACAGGAGGCACGGACCTGAAACTTGTTCCGGGCTGTGTGCTCTGCCTAGACCCAGCAGGTGGGGTGGGGCTGCTGCAGGCACCAAGAAATGGGGGGAGGAGTGGCGGGACTTGCTCCTACCCAGAGCCCTTTGAGCAGGCCCTGGGGCAACACACCTGAATGGTGCATTCTGGTGTCATCTTCTTTTTTAGGGGGCCCTGGAACGCGTTCCAGTGCATGCCAGCTTACTTTAACCCCTCTCCGGGTTCCCTGCTTCATTCTGTACATGTTATGGATCTGCTTTAGAGAGGCATCAGGATCATGTAATCAGGGAGGCTGTAGTTTTTTTGGGGGGAGTAATAAATGTATAGAAAGACTTCTAAATGGATTTATTTCATTTTGCAGAATGGTGCTACTTCCATCTTAATTAGGAAAGTACATAACTGTCAAAATCAATACTGTTTCTTGTTTCAGATCAGTCAGGCTCTGAGAAAATATATCATGGGGTGTAAGGCCAAATTTCCTATTTAAAAAAAAAGGTTCTATTGAATTTAGCCTTTAGAGGAAGAAAAACTATATTGAAGTATATATTTTTCAGAGACTACAATACGTTTTTTGTGTCATGCCTGAAAAGGTACATGCTTCAAGATAAATTAGTTTTGCCCTGCTTACAAATTTCTGACAGTGACAAGAAGGGAAATGATTTTCAGTGCTCTGGGGTTTCTAGAAGGATTTTGGCCCCAGAAGGAGATGAGAGGAGTGGATGCTACATTCGTTACTTTTGTTAGCTGCTATAGCATCTGCAACATTTTTAAAACAAAAAAGGTGCTTGTCCTTCACACTGGTATGCTAGTCTAGGCTGAGGAGGGACTTGAAGTGAAGTATTTTTTTTTCCCCCCACATAATGCAGCTGGGGCATTTTTGACTTTCTTCACATTCTACAGTAGAGGTGGGTAGAATATGGCCGGGGCCTAGATCCTGCCCACAGGACATCTTTGTCCATCCCGTTGCCTCCCCCTGGCTGGCTCTCCATGCCTCCCCCACCTAGCTTTTTCATCTGCCCTAGAGCCAGCTTTCTGTTGCCTCCCCCAGCACCATACCTGACTGTCTTTGCCTCCGCACCATCCCCTCCGGCTTTGTGCTGCCCGGTCTCTGTCCCCCCACTCCCAACAGCTCTATGGTGCTCCCTCAGCCCCGCGGCTGGGTATCTACTATGGCACCAGCCCACCTGTTGTTGCCCACCTCTGTTCTACAGCAAGTTCAAAATGATCTTGAATATTTACCGGCAAAGAAAATGGGACTCTTTGTCATTTCATTCTACATTAATGTTCCCTACACAGAAATTTTCTAGAGCCAATTTGCTTACTTATGTTAACTTAAGCAACTATATGCTTTGTGAGAGTATGGAGTTCATTAACGGGTAATTTTCCAAACAGTGTGCTAAAATATTGTTAGAAAGCTAGCATTAGAAAGCTCCTGGTTTGTAGTCAAGATAGCACTTAAGGTTATATCACTATATAGTCAAAAGATGGGTGCAGTGCAGCCTGCCTTAAGCGACCATCCAGGAGACCAGCTAGTTAATTTGCTTGTAAAAAATGGCCTTGTAAGGATATCAGCACAGAATTGTACTCCAGGCTTAATTCTAGGTCGTGTCCCTGGCATAGTCTGTGCTGTATGTGATAACTCTGCAGGCAGAATAGGTTTTTGCCTGTGTTGTAGAGGGGAAGCCCATTTTACGATAGTACATAATGGTCAATCTGTCTATGCTAGCTCTTTCAGGGCACTCTTCTGTAGCCAGTGCTGTAGATGCAACTACTCAATTCCAGCAGCTTTCTAAAATGGCCAACTGCTGTCTCCTGCAGCTGCCACTGACTTAGTTTCCTCCCACCTCCGTAGCTCCTTCCTCAGACACGTGTTTGTGTTCTTCATTGTTACGCTCTCTGTTTAAAACTGGAGCATTTTATTAAAACTTGTTTCACATTCACACCAAGTTTGCCCCAAACCCCGCTGGTGTGGTGACTTCTAGGAATACCAAAACAGTCTGACACCCTGCTCACCAGAGCTATGTTCCCTTTGCCCTTCAGTACAGTTTCCATCCTTAAAGGGGCGGAGGTGCAGGAAAATATCATGATGGCATTTCATGAGTTCTTATACAAAATAGTTACATTTGTCGCATTTTACTATAGTCTAGTGACTAGTCTAAGGTATATTTTAACATAGGAGTGCTATAACCACAGCCCTGTCGAAACGGTGGAAAGCCAAGTGTCATTTATGATCCACTACCAGCCAGAGGCATTTACAAATGTTGCATGCTTGGAGTAGGTTTGGGAGCAGTGTGTTGCCTGCAGACTGTGGAAGCAGGGATTCTGTGCTCCTACTTTCTGGTGAGCAGGGGAGTTGCAGTGGGGTACTTCATCGTGGTGGCAATCTGTTCATCTGTTCTGCTGGAGAGGTTCTGAACAGCCATATCTCAGATTTACCTTGAAACTGCTCTCTTTTAACGTTGTCTCTTATGCTGCGTTATCCATATCCCCCATCCTATCTCTAGATATCTGCTTTAGATGCCTGGAGACTGATCACTGCAGGTTGTTTTTGGCTCAGGAAGTTTTTACACCAGCTTTTTGTTATATAAAATTATCATGTAATGAGCTTATCAGCCAGTATCTTTACACCAGAGACTGTATAAATCACCACTCATTATTATGATTGTTAGACAGTTTCCTCAGATGTTGCACCAGGGAGAGGGCTGGATTAAGACATGCTGAGGCCCTAAACTATGTTAAGATTCAGAGGCCCCATACCATAAAAAATAAAAGAAAAAAGTGCATTATATTATAACAGATGTGTTTAGAGGCCCCTCACGGTGTGTGGCCCTAAGCCATAGCTTACTTGCCTTGTGCCTAAATCCAGCACTGACCAGAGACCTTTTGGCCGCATTGTTATAGATATAATATTAGACATGTGCAATGTTCACAATTATTCTTTCATGGTATTAAAAAAGAAAACCTGGCATGATTTTGTCCCTCCCAAACAAATTTTGCACCAATTACCATTTAATAGAAGGGTCATTTTCACATGAAAGTGCATAAGATGTGATTTCTTTGTATGCTTGCAAAACAAAGCTTTTCTGATTCCCATTTCTGTGCCTTAAATGGTAGTTCAACTGCTGTTAATAATGTTTAGGTCACTATCTCATTAAATAAGCTAACCTCTGAATCTATCTAAGGCTAATATATTTTCCTTCAAAATATTATTTCTGGGAGTAGTTGTGACTCTAGAGCCTGGAGAGATCACAACTGAGAATGCTCGATCAGGGTAGATTTACAAGCATGGGGCAGATGATTTTCCCCCAAACTTGTGGTCCTTTCTATGACTGGATTAACCCAGCCAGCAACAAAGCAGTTGCAGTGATACCTTGCTGGTTACCAAGAAGGCTCAAAATATATTCTCCCTTAAGCAAGCCGTCCCTGGGCTCCCATTTATACATTGAAATCAAGTATGGTGCAAATTGCTTAAATTCTTTTTCACCATATGTAAAATGGACACTGGGTATTTAAAAGAAAAAAGTAGGCAACTCAGGAGCTGTTAGAATTAGTGTTTGCAATGTCACTGCTTGAATCTCTCTTACATTGTAGGGAAAACACTGTATTGCCTCAGTATGGTTTATCCTTGACTTAATATGCATGACCTGAAGAAGAGCTTTCTGTACTTGGAAGCATGTCTCTTTCACTAACAGAAGTCGGTCCAAGAAAATACATTGTCTCACTCACCTGAGCTCGCTCTTATGCAAATGTCATTCTCGTGTTGTCAGTGTAATACTATATGTATCAATGGAAGGAGAGACTCCAGTGTGTTCACATTTTCCGTTTTATAGTTGCAAAGTATTTACACTTGATATTAGATGTAGTTGAAATGCAGACTTTGTTTTCCTGACTCTCTTTTTTGGTTCTAAATAGGATCATAGAATTGAAATTTTGAAACTTGCTGTGAAACAAAGTATCCAAAAAATTAATATTGGATGAATCAAAGTATTATGTTTCAAGAAAATCAAAATGTTTTAGATTTTGATTTTTAAAACATAGAACCCCAAAATATAAAATTAATATTTAATTATTTTAATTTTCAAAATTAATATAATACATTTGAAAATGAAGGCATTTAGAAACTAAAAAAACTTCCAGGTAACAACAAAATATTCCAATTTGACTTTGTCAAAATGTTTCAGCTAGGTTTTTTTCAAAATGAAATTTCATTGAAATTAATACCTTCCTGCAGAATGTTTTTTTCCCTATGAATTGACATTTTCTGACAGAAAAACATTGTCAGAATTTTTTTTGATCAGCTATATGGGATATCTGTGCTTTAAGTATTCAATGTTGGGCACCCTCACTAAAGTTTCATCACTGGTTTTAAAGTTATAATAAAGGAACATATTGTAATATCAAAGGCATTAATGATTTGTTAAGAGTGCATTGCACCTTAGGGGTGCACAGGCATGTCTTGGTGCATCTGTTAAATTCGGAGCTGTAGTAGTAGGTACGTGGATAGGAGCAAGCATGTGAACTACATAAAGCCAAAGATGGGACTTCCCATCTATAGGCTTAGGCATCAGAGATCCAGTATGTTTCCATACTACCCATGGAGGACTAAAAAAGGCATATGGGAGTCTTTTCCCATCTTCATCAGTGGAAGCTGAAGAGGTTTTGGGTTCTGGTTGCTCAGTTATTTGAGTTGATTTGTTCTGCTTTGAGTTTTGTATGTAAATTCATTCCTCAGGAAAGGGATGTGAAGAGACCTGTAGTTAGGCCTTTGTTTTTCTGTCCCAAACCCGTGAATGTGCTCATTGGCCTGCAGGATCATTTATGGGTGGCTTGCCCCTTAAGGTTCACTGATCTGTAGGCACCTAGGATGAAATTCTTGCTAAAAAGAGCTGAGAATGCCACAGAGAATCATTGAGGGTTCTTCTGTGTGTTACAGCCCTTTCTTCTCTAGGCTATCAGGTTCTTAGTGACAAAAGACATCCTTAGGATCACCTAGACTGGCCTCTTGCATAATACAGGCCATACATTTTTATTCTGTAATTTAAAAACTGCATTTGTGTCACAGAACTCCTGTACAAAAGGGAAGGAAGAATGCTAGTGGTCAAACTATGCAGCCAAACCAGTGATTTCCAAACTTTTTTCCTCAAGACCCAGTTGAAAAAAAATCATTTATGCACTCAACCCAACAATCACATCAGTGAGCAACGTATTCCACTCTTTCGGTGGCAGCAGCTGGGGGTGCTGTGACCCAGAACTTGAGGGTCTTTGACCCAGTACTGGGTCCCAGCCTGTCATTTGAAGCACTGGAATGGGTTGCCTAGGGAGGTGGTGGAATCTCCATCTTTGGAAACTTTTCAGACCCAGTTGGATAAAACCTTGGCTGGGATGATTTAGTGGGAGTAGCTCTGCTTTTAGCAGGGGGTTGGACTAGATGATCTCATGAGGTCCCTTCCAGCCCTAATACTCTATGATCCAGATCATGTAAAAGTCACAGACTAAGGTCTGGAATTGGGGACTGTGAATTGAGCTGTGAGTTAGGTGTGAGACTCTAGGGAGAGTCAGAAGTGAGACTGCTATTTTTGGACAGTGGAGCCTAATTTGAGGTGTCTGCAAACAGGAGTTGCCTGTGTGCCATTTTTCTGTTGCAGAAGCAGGACTTGGGCACACTTTGCCATTTGGAGCAGAAATGGATGACAGTGTGTCCAGTATTTTCGTTATATAATTTGTTTGTTTACACACTGAAAGGGCAGGCCTTCAATTCTGCTACCACTTGGCAGAGGAATAACTAATTATCATTATTATTATTAACACTTAATATTCTATGGCACCATGAGTGCACCTAGCACTGAGCCACAGATACGTTGTTGAAGAGCTTTCCGTCTGAGTCTAGTCTCATGAGGTTCTGAAGTCTTTGCTTGCATTGTCTTCTGTGTTGCATTTAATTCCCTTTGAAGTCAGGACGCTGAGAATCTTTCAAGACTGGGTTCTGCTCAGTTCTTGTGCTGTCGGCTGTAGGTCCATGGATAGGTTTGCTAACAGTAAGTATTGTACTGATATCCTTCTGCTTCAGAAGCACAAGTCTGTATTGTTTGAGCCACAGGAGAACCCCCAAGCATTATAGCGGTAGAAGGCCTGTAACGCAAAAGTGAATGGTTCTGATTCCATCCAGTATTGCAGGTAGTGGTGTGCTTACAGACTAGCCTGCTTATTGCACACTCTTCTAGTTAGATAAAAGACAGGGGTTTTAGAAGGTTCAGATCACAGTTCTAAAAGCAATAAAATGAATCCATGAACAAGACAGGTTGCATGGTTGTGATGGTATTTCTGTGGTCAATCAGAACTTCACTGTGACAGAAGTCAGATTCTTCTGCTCTAAAAGTATGGGCAATTTCACTAAAGGTGCAGGAAAATCTCTTGCCTTTTAGCAATATAGTGTATGTGACACGCGTATTGCAGTTTTGATTTCATCTGGGAGTAGATGCTGGCACTTCTACACAGTACATTAGACTCTTCATTACAATGTTAAAATAGAAATAAATGACGGTTCTGTACAAATGTTCACAAAATGTTTTGTTGTTCTCTTAGAATGAAAAGCAATTCTATTTCTTCAGATGAAATACCCTTGAAATTCCTTAAGGTCTGCAGTCAAGCCAAATTTATAAATAATGGATTAAGTAAGTAATGAATAAAGAATTAAACAAAATATTTTTCAACATCTGAAGCAATTGTTGACTAATGCTTGTGTAAACAGCATACAGTCTTTTCCCTTGAGAATTATAGTGTGGAAAGAAATAAAATGGGATAATCTGTAAACCGTGGAAGGATGGATTGAAAATTTCTCTGAGGGATTTATAAGCTCCTTTTGCAATTTTATGAATGGCAACAAAGAGAAACTGCCTTTTCTTGTGAACACACATGACATCCAAAATGATGATGCATTCAATACTTATTCTGCTACTGACAACAGTAACTGTAATGAACAGTTTTTGCATAGACATGAAGGCAGAATAGAATCAATGCAAGTCAACAAAGCCATCTGTGTGCAATGGATTTTGTATAATATAAATTTGCTTTCCCTCTTATCCGCTTGGTAGGGTTAATTATAGATATGGAAAGAACACAGACTCTCTTTGTCTCTTTATCTGTACACTTAATAGAATATAACACTAAACAAAGACCAGAGTCATCCCAAGCATAGGAGTGCATAATTCCTTTGATTATCAATTGGAGCTATGGCTGCTTATTCCAGGGTTGAATTTTGCCATGTGCGTGCACTCCGTCAAGGTGCAAAATCATATACTTCGGTGGGTGGAATCACACATCATTATCTGCATTACTAATTTATTTGACCATGTATGCAGTGTATTTCTGATTTCCATTTCATTCATCTAGGATGGAGAAACTAGATTATTCAGTTTCTATGTGGTTTCTATTTGATTTGACTTGAAAGATTCAAAACCTGGTCTCTTTCACAAGAAAAAGATGTAACTTCAGTTTCTACTTGGTTTCTTTTTCCAGCCATTATTTTGGGCCATAGTATTTGATTTGACCTGAAAGATTCAAAACTTGGTCTCTTTCGAAAGAAAAAGATGTAATTTATAGGTGTTGTCTTTGCTTTGTTAATAGACATCCTCTGGCCTCGGCTCAGAATGGTTGTAACTCCTGGACCATGCTGTTAAGGTGCTACCGAACTGAAATGTGGTGGAAAACAAATGTGATGTAGTGCACCTTTTCTTGTATTCTAAACAATTAAGGCTTTCCCAATCATTAAAAAAATAAACCTGGAGGAACCTTTCTCAGCACATAAAGGCCATACCTACTCTGTTGTTGACCAGTTCTATGTCATCTTTCTAGATGTGTGCATCTCTTGTATGCAAATGTGACTTATTTCATATCGCTTCATGATGGTTCTCTGGTTGAATGAGTTTCCTGATTCATTTGTCTGGCATGATCCTCGTCTCTGAATGCACATTTGGTTTATGTTTGTGCCATATATATTCTGACACTCTGCACAGTCTCTGCTTATTTTTAAGTGCCTGTGGCAAGAAGCGTCTTTGAGAGCAACAAGTTCTTGTGAACTGTATCCTAATTTCCTCAGTGTTCTCTGGGTGCATGGACATGAAAAGTGATAAATGCTAAATGGAAGAAGCCTTATGGCAGCCAAAGGACAGTGCTGTCACCGCAGAGGGACAATCTGGAATCTGTAGACAGAATTTAGTGTTAAATAAGGGATCCATCTACGCCTATCATTCTTTGGAAGGGTCTGATTAAAAAATCATTTAAATAGATAGGCATTGTGCATATACAGTTTCCAGCCGATTTGCTGTAAAGCCCATTTATATCTGGTTCTCTACAATAGATGACTGTTAAGAGGCTTCCAATTTCACTGGTTACTTTTTTAATATGCTCGTGGATCAAAATAAATGGACTTTTTAACAACTTTCCAATGTGCTCAGAAAAAGAATCCAATACTTTTTATTTAAGGCACCAGTATTGAGAATATCACTGGGGACTGATTAATAAATCAGTTAACTGGGTTCTTTATCCTTCCACATGCCAAAATGCCTCCTGTGAGGTGTTTGAGTGTGCTAGATTCCTGTTGAGTTAACATGTTTTTCTTTATAGATCTTCCATATGATTTGACAGATCTTCTGCTCTTCGGATCTGAATTATGCTTGTGGATACAAAACTTTGTCTAGGTTAGTGAGCATGTTTCCATTCCTAATAAATATGACTGGCAAGAAACACTGAACTTTCATCTTATTAGATGGATGTACGTCTTCATGTGTGTAATTTTAAGAGAGAGGTTTTCTTCCCGTAAGTTTCTTTAGCCCGAGGTACAAGTTTGTTGTTCGCACCTACATTACTGAGACTTCATATAGAAAACTGTGAGCCTGACAGACTGACACATACATCCTTGAAAAGGGAGAGGAACCACACTTTTAACTATCCATGACATCATGAACCTCCTGCTCTATAATCACACTGGTCACTGAAATGAATCAGCTCTCAGAATTTTCTGGTCTGTGACCAGTTTCAGTAGATGGACACAAAATGAAGGCATACTTTGTCTGGTTGAAATATTTTTCCATTATATGCAACAGCCACTACTACCATCCCCCATGTTTATTGGAATAGCAGTCTCCCCTTTCCCTGTCTGCTCTTGAGCCTCTGAGACTCTCCTTTGCTATGAAAAAAATATTAGCTAATTTGAGGTAAAATCTTAATGAAGATGCTTGCAGTTTTCACACCAGTTAGCAGCTTGAGTTATAAAGTAGGCTGACTTGCAGCCTTTACTGGACCTGCTAACAGATGCAAAAGCTACAAAGTGTCCTGGCTTTGTAGGAGTTTATCTTGTATTGGCTACCTTGAGTGATGTCTTTTTCATAGGGAAGGCAAGGCCTAATATATATTTTAAAAATTCTTGTTCTTCTTTATAGCTTCACCAATTTCTACAACAGCTCGCTTATCTGCTGTGAGGAAGGAGCAATTTTCCCTCTTCCTCTTATCTACATATTAGTTTTTATAAAGAAATAGATCTCCTGAAGTCAGAGAAGGAATTTTATTTATTGGTTCGGGCAGGGGGATAAGAAAGTGGGATTCTTGGGTTGTGTTCCTTACTCTGCCACTGACCAACTATGAGATCTCAGACAAATTAAATTAAAATTTCTGTTCCTCAGTTTACTTGCGTATAAAATGGGAATGGTAATACTTATCTGGCTCACAGGGATGTTAAGAGATGTAATTGATTAATATGTATGAAACACTTCGAGATCCTTGGATGAATAGCAGGATACAAATGCAAATTTTTATTAAGCTAGATTTTTTTCAGACAAGTTCCTAGAAGATGATTGATATGGCCATCCATTTATCTTATTACGGTGTCTGGCTCAGAATGCATTAACCGTACTTACTCCTCCTGTGTATCAATATGCAAGAGACGCTCGTTTACGGAGGCCTTCCCAAGGGAGCATCATGCCTAGTTTTGTTGAAATATGGGCTTACCCAAGGGATGGGACTGGTTAACCCCATTTTTTTGCACCTCCTGCTTTTATTTATTTTGTCTTGGCAGAGGTTTTAAAAGAACCTGTCAAGCAAAATAAAAATTGAGAAGAAAATAATGTGTTGTGTGCTCTGGAGAAGTGCGGGGCCAGTGGAGAGGGCGCGCTTTGTGTGGCTCCCTGGAGAGCTGAATAAATTGCTTTTCATAGCAAGAGTGGCAAATTACATCGAAAGAGGGATGGGTGAACGTGTTTTGCTTAATTCCAAACTCCACTTGAATGTTGTAGGTTGAAAGTTAGGAGCAGATTTCAAATCTTTTGGGTGGGACATATGTTTAATGAATGTGAGGGGACTCCGAAAATAACATGAACAAGGAAGTGAAGTTTTGTAGTTAAGGTACTGGACTCAGGAGAGCTGCATACCATTCCCAGCTGTAACACAGATTTCCTGTGTGATCTAGGTGGGAAACTTAGGCCTTGCTTATGTGACTGGCGGATTGGAGCCTTACTCGCACTGTCCAGGGTTCTCCTTCAGTAAAGTAAGGATGATGTTACTTCCTTTCCTTCTATACTTTACTTGCCTTGTCTGTTTAAATTGTAACCTCTTGGGGGGGGTGGTTGTTTCTTGCTATAATTTTGAATAATGCCTAGCCTAGCATGGTGGGACCTTGATTTCAATTCAGGCCTCTAAGTGCTCCTGTAACACAAAAGGTAATACACTACTTTGTGTGCAGGGCTGTCGGGGGGAGGGTGTGTGGCCCATGGCCAATTGGTCTTTGGGGCCTGGCCCAGGGCAAAATCCAGTTCTGTGCTCCTGGCCTGTCCCACCCGCTGCCTTTGGCTCCACGCTGCTGTGGGGGGCAATGGTGAGGGCCTTGAACTGCCCTGCTCATGAAAGGACAGCAAGGGGCCCAAGGGGCCAGGGGTGATTGCCCCTCTCGCCTGCCTCCCAAGGATGGTCCTGGCTGTGTGTAGTCTCCTTTCTAAACCACAGCCGGGGATTAGCCAGAGTGATAACCATCCGGTGAAAAATATCTGGAAAGGTTTGACAAGCTGAGACTGTGTGAAGCTCACTCAGGTTGACATCCAACCTTTCAGCATATGATATTTAACAGAAATTTTTGATGGAATTAGGTTACCTACATGAGTCATGCTGGAGATGGGCTTAAAGCCTCTTCCCCAAAAGCCAGTGGTACACAGAATCATAGAATATTAGGGCCGGAAGGGATCTCATGAGGTCAACTAGTCAAACCCTCTGCTAAAAGCATGACAAGTCCCACTTGACCATCCCAGCCAGGCTTTTATTCAACTGGGTTTGAAAAGTTTCTGAAGATGAAGATTGCACCACCTCCCTACATACACTCTCCTCAGTGTGATGGCATGGTTATGATTGAAGCTGTTTCTGTCAGGATTGGTAATGAGCACTGTTGGTGGCAGGCAGATGATTCAATAAGGGAATGTGCATGCGAGTGTGCATGTATAATACATGGCAGTGTTTCCCAACCAGTGTGCTACGGCACACAGGTGTGCCATCAGGCCTGAGCAAGTGTACCACAAAATTTTTTGAAAAATTACTCAGAGCTCTGGATTGGCTCATAAATATTCATGATTTCATTTGGAAACTATATGGTAGTGTGCCTCAAATTAATTAAAGGTAGCAACATGTGCCATGGAAGAAAAAATGTCGGGAACCACTGATATATTGGTATGTACAGGGTTATAGCTGGGTGTATATAGGCAGTACAAATATATAATGTAGTGATGTGCATGCATGCATGATACACTAGAAACCTGATTTAGGCATTTGGATAGTAAAGACCAGGGATGGGTCCACTTTGTAATATTTGAGGACTGATGCTGAAGGCTTCTGAGCCTTAAAAGAGTTCAATCTTTGCTTTTTTGCAATTGGTTCTGTTTAAAATGAAATATATCATGAAGATAACTGAACTTGTCTTCCACATGCAGAATTTACCTACTGCTCTGGCACATGTGAGACAGATGACTTGGAACTGAGGCTCTGATGCAGCAAATTGTTCTTCACATAAATTGTTCCCCTGTGCTTACATTTACCTTAATGAGGCTTCAACTTGGATCAGGGTCTCAGCAATTGATTAGTTGGGATAACTTTTTCCCCCATTTTTCCAACTGCTGTGTGAATTGACCAATTATTTTTGAATATTGGGGGGTGGGTGGGTGTCTTTGCTTATAAGTAAAAAGTTTTTGAATTGAACCAGGAAAATGGGACAGGTTTTGCAAGCCTTCAAAATAGATTTTTTTAAAGATAAAACTTCATTTGAAATGGCTTTTCAAGTAGAAAGGAGGAAAAAAAGAATAAGACCATTGACACTGTAATGGAATTTACCCTGACATTTTAATAGTCCTTAGCAGCTGATGTGGTAAGTCAATGAAACCATATTTGCCATTTTCATTGACAACATGTATAAGCTCTAGGGGAGAAATGCAGAAACAGTAAAAATCTTGGTGTGTTATATCATGCTGTAATGATGTGTTATCTAGAATCTTCATTTTTTTTCTTCTTTAGTCACGCTACTCTGAACTCATGTCAGCAGTGATCTCACATTTTTTGTGAAGAAGGCATGAGTCAGGAGTTTCAGATTATTCCTTATTGTCTAGGTGCTTCACAGAGAAATAAGGAAACAAGATACCTGCCCTGAATTACTTAGAATCTAAACTGCCATGCCATTGCACATCACAGCCTATGTGTAGAATTCACTGGGTCTAGTCATTTAGGGCTGGTGTGCACTGCTGCAGGATTTTGGCAGCAGTCAATTGGACATATGCAAAGTACTTAAAATACGCTATGTATCTCCCTTTGACTGCCTACCATTTACTTACTGTGCTTTCTTCAGTCTACCGAGTCAAAGGGAAATGCCTTTTCTTAGACTCAGAGTCACTTCTGTTGCTGGGGTGATCTTCAGCAATTGACTTTGTTATCGGCTGAGCAGGTCCTCACAGACCTGACCAGTCAATTGGGAAGATCGGTCTGATGGTGACATTACAGGTTGCAAAGCCAAGTCACTCAGGCTGGTACTGTTTTCCACCTACATGTTAATACTACACAAAGTGAAAGGCAACAGAGACTTGGGCCCTTTAGTCAAGAGATTCAGACATTTCAGCTACCTCTGCAGTGGATGATAGCAACTAACAAATATTAATGGGGAAAAGGGAAACGTTGACCAAGGTCACTTGTGCGAACCCCTTCTCTTAGAGAAACTGATGTACTTTAAGGTTGGGAACTTGCTTTTTAAAGTTTCATCTGAAAAGTTTCTCTAGAGGTGTGCTGTAAGCTGCCTGACCCCAAGGGTTAAAGTATACTTTGGTGGGCCTGGAACCCTCCAGCACAGGTGGGCCTCCCAATACCTGTCCCCAGAACATACCTCCTGCCCCAATATCCACCCTGAGACAGACAGACAGACACACAGCCCAGCAGCAGCCCCCCCCAAGCTCTTACATTGGCTGTTTGCATGCTGCCTGACCGGCTGGAAGTTGCTCCTGGCCACAAGCTGCTCTGCCCGGCAGGGGGGAGCTTCACAAACTCCCAGCCTGCCACAGTTCTCTGCTGGCTGGGTTTAAGGAGGAGCAGGGCTTAAGGTGAAGCCACCGGAACGCTCCATTCTAGCTGCTTGTGTTATTTGTAGGGGGGCCCCAGAACACAGTGTTCTGGTACATTCCTCTATTTTTAGGGGGCCTGCAACGCTGCCAGCCTAAAATATGTAGCCCACAAACAAACAAAAACCCTCCTTGAAGCACTCATTCTTTATTGCCTCATCACATAAAGGCTTTTGTGGCAGGCTTTCTGCCCCACATTTGATAGGAAGAGTTTGAGGGCCCTGGAAAATGGCAGCCAAAGGGAAGGGGTTACAGCATAGCCAGTCAGGGACCAGGAGCCCCGTATAAAAGGAAGCTGCTATGCAGAACAAGGGCAGTCACACCTAGGTGCTCAAGGAAAGAAGGTGGTTTGCCCTGTGGCTAAAGGAAGGCAGCACCTTAGACAGAACAGTGATTAACTGCTGAGGCTCTGTGTGAGTCAGAGGCCCTGATAAAGGGGCAGAAGAGGTAGTGAGGCTGTGGGGAAATGGCCCATGGAAGATGGTAAAGGAGTTGGGGGAGGAGGAGGGAAAGCTGGCCACCCATAGGATCACTGGGCTGGGGTCCAGAGAAGTGGGTGGGCCTGGGTTCCTCCCCAGCCTACTCCAGACCTTCAATAGGGTGGTGGTGGACAATGGCAGCCACTGAAGTGAGTGGCAGAGCCAGGACTGTTAAATTCCCCAGAAGTGGGGGGACAGGGGTTATGGCTTGACAGGAGGGCCAAGTCTAGGAGATGTATGTCTTGACGGCATTGCAATGGAGTACCAGTGGACCCTGAAGAAGAGTGGTGGAGCACAGGTTGCAAATGGGGGTGTTGGTGTGAGCTCCTCCCCAGGTCACCAACAGGAGACACCTGTCCAGTGGTAAGAGATGTGACTCTGTCACAGCTTTGAATCCACTCAGCATCCTAGGTCTCTTCCATCTAAATGTAATTACTTTCTGCTGGCTTCAAAGAATTTATACATGATTTTATATTTAACAACAGCCATTACAATTCAGCAATTTTATTCTTTACTTAGAAAGCCATTTATGTCCCAGATGATAATGTTGGTTTAGACAATGATCTAGTTCCATAGCCCTGTCCCTGGCAAATCTACAAACAGGCTGGTTGAAAATGTTACATCCAACTGCAAAATGTTCTCATAATGTGGCTGAGGTGTAAATCTTTCAACCATTACTCTAGCATGAAACCAATATTATACAAATGACAGATGCTCTAAATACAGAGTTACAATTATCTTTGTTTTGAATCCAGTGTACTACTTGAATCCAATATACTACTAGCAAAGTTGGCTATGCTATTTAGAGGGACGCTGCCAGATATTTTATAGACCTTTTTCTCCCACTGTGCTCTCCTAGAATTTGACAGTTTGTTTCTGTGCTGGACTTGCCCTTTCTTTACCCAGTGATTTTTATTTTGCTCCTGTTCTTCCCCCATCTTGACTGCTGCAAAATATCATCCTCTGGAAGCTTTTATGTGTTGTGCACTAGCATGAACAAATTTTGAATGATGTATGTCAAGGCATATGTAGAAGTTGTCTAATTGTGGGCTTTGTGCAATAAGTTGCATTGTATGTGTAGAGGGACCATACTATGGACAGGTCTACACTGCCCGCCCTTTTCGGTGGCAGTTAAACTGATATGCAAGTTACTTAAAGTAACTGCATACCTGTGTTCAAATGCATAACTCCTGGCTTGTCCGCTGTGCTGAGTCAAAGGGAAAAGGCCTCCCTTTGACTCAGCATTACCAACTGCTGAGGTAGTATTCTAGGATCTAATGACCTGATCGGCTGAGCTGGTCTTCACCGATGTGAGTAATTGATCTGGGAGTTCGAACTGACAGTGGAACTGATGGTGGAGAACTGCCACCATTAGTGAGGACTTGGCCTCCAGCAAAGAGCTCAGAATGTATTCTAGCTGAATTGGCAAGAATTTATCCTGGGATTTCACGTGTTGCCACTCATGACAGGGTGATCTGCCACTCTTTGAAAGGATGTTGCACAAATCCCCTATGTGCTCTGAATAGTTTGAACTCATTGTTTCAGTCAGAATACAGTGACCATCCCCACCAGCATTGCAAGAGTCCCTCCTCATCTCAGTCAAACTTTATCTGGCTTGCACAGGGCTGCATAGAGATGTTGGCTTGTTATATCCTTTGCCCCTCTTGCACATCCATGAAGGGGAGTTGGAATCTGTCTTGCAGTATCTTCTTTACGCACAATGCATGGGCTCAATACTGCATTCCTTGGGGTGTGCAGGAATGAAAGATCCCACTGTAAATTTGCAACATACACTCTATCAGGAAAGGCATGTTTCTTAGAGCCACATTTACAATATGCACACTTTCCCATCTGTGACATGTCTCTTTCTTAAGTCAGAACACTAAGATAACAGTAGAAGGGATGCATTACTTGCCATATATCTCAATGCACACAACCAGACAGAAATGGAAGGCGCTTGCAAAACATAAAAAATAGATTACTTTCAGTTTCATCCTTCCTGCATTTTGGTGTCTGAAACTGCTTGTAAATTCCCACTAGCTATTATTTCTCATTCCACAATATCATCATTTTATATTTCAGGAATATTACTGGTGGTTTGTTGATATTTGGATTCATTTATCTTATTCCTATTAATCACTTAAAATTACATTTTGGGGCTAAATAGTTGACATAATCAGTGCTGAAAATAAACCAGCAGAAAATGTAAATGTAGAGTTTAATGCAAGTAGAAAGATGTTTCCTAACAGATATTTTCCAGCCTATCACAAATAATGAAATGGGAAAGCCAAAATACAATCTTAAGGATGTGTTAACAGAAGCTTTTATTACTTACTCAGATATTTATGTTTCACATGAAAACATCTTACCTTCTGTGATTTCTCCATTCAGGCTTGTCTGCTCTTCCAACCTATGTTTTGTGTCTTGCTGGTTGATTTTTCATTCTCTTGCCTTCTTGAGATTAGCTGGATACTACAGTAGTGGCATTTTCTCCCATGAAAGCTCATGTAATAAATGCATTTGTTAGTCTTTAGATGCCCCAGGATTCTTTGTTCGTAGGACTCAGATGAATTATGTTTGGTGTAAACGTTCTCATTAGAGAGACCTCAGTTCATGCTGCCCTTTGTTGCACTTCAAAAGCTATTTGTTTTCTCTATGGATGGATTGTGTGGTACAAGGTGGGTAACAGGTGCAGTACTTTGGAGAGACTATTACTTTTATATATTTTTTATTTATTTGCATTACTGTAGTTCCTAGGAGCTTCTGTCATGGGCTAATGACCCTGTTGTGCTAGATACCGTACAAGCACACAACAAGAGGTGGTCCTTCTGGTCCAGCTTATTGAAAAATCTACCATTGCTCTCAGATTTCCCCAAAAATTTAGTTGCTGTTTAGGCACCTAAAAAGGCTACATTAAAAAAAAAAAGATTATTTATATTTTAAATGTAAATTTAAGTGTGAAAAACATTTTGTTTTTTGATGAAAATTAAAAACCAAAAATCAAAATCTGCTTGGCTTTGAGCTTTGTTTTCTGGTGAAAAAGGTGCACAAAAATTTTCTATTAGAAAAGAAAAAGTTGGGGAAAAATTTCCAATAGCCTGAGCTCTTGAGTCTTTTTTGAAGGTCTCTGTCTGAATGTTTCTTCCTGTTTCTTTTGTAGCTGCATGTGTATTTCTAGACCTTTGCAGAGCTGTGTTTATAAAAAAACTCAATAAGTAAATAATACATTCCATCTGGCTTTGTTAAAGCTACTTATGTTTTGTAAAATTAAACATATCTAGGTTGGATGGGTGGAAGATGCTTTTCTGGGTTTGTATGCAGGAATGAATTCATGCATTGAAATATTTCTGTTGTCTCAGTCTCTAAGTTATGAAAAGAAGCCAAGCTCTTTGTTCAGTAACATTTCTCAGTGTTTCAGTGGTATCTAGACAGAAGCTTATTTTAATTTTTTAAATCAGTCAACTCATTACTGAGCCTAACCCAAGTAAGACTTGAAGCAAGGTGAAGCAGAATGAGTTGATTTGTCAGTTGCTTGGCACACAGATGTTGCCTACTGTGGATGGAAACTGTTGCGTCTGGCAGAATGTAATTATACCATTTTTCTTCTGGATATAAAGTGATCCAAAGAGGTTTGAAACAGAAAGAGTTGTGCCCTGGATTGCCACCTCTCTACGGTGAGAATGAAAGGATCTGTTACAGGATTACTCTATCCATAATTAATTTCCCATGCTCAGTCATAGTTTATGAAATGCATTTCCAACTGTAGAGCAATTCCACACTGTCTGGACTTTAAAAAGAAGAAAATCAAAATTCATTTCCTTTTTATGGGTCTACAAATGCCCATGATATTTAAGGATGTTATATTAATATTCATAGGGTAGTGTGGAGAATACAAATGATACAGTACAAATTTAAATCTTAATCCAAGCCAAATCATGACAGATGAAGGGGAGTTGGAGCAGTCCATTGTTAGCAGTTCACCATCCCACCAATTAATTAGCTTTAACATGTGTTTAAAAAACCAAACTCATGTAGAACAAAGCAATATGGAAAGCCCTTCTGAATATTTAGTGAGGCTACATTGAGGAAGGGGGTTCACCAAAGACGCAGATAGAATCATAGAAACTGGAAGGGACCATGAGAGGTCATCAGATCCAATCCTCTGCACTCATGGCAGGACCAAGTACCATCTTTTAGACTCCAAGGTCAGAAGGGACCAGTATGATCACCAAGTTCAACCTCCTGCACAACACGGGCCACAAAATGTCACCCGTCCACTTCAGCAATATCCGATGACTGAGTTATTAAAGTTTCAAATCATGATTTAAAGTCTTTAAGATATAGAGAATTCATTAGAAGCTGAGCCATTCCCCATGCTACAGAGGAAGGCTACCCCCACCCCCCTCGAGCTCTAGCCAGTCTACTCTGGCGGAAAATTCCTTCTGGATCCCAAATAAGGCAATCAGTTAAACCCTGAGCATGTGGACAAGTCTCACCAGCCAAGAAAGAATTCTCTGTAATAACTCAGAAACCACCACATCTACCATCTCTTCATAGGCCACTAGCATATCTACCACCAGTAGTCAAAGATAAAAGATCAGTCAGTTTCCAAAGGAGGCCATCGCATCATACCATCCCCTCCATAAAGTTATCAAGCTTAATTATGAGGGCAGTTGTTGCTTTTTATTTATTTATTTATTTATTTATTTATTTATTTTTTGCCCCCTACAGCTCCCCTTGGAAGGTTATTCCAGAACTTTTAATCCTCTGGTGGTATCTAATTTCAAGCCTAAATTTTCTGATGGCCAGTTTGTATCCATTTGTTCTTGTGTCCACATTGGTTCTGTACTGGAATGTTTCCTATCCCTTCCTGGTATTTTTCCTTCTGTATTTATTGAGAGCAGTCATATCACCCTTCAGCCTTCTTTTGGTTAGTCTAAACAAGCCAAGCTCCTCAAGTCTCTTCTCATAAGGCAGTTTTTCCATTTTGTGGGCCATCCTTGTAGCCCTTCTGTGCACCTGTTCCAATTTGAATTAATCTTTTTTAAACATGGGGGACAAGGACTGCACGCAGTATTCCAGATGGGGTCTTGTATAGCAGCACTAATACTCCCTCTCTCTACTTGACAAATTAAACAGACCACAGGAATCCTCCCTTCTTTTTCATTACTGACAGTGATTCACAGCCTCACTACTTTCTGATATATTGTGTTTTGAATTTACACAACTTGTTTGATTTGCTGAAGCAATCTGACCTGACGCAGTGAAATGTAATCACAGGATTTCTCTTTCAGCCCCATACTGTAAGTATTTTTTCAGTGCAAGTTTCCTCCACTCTGGCATCGTTTTGCCCATGAAAGCTCATGTGAAAAATAAATTTGTAAATTTGTTATTCTTTAAAGAGCCACCAGACTCCTTTTTTGTTCTCCTCTTTGGGAATAACACAGAAATCTTATCTCCTATGATTTGAAGTTGAATAAATTTTCCTGAGAAATCTGCATCAAAAGAAAAAGAAAGTCCCCACTTAAAATTATTGAACAGCTGCATGTGAAACTAACCTGCAGTTGCTGTTGGTTTTCCCAGATGTTTATTCTCTGCTGAATTCCAATAAGCTAAAATGCTCCAATTGTTTGCATGGCTAAAGCCCATAAATCGGTGCTGAAGATATAGATTGATGCAAGGAGCATCATAGCACAGGATCAGCCTTGTGGCATTCAGAGAACAATTTACATAGAATCCTTACTCATCATTATAGAGTAGATAAATCCCTTCCAGTCAGGGCTGAAAGCTATAAATTAGTGCTGAGGAAGTTCCATTAAAATCATAGAGACTACTCACATGCTTGAAGTTAAGCATGTGCTCCAGCTTCCAGAATAAGGACAGACTTAAACACAAGTTTGTGGTTTTTTTCCTCATTTGAGGTCAGCATTAGCAAGACCAAGATGAGACTATAATCTGTAGAATAAATGGCAACAATTTCCCCTGATAATAAATTGTATTAAAAAAAAAGGCAATCCAGATTACATTAATCTTTTTCTACTTAAGCAAAGGCTGTATTCTCCCATTGTGCCTGCAGCCATTAAGATTTACAGAGCTATATGTTAATGGAAATTTCAAATTCATGTTCCAATGGCCTAACAGCTGGTCTAATGTTTGACACCCTAAGATATGTAGCTCTCCATAGCAGACTCTGAAGAGCTGCTGTTTGAATAACTGAATTGCTAATAGTTTTCATGACAATAACATACTTCTGTTTATATTCCAAATTTATATTTTTAAGAAAATATTTTATAAAAAAGAATGATTTTTTGAAATATATTGGAAAAGGAGACATTTTTTTCTACCTGCCCTGGGCCTGAGCAAATAGCTTATAACAAATAGCTGATGAAATATTTCATCATTTTTCCATTCTAATCTGCAAACAGCTAGCAGCTTTGCAGGATGTATTCATTAGGCTACATTATTCACCAGATAACTGATGAAAATAATTCTCGGTCTGTTGCTTGGTTGTGAGCTATTTCTGAGTGTTTGAAAATTGTGTTCTTTTGATGGGACAAATGAGGTGACATGACTGGTTTCAGTTCTCTAATTAGATGGGTTCTATTTTTAGCTCCATATCAAACATTTAGCGTAAATGATTTAGCACCTGATAGCAGTGTGTGAAATGCTGTCATCACTTCACAGCTTAAAATCCTGTCTCTCTCCGTACCTCAGTTTCTCCATCTGTAAAATGGAAATAATGACACCCCCTACCGGGCATGCTGTGAGTTTATATTCATTCATGTTTTTTAAAATGCTTTGAGAGCTGTATATTATTTTTAAAAACTACTGTTGCTTTTATTGTTGCAATACCTATAGCGGATTGTGGGAAGCTTTCCAGACTCATAAGGAAATGTATTAAGACCTTCCAGTCATGAAGTAATTGTTTTAGGATTTCATTTTAAGAATTAAAACTAAATAGTTTAGAGACAAGATCTCTTTATTCGCCTCAAATGCTCAACACACACTTTAAAATTTGACATCTTGTTCATATATTGTCATTGGAGATAATGCAATCAAAAGCACTGAAATGCCTTTTCGGAACCTCTAGGATTCTTGATGCTAGAATTTCTCTGTCCTTTAATCTGTCTGCCATCAGGGCTCTTGAGGCACTAAAATTTAATACGAGGGGGCTACAGTGGATTCTCCAAAGTCTCTGTAGAGCTCTCATAAGATAAAGCCTGAATCTCTGACAAGAGGAGTTGTTGTTTTTTAAAAGAAATGCTGCACAGTAACTCTCCCAAAAGCTGACAAAGCTACATGGTGTGAATGCTCAATATGAGAAAGGTCATTGCTTTTGGAATCTAAATCCTGTCTTTACAGCTAAAGCCAGCTGAGATGGATGTTCACAAGGTTTACACCCTGAGCTGATGGGAAGAAACACAAACTTTGTACAGTTTCCTCTTGTAAGTTTACTGCCCTTTCCCCCTGCCAGTGAAAACTCTGTATAATTCAAATGATCTCTTGTTTACATTAATCTTCTATATTTTGGACTGCTTGTGAAGGAAAAATCATAAGGACCATGCTATGAATTTATCCTAAGTGCATTTTGGTAGGAAGGGAATGTGCCACGGCACAAATTCTTTCTAGGTAATTGTGCATCAAAGTACATGCCAGGCAAAGAATCCCGCTATAAATAGTTCATATTTTATTCAAACTTATTGGCGGGACTACTTCCTTGTGTTGGAGTCTAGAAATGCAGGAACAATGAATGGTTAAGGCACCAATTCTAGAAAGGCTTAATCATCTACTCGCTTTTCACAGATCATTTTGCCTTCACTGTGTCTGCTCATCATGCATAAAGCTAAAGCCATGTAAATCTGTACTGGAATAGGACCCAAGTGTTCAGGGCCATCCCTAGGGGTGGGCAGGGCCCAGGGCCAATTGGCCTGAATCTGTTTCATTTTTTGATTTGCATTTATTTGGCTCTGCCAACTAAAATATTCTCTTACAAATTTGAGAACAGGGGTTCATAAATTGCCCAGCACATCCCTATGTACTTAGACAATGTCACTTTCCTGTGAAAATGGTCTTTCTATTTTTTAATTTACCTAGTATTGCCATCTACAGAGATTTCAAGGTTCTTATTTCCAGCTGGTCTCTGGCTCTCCTTGAAATCTTTTTGATTGATGCCCAAAACACTGCAGCTTTAACTTAATTTTTCTTCCCCAGCAAACACTCTCCTACTTCAAATTCTAGCATCTACTTAACAGATTCTTGTGTGCTTGACTCTCAGCTTTGCCAGGTATCTGTCATTCTTTTGTCTTCTGTCCCCAGGAACCAATAATCACAACTTTACAAGCAGTAATCAGTGATAGCAAATCTTCTCACGTGACTTCCCTTCCAAGTGACAGAGAATAGGGATGACAATATATTAGTGAGGCTCTGGTAAATGCTGTATTCTAGGGCATGTTAAGAGCATTTCATTTTAACACTGAATTTGCTCATGGGTGATACATAAATACAGATTTTATAGAGGACTAAATATTGAAGCCTAAAATGAACAATTTAGTCAGGGCTTGCTTTGAAATTGAGAAAAATACTACTGTAATAAAGCAATTAAGAAATGCAAAAACATACCTCTATTCCTTTTTAGATTTATTTTAAAATTAGGACATGAAGTTTTAAAAACAAAGAGGTCTATATTGCACAGATGTTAATGACTCTTTGGCTACTTTTATAACATTATATGTTTGTTCTTGGCTAAAATTTCCCTTTCTACTCACTGTTGCGTGCTTGTGTTATGTACCAGTTGGTTACCTCCTCTGCCACAGTGTTGTTTGCACTGCAGTGGTGCTAGATGTAGTTGGTATAGGAGAGAATGGATAGTCATATAGTTAAAGGACTGGAGTGAGACTTGAGACACCACTGCCCATTTCCTAGCACTGTGAGAAGCTTTCAATATGACCTTGGGGAAATCACATTGGGTTTGTCTATATAAAGTACACTGTGTTGCACATTAATTGGTCTGTATAGCCTTTGCTGCTGCGCACTAAAAGCTCCTTAGTACGCTTGAACATAATGCTCCTTGAAACCTACTATATTTAAGTATACCAGCAGATCTTGAGTATACAACAGCAGGAGCCACCTAATATGCAACACACTATAGTGAGGTGGACAAAATTGGCTCACAGCTAGGTGCAGCAATTTTATTTTTGGTCACCAAAGGGTACTCCTCTATAACATTTCTGCAGTGAAGCTAGGTGACAGGCTACTAAAATGGGTCACCGTGGCAACCAGAAACATTAATTTGCTGAGGCTGCAGTAAAGCATTTTAGAAACCACACTCCTGTAGGCCACATTTCAAGATGTGTAGACAAGCCCTGTCCTCTCTCTGTTCCTCCAATTTACAGATGAGATAGTAGTAATTTCTTATCTCAGATGGAAGAAGTGAAAATAAATTCATTAAGGTTGGAGAAGTGCTCAGGTACTAGAAAGTCATGAGGCCATTTAAATAGTTTACATGAACAGCTGAGGTAGTTCAGCACAAGATCTGTGTTTTTTTACAGAATTGTATAATTGTAGGACTGGAAGAGACCTTGGCTATGTCCACACGGCACTTTTATTTTGAAATAACACTCGTTATTTCGAAATAAAAGAAATTAGGTCTACACGACATTTTCTTATTTCGAAAAGACGGATCCTGTCCTTTCGAAATAAGAATCGTCATTTCGAAAAAGTAAAACCTGCCCCCCCCCCCGAAACGGCCCTTATTTCAGAAGGGATATTTCGAAATAAAGCTGTTTAGATCTGTTCTTTCAAAACAACACTATGTAGACCTGTTGTTTCAAAAGAGATGTTTTGAAACAGCAGGTCCAAATGGCTTTATTTTGAAATATCCCTTCTGAAATAACAGCCGTTTGGATTGCAGGCTTTCCCTTAATTCGAATTAACATTCTGTTAATTCAAATTAACTTATTTTGAAATAAGGATTTTATTTCGAAATAACTCATTTCGAAATCCTTATTTCGAAATAACAATGCATGTGTAGACATAGCCCTTGATAGGTCATCTAGCCCAGTCCCCTGCAATATATGGCAGGACTAAGCACTATGTATGCCAGGGGTTCCCAACCTCTTCAAGGTTGTGGACCCCTTTTTAACTTAAAAAAAAATCGTGGACCCCCACGGCAGGGAGAGGAACCCCCAGCATAGGGATCCAGCCATCGGTGGGGAGATGCAGCCCTGCCGCCAGGACCTTGCTCTCACTGCGGATTGGCGGTGCCCCCACTGGGTTCCAGCTCTCACCATGGAGTGGCGGTGCCCCTGCTGGGTTCTAGCCCTGGTGGGGAGCAGTGGCGCCATTGCCGGGATTCAGCCTCGGTGGGCGGCAGTGGCGCCATTGCTGGGATCCAGCCATGGAGCAAAAACCACCTTCAGATGCCACTTCAGGATCTGGCCCCAGGTGATGCTGCAGAGCCACTGCAAGTGTAACCTGCTAGGGTGGGCTCAAATTTATTCAATTGCCCCTCTCCAGTGCCTCACAGAGAAAACCCCTGATGAAAGCAACTGGAGAGCCAGGATCCAGTTGTCAAAAGGACTCACAGCGAAGACTGCTCAGAGTTTCCATCCCACATTAAACTATCACTCAGCAAAAACATACAATGAACTTTATTAACTAACTAAACACACCTTATCCTAAGGAATCATAATACATTTAAACAGAACAGTAAGAAACCCAAGAGTCCCAAAGTTCAGGTGGAGTCACTCTTATCTCAATTGCAGTCTTTTAAGTCCTTGGGGCTTGAATGCAGAACGAAAGCAATCCTCATCCTCTCTAGCTGCAGGAATCTTCAGGCAGAGGCCATGCAGTCCTTTCTTCCTCCTGTGTAGCCAGCACCATGCAATCAAGTCACTGGCTGGCCAACTCTCAGTTCCACCGCAGACAACTCCCCTGCAAAGCAGTTGAAAGCTGGGAGAAAACATCCTGCAG
>ML681973.1:15346376-15471986 GCA_007922195.1 Podocnemis expansa
TGGTTTCTGGGCTGCAAAATCTGCCCAGCACTGTAACCCAGCCATAAGGGTCCCTAAAAGAGATTGCACCTATTTAGGCACATGGGTTACACAAGGATGGGGCCGTGGCCAGGGAGTGGCCCCAGCTGGGGACACAGCACTGCTGCGTGATCCAGCCCTGGCCAGGGACCAGCCCTCCGCCACTGAGCGCTCCATAACCCTCCCCCAGGCTCTCTCCCCACTGGGGCACCCACCAGCCCCACAATCCCAATGCCCTTTACCCTCTCCCCCTGAACCCTTTTCACCCCACTACCTGTAGAGCAGGCTGCACTTTTTCTGGCTTACGCAGCCCACGTGCTCCCAGCTGTATCTGCAGGCCCCTTGCAATAACTGCAGCACCACAGAGGTCCCTGGATCACAGTTTGGGAACCACTGATCTATACCATCTCTGACAGGTGTTTATCTGATGGTTTCTTAAAAACCTCCAGTGATGGAGATCAAGAAGCTCCCTATGCAATTCATTCCAGTGCTTAACTATACTGACAGTTACAAAGTCTTTCCTGCTGTCCAACCTATACTGCACTTTCTGCAGTTTAAGCCAATTTCTTCTTGTCCTGTCCTTTGAGATTAAGGAGAATATTTTTTTTCTCCTTCTCCTTGTAACAACCATTTCTGTACCTGAAAAACTAGTTACAGAGGAAACACCTGGATGTAAGATCTTTGGGGCAGAGACTGTCTCTGTGTTTCATATGTCATGTAGCACAGTGGGATTCTAGTTCATGACCAGGGCTCTAGCTGCTGTCACTATAGAGATAATAAATAAGGACAACAATTCTGGGATATTTCAGGATGAAAAGCCCTACCATTTCCAAATGTAAAATAGCCTAATTATATTTTATGAGATAAACACTGAGTTCTGCTAACCTATTTCTGGAACGTTTTTACTTGAAGACACAGCTATTTTGCACTTTCCTGCATCTTTCCTTTTTAATGTCTGTAGCAATAAGTATGGTAATTACCTTTCAGAAAATTACGTATTCAAAGGGGGCTTAATTGTGTAAAGTCAAGTGTGTATATATATGTAAGCTGATAATTTGCTTACACAAGGCCTAATGTAGAGCCAATATTTGAATAATTACATTTGGCTGGAAGCCTATTATTTTTGTAAAGGAGGCACAGTTAGCATTTCAACCATGTGTATTTTTCTTCCACCTGAATGATGGTGTTTGTATAAAGCATTCATAGAGAAGCTTAGACAGAACTGTGGATAAACAATAAACTAGAGCTATTCCCTATAGGGGATTTGGAGTCATAGCTCATTAAATTCATTGACATAGTACAAGTGACTATTTTATGTTATAAAGCACATGCACTTTTTTTTGTTTCTGGTTCATGCAGCACCCAGGAGCCCAACTGAAAATGCATAGCCAAAATGATAAGGCATAATAGTATTACCTGGAAGTTATTACATAATGTCTGAATTTGCTGAATTATGCTTCTTCAATTCCCTTCAAATGGTCAAAGATTATCATTAGAGAGCTTGCAGTTTCTCTTCTAAAATTAATGAATATGCACAGATTTAATTTACATCCTAGATTTTTTCCTTAAATATTGTTATTGGGTATTTGCTTTCATGTCAAATCACCAACAGATTGTTGACTTGCTACTTGCAATCCAAACCACAGTTTTCTCCCTGGAAGGGTCTCTTATACTGGCATAAATACATAGTTGTACTAGATATACTAGTACTATGCCTAATAGAATATTATGGTATTGCAGTAGCAACTCCACAGGGTGACACCCAGTTCTACAGTTTTTGCTTATTTAATTTATTGATATTGCAAGCATGTCTCAAAACCAGAGTCATGGAGCTGGACCCCATGGCACTAGGTGCAGTGAAAAATGCAAGTTTGTAGTCTGACTCCAGGATGAGCCCTGTGGTTGTAAAGTATTGCACTTTTTTTGTGCTAAGGGGGTATAGGTGCACCTTGTTTTCTTATCCTTGTAACTTCCACTCATAAAAAGCATCTCCTTACTTGAAGTTTGTCATGCAGTGTAATAATTTATTTTTATGGCCATTTATTTTTAGAGTCTGAGATGGACTGGACCAGTATTGTTTCAGTTGTGTTGGTCCCAGGATGTTAGAGAGACAATGTGGGTGAAGTATTTAATTTTTTTTTTCTTTTTTGGACCACTTAACTGTTGATGAGAAAGCTTTCGATCTATATTGAGATCTTCATATCTGGGAAAGGTACTCAGCTAAATACAAGGTGGAACAGTTTAGGTAACATACTCTGTTCATGTTGTATTTAGTTGTGAAAGTCTGAGGATCTTTGCCAGATCTGAAGAAGAGGTTGGTGTCATGTCTTTCTCCAGCAGAAGTTGACCAGTAGAATATATTGCCGCCTCCACCATGTCTCTTTGTGGCACAGGCCAGCCCTTCCTTAGATATATGACTTCTCTCTTTTTCTCTAAAGTATCTGCATAGATGTCATATCTTCTTGTGGACTAATAGAAGCATGTCTTAATGTTTTAAATGTCAAAAAGGAGGACCACACATTGACCAGAAGTCTATAAAAGTGGGGTTGTTTTATACTTCTTACTAATCCCGGGCATGCAGACTGTCATAATGGGGAAAACTGGAAACCTTCTTCTCTTGACTGATGTGATTGATCTTTACGTCCCTTTCATGTCAGATGACTGTAACTTACTATCTCAGGAATCTATTTTAATAGGCAGGTAGTGAGGCAGTGTGGTTTCTTTCTGAGCCAGCGCGGGAGGAGTTATCCTTCTTACCCAAGTGGGTGTAGGCAGATAGCAAAGATGCCTGGTCTGCAGGGTAGCCTGTGCCTGTAGGGAAACTGCTGGGACTGTACTGGCCACTTTCTGTGGGATAACCAAGGATGCCCTGGGGATCCAGGTACACTTCAAAGGGAGGGTTGGAAATCGCCTGGGGTGGTTGACTGCAGTTTGGCTGTGGGGGTTGGGCCTGAGCCCCAATCAGTGCGTTAAGGCTAGATTCACTCCTGACTCACTGGCGGAGCACCCTACTATTAATGTCCTGAGCTGGGGAAGTCCACATCCTCCTACCACCTCATCCTTGGGGTAGCAGCTCTCCACTGGCCACCTGAGCCCCTAGACGACTATGATCCTTAGCCCTCTGCCTGAGCTCCTAGACCAGGGGTCTGCAACCTGTGGCTCCGGAGCTGCATGTGACTCTTTGACTGCCCTCATTGCAGATCCTTGTCACAGGGTGATCTTGTGGGTGGCCCGTGCCAGGGTCCAGCCTCCCCCCCCGTGGGCAGCCTGTGACAGTCTCCCTGCCCTGCTGGGGTATCCAGCTTCCAGCTCTCCCCACAAGGAGGCTACATCCATTGTGGCTCTCAAAACAGTTATTGTAGGAATTTTTAAAAAATGGTTCTTCATATCTTTTGGGTTGCTGACTCCTACCCTAGCCTGCTTGTCTGCTTGTCTCTAAGGGTCCAGAGGTATAGATTGTTCATTTGCCTGACCCTACCTGAAGGCCCAGAGTCCATAGACTGTGTGCCTGCTTTGCCCTGACGGACAGCCAGCAACTATTTGACTGCGTACTTGCCCTCCTCAGTCTGAGGGCAGGTGCTATAGACCGCTTGCTTGTTCTGGACTGCCTGAGGGCCAAAGTTCCCCTAAATTGTCTGTTGGCTGTCAGTAGATGGTGGCATTAATGAGACACTGTGGCCTCCCTCGGATCCAAAGGAGCAAGGATGACTGATATCTGATTACAAGCTCATAACATCTTTGTGAATATTCAGGCTCCTATTCTTTTGCAGACCCAAATGGAAGTTCAGGCTCTGATCTATAATGTCTTTAATGGTTTAGGATGTGGTCACCTACAGGACAAACAAACCATGATCTTTCAAGCTAGCTGCATTCCAGTTGGAAAGCTGAAAGGTAAAACCATTTGCTAAAGAAACAGAATAGTTTCAACTGTGAGGCGCTCATTATGGAACATCTAGCCAGAAGAAATCAAACTGAGTAGATGGGTGATTGAACTCAGATCAAAAAGCAAAATAAACTCTTCCCACATACTGCATATGCTCCCCTGAGTAAGGAGAGAAGAAAACAAATTTGGAGGCTTTCTTTTAATATCTGCCGTTAAAAACGTTGGCCCAGACTGATCAAGATGCTTAAGTATAAGCCTAAATTTAGATCAATGATTTACTTAGACTGGTTCCAAAGGGGTAGCTGTGCCTAATTCAGGAAAACAAGCAAGGAGTCCTATGGCACTTAAAGACTAACAAATTTGTCTATCACATGCGCTTTGGTGGGAGAAAATCCCACTTCATCAGATGCTTTGAAGATGGGGGAAATTACAGAATGGGAGGAGAATGTACGTGGGGAGGGGCAAGTCTGACAAAGTGGGATTTTCTCCCACCAAAGCTCATACGATAAATAAATTTGTTAGTCTTTGAGTGCCACAGGTCTCCTTGCTTGTTTTACTTAGACTGTAAACTCTCTTGGGTGTCAGAGACCATGTTTTTGTTCTGTGTTTTTACAGTACATTGCATAGTAGTTAGTCTTATATTACTACTTCAAATGCATATAGAAATATATTTATGCAGTAATTATTGGAGTAAGAGATTACGTTGAACAATGAACCAGTTAACAGGGAAAAAATCAGAGGAACTAAAATTCAAATTGGAGCGAGTTAATACTGCTTCAGTTTCATTACAATTTATTTAAAACCCAAGCAGGAGAGGGCACTAAATCATTCTACATAAACCATTATCTTGGGGATATACACTTCATCACTATAAAAGTTTGCCAACAAGTCATCTTAAATTTTCTTCTATGTAGGGTGAATTCTGCTGAGTGCCTGAAAATAAGAGAGTGTACTTTTTCTTCAAGGCTGATGCTATTTTTATCAGTGGGCTGTTGGTGGTAGAGTGATGGCCCAAATCCATAAGTTACTGAGTACACAGCTGTGGAGTTGGTGGTATCATATCAGTCATCACTTTATGTACTGTAGGCAGAATGTCCTTCAGCATCAGGATCGTGCTTGAACAGTATATCTCTAGGGCCCAATATGTGGTGAAGGTTGTGACCATGATAGATAGAAGGCTGTTGCCTAAAGCACACTGCTGTATAGAGATATCTAGCTATCTAATTTTCAGTACTTAGACAATCTCCATCATTGTAGTACTCGAGATGCTCATAATTTGTACTGTATTTAAAACAACCTTCCAGCTGCCCCATGAGATAGGGAAGTGGTGTAATCCCTGTTTTATAGATCAGGAACTGAGTCACTTAAAGGCTGAATCGCTTGCCCAAGGAAGTCTGTGGTGGAGCAGGGAAGAAGTTGTGTTCCCTAGAAAAGAAATGTCCAAAAGAGGTGGCATTTCCTCTCATCGGAGCTTTCCAATCAAAATAAGTGTCCCTTAGTTCAAATATAGACACTTTCTCCCTTAAAGACAGTTGTGCTTTACTGCTGTAACAAATCAGTAACCTTGTCAAAAAGTCTGAAAAGCCCTGATCCGCATCTCTTCAGTCCAGGCAAACTCAATGCTCAACATTTCTTTGACTTCATTTTGTTCCTTCTTTCAACAACTTAATTTCCTTAAATTAATTAGACAGCCTCCCGTTATTTAGCAACTATAGATAATATACGTTTCTACAAAGGGTAGAGTTTAACACACCAGGCTGAAGTAGCTTAGATAGCCAGAGTTACATTGTCTGTTTGCTCCGAATAGCCCACAGTTAATTTTGCAAAGCACCTGTCTTTGTATTCATTGATAAAAACCAGTTTTCTAGTACAGTATATTTTGTACGGGGCATATGACACTGAAGACTTGATTTCTCCAACACATCCAGGTGCTGCCTTAGTACATGTAAATAATAACTAAGCTTAACGTCTCATCTGGAATGACTTTGTGATTTCTGATGCCTGATAACCAATTGATTTACAACATGGGTAGAGTTCTAGATGAAGGCCGGCAAATTAATCAGAAAGTTATTCTGTGCATGCAACTTTTGAGAAGGACAGAGACTGATTGAACCACATGAAAATCTGATTAATGTATTTTTTCCATATGAATCTGTTTTCCAAACTCTCTTGGCATGAATGATTCTCACTTCTTATTTCTATTGTATACAGATAGCCGCTTTTCCCCTCGACTTCCCTCAAATATCAGGACACTGCGTACTTTGTATTTAAAATCAAAGCATATCCTTTTTAAGATGCATCTTATTCTAACATTCATGACACAGAGACCCCTGACTGAATCATCTTCTTAGTTACTGCATTTTTTTCCCCTCCCTGTTCTGTTAATCTTTGTTAAAATTATCTCTCTGGCATACAACTAACTCTGTTCCCTTAATCCTAAAGTGTCACTTTGACCAGTTCCCAGTAAAATTCAAGTTGTCTTTTATGGCTATCATTAACAAGTTGAAACAATTCTCACTGATCTTCCAAAAACAGGAAAACAAAACCCTCCGGTAGATTTGGCTTCTGTCAAACTCACAAAGAACAACTGAAGTTAATGGGTCACTGTAGTGTTAATGAATCAAGTGTTGTTAGATTATTATCCAAATGTTAAATGGATTTTTTAAAACTGACAGACGTCAAATATTAGTTCTGATAAGTGATCTAATATGAGAATAAAGGTAACAGTCAATAAACAAATTGGATTTGAGCTGTAGAACCAAAGGAATAATGCAGTTCTCGAGAGCAGTACCAATGCAAACATCAGAGAGAATTAAGCAGTTTGGATCCTCTGGAAAGATGGAGAAATACCTCTATAAGACTGCCAGACTGAAACAACCACCAGCAGCAGTGTAGGATCAATTAAAATAGCTCCCAGAGTCTGTAAGATCAGGACTACTGCTGCAAACCTTGGTGGTGTACTAGAATAATGATACTGTTAAAAGGAAATGAATACTAGGCAATTAAGAAAAGCCAAAATGAATAATGGAGATCTTTTTTTACTGTAAATGAATGCATAATGGAAATGCACTGCTGCTGCTTGCAAGCACTACTTGTTTTAAAAGGCCACTGGTTTCCCAGTAGATTGCCCCCAACAATTTAGAATGAATAATTCAGGCTTTCTGGGAGGAAATAACACCACAAAGAGCGTGCCAAACAAAACAAAAAAAAATTGAAAATGACCAATTAGGGTGAAATCGAAGGAGCATGTTTGTAGTTGTAAGTAAGCTGTTCTGGAAGAGTTCGTATAGCTTAGGTTTGGGTGTCCTCCTCCTGCCACCATTGATTAGAGGGACATGCCTGTAAAACATAGCAGATCAGCTTCATAGCACTTTATGCCAGCTCTGCACTGGTGTGAAGGACTATAGAAGGTGCCAGGTGGGGAGCAGCATATGTTATCTGTGTATGTTTAAAAACAGTTTAGCTGTCTGCAGGACTGCATGTGTTCAGGACAATTATGAGCATTATTAGGTTTTTCTTCTGTCATTGGCAGGCAGTTTGGTTATTTTTAGTCTGTCATTATGCTATGTTATGTGCTCCTTTGGCTGATACTGTAACATGAATATTTTTAATTAAAAAAAAATCCTTTTGTATGACAAGTGTTTGGCTTTTGGATTCCTGACTGAAAAAAACTAAGGCAATTTCCTCACTGTTGTTAAGGAAGACTTGTGAATGTGTATTTTATGACTAAACCCAGTTTGAGAGAGAGCTTTTTTCTCTCTAGTCTAAATTACAGCTGCTACTCTTGATGTGCTTCTAGCCACAACCGTCTACTGAAGAGGCACAATAAAAAACACATGGTTAGTTTTCTATCCACAATGTCTACAATGTACAGTTTACAGTACAAATCTTCATTTCAGCTGAAGAACACATTTGAGCTATTTAATACTTGATCAATTCCCTAGAAATCAATTTGCTATTCAACACAAAATTGAACAAATAAGTGCATTTTGGGTCAAGTGAGTGGTAAAATGAAACCATCCATATATCTCTAAGGTAGGCAAACTTTAGCATTAATAATACATAACATACAGCTATATGAATAAATGTCGCTTTTTGGTATTCAATTCACCGGCTTCTAGTCCTTAAAAGATTAGTTTCATAAATGTGTTCTGCAGTGGTGTGGAAATTTATTACCTTTGGAAGTAGAACACATTTACAGGAGAGCCACTTGGAAGATTCAACAATATGCTCTTCAGTAATATACTAGAGTCACTGATCTTGGATAAGTGTAGCTGGCCAGTCATACTGATTGACTGTAGGGCAAAGAGAATACAAATGGCCCAAGAGTCAGTTACCCTGATAAAGTTAATTTATGGCTCCTGCGGTGTTGCACAATAGTTGGAAACTATTTGTTGTTGTTCTGGGTCATGCGCACTCTAACAGTAACTGATAGAGGAAAATCTTCTTTTGATTGCTGTAATGCTTATTTGAAATAACTTGAGTTTTATAAAATCTTTCATTCAAAGCATGTCTTCCTAGATTTGTGTATGAACATGCACACTAATCAGTCATCCCTGATCTATCAGTGTCCAAAATGTTCAAGTAGTGCTGTGTGGGGCTGGAACAACAATTTCCCAAAGGCTACAATATGTAACTGTCAGCACACCTCAGTGGGATTTGAAGGTAATCAGAAGCATCTCACAGGATTCTGCCCCATTGACATTAGTGGGAGTTTTTGCAATAATAGAAGTAGAACTGAAAATACCTAGAAAGAAATGTTGACAAAAACATAGCTGAAACATTTTGTGACACACTGTACCCCATGTATATCCTTATGGTGTGATTTATATCAATCATGTTCACCTTTAAGGTTAATGCAAAGTATCTCAGATAAAGTGTTTTAGAATGCTCATGACACACTGAACATTAGTTTCATGATGGTACGTTTCCTGCAGTGTTATGCATATATAGTTGGGGAACTGTGCTAAGTTATGTACTCAAAGGTGTGTCTCACGTGGCTTGAATAGATCCAGGCAAACACAAAACAGAATGAAGGCTCATGCCTTGCAGAAGCATGTAGAAAGGAACATTGAGCTAGCCAGAGCAAGTGATAAGATGATGCTCCTTTGACTTGGAGGAAATCTTTGAATCTAACTATAAAGCAACAACAAGGGACTGACAGACTGCCCATAGAGGGTGCCTGGTTGAAAGATTGTAGCTGGCCTACGTGGCAAGATAACATCAAAAACTGTAAAACTACTGACATATTAAGTTCAGTTTTGATTGTGATTTGTCTTTTAATTAATTGTGATCAAACCTTGATTTACACTTTTCTGGCTTATAATTGATTGAAATTTTGCTGTAACAAAACTGTTTTTATCTAAAGCAGAGCCTGTGGATTCAGTGTGTGTGTAGAGACTTCACTTGGATGACACAGCTGGTGTATATCAACTTTTTGAGAAATTGATGGAGTAATGTAACAAGCTTGCAGTGTACAGCACTGAACCCTGTAAAACAGAAGTTCCTGGGGTTGCATCTGGGACTGAATGCGTTTGCTGGGGATCAATCCCATAAGCGGCTAGCCAGAGGCACTTGTTCACTATAGCTGGGACTGATTACTCACAGAAGGCTGGGTGTGGGCCAACTGAGGAGTCCACATAGCAAAGCAGAATAAATAAGGGCACAGGAGTGAGGGGTGACACAGATACACACCAATGCAGATTACAGGGGGCATCACACATTTGTTGTCAGAATTCTTTGATTTGCTTAAATCAAAATGTTGGGTGGTGATGGTTTGATATTGACTCACTTGTGCCAGAAAGCCTGCAGATTCCAGTCATCTCACCCACCCAACCTTCCAGACTCCCAGCTCCTTGGCAGTCCAACTGGAGAGCTGTTCCTGACCTGAGCTGCTGGGACTTATGACCAGGTTGCTGATATACTTCCCTTGAGAGCTCTCATTGGCGTAGAACAAAGAACTACATTCTGCTACAGGCCTATTACAGGGGCAAACAATTCATTGAAGGGTAGTGGTGGTAGAGAGGGACAGAGAGACTAGTTGAATGTATCTTCATAGTTTTCAAACCATGAGATTGAAAGAAACCTACTATATTTGGTAGTACATTCATAGTATTATAAGTTTTCCCCTGGATTAATTGGCCCCTATCTCTGTTTTCAGGGACCCTGGCCTTCCACCCATCATCACCGGCCTTTTTGTCTCATCTTTCCATCTTCTAATGTATTCTGTCTTGTTAGTGCAAGTCATGACATTTGTCCTTTTGAACCCCATGCTTCTCTAAGATTTTTTTTTATGTGGAAGCTGCTCAGCTAAGGGAGAGGTAATCTTTTTTGTGTTGTTTTACTACATTTCAATCCTTCTTGTAAACTCAGGGTGCATTCTTAGCACCAGGTCACAACATACATTGCTTCAGCCACTGCCCATGTAGTTCAAGTGTGTCATGCTTTGGCACCATCACTTTTTCACAAGGGGCCAAATTCTGTGTGCAGGTACTTGTACGACTCTTGGAGACTTGGAGCGGTGCCATGAGAATGGATATTGGGGGAAGAGCTGGGCTGGGTGTGGAATACTTGGCTATCATGAGTAAATTTCAAATCCATCAAGTCAGTGTCGAAATGTTTTCCCAGTTCTAAAACAGTACTAGAATAGATAGGGCTAACCTTTTTTAAATGATGAGTTAACCATGGCCACTGTACTTCCATTGGAAATAATGAAAGTTTTATTCAGAGATGGGAAGCCCCAATTTATGAACATTTAAAAGTGCTTTCCCATTTCAAAGGCTGATCAATCACATCACCTAAAAGTCATAGAGTATCTGTTTGGTCTCTCTCTTGAATAACTCTTTGTGAGCTTTCATTCTTTCCTTAGCTTCAGAACATAGAAGATTTACAATAGTCTAGTGCAGCATGAGATGACATTAAAATATTAAAAAAATGAATCCCATATTTTTTTCCTTTTGTCATCCATCATAATAAAAGGATGTCATGAAAAGGATAAAGCTCATGAAAGGAAAAAGAATTATAAACCAAAGTGAACTGTTTTGTATTTATTAGAAATCAGTCAAGTTCATGTTTGAATTTATACAATCACAATCAATTATAAAGCTGGCAGCAATTCATATGAAGAATTTATAATTTCTTTGAGAATCCTGCAGAGAGCATCATGGGCTGAGAACCATTTATCTTTTTCTGAGTATCTGTTTTCCCTCTGTTGATTCTTCAGTAGCAATGACAACATTATCGTTCACTTCACATTTGAGTAAGAATGCTTCTTGAACTTGCTGATATTCTTGAAGGCAAACAATAATACCAAACATTCCCCCCTCCTGAGCATTTTAAAGGCTCTGTAGTACTTCTTTGTTTAAAGGTAGCCACAGTGCACTGCATGTTCCAAGCTACCAGGCAGTTGACAGTGGGCAGGTGTGTTTGAGTAAGCAGGATTCCTCTGCTATCAGCCTGAGGATTTACTGTGGGGTAATTTCTGTTGCCCCTTACAGAACCTACCACTCTAATTAGTGGAAAGTCAGAAGACTCTGCAGAAGTCCTGTCCATATCTTGCCCCTACTTACCCCTGCTCTGTCACAAGGGAGTGTGTATCTTGCATGGACTGAACATCATGTCTTTGACTCTACTGTGTAGCCAAATTCTGTGGTTACTTTGTAATTCTGAATAGCCAATATGGATTTTATCAAGCTGGTTTAAAGGATGTGGGTTCTAGTCCAAACCTCACCGCAGATAAATTAACTATGGACCACCCCAGGGAATGATCGGAGGTACACAGATTTTAAGGTTTTTTAGAGCAATTCTTTACTGCTAATAACATTAAAGTGTATAATTGAAAAGAATCCTAACTGATAAATGTACAATGAAATAACAGTGTATACATCAATATATCCAGGAAATCCTGTACAATTGATAACAGGCTCTAACAACTTATGTTTTCTATAAAATAGTTCACAGTTGCTTTTACTTGCACTCCCGTGGAGTAAGAAGGTTGATGCTTCAGTTGGAGTTCAGAGCCTAGTAACCCTAATACACTTAACTAAAATAAAACAATAAAGACTAGCTAAGGAAAAGCAAGCAGGTGTGTCTGTGAAGATTTTTTTTTTTTTTCATGAGAAAAGGTAAAGTTAGATCTGAGGAAATGGAAGCTTCAAATTCTTTCCCAGATCCTAAGGCCTTAAATACTTCTTTTTATACATAACAAGCCCTATACTTTTATATGCCTCTAAAAATAAACTGAATCATCTCATTCTTCCTTACCCAAATATGACTGCTGACCTCAAAATTGTCAGGGTACCTTTAGGTCATTGGTTCAGGGTTTCATGCATATAACTGATGCATTTTTCCTACTAGAATATCCTTCATCACCTTTCCCCTTTTTTTATTTACAAATTTTGTGGTGGTCTACAGAAATGTCAAGGGTCTCACCTTGAGTTATTCACCTGTAGCTTATGTGAGGGTTTTCATCAGAGACTGTGGAACAAAGACTTACCTTTGACCAATGTTTTTCACAGCTACTCCTGCAGCCTATTGCAAAGCTATTGTATACAGGCTTGTCATTTCTACAACAAGCCCTGTAAATCCCTTGCATGTCAGCTCATGATACAAAAGTAACTCTAACTTACCTACTTATGTTAACTATAATACTATAAAACCAGGATTTCTTAAACATCTCTGAAATAAGATAGAGTAATATATGCATGTCAGCTAAATATAGGTATAATCAAGGGCTACAACTGAAGTTTAGACAGGAAGTGAAAACACTTCAGGTGTGTGACTATGTCTGAAAGGAAATTTCCATCAGTCAATAGCTGAGATGAAAAACAGTTGCTATGGAAAACTTAACTTTTGTGCAACTAGATAAGGGCCTACATTTTTAGCATACGTGGATTCCTCTCATTCTTTGTGCCATGTCATAAGTAGAAGTCAGACTACTTTTGCTAATCTTTTTTATACTACAGATTTCTAATCAGCATGATCTCATCTCAGTTTGATTCTTTGTAATTGGATTGTCACTCTTTTAAATTCAGTTGAGTCAAAAACCATCTTCTGGAGAAGTAACATGAGCTGAGTGTCTGTCCCTTAATGTCAAAATTAAACAGTCCAACTAACTTATAGTTTTACAAATAACATGAGCTGAAAACATCTGAAATGTAGTCGTCTACGTCCTGACATTTTAAAATTACCATTTAAAATATACGGCTTCTGACACATCCTCTTCCACAAAATTGTCATGTAACAACAAAATAGTTTTATTGTTAGATGACTCTCCATAGAGAGTTAGTCATAATGGGCATAAGGTGCATTAAAAAAAAAAGTAGTTTGGAAATAGTATGCCAAACACAATCTGATTTATGAATGTAGGAGGAAATTAAAGTGATATGCCATAGCAAGTTATTTTATTTTTGACTTAGAAATATCATAACTGTCATAAAACAAAATAGTCTTTTGATTGTCGTAATATGCATTAAAATAACCCATAAGAAATGTATCTTTTGGAGCTTATGTAATCATTTTTTTCCCCACTAAGAATACATTTGTTGTAAAGTATTTTGCCATCTGAATATTTCATATTGGAATGAAATGAAACTGTAAACTATACATTTAGGCTGGCCATGTGTTTATCCATGTGAAAGAGGGAAGGACAAACTGTTTAAAAGTCAGAGTTGAAGTTTCTTTTACTTATTGCTTTAGTGAAAGCGTATCTGAGTGTAGGTCATGATGAAGAAATTAACAGTGTGTGTGTCTATTTTTATTAGTAAAATTTGCAAAGGTGCACCTTAAAATCTTAAAACAAAACTTCTGACTGTGGAATGTTATGAAGTGGCAAAAATACATCCTTTTAGCCTGTGGTTCTCAACCAGGGATAAGTATATCCCTAATGGTACACAGAGGTTTTCCAAGGGGGTACATCAACTCACCTAGATATCTGCTTAAATTTTACAACAGGCTACATAAAAGCGCTCGTAAAGCCAGCACAAACTAAAATTACACACAGACAATGACTCGTTTATCCTGCTCTGTATAATCTGCACTGAAATGTAAGAAAAATGTTTAATTCCAATTGATTTATTTTATGATTATATGGTAAAAATGAGAAATTAAGCAGTTTTTCAGTAACAGCTGGGACGCTTCTGTATCTGACTTTGTAAGCAAGTAGTTTTTGAGTGAGGTGAACCTTGGGGGTCTTCAAGACAAATCAGACTGCTGAGAGGAGTACAGTGGTCTGGAAAGGTTGAGAGCCAATACTTAAAGCACAGGAGGCAGCTGTGCTTCAAAAACCATCTGGCTTTTTAAAAAAATGTATCTCTTTATTTATTTTTATTTTAACAAGGCAGGATTTTCAAAAGTGCTCACCTTTAGACTAGCCTTGCTGCCAGTGAAGTGAATGAGGACTATGTGGAGGTCCACATAGTGCTTTGGGAAATCCTATTCCTCATGGATTTAACTATCTCAAACATATCAGCCTCTGTGTCTGTAAACCTCAGGAGCCTTTCCACATAGAAAAAAGGTCAAACTTCTCTGTGTAGGCATGATGTGATCTGTCACTGGTTCATATTTTGTAAGATCTCCAAAATGGATACACCTACAGCCTTTCCCAGCATACTGTATAAGTAGTTGGCTTTTTAAACCTAGGAGAGACAAGCACTTAACAAGAGCTGCAAGCTGTACCTTCTTCCTTCCCACCAGCAAAGGAAATTTAAGCTCCTCTTTTGTTTTCTCCTAGGTCTGATAGGTGGTACAGTCTGTCTCAGAGTATGGTTATGGTGCGCAACAAGTGAGAAACAGGATGGCTATAGACAGGACTGGCTGGAGAGTTTTTGGCGCTCTAGGTGAACTATGACTTCGGTGCCCCCATCAGGGAATGATACTTTTGTTTATGAGTGATAACATTAATAATTTTTTAAGTAGAGAAAAAAGATCCCCTTCCATCTAGTTTGGTGCTCTGTAAAGCCTGGTACCTTAGAAGACAGCCTAGTTCGTGTATTATGGTTGGGCTGGGCTGGCTGTGGATTCCCATAAGTGTTTGATTTTTTAAGGGTCATTAGTGGATTATTTCTGGCCAGTTAAGCAACCTTCGGGGAGTTAAGACAAGAGCATTTGTTACAAGATTTTTTGGGGAAGGAGGGAAGGTGTGAGAATAAAGAATTAATTATGTTTAATAGGTGAAACATAGGAAGACTGTTAATTTTTATAATGGGCTAATTTGTATCTGGTCATTGTATGCAAGGGTCAGGGTGGCCGAACTGCAAGCTGTGTGCTGTGCTCTCCTCAATATAGCTACAATTTCCACACAGAGTTGCCTCTTAATTACTGTCTCCCTTCTCCTCCAAAGGAGGCAGGGAGTGGCCCTGTCCTATTTCCACAAGGGCTAGCTGTGCAGAAGGGAATGGAGGTATAATGGGTAGGGTAGTTTGCACGTCCTTTCCCCACATGGCGTATCTGAGGTATCGCCCTCATTATTTGAGTAACAAAGCAACTCACAATTGTCCATGTGTTTTATGTTCACCACGGCCCTGGGAGAAAGGAAAATGCTATTCTCCCCATTTTATAGGATGAGAGCTGAGGTATAAGGGAGACTCAGTGACTTGCACAGACACACAGGAAGTCCATGGCAGAACTGGGAACTGAATCCAGTTCTTCAGCCATCACCCCAGGTCTCGATTATGCCCCTAAAGCAGTGCTTTAAATACAAAATCTGTCAAAAAATGTTTAGATTAAAGTTACTATGGATTTATGTTAAGACAGTAGGGCTTAACTGATACAGAAAGGGCTGAATTTTGACCATAGATCCATGCACACAGCTCCTATTAAGGATATAATATGGCTGATAGTGAACAAATAAAATATGATTAGCTACTGTGTTGCACAATGCTTGTAAAGATATTAGGAGCAAGTATTCTATTGAATGAATGCAATCAAAATAGAGAGCCTGAATAAAGGACCCTTTTAGTTTGCTGATGTGGGTGATAATTTATTTGTCATTTGTGTAAAGAGGTATTATATTATGTACCACTGTTAATGTAAAAACTGCCAGGGACAGCTGTCTTTTCATTCTCTTTAGATTTTTAAAGACTTCGACATCAGTATCCATTAAAGTAAAAATATTAGATCAGAAGAATACAAGAAATACAAAGAATATTTTCTTTTCTTTTGCAGACTTGGCTTTGGGGCTATTGCTATGTGACTAGGCTTGCTGATTGGGCTGTACCCAGAGAACTGTGGCAGTGTGGGAGGCCAAGCCCCTCAACTTATTCTGGGATCAAAAATGGCTGATGAAGAGTTATTTTAACAATAATCGACATGTCCCAGTAATAGCTATAAAACCTTACAGAAGATAAAAAATACAAGTCACTGAAATGAGATACCAAATCAGCAGTGAGATAGCACAGTGAAAACAAAGTAAATTCTTACCTAGGAAAGCAAAATTAAAATGATTCTCCTGACAGTGAAATTGTGGATATTAGTGGAAGTTGTGGATATAGGGACAGATAGGCTACTGTAAATGAATTAAGTCAAAACAAGAACAATATTCCTGAGTTGTCCTCACAGGGACTGAGCTTGTATTGTGAGGAAGGCTGGCTAGAAGTGTTCTGATGGAAAGTTTTTCTATCAGAAAATGCAGTTTCATTGGGTATGTCTACACTGGAGGCTTAAGTCGACTTAACCAGGCTTAAGTGTACTTAATCAACCCCAGGGCCACCTTTGCAGTTCATTAAGTCGACTTAAGCACTTTCCTAAGTTGACATAATATCTATCACCCTTAAAGTCAACTTTGAGGGTTACGTTGACTTTATTAAGTTGACTTAACAAAATGTGGCCATTAAAGTTGACTTAATAAAGTTGACTTAAGCCAGGGGACCCATTTAAAGTCAACTTTATTATGTCAACTTTAAATGGGTCCCCGGCTTAAGTCGACTTTATAAAGTTGACTTAAACAAATGGGGGGCTCTCTAAGTCACCTTAATAAACTTAACTTTGTCAATCTTATTAAGCCAATTTACCTGAGCCCTCTAGTGTAGACATAGTCATTGAGCTCTACAATGCTTTCAACAGAAACCAGGCAGGAGAATCGGGCATCTCCAGGGGTATGTCTGCACAGCACTTTTATTTCAAAATAACACTGGTTATTTTGAAATAAAAGATATTTGGTCCACATGATGTTTTCTTATTTCGAAAGGACGGATCCTGTCCTTTCAAAATAAGAACTGTCATTTTGAAACAGGTTAAACCCCAATTGTTTTGAAACGGCTGTTATTTCGAAAGGGTTATTTCAAAATAAGGCCATTTGGACATGTTGTTTCAAAACAACATGTCCAAACAGCTTTATTTCAAAATAACAGCTGTTTTGATGGCAGGCTTTCCCTTAATTCGAATTAATATTTTGTTAATTCGAATTAACTTATTTCAAAATAACTCATTTCAAAATCCTTATTTTGAAATAATGATGTGTGTGTAGACATAGCCCAGGAGTTGGGTGACCTGGGAAGCAAACTGAAATATTCTGCTTTTCTTCTCCTGAAAGAGAGTTTTTCCATTTTTAGCTTCCTCAGGAAAAAAAACTGGAATTTTTGACTTTTTATCGCAACTTAGATGAAAGGAGGAGAAAATGTTTTCCCAACAGCTGTAGCCGAGGAGCAAGGCCAAGCCCCACAATTTGATTTGTCCTTAAGACAGCTGGATAATGGGTATTTGTTTATTATACTCAAGGGAGGTAAAATGTGCAACGAATAGTGACTCTGCTGTTCTCCCCACAGACAATCCCTTTCTGCCCATCCCATAATTCAGGTGCTGCAGATTTTATGTGCCCAGTGTGGGACGTTCTGTTGTTCTAAATTTCTTTATGAGTGACCAGTTGGGTCCTGCTGACAGCTGTGGTTATATTACTTCATCAAGACTTGCAGAACACGTCCTCTTTTCCAAGAACACACTAACTACATGTATGCTATGAGTCTATAATGAGTTCTGGGTAAATATGCATGTATTCCTCTTCTGAAACTTGGGTTACCAACCATGAGTAAATTTACCGACAGACATAAAAACAAATGTGGAATTTTAACACTATCAGTAAATCTGTAAATGAATTAAAAAGTCATTAAAACTGGGTAGAAATAAAACACATTGTATATGGACATTGTTGTTCAGAATCACTTCTTATATCATAAAACTATACTGATCATGACTTTATCATTACTATTATTTCATATACCCAAAGAATCCAATTAATCAGTTAACTGCAGCAAAAACAATTGAGCAAGTCCATATTCCTGTGTACAGAATATTGTAGGTGAATACACACTTCTGTAATATTATTATATTATTGATGGTATTTTTAGTGATGTTAGTAAAAAGTTTACCATGTCAGTTAAAAAAAGAAAAAGGCAAATTTAGATCTTCATGTCAGTAAAAACTAAAATGCAAGGTTAGCAACCCTTAGGGGCCTGCTCATCTCATCTAGCTCATTGCAGAACTGAGGCCCAAATATGGTCCCCAACACAAAGTGCTCAAATTATAGAACAGTTCATTCACATCCCTACTGGGATCAGTTCTGTCGCTAACACAAAGTAGTTAACATGAGTCTGCAGCATCTCTTACAGCTAATAGGTTTTTCTAGGGTCAAAAGCAATCTCTAGTGTAACTTGAGGAACTGAAGCCAGCATTCTAAATAATGGCTACCTGTCCCAGGCTATCTGTGGGCAGTGGCACCACAGAGAACCCCAGCTGCACTGCGCTTGCCCCCAGGCTGCCCTCCTACCCATTTCCAATGACAGCTTGCAAGTGGGCTGGTGAAATTTGCAAAGATCCTGTACCATGCCTGCACCAAGGAAATTTTCCCATGGCCTGTGGGATGGAGCATGCTTGCCCCACAATAGTTCACCAAGGATTAACTCTCTCCAGGGAGCTGCAACAGGCTCTGAATCCAGAGCTGAAGCCTGCAGAGCCCCAGATGGATTCCAGGCTGTCGAACGAACCCAGAGGAGGGACCAAGCTGCTAGCAGGTGCAATGGCTGAGGACCCCAGAGGCTCTAGGGAATTATGGATGATCCCTACAGATGGCAGGGTAGGAGATAGCAATGTTTAAGTACCCTGAGCTATGGTGGGAGAATCAGGGACCCAGTCTTTGTTTTGGGAGGGCCCTACTGACAGTGGTGAATACCTTCACCATTGCCCTGGAGTGGGGCGCAGAGAGGCAGGAAAGGCCAGAGCACCCCTACCCTGGGTGCCACACCCCCCACTTCATCACCATGCCAATAGGTCCCATTATCCTTCAGAGGTGGGTGATGTCGACTCTGGCCAATAAGTCATAGTGCCCTGTTGGGAAAAGGTGCTCCGTTGATTCTGGCCTGTAGGCCATACTGCCTTGAGGGAAGGGACAGCCACATTGACTTTAGCCATTAAGCTACATCTCCTGAGGTGAAGGGGTCAAGGTACACAGCTGTGTGGCTATAGTAATCCTTCCAGTGCCAAAAGGTGGATGGACATGCCGACCCTGCAGCAGGCAGCTAAAGTCCCACCACCAAGGGGCAATGTGAAACAATAGTTTGAATGGTCCTTGAATGTTTGCAAAGCTGTGTCACCAGGTGAACTCATTGCAGTTTGATGTTCTGTCTTCATGACATAGGTCAAGTATCAACTTCATTTTAATGGTGGATTTAGTGCATTGTTGGATGAGTCAAAATTAACTGATTTGTAGGCAATAAGAAAATTACATTACAAAGTACCTTTTAGAGTGTTGCAAGAGGGCAGCTGGCCTGAGAGAAAATTATTCTGTGTTACCAAATGCATACTATGGCTAATGAATTAAATCAAATCATCTAAAGTTAAAGCTGTTTTAGTTGCATAAAAATGCACATGAAAGAGTTTTCACATTAGAAATGTCATCACTTTGATGGTGTGTATTGCTTCAGCCAGAAATCTAAATTAAGTAGGTTGTTATGTTTGTATTTCTAAGACCAATGTCATTAAAGTGGGCACTTTACAATCTAAATGCCACAACAAATCGTCAACTATTTTCACATGTCCATTGTAGCCAAAGCAGATTTTCAAAATGCCTCAGTGTCATGAATAATGATTCCCAGTGTCCTGTTGATTAATGGAGAATTTACAGTCAGATTACTCAGTGAGAAAAAGAGCATTATTCTGAACCATAGCAACAGATGCAGATATTCATTTCCGTACTAAAATACTGGGAGGTGTATGTATTGTCATCCTTCTCCATTGTGTTTAGGAGTCCTTCAGTAGATGAGAGAGCGAGAGTGTGAGATCGCGTGTGCGCGCATACCCATCCACTTACAGCGTTCTGAAATTTGGAGGAGCAGAATTAGAGACTCAAGTTTTTCATCAGCACATTGTTTAAATTAGAACTTCTCATTATACAGAAGTTGTTCTGTGACCTATCTACAAATATGAGCCAGAGCCTCAGCTGATGTAATGGGCACAGCTTGCTGATTTGGTTCAGTAGATATACAAAAAGAAACACATGCATAATAATAGCTAGACCTAATTGAACAGTGCATGTCAAACCTGTGGTGTGTTCAGATTTAATAAGTCATGATGTCAAATAACTCATTTTAAGTTTTAGTTAAGACAAAAAAGCAGTATTTAATGTGTCACTGTACAGGATACAGAAAAGGAAACATAAATTTCAAATCCGAGACTGGAGAAGTTAGGCAGCCTATTTGAATTCACTTGGAACCAACTCCTTAAAACTCAGCTGTTCAAAACGTAAAGAAAATCCTTGCTTGTGCTTGATCTTATTTTGAATCAATAAGCCAATGATATTAGTAAGTAATCTGTCCTTAATACTATTTCTGACCAGAATTGTCTTAATACGTAGATTAGAGAACACACCTGCTATACCTCAGAACAACAGAAACATTAAAGCAGGCACCTAACTCCTCCAACAAACCATGCTGCCAACTCTGTCCACATATCTGCACAAAAGACACCATCACAGGACTTAATCAAACCAGCTACTCTGTCAGGGGCTCATTCACCTGCTCACCCACCAATATGATTTATCCGATCATGTGCCAGAAATGTGTCCACCCCACATGGTATATTGGAGAAACACGACAGTCTCTGTGCAAAAGAATAAATGGACACAGATCTGACATAAAGTAACCTTCGAGTGGGCTAGAATTCTTTTAATTGCCATTGTCCAGTGCCTTAAAAAAAATAAACCCCAACTCCTATAGAGAAATAGCTGGAGAACCAGGATTCGGTCTAGAAGGGTATGTCTACACTTATAATTAATTTGAATTGATGAAGAATAATTCAAATTCAATAAGTGCATGGCCACACTGGCTTTCATGAATTTGAACTAAGGAACTCCTTAGTTCAAACTGATGAAAGCTGACTTTGAAGTGATAAAACCTCATTAAACTTCGAAGTGATGGTCAATTTGAACTCAGTAGTTTGAATTAACCCAATCTAGCTGTGTTAATTTGAACTAACTGTTAGTTCAAATTAACCACAGCTTGATTTTTCGCTATGCAATAGCGCTCCCTCCCTAATTCGAACTAGCAAGTCATGTGCATGGACATGCTAGTTTGAATTAGGGTTTCTAGTGTGGTCATGTTAATTTGAATTAACTGAATTGTAACTAATTTATTATTAGTTTGAACCGATTAGTTTGAATTCAGTTAATTCGAACTAACATTCTAAGTGTAAACATACCTGAAGGGACTCCCAGAAGAGATTGATCAGTTAGCCTCCCCACATTAATATACTAAGGAAAAACAAACATAATGAACTTTATTAAGCAAAGGCTTGAGTTGCATAAAGCAGCAATCCTCTTCTTTGGTTGCAAGGATCTCAGGTAGAAATTCATGAAGGCTTTCCTTTCTGTTCTGGAACCAGCACCGTCCAGGCAGTTTACTGGTTAACCAGCAATCAGTCACATATGCATATGAGAAATTCTGCTGATCAATGCTCCACAGCAGGGAGAAAACATCTTGTTCTCTGCTCCTGACTCATCTTCTCCCTGTCACACACTGAGCACAGGGACTCTTCTCATTGCAACTCCATAGCTGCTGCTCTCCCTGCTGTTTCTCTCAAGCATCTGACCACAGCAGCAGTAGAAAACCTTGTGGATCATGCTCAATGCAACCACACACTAAATTTCCAGAAGCTTCTGGACCTGGGCAGCCAAATCTGCCCAGGAACATAACCCAGCCTCAAGAGATCCCTAAAAGAGAGAGCTCCTTTAATTAGACATACGGGTTACAATAAGAAATAACATTAAAAAACCAATAGGAGAACACTTAAATTGCCCTGCTTACTCTGTTGATGGTTTGTTAATAGCTGTGCTCAAACAAACAGAAGACAAATTGAAGCTTCAAAGAGAAACTGCAGATTTGCAATTCATATGCAAATTTGACACCATGAACTCAACACTGTATAAAGTCTGTGGGTTCTTTTTCCATTTACATCAGGTAATTTTCCTTCCTTGCCCCCCCCCCAACTTCCTGCTAATTGCTATTCTCCACTGTTTGAATCTTAACAACTACTTTGATTTGCAGTTACAGTCTGACCAGATCCTATGACTTACACTTCCCTGCATTTATTTTGCTTCCATTATGTAAGTTTACCATCTTCAAGTGTCTGAAGTGGAATTCTCTCCCATGGAAGCTCATACAATAAATACATTTGTTTGTCTTTAAATGTGCCACCTGACTCCTTGTTTGACCTGCTATACCTCATGTCCCTTGTCCATTTTGTCAATCACTAGAATCATGAATCAAAGCATTTACAAACATTCCTCATCAACTATAGCATTTTATCCATTACAACATACGTCTTCCATAACAGACATTTCTTTACATAGTATGTGCCATGAGATAGCAGGGCCAGACAGCAGCAGGAGGGCCTTAAAGGGAAGAGAAGCCCCAGAATGATCTGGGCCTTGTTCCCTTCAGACTGAGCAGGGGTTACTTCATGTTAATTAGAGGCATCTGAGACCAGTTAAGACCCAGTTAGAGTCTAGATAAAAACCCTTGCTCCAGTCAGATGGGGCTGAAAAGCAGGGAGAGCTGACAGTAGTATGTGAGGAGTGTTGTGGTCAAACAGAGGAATCAGACCAGAGGCAAAAGAAGGGTAAAAGAGGGGGAAATATCCCAGGGGAAAAAAGTACAGTTGTTTGCAATGTCAGGTGCATGTAGCTGCCATTCATAGGGCTCCTGGGTTGGGGCCTGGAGTAGAGGGTGGGCTGGGGCCCTTCCTCCTCTGCCATCACTGGGTATGTCTACACTATAAAAGCAAAGTTGACTTTATTAAGTCGACTTAATAAAGTCTACTTCAAGTCAACTTTAAGTAGACCTTATTAAGTTGACTTAGTAAGGCTACACTACATTAAGATGACTTTATAAAGTCGGCTTTAAATGGGTGCCCTTTATTAAGGCGACTTAGTAACTCCACAATGCCTTAAGTTGACTTTATAAGAGGAAGTAATAAAGTTGACTTTACCTGATGCTAAAGTCGACTTTATTGCCCTGCAGCGTAGACAAAGCTTTGTTTAAGTCGACTTAAGGACCCTTAAGTCGACTTAAACATACAGTGTAGACGTACCCACTGTGTCTACAGAGGCACAAACTGCCCAGAGACTGGGGCAACAACGGACCCATTGTAGCAGAGTGGACAGTTTACCACAGTGTGTTCACAGAGAAGACAAAGAGCATGAACTAGTGTATGTCTTTTCATTGTATCTGGTTTACACAACTAATAAGCTCAAGACCACCTGCTATTTTATCAATTAGCAAAATAACCAAGTCATTAAGAGAGAACTCATCAGAATAATTCCTGATAAAATCCTGCAATGATTATTATTCTATTAATTACACAAAACACCTGCCATATATAGATTATCTGCCATTCCTTTTCTGGACATGCCACTAAGGATTGTGAGTTTTGAGTAAAAGGGAGATACAATCCATTATTTATTCAGATGTTAAGGTTCAGCTAAAATTCCTCTTATTGATAACACCCTAGGGTCAGCTAAAGTTCAGAAGTAAAGGGGTAGATAATCAAATACAGGGTTAGTAGGACAAAGACATTCATTTCTTCAAAGCAAATCCTCTTTTAACCTTAGAGTTTAGCCAGCCCCTTTGGCTAATACAGAAAAGAGTCTGAGATGTCTAAGAAATTGTGAGAGTTTAATAAAAAGAACAGTAAAAGATAAATATTTACTAACAAAAATCATTATATTTACTCTTTCTCTTCAGCCTTTTCTCAGTGATTTGTTTTGGTTCTTCTGCTGGGAGAATTTAGTGCCCTGATAGCTCTTCTCCACATAGAGATATCTGAATAAAGACTGCACTAAAAAGTGATTCTAAGAACAATATTTACTGTGCCTTACAACTTGCACATCTCACAAAAGGCTTTACAAACTGATAAAGACTGTATGAAATCTTCTCTTGTACTCACACTCATCTGTAGGCCTGAAAGAGTATTTTAGAAGCTAAATATAATATAGGCATGACACTATACATGGGCTATATTAATGTAGTGCATGATTATCCTGAGTCATCAACTCTGCTCCGTATTTCTATGACATGCTTGAGTGAATGCCCTTGAAAAGGGCTTTATAAGGTAGTCACTTTTAGGCCTTTGGTCTTTTATTTACTGATTGATTTTTTTTTTCCAGATAGTCCGCTTAGCAAGATAAAATAGTGAATTATAGCAGAACCATTTGAATCTCTATAGTTCAGATTGCATAGGTGCTTTTTTCTATTACAGCTCGTATTTCCTGAGATTCATACTGTGGAAGCTAATGATTTTTTCCGGGCTGGTGTGTGATACACAAGCGATTGAATCTTGGGAATCATTTTTCTTTGTTTTGTTTTTGTTTTACAACATAAATTAAATTGCTACATGGTGTATGGGGCTGGTTTTGAGTAGAGGTAAAACTGTAAGATACTTTTGTGCGTCTATAATTGTACAAAAACCAGAATAATTTAAACTACAGTGTTGCAGCCCACGAATTCTTTGTATAGAATCTGGGAAAAGTGGAAAGAGATTGAGTTGTTAGCACAATTTGAACACACCCCAAAGGTTTTCAACAAAAGCATGTTAAAGATTTCTTTTAAGCACATGAGTTTAAGGTAAAAGAGAAGCAGTTGGCTTGAAATGATTGACAAAGCTAGTTCAGAATGCTTATTTGACGGCCCAGAATGGATCAATTTTTGCATTAAAAAGGATTTGCCCACAAGACCATAACAGTTTCTTCCACAAACTGTTACCATTGATTAAGTTTGCAGAAATGCACCTTCTTAGAAGTGTTACAATATTCATGTTACGCGAAGACACATTGCACAAAGGGATCAGAAAGGCTTGATAATTAATCTTTGTGTACATGTGTGTTAGCATAACAAACAGCAATCCCCTTCAAAGTTCTTGAAAGCATCTGACAAAGTGGGATTTTCTCCCATGAAATCTCATGCGATAAATAAATTTGTTAGTCTTTAATTGCCACAGGACTCCTTGTTTGTTTTGCAATCCCCTTGTCTGCATGGGGATGCTCTGCTCAGGAAGGTTAAGGTGAATCCATGTAAGGCTGAGTCAATGTTCAGAAGTTAAACATTAAAACTTCATCTGAATGATCTTATTTCAGGACTGAAGTGGCCATATTCCTTTCTGGAGGAAAATCTCTCCTGAATGAGAGTATCTATAGAGGGGTTACACATTTGCTGTGTGTGTATTGGCCTCACACCCTTAGTTATTAACCAGAGTGTCCTTATGTAGACATACCCCTAAACTCTTGAACTTAAGACTGTGATCTGAGTTTCCTCTCCATCTAGTTTGTTTTTCTATAGAGCCCATCACGTTTGTGTCTAAGTGGTTATTTAGTAAATGGCACCTCTATACAAATGGCCCTCTGCCTCCAGTATGTGTCCCAATGACTCCAGTTGTCTTACTGGATTTATGGGGCTTGGTTTGGACCCACTTCCTTCTCCACCAGGTAGAAAGGCAAATACCCACTTGATGCAAGAATTTTGTAAAGATGGGAGAATAGTATGAGCTGGGTCTACCACATAGTCTTTTCACTTGTTTCAGAGCAATGCAATCAAATATGTACAAACAAAATGAAGATCACACAGGGCAAATGATACTGCTTGCTGCACTGTCATCTCATTGGTCACCAGTCACTTACATTAGAAAAAAAAAATCACTGCTTTCATTGATACTGACCATTGACCATTAAAATGTTGAGTGGATTAATCTTTCCTCTGATGGGGAAAGTCATGCTGGGTTTTCCTACATCCCTGTAGGAGCTATAGGATTTTATTTTAAAGCTCCTATTTACATTAGAAATGGTCCCAAATGAAAACCTTGGGTCCAAATATTCCTGAACCATGTGAATATTCAACTCTGGAGCTGAACTCTTTAGCCAGTATATGCATGTGTATTTGTTTGTGTACATACATTAATTCTGAATCTGGATTATATGCCAAACGTGCTTTGAGGATCTTCACGTCTGGAATCTAGCTGTTACAGATGAAATTATACTGTTTTTCTATTCTGTTCTATATAGCCTTCTATGGGACTTATTGCCATACTAACTAAGAGACTGATCCACAAAGGGACTAAATGGGAGTTAGGCCCTTAAATGCTTCCAAGAATATGGGGCTGAATACCTACCAAGTTGTCCATAAAGTGACATGACTACCATCTGTCAAATGTTGTTTATTGTTTCATTGTGTTTCCAGGGTGAGAAGTGTTTGCTGTTGAATGCCTTGTTTAGGTGGTGATTTTTTTTTTAAACATACTTGTTGCATTAGGTTTGTCAAAGAAATATGCTTTGTATTCCGGTGGTGAGATTTGTGATGATTCTTGGTTTCTAGAAGAGTTCATTCCAGTTTTGGACCAGCTCCCAAGAAAAATTAGTCTTCCACATGGATGACCTTTACTCTTATTGTAGAGGGTTCCATTATACCAGAAGAGCAAGTTATACATTAATGGGGAAGTGTGTGTGCTCATGGCTGGGTGAACAACTCAAATGACTTTTTAAATACAGTTCTTTTGAAACCCTATAGAACTGGCATGTGCAACTTCTTTATTTTATTTTATTTTTGCAGTTCCTGGGTAACAGGGAAGGACAAATATGAAACACCATGGCAGTGTTCATACAGTAAATTGTTAGGTAAAACAGTTTTAATTAAGGTATTCAACAAAGACATTTCATCTTGAGATGAGTCACACTTGAAGAGGACAGCTTTGTAAATGACAAGATAACCCTTATACCACAGTCATCATAATAAATAGATAGACTCTACCCTGTTCTATGGTTGTAACAATGGTCAGACGTGATCTCTTAAATGGCAAGGACTCAGGATAGGAGAAGTGTTAAATAGTGGGGACTTTGCAGTTGTTTTTCTCCTCCATAAATATGCACATTTTCTCCTCCAAATATAAATGTTAGTTTTAGATCTGTAATTTTAAAGCTAGATATTGAAAACAGGGTTCCTTAGATTGTGTAAATTGACATAACTTCAATGACTACAATGAAGCTATGCTTGTTTAGCCAATTTGAGACGTCCCCTCTCACTAATCTGAAATTGTATGTTCTCCTGTTTCTATGTGCTGAAGAGTTAGAAGGGACTTGCTAGAAGTTGTGGTTTAAAAAAGGTGTGAGAATGAACCAATCTGAATGTTTGCTAAAGGCAAAAGTGACTTCCTCACTATATTTCAAAAGTTAACTTTTTCTTCTCAAAGTCAACAATACAGAAATGCTCACAGAGAGAAGGAAGTCCTGTTACTATTGCTATTATTTATTTGCATGAGAGTGGCTTCTAGAGGTTCAGCAAATCAAGAATCAGTGTCCTGTTGCTGCGGAGACTGTACACACCTATGTTAAAAAATGGTTTCTACTCATAAGCTGATAACTGATCACTCAGATCTTTGGAGCTATGTTGATTTATTCTAGCTGGATCATGCCACTAAGAGCTGTTAGCAGCACACACCAGGATATATGCCTGGTGTCTGGATTCAGAAATGAAGTGCGTTCTTTGGAACTTACTGTGGCTCTGTTAGCTGTCTCCATGTCTGATCTCAGACCAGGAACATTACAATTGCACTCTTCTTGATCATCGAGCAATATTGCTTGACCCTGGGTACAAAGGTGCTTCTTCAGGCTGACCCTTGCTCTTTCAGATCAAGTTATCTAATTTCTCTGACTATCCCTTGAAACTGCATCAATAATATCAGTATTTATCTGTGTATTGCTTCTAAAATCCAGCCTGACAACTACAATAGTGGAGTTAGCTACATAGCTGACGTGACTAGATAATTGGGGGAATTTATCTTTCATAGGGCTAGTATCACTCCTTTAGTAACAACATTATGTTGGCCGCTAGTTGAAATGCATAATACATGAAAGGTAAAATTCAGACACAGAAACGTCAAAACACTGGTCCAGTGGAACACAATTCCTGATCTCTTACTGAATTATACTGGATAGCCCACTGCTCAGTTCAATAATAAGACATCCTACATTTTAATGTTTCTTCTGAAGTTAAAATAAATGAGATTTGATGACTTAGCAATTTCTTTATAAGCTGAGTAAAAGAGCTATACAAAAAACTTTGCAGTAGCGACTGTACTAAACTTCTATCTTATTATTTCCCTTCCCTCTAAACAGCAGTGATATACTCCTTGCTTATATTAGTGTCACAGAGGTTACTTTCTCTTCAGAGATAATAATTTGGACTGCCTATTATTTTGGATAATATGCCAGCTGCATGATGCAAAGTCGCATAAATTTCAATCCTCCTCATGACTTCTGTGTCTCCAGGGAGTAAATAAACGTAAGAGGCAATCCCTCACTTGCTGCACGAGGTCTAGAGACTCACTGCACTGTTATCAAGCAGTCCTGTGGCACTTTTAAAGACACATATATTTATCACAAGAGCTCAGGGGAAAATCCCACTGTCAGACCCTTGAAGATGAGAAACTTAGAGAACGGGCTTTCCCACAGAAACTTATGTGATAGATAAATGTGTTTAGTCTTTACAAGTATCACCAGACTAACTTGCTTTGCTGAACTAGACTACTATGGCTACCCCTCTCAAACTTGACATTGCTGTGTTATTCTGGACTGTATGGAAAAAGAAATTACTCTCTCTTATGTTCAGCTCTAGAAGGCAGCTGTTTTGTGTTTTGAAGCCACATGGTAAAGTACAGCATGGTTCAGCTTTGAGCTAAAGTAAGACTAATGATGAATAAAGGGATGTGAAAGTCCTCTTTTTAAGGTTTATTCCTGCATTATTATCATCATGTTTATTATTGGCTTACAGTTACCACCTTTCCTTTGTTTAGATATGTCCAGTACTTTGTGGAATTGCCTATGACATCTCCACTGGTTCAATGATAAAACATCAGTAAATGTAATTCTCTGTTATTGGACATTTGTCTCCCTTACTTTCTGGGGCCCTCTACTGCCCTGCATGCCCACACCCACCCATATACTAGACTAGAGAGGTCAAGTTCACTATATTCTTTTTTTTTTTTTCTCACTCCAATGCCATGTTCCATTAGTAGAGACTATCAGCCAGATCAAACCAATGGTCTAATAATTCAGTATGTTTTCTGCAACAGAGGCAAATGCCAGTACTTCAAAAGACTGTAAAAACATCCATCCATCCCTTTCTCTAGATCTCTACTGGGTAAATTCTGATTTAACATGGCCCTTCTCATGTGCCAGCTGGCTTGTGCAATTTTGCACAATATGAGTGACTGACAACTGCAATAGTCACAGGGTGCGGTTCCAGGAAGAAGGACTGCTAGGCAGAGATGGATACCAGCTATCGAGGAAGGGGAAGAACATATTTTGACATAGACTGGCTAACCTATTGAGGAGGACTTTAAACTAGGTTTGAAAGAGGAAGGTGACCAAAGCCCACAGAGAAGTCACAATGAGGGAGACTTGGGGGATGGGATGGGACTGGGGGAGCTGGGGCTGGAACAGCAGGGATAAAAGAGTCTAGTTAGAACGGGGGGGGCAACAAATCAGTGTCTTAGGTGTCCTAATGAAGCCCTAATAGCTGAGATGAGTAGGGAAGCAGGACACTGAGAAAAATCCAAGGATGAAGATGCAATAGGAGAGAGAATCAGCAGGGGAAAGTTTTTTAGGTGCCTACACAGAAATGCAAAGAACCTGGGAAACGAGCACAGACAAGGAACTATGATGTAACTAGAATAACAGAGATGTGGTGTGATAGTTTGCATGACTGGAGCACTGCTGTGGATGAGTATAAATTGTTCAGGAAGGACAGGCAGGGAAGAAGAGGTGGAGGAGCAGCACTGTATGGAAAAGAGCTTTTTATGACTGCTTGGAGCTCCACTATGGAAGTGGAGACAAGCCTGTTGAAAGTCTCTGGGTTAAGTTTAGAGGAGAATGCTACAAGGGTGATATCGTGGTGGGTGTCTGCTACAGAGAACCAGACCAGAAGGAGTAGGTGGATGAGGCTTTCTATGGACAACTAGCAGAAGTTTCCAGATCATGGGCCCTGGTTCTCATGGGAGACTTCAATTACCCTGACATCTGCTGGGAGGCAATACAGCGGTGCTCAGACAATCCAGGAAGTTTTTGGAGAGCGTTGAGGACAACTTCCTGGTACAAATACTGGAGGAACCAACTAGGCGCCTTGTACCTCTTCACCTGCTGCTAGCAAACAGAGAAGAATTGATTGGGAAGGTAGAAGTGAATGGCAACTTGGGCAGCAATGATCATGAGATGATAGACTTCAACATCCTGATCAAAGGAAGAAAGGAAAGAAGCGGAACACAGACCCTGGACTTCGGAAAATCAGATTTTGGCTCCCTCAGGGAGCTGATGGGCAGGATCCCTTAGGAGGCTGATCTGAAAGGGAAAGGCATCCAAGAGAGCTGGCTGTATTTTAAAGAAACCCTCTTAAGAGCACAGGAAGAAACCATTCTGATTTGCAGAAAAAACAGCAAATATGGAAGTGGTGCAGTGTGGCTTAGCAGAGAACTCTGCAGTGAGCTGAAACACAAAAGGGAAGCTTACAAGAAGTGGAAGCTTGGACAGATGACTAGGGAGGCATATAAAGATATTGCTCGGGCCTGCAGGGATAAAATCAGAAAGGCCAAAGGGTAATTTGAGTTGAAACTAGCAAGGGGTGTGAAGGATAATAGGAAGGGGTTCTAGAAATCTGTCTGCAACAAGAAGAGGGATCAGGGATGGTGTAGGTCCTTTACTAAATAGGGCAGGTATCCTTATGTTGGAGGATGCGGAAAAGGCTGAAATACCCAGTGCTTTTTTTTAACCTCAGTCTTCATGGGCAGGGTCAGGTCCCAGGCTACTACACTGGGTAATGCAGAATGGAGAGAAGGAGAACGGTTTTCGGGGATGGAAAATCTGGTTACAGACCACTTAGAAAAGTTGGATGTGCACAAGTCTATGGGGCCGGATGAACTGCATCTGAGGGTGCAGAGGGAGTTGGCCAATGTGATTGCAGAGCCTCTAGCCATCTTTGAAAACTCATGGTGAATGGGGGAGGTTCTGGATGATTAGAAAAAGGCAAATATAGTGCCTATCTTCAAGAAAGGGAAAAAGGAGGACCTGGGGAACTACAGACCAATTAACTTCACCACAGTCCTTGGAAAAGTCCATGGAGCAGATCCTGACAGAATCCATTCTGAAACACTTGGAGGATAATAAAGTGATCAGGAGCAGTCAGCGTGGATTCACCAAGGACAAATCATGCCTGACCAATCTGATTGCCTTCTATGATGAGATGACAGGATACGTGGATGTGGGAGTAGCCGTCAGTGTGATATACCTTGACTTCAGCAAAGCTTTTGATGCGGTTTCCCACAGCATCCTTGTCAGCAAGTTAAGGAAGTATGGTTTTGATAAATGGACCATATGGTGGATAGAAAGCTGGCTAGGTCATTGGGCTCAGCGGGTAGGTATCAATGGCTTAATGTCTAGTTGGCAACCAGTAACCAGTGGAGTGCTCTAGGGGTAGGTCCTGTGGCCGGTTCTGTTCAACATCTTCATTAATGATCTGGATGATGTGATAGACTGCATGGTTAGTAAATTCACACATGACACCCAGCTGGGGGGCATGGTAAACACCCAAGAGAGCAGGGATAGGATTCAGGGTGACCTAGACAAATTTGAGCGTTGGGCCAAACAAAATCTCATGAGGTTCAAAAAAGAAAAGTGCAGAGTCCTGCACTTAGGATGGAAAAATCCTGCTATAGGCAGGGGACCGATTGGCTAAATAGAAGCATTACAGAAAAGGACTTAGAGGGTTTGGTGGATGGGAGCTGGATATGAGTCAACAATGTGCTCTTGTTGCCAAAAAGGCCAATGACATATTGGGCTGCATCAGTAGGAGTTTTTACCAGCAGATTATTCTCCTCTATTCAACACTGGTGAGGCCACATCTGCAATACCATGTCCAGTTTTGGGCTCTGCACTACACAGATTTTGTTGACAAATTACAAGGTGTCCATCAGAGGGCAATGAAAATTATTAGGGGGATAGGCACATGATTTAAGAGAGGCTAAAGGGACTAGGCTTATTTAGTCTGCAGAAGAGAAGACTGAGGGGGATTTGATAGCAACCTTCAACTATTTGAAGGAGTACTTCAAAGAGGAGGGAGCTAGGCTGTTCTCAGTAGTAACAGAGGACAGAAAAAGGAGCAATGGTTTCAAGCTGCAGCTGAGGCATTAGAGGTTGGATATTAGGAAAAACTTTCTCACTAGGAGGGTGGTGAAGCATTGGAATGGGTTACCTAGGGACGTGGTGGAATCTCCATCTTTGAAAAAATTAAGGCCCAGTTAGACAAAACCCTGGCTGGGATGATTCAGTGGGAGTGGTCCTGCTTTTAGCAGAGGATTGGACTAGATGACCTCATGAGGTCCCTTTCAACACTATGATTCTATAAGCCTGCTGGAGCATGCAAACTGGCTGGCGTGCCCTAAATCAGAACTTCAAGCAGAGGAAATAAAGAGCCAACTACAAACAGGAGGAGAATTGTACAGAGTTGGGCAAAAATGTTTGAACCCATTTTTTTCTGAGAAAAATACATGTTCAGGTGGCTCAGAACATTTTACAAGTTCATGTCAAATTTGTTGAATTATTTAGGTTAAAAAAACCTCTTCTAAAAAACAGAAAAAAATTAAAATAAAAGTTTCATTTTGACTCTTGAAAAAATGTTTTTATTCAAAATGAATTTTCATTTCAAATTTCACTTCAGTTTTATTTTAAAAGGTACATATATATCAAGGAGTCATGTGGCACTTTAAGACTAACAGATTTATTTTTCGCATGAGTTTTCGTGGGAGAAAATCCCACTTCCTCAGATGCTTCGAGGATGGGTGAACTTACAGAATGGTATGAAAATAAATGCAAGGGGGTGTAAAAGATAGGATCAGGTCCTACAGTAACAGCAAATCAGAGCAGTTGTTAGGTTCAAACCATGGGAAGCCTGAAGTCAAATTACCTTTTGTAATGGGAAAAGAACCCATAGTCTGGACTGAGTCCTGCTTTCACAGAATTAGGCTTGCATATTAATTCGAGTTCAGCTGTTTCTCTTTGAAGTCTTGATGTCCCAGGTACATCTCTAACGACAGTCGTTAACAAATCCATCATCGAGTGATTAGGAAGATGGAAGTCCTCAGCAACTGGTTTCTTTGTTCTTTGATTTCTGATATCAGCTCTGTGTTCCTTCATCCTTTTACGCAGCGATTGTCCTGTTTGTCCAATATATAAGGTGTTGGGGCATTTCTTGCACATGATGGCATAGACCACATTAGTAGATGAGCAGGTATGAATGAACACAGAGCTGATATCAGAAAGCACAGAACAAAGAAACCAGTTGCTGAGCACTTCCATCTTTCTAATCACTCAATGAATGATTTGTTAACGACTGTCATCAGAGATGTGGCTGAGACATATATATCAAAATTGACATATATATTAAAAACTAAATGCAACTTTGTGTTTTGGGTTGAACAAATTGTTTTGTTTGACCTGAAACAAACTGCATCTGGCTTTTTTGGCTAATTCAGTAATTTTGATTTTCTTTAAATGTTTGTTTAGCCTGTGAATTGAAAAATCAATTATCCACACAACTCTAGAGTTGGTTTCTTGTGATTTGGTGGGACCAATGAGTTCAGCTCATATTGGGCAAAGAGGCAGTCAGATTCAGGATATGTCTCCACAAGAATAGCTGGGTATGAACTAGCCTGCCTGAGCTAGCTTGTGTATGAACAGCAGTGAAGTCAGTGCATCAGAGGCTTCAGAGTGGGTTAGTAAGCCAAATAAGTGTGCAAGGTGCATTCTAGGCTTGTGCTACTTGAGTTCAAATTCATACTGTGCTGTTCCCACTGTTATTACCAGCCCTAGCTGAATTCAACCTAGTTGGGGTAGGCTAGACTCTGTCCAACTTTGTATAGACATACCCGCAGTCTTGTTGCTTTCCCGCCTTTCCTGTTCCCTACCAGGGCTATAGAAAAGCTCACTCTATATTTATTTCTCTCTAATATTTTGCTGCTTAACATGCAGAAGGTCCTGGGTTCAATTCCCAGGGGGTTGGACTCGATGATCTCATGAGGTCCCTTCCAGCCCTATGATTTGATTGATTGATTGATTGATTTGAGTGTATTGCCTTATGGCCACGTGAATAGTTGCATCAGAGTGTCTGGATTTTAAACATCCCACCTGTTTCTCTCAGTAGGATTTTTAAGCATGCCAAAGTACACATTGAATTTACTTGTGTTCTCCTGGTCCCTGGAGTGTCACAGACTGAAGACAGAAGGCACCATACCTTGCTAAAGAGATGCATAAGCTGGAGGTGAGGGACAAAGGCCTGACTGATGACCCATGTGTCTTACTGTGGATTTTGTCCAAAACACATTTATGAGTTCTGGTAAAATCAAATGAAGCTCCTGTTGTTTCCTGACCCCTTATCCACAGACATCCTGAAAGAGACAGACTTGTGTTTCTCACCAGAACATCACTGTATACAAAATATTACCTCTCCAACCTTGTCTCACAAAGTCTACTGACGGAGGTAGCAGATGCTAACTGGCTCCCTGCTCAGTTCAGTTCATGGATATTTTAAAATACCATCCGCATGGCCAGGCTGACAGCAAATGGAATCCAAGGAGCTTTCTTTAAGAGATTTTTCTAGTGTTGAAAGTTTATTTTTGGGAGCTAAGATAACCCACCAAATCTGTGTCCCTCCCATTTGTGCAGATGAATCTCATTTGTCAGGGTGGGGGAAAGGGATTCTTTCCACCTGTGGAGGATTTTCTCTCTAGTGTTTGTGGGTGTGGACTGAGGTACTGGATACCCAAATGTACCAACCTTGAACTAATTCCGATTCTACCTACTTTTTCATGTGCACAAAATCCTTTGTCTTAGGACAATCTGTGACCTTGTCACTCATCTATCTCCTCCTGTTGGACCCTCATTCCTTAGCTTGAGTGACAAGAGCACAACTATATAATTAGCTTGATATAAACCTCCTGTTTTCTTGGCTGTGCTTCAAAAGTGGTAAATTAAATGTATTAAAAACAAGGCAGGTGGTTTTGTTTCCCTGATGAGTTGTGATAAATGTCAGCCAGCCAGGAATTAGACTTGTGTCTGAATGCGGCAGAACAGAGAAAATATTTATGTATTTCAATGAGAGGTAAAACAACATACATAGGGTATAAGCTGAAACAAAAGAATACTAATAGGGTTGGCTGTAATGAGATTATATGTCTTATAAGCACTAACAATTATATTCCCATTACTTAAATATACAGAGAGAATGAAGACAATTATATTCCAGCCACTGTGGGACTATGAACACATTAGAGAGCATACAGTAGAGTCAGATGCATATTTTACAAGTTGGCATCTGAATCTGAGTCCTCATGCTGGTGCAAATTTGGAATCTCTCCCCTGAAGTCAGTGGTGCTACTGTGATGTAAAACTAGTGTAAGCCAGAGAAGAATTGGGAGGCTTTTGAGTTCATATTTTGTTAATGGAAGCTCATAAAAGAATCATTCTTATCTTAACACAGTAATGATTTTGTAAGATTTTTTTTTTCTTGAAATTGAATGTCCACGTCAGTGGAGTAAAAATGCCAGTACTGGAATGAGGCTCCTGATTTTTAGCTGAGCCTTAACATGGCTTCCAACATGATGGACACAAAATATTGTGCCCACATCACACCCATTGGGATTGATAGTGGCAAGGCAGTGGCTATACTGAGATCCCTGTCTGTCAGGCTGAGCTGTGTGTGTGTGTGTGTGTGCGTGAGAGAGAGAGAGATACTACAGTCTTGTGCTCCCTTACTTGTCATTTCAGTAGACTGTAAACTCTGTGGGGGCAGAAACCATATATTTCTTCTGTATTTGTACAGCACCTAACACAATGGGATGCAAGTGCACTATGGGGGCTCTTAAGCACTACCTCAAGACAAATAAACAAACAAGGAGTCCTGTGGCATGTTTAAAGACTAATGAGTTTATTTATCACATGAGCTTTCATGGGAAAAAATCTCTCTTCATCAGTTCTCCATCTTCAAAGTGTCTGACAAGTGGGATTTTCTCCCTCAAAAGCTCATGCGATAAATAAATGTATTAGTCTTTAAACATGCCATGGGCCTCCTTGTTTTGCTGAACTAGACTAACACGGATACCATTTTGGATCAAGACAAATAATAATTATTACCAGTTAATAACTATCTGACTGCTGAATCTGATCAGAAAGTGAGATAACAAGAAAATGCACCTGTAATATTACAAGTCATTTACTGAAAATGTAAATGTCTACATGGGGATTAAAAAAAGACCCTTGCAACTGGCTGAGTCAGCTGATGCAGGCTCATATAGCCCAGGTTCCAGGGCTGAAACGTTGCTATGTAGGTGTTTGGCATGGGTAGAGGGTCCCAGAGCTCAGGCGCCATGCCCAGCTGGAGCTGTGCTGTGGGGCTTTGATTCCCATATAGATGTACCCTTCGGGCCAAATATCACCTGTAGGATCAGGGACCACAAAGCCAGGGTGAGCGGCAAGAGTCCAAGAGGAGACGTAAGTTTCTTGCAAATTTCTTCTGTGGGGTTTTTTCTTTCCTATCTCTGCTTTCTTTGATTCTGCTACAGGCCTATCAGATCACCTCATCCTTCTACCGGCAGGTCACGCTCTTTAATGTACGGTCTTGTCTTCCTTCCCTTGATCCATAAGAGCTCAAAGGTACAGACCTTCCAGGGATGATGCAAGGCTTTTTATCCTAACAAGGGGGACATTTTTGTTATCTAGCAACACTAAATGCCAGGGGCGGGATATTAGATGCCAGTATCAATGAATGTCTTTATAGAACAGAAAAATCTAGCATGATCAAACATTCCTCATGACATCAATAAGATGCTTTACAATGGGGTCACAAAATAAAGAGAAAAAATCATTGAAAGAGAAACAAAAGTACTGCAAGGGACTACAGCCTTGATTTTCTGCCACATACATCAGTGAACGCAAGGCTGCTGTTACCCCATGTAAGTGGGAGTGAAGGCTCTGCATGGCCATACGTTTAGTCTGTCACACTGAGTGCAAGTAAGTTCCCATCCCTTAGCTCACTGACTCCCTTACTCTTGTGCAGGGTGAAGAATTAGCATGTCTGACAAGACATGAGCATAATCCCGACCCTCAGTGTACCAACAAAGCACTTAGCTACATGCTCCGTTGTTTGGCTTCGCTGCTGTAACTGGGCAGACAGAACTTGGCACACGTACAATAGCATCAAGACCTAGCAATGTAATAAGATATTAAAGTTATTGCAGTGTTCACTTTCCTGCCCCGGCACTTTTCAGTTGCTGTGGTAAATTAAATAGCACAGGATTGTCTGTCACAATTAAACGAAATACTGCAATGATATCTGTTGATCAAAGTCAACGTTGTGTGTGTAAGATGGGCGTGATATATCTGTGACTGATTCGCAAGGCACTTGCTTCGCTTGAAACACTGCTCAGCCTTCATACGTATGAACGTTCCAAAAGGATTTTTTAACTTAAAAAAATCTGGACTTTGTTTAACCCTTTGAATACTTTGGGAATATGCAGAATTGAGCTCCTGTTCCTTGTGAGTATGATTAGTTGAAAATTGTCTGACTTCACACTTTTCCATCAGATAAATTTGTTTAGTTGATTGAAAATCTCCATGGAAACATGCCAATTTGACAAAATTACCAATTGACTGAAATGTGCTGTTCCAGTGTTTTCAGAATGGACCCTTTTGATTTCTTGTTTCAAATGACTTGAAAATTTTATTACACATTTAAAAAATTTGAAGTCACAATCAACACAACATTTTGATTGGGGCTAAAGGCTATTGTACTGATAAATTCATTTTGCAGGAAATTTCAAAATGTGATGTTCTGTTCTTATTTGGAACAAGAAGAAATGCAGAAATCTTCGCATTGCCCGTGGAATGAAGATTCTAATTTCCACATAGCTATATTTCAGAGTAATCCTTTGCTGGCAGTTTGGAAAATAGCCACATCTTTGAGGGCCATTTTAAAACTTTACAGGGAATTAATGGAGTCCATTGCCTGTCAAAAGTGGGTATATTTCCATTGCAAAAGGGAAGAAAATCCAAGCAGCAAGAGAGACCCCTGTCATAGCATATTTCTGGTTTTCTATTGCTCTCATCATTATAAGCAATTGTTTTTTCTCCATCTCTCTGCTGCTTATGTGATGAGGTGGCTAGAGGGAACTGCTAACTAAATTGCTTCCTACACTTGGAATATTTGTGTGTGTCAGACAAAATCTGATTTAAGCATAGTTCTAGTCTCTGTAGTGTTGATTTAAATCAAATCAATATATCTGTTAGTTGCACCGTGATTGGAAGTATATTTACTTTGCTGCATCCTCTAATGGCTCTGTCATTTAACTGCAGCTCTAGAGGCAGGGCTAGAAGAGGAGCAACTGAATGCAAATGCTGTTCCTGACTGAGTATCTTCCTTTGGCTTAGTTACAGAACTGGGTTTACAATGAGAGGATTGACCCTAAATCAGTAGGAGGATGCAGCAGCCAGGCAAACAATGCTGTTTCTACAAATGTTTCTAAAGGTGCAATAAATCCAAATATATGATTTTCATAAGATTTTTAAATTGATCTTACATTATTCCTGTGGGTGGAAAAATTTTTTATTTCTGTCCATGGATTTTTTAGACAAATGTTGATGCTGGAATTTAAGATAAGTAGCTAGATAAACAAACAAATAGCCTACATCATCTTCAAATTCCTTTGGTTGTTATAGGTGTCGTCTTTTCTCTAGGCTCTTTGACAATTTTATTCTTGCAGGATGAGTGAGTGTCTGTGTACTCATCTTGTAATGCCCTGAGGATTTGTATTTTTTCCTTTTAAAATGAACATTTATATGCACTGCTCACTCTTTGCTGGCCTTGAAGTAGTGAACAAAGCCCCTATTTCAGAATACTTAATATTTTAGAAAGCCTTTGTCCTCAAGTCGCCTCTTACATCACCTACCTTTAAGGGGAACTTTTGTTGATCTTGGGCTTGAAACTCATTAACTGTAGTTTGGTATCTAATTTTAGTGAAAAACTTGTCTCCCTCCCCACCTCTTTGTTGGATAAACAACCCCAAACCCATTTCCCATGTGTTTGCAATGTTCAATCTACCTTTGTACGATGGCTTTCTTACTAATATTCCCCAGTACTCCCTTCTGATCATCTTTTCCTTGTACCTGCATGAACGTGACAAGATCAGCATGAAACCAGAGAATGGGAGTAGGGTTGGAGAGTACCGTCACTTTTGAGTTATTGTATGTGATTTTGAGCACAGCTTTTCCATTTATAAAACTATTTACAGTCCTCACAATTGGACATCTGAGGATTAATAAATATTAGAGTGTCTCTGAGTGTAATTTTTCCATTTAGGGAGCACTCTAAGTCCTTTTGAACCCTGAATGAAGGGTAAATTTCATCCCATGTGGGAGCTATAATTGATTAACTCTATTTCCTTGCTAATGAACACCCACCAAGAAATTCCTATTAACTTCTTAAAGAAGAAACATGCACAGGCTGTGTGTTAAGTTTTGAAAAGTGTGCGTAAATATATATGCAAAATAGAAATAGGCCTCTGACTCCTGGTAAATTTCCTGGGTGTTGTAAAATTTGAGCAAACAAGTCACTGTCCCAAACTCTGGGTAAGAGCTCCATCTGCAGCTTCCTCATGTAGCATCTCAGGATCATTTGCAATCTACATATTTCACTGGGTCGCAAGGAGATTTTCTTGCCAAGTTGTTTTTTCTCCCCATCGCGGCTCCACCAGAATTGAACACGGTTTCTCAACATGAACTCAAAATCGTAATGCCTGGGTGTTAGACCACTGGTTGGTCTATCTTGGTATCCATCCTCTAGCACCTGTTGATCCTTGATGCTTTGAGGGAGATGAAAAACAAAGCAAAACAACTCACTATGATGTACTTCTCCAACAGTTTAAAACACAATCAAATAAAACAGCAGTTGAGCTACAGGAGAAAATCACTCTTTTCTAACCTTGGAAGTGGGTTACAATGCATTTTGCAAATAGCTGCTATTATTTTTAACATATTCTGAGCCATAAAGGACTTTGCTCAGCAGCGGACTGTTTCAAGTAAACTAATTAATGGATTGGTCCATAATTCAGAGGCACAAACTTGCATTATGCAGTGATTTTATCCAATATAGGCATATATCACTGGAATAATGCTGTCATAAATGAAGAACTAGCGGCCAAATATTCTCCATTGGCTTTTCTCGTTTCAAACATGACTCATAAAACACATTACCAGGGATGTCCTTGTAAGCAAAGATAAACTTGTAATCATATCTGAATTGTCACAGAATTAATATTCTTTTTAAGTGCCTTAATTTTTGTCTTGGATCTCTCTGAACTTCATGTGGGGGCATGCAATCCCACGAGAAGGATGATGATCTATTTTCGTTAAGTGACTTGCTTTATTTTTTATGCAACCACAATCCTGAATTTACAGTTAAGTTAGCTGTTATGTTTTCCTGAGGATCTGTGTGTTCATGTTTATGCAGTTGGCTAAGCTGTGCATAAATTGTCACAAGATTCCATGTAATTGTTGAATTTATGAAGAAATACAAAGTGCCACATAACTAAGACCACCAGGTTTCAGCGCAACTGATGTAGTTAATGTCCTTAGTGAAGTTAAATATAAGTAGAAATCTCATATGCACGTCCTAGTTAAATGTTGTCTTTTCACTGATTTGTAAGGGATAAATTCAAAAAGCACTGGGGCATGGTCTCTCAAACCTATGAAGTTTACTAGCCCAGAACCTCCATCCAATTTCTGTTTGGGAAGAAATAATTCTTGTATAAATCCCAAACTCTTTTTCTCTTTCATGTTTTTATGTAAGTTGCAGACACTTAAGTTATGGGGCTATTCTGGTATTTGGGCTCCATCTCTTGGGCTGATCAGAATAAATGTTGGAGTTTTAGGCCCAGGTAGTCAAAGGTATTAGGTGCCTAAAGAGGCAGAGTGGCATCTTGTGGGATTTTCTGAATAAGTTGGTTAGATGCATAACTGCCAATAAAATCAGTGGGAGTTGGGTACCTAACCATGTTAAGCACTTTAGACACCTAGTGGGATTCTCTATCTGTATCATTAGGTGCCTAAATACTATAGAAAAGTTGGTTCTAAGGGCAAAATTTTAAAATAATCTCCCTAAATAGTGATTGGTAGGAATGGAGCTAGCGATCTTTAATACGCTGCCTGAGGGGTGTCAAACATACAGCTCATGGGCTGCATGCGGCCCACGAACCTCTACCGTTCAACCCATGACTGTGCTCTGCAGGACCACATTCTGTCCCTGAGAGAGGTCTCGTGGAGCGCAGTCTTGTCGACAAAGTGCTCTGCAATGCCATGAGAGTGCCCCAGTATTTTGATTTATGATATGGACGGCCCACTTGAAGTACATTTAAGTAAAATCTAGCCCACCATAGCAAGTGAGTTTGACCCCCCTGCAAGTGACTACCTGCAAGTCCTACAATCATATCTGGCCAATCCAAAGCAGCACTGTGTGTAAGATGGAGTTCCTTTTATTCCTCTGCTGATGACAGATGTTTTCAGGGAATAGACTTGACTGAAATAAGCATTTCTGCTAAATAGATGCCATTGGTTTTATTAAAATCCTCTGTGCCACTTCTCATAGAGTTACTTGTGTTTTACCTCCCACGGAGCACATTAAATTAAGGCAGGTCATTATTCACCTTAACCTTCCTGTTTGATACCCATTTACCACCCTCTGGTACCTCTGGATTTGGTTGGCTTTAGGCTTTCACTTCATGTGCCTGAACCAAGTGGGACAGATGGTCAAGACTGATGCAGGCCTGGGGCTTTTTAGGAAGAGAAGCTCATTGAAGCTGGAGGTATGTGTGAAGTTTGGTACCATCACATCTCAAGGGAAAGGATATTGTTGGGAAGGAAGCACTAGCTCTCATGCTGCTGGCAAAAATGTATAATTTTATAGCCTAGCAGCAGCTCCATCAGGTTTATTTCCTTTTTGTTCTACCAGTTGTGCAGATTGTTAGGATCAAATTATGGATCTGGCTTGTCCAGTGTACACAAGAAGGATATTGGATAATAGATTCATAAATGTCTCTTCATTGATAAGTATGTTTCAAACCTGCCTTAACTCCCCTAGTCTCGCGAGCAGTCTAACCAACGTTTAAAACAGACTCGTTTGGGAGACTGATTCATCTAGCCATCATTTAGTCTTGGTTAAAAAACTAATGGGATTTGTGCTCCTGTATTGCTGAAACACTTTTGAAAATCCCACCAGTCCTAAATCCTAAAGAAGCATCTGATTTTCATGTGCTCCCAAAGGTGCAATTGGGTGCCTAGTGGTATTGTTCAGTGACAGTTTGAAAGTCTCTACCATTCACTTGCGTCGCAAGTGCAGGATGCTCATCACTCTCTAAAAGGAAGACTCTTATTTAGAAAACTAAATGTGGGTTTAGGAGCCTCACTTTAGGCTCATTTTGTTTTGCAAAGAAAATTGCCCTAAACCTTTGTGTCTTGCTAAAATATTTCTGCCATTTCTCCTCCTCAATAATCTGCAAGACATAAATAAATCAGAGTGTTTGACTAAGTACCTAATATCTAATTAAACATAAAGTGTTGATATATACTGAAACTGGAAAATCAATGTGGACGTCTTTCCACTGACATCTAGATTTATAGTTGAAATAATTCAGTACTTTTTAAAATTGAAAGTATTACGAGTAGATGCAGTGCTTGTCCTTATCAGTGCCATGAACTATCGAGGTGTGCATCTAATCTGTTTACAAACACCACAACGCTTTCCTGGAGCAGAACCGTGGGGGAAGTGATGTCATGAAACTATGGAGGAATCACTTTTCCCCCTGCTTTTAACTCAATATGATGCTTAAGGAAGAAATTTATTTTCTAACCAATAGCATTTCCAGTTTTGTGCAACTGAAGCTAAACTGAGCCTTGAAATATCGTAACATATATTGCAGCAATATTTACCATTAATACTAACACCATAGATAATATTTTTCCCTGTCCTTCTACATTTTGAAGAGTTTCTATCAGCTTGATTTGACCAGAGTACCCACTCTAATTACTTGCCTTTAAACAGATTATTTTTTTAAGTACTGCTAAGGTACAGAAAGCATGTCAAAGCCATTAACAAGGTATCTGACTCTCAAAGGCTACTTACATTGATAATGGGCTTTAAAATGGGAAGCCCATACATAATTCAGTGTTATGAATCCTTGGCCCATACATAATTCAATGTTATGAATCCTTGGCAGTGAGATGGCTTCCCTTAGTACCATTCAGAGACTTTGCTCTGTCTTAGAGATACACTTTGCTGGCGAAGGGGAACAAAATTAGGACAGTTAAGGACATGCAGGTGTTTGGTGAGAGAGGTAAAATGGATTAAGTATAACTGGGTTAAGAAAAGAATTAGCTCCGTCAAAGGCTATTAGTCAAGATGGTCTGGCACACAATCCCAATGCACCATGTGTTGCTAAAGCTCTGGCCACCTAAGGTTAGGACTGGAGAACTCCATAATGTCCTGCTCTGTTCATTCCCACTGAAGCATCTGGCACCAGCCGCTCTTGGAAAATGGAATACTGACTAAATGGACCATTGTTTTGACCCAGCATCGCTATTCTTATGATCTGTTGAAAAACACCTGTTTTAGGTGTTCATGCTTCCTAACCAATACGTTGTGGCCACGCATCTCTTCACTGTTCCAATCTATGCTATGTAAAGTGAGGGGCAAACATTACAAAGAGAAAAGGAAAAATATACAAGTACCATTTTGCAAAACTGATGGAAAATAGATTTGGCCTTTGGGTGGGGGAGAGCTGAACCGTCAGAAATAATTTTTTCAGAGGAAGGGTTGTCAAGAAAATTCTCTTTGGAGAACACTGAAGTTGAATTACAGGGCTTCCGTGTTGCTTGTCTGGAAGGCTCCTATCAGTTTTACTAGTGAAACTGTTAGGAGTCTTCCAGACAAGCAACATGGGAGCCCACTAATTCAGTTATAGAGTTCTCCAGCCCCAACCTCGGGCAGTCAGAGCTTTACGAACACATGGTGCATGGGGTTGCACACCAGACCAAAACTGAATTACTGGGCTTCCATGTTGCTTGTCTGGAAGGCTCCTATCAGTTTTACTTGTGAAACTGTTAGGAGCCTTCTGGCTTCAGAGCTTAGCCTCCCTGCTCCTCCCACTCCCTGTTATAGGCTCCAGCAGCCAGAGGCATAAAGGGCCTGACTGCTCAGCTGTGTGATGAAAAGGCCAAAAACCTTGTATTTGAACCTTTGGACAAGGAGATAGAAACAGAGCTCTCTGAGTCTCGGCTGGATGGAAAATTGAAACTAACCTGAAACAGAGCTTTGCACTGGGAAGGGGGAGTGCCCCAAAATTAAAGGGACTGGACATCCCACACTCTAGTGTGGAGGCTGAGTGTCCCAGCTCTCTGCTGCTCTGGCCCTGGAGCTGAGAGGTGGGGAGGGAGAGCAGGGTGTTAGGGCATGCAGCTTCAGCCCACCAGGAAAACTTTGTTAATTTTAGCGGCAGAAGATGAAGTGCCCTCCAGAGGAGAAGCCAAGGAACAGCCATTTTGATTTCCCCTGGAAAATTTTGATTTTGCAAAAAGGGCATATTTTCTAGAAAATTGTACTGATGAAAAACTTTTAGCTAATTTAGGGCACCCAACGAGCGATAAAATTTGGCCCTTGATGAATTCTGGTGGCTCAATTTGCAACTTGTGGGTTTTGTTTTTGTTGGCATGCCTGATGGTAAGATGTTGCTAATAATTAGCCATTATTGATTAGTTGAATGCTGATAATGTGCTCAGTGCTGTACAGCTGACTGACATGCTCTGTTTTGGAAGGGTTACCAACTAGGAGAGATGCCTATCTAATTGCTTTTGTTTATTTTTCATTTTTCTTTCGAATTCACAGGCCATCTACCACAGAGTTTCCATGTAGACTTGTTGCCAAATGTGCTGAATTCAGAAAGTCACCAGAATTCTCTCAAATGACATAATGATCAAGTATTGAGCAGGAAGAAGAAAACCACCCCAAATTGAATGAAATAGGTCCAAAGCTGTTCAGGAGATTTAAAAATGTAATTGACTGACTGCAGCAGTCCATGTTGTCTAGCGTCTCTAGCAAACCTCTGGGTAATATTGAATAACTCCCTAAACATCCAGGGCCAGAATGCTCATGATAATCGGGGCCCTATACATTTGGCACCTGATCTTGTGTGGTGCAGAGCACCTCCTGGGAGCACCCAGCTTTTATTGGGGCTACTGAAGCCAATGGAGGTTGATGGAACTTTAAGGAGAAAGACAAAGAAACGAAGGAGAGAGGCAGGCCTACTTTATAAGAAGTCATTGAAAACTGACTAACAAGAGAGGCATGTCTTTAATTTGCCACAAACATGGACTCCAGATCTACACGTGCACTAGGGATGTGTAACAGAGGAGGATTGCTCAGAAACTAAAATTTATTTCCTGGCGCTATTCGAATGAAATAAATAAGGGGAGTTAGAATTACTTCCGGAGTGAGGAAGAGGGATGCATGTACACAAGCATTAATGGTTCTGGAGCAGACTGTACAATGATGTTGTCACATTCGCTGGTGTTTATTTTCAATGCCATGTAGTGTAGCAGGTCCTTCTCAAACACATAGACACTGTCCCTGCCACAAGGATAAGAATAAGTCTAATAATAACAAGTCTAAGAATACAAAACATATCCATCATGAAAGTTGGAAGGAGGCTGAATGGAAATTAACCAGTAAGGAGAAAGTAGATTATCTCTCCAAGTACATTTTAAGTTCTTGTTCTTATGTTAGGTGACATGACAGAGCTGTTAGTAACAATCCATTTTCAGTCACTGGCTTTAACCCTTTATGTGTACAAAACATAAGGAAGGCATTTGCAACTGCAGTATAATATTTTTAAGGCTTGTTAAAATGAAGGCCTATAGAGCTACCTGCAACATCTGCTAAGCATTTTTCTTAAGCTAACATAAGAAATAATTGCTCAGTATAAACTTGTGTTTATACTGTAATGGCTGTTGTTAAAACATTTAAAGTTAACTAATGTTTGTTTTCTCTGAAACTTTAATTAGAATTTAACAAGAAAGCAACAGTGCACCCAATTAGAGATCTAAGCAATAATACATACTCATTGCCATTTTCTAGCAATTAATTGATAACTAGCTTACTGTGGACTATCTAATAATGAAATGAGAAAACATTTTGAGCAAATTGAAAGCACTGATGCAAATGAGTTATGCATTTAGTCTTTTCAAATTCAGTGACCACGTTATCTAATCTGTCAAGAACAGAGAAATCCTGAATTACCCTAAATGTATATTCCAGCAGACTAACCAACTCCTAAAGCACCACATGTCAATATCTGAAAGCTTTAATTGCTTTTGGAAAAGAAAATCCTAACAGAATGGAGAAGTTTGCATAAAAACAAGGTACATGGCACAGCAAAGCAATTGATACCTTGCTATCCATTGGTCTGTGTCTGGCAGATTGATTTCTCTTTTCTACGTGTTTGAGACAGCAACACTGAACACTACTATCGGTAAGGCATGTTGAAGCTTTGCAATCTATTATCTTCTACACATCTTCCCCAGGAAGAAAAATTTCAACCCAGTTTGAAAAAGATGGGGTCACCTCACCACTGTTGTAGAATTCATTCAAGGAGGAAAAATGTCTTCCCAACTTTTGTAGCCTACAGAACAAATTAAGTGCTTGACAAAGAAGAATATGGGCTGGCAAAATTTCTCACTCTGCTCTTTAAGTGAAAACTGAAGCCATTTTTTCTTAGTGGACACAACAGTGATCACTGAGAATAGGTGTTTACAAACAGGAAACATGCCCAAAATTGACACTTGAAACATAGCAATCACAAGCATGCTGTGGGAACAGGAATTCCATTTTGACTCAGAATTCATCTATTTCTGATATCTTCATCATCTGGACAGACAGTGAGGTGAAATGTCCAACTTCTATTAAGTCCTAAACATCAGCCGTGCATTTGGATGGAATACTGTCCACCAAAGATTGCTTTTGTTTTCAATTCCACTGTTGCCCTCAACATGTGCAAAAGCATTGTCTCCATCTGTAGAAAAACAATGAAAACATAGTAACTGCTTATTCTACTCTATCACGCTAAAACATTGAGGAGGCCATTATATATATCCAGTTTTTAAAAACACACTTCTAAAGTATGAGAGATGGCAACTGAAAAACACTGCCAATATTTTTTTGTTTGTTTTTTAAAAAGATATCTTCTCACAAATCTGTGGCATGTTTCTCCTCTTTTTTTATGATGATGTAAATCAAGAGTGATTCCTTTTTAGTTTTTGCTAGGTTAATACTGGTATCCTTGAAAAGGAGGATGAGATCTCATATTTTGGGGTGGTCTAACCAAAGTAAGAATTTCACTGAAAGTTTTAATATATTCGATAATTTCCCACTAGTGGAGTTCTGAAGATTATGGGGCACTTCGAATATAAATTGCAATTAGTTCTTGTTAGAAGAAAACAAAGGATCAGGTCCATTTAGGAGCAGGATGGATATATGGTGTCTTGAATCGTAATAGTTGTTCCTCTTACACATCCAACCTAGCAGGAAGTAGCCATGACTCACTAAACCTGTGTAAGTAAGCCCAAAAACAGGATTCATAAGATGTATATGCCTTTCTAGTATGCTAAATACTATATGCATAATGCAGCAGGTGTATGCATAATATAACAGGTTACATCATGCCAAATTCCTATGTGGTTCTACTATACTTAATATGCAGGTTACATAATTAGATTGCATTTAATATTCAGCATATAATTAGCCTGCCTGTGTTTACTGTTGACAAATCATTTGGGTGCCAAATACAGATCTGACCAATGACATGTTCACAACTCTTCTGCCCTCCTGTCACCTTGCCTAGGTCACCTGTTTACCACAGCAAGGGTAATGGCATCCTAGCTCGGCCTTCACAGTCAATTGTTACCACTTCACTTTGAATGGTTTCCACTTGACTTTCCTTTGTTAGCTATGTGTGGATGCTTTCCAGCCAAGTTGTTTAATGCCACTGCCTCAGTGACAGGTCTGATGTCTAATAAATCCATTGGTCAGATATTCAGTTAATGTAAAACATCAGTTCCCTATATCTTTTTTATGGACCTAATCCTGACACAGCCCCACAGGGCGCATAGGGCTGGAAGAAGCAATGGAACAATTGCAGTTTCAGTATACAGGGCAGAGAGAGCCTGTGTTTGCACACTATCTTGCCACGGATCTGTGCACAGCAGTGACTCTCTCTCTGCTCATATACAGGAAGGTTTTCTGAGGGTGGCACGTGCTTGGTGGATCCCATTGGGGAACCCTTCTGTATAGTGGAATCAATATGAGAGATGCAGAGTTACCAAGACTACTGTTTATCCAGGCTTTGTGGATCAAGGAAGACTTTGATGTGTGCCTTTAGGAAATGGAGCAATATTGTAGTCGCCCACCATCCATCTGAAGAGAAGAATTTTCAGAAATGCTCTGTGTTGGCTTAACTTTGGTCTTATTAACATTAGGGGTGAGACTCCCACTGAATTCAGTAGGAGTAGAGTGAGGGCAATAATGAGTGCTTTTGAAAATCCTTCCTCTGAAGCTCTGAATGTTGAATGATAGACGCAGGAAATGCAATGATACAAGAAGCTAAATGACTTATGCACAGAGCACACTATGAATTGTGCAACATTTTTCTTAAAATGTATGCTTGCTTGCTTTGACTTTTTCCTCCACAGTTCCAAAGGGCTCAAAGCATATCCCAGCTAAAACCTGCAGCAGCGTAGGTTTCTATAGCAGCTGTCACCCTATACGTTATTCTAGAAAGTTTTGAGAATAGAAATAAATATTGCCAATCTGCCAGCATGTACTGTAGATTAACAGACTCTGGGGTTGTAATTATAGGGGAGTGGGAAGAGTGGAACTTCATACAATATTTACCCAATAAGAAGCGTTTTAAAAGAACATCAGGGGTCTGAGATGAAAATACAAGCTAGGAAATACACACTTAAGGGTCCTCTGTTCATGTACCAGAAAGTGGTACAGCAGGAGCTCTATTACAGCTTAGCATATGCAACGTGTGCAGTAAGTACAATTTTTCTTTTTATATATTCTGTTGGAGTCTTTATGTTCTTTTAATGTACTTTATAGGGGGCTAATTTCCTTCACTTTTTCTTTGGTTTTAAAATCAATGTTCAAAGTTATTTGGCTAAATAGCGAGAGGGAGTGTGACTGCCTTTGAATGACTGCCTAGCAGAGTAGCAATGATAATCTTTCTAGCCCTTTTGTGAAGGATTTCAAATAATAAATAAGTTATTAGCTATTTTCCTCAGTGCTTAATCTCCCTGTTTCCCATACAGGGGCATCTGTTCCTTTCGTTGGTGGTGCTCTGCGGGAAGATACACTGACTAATGCTTACTTTCACAGGCAATTTTGAGTACCCAGAATATAATTTTGATACATCAACAAGATTTGTTTTTTTACACATCAAAAGGTGAAGATGCTTATTAGTGCTGCCTAACAAAGAACTTGTGGTTTTGTGGTAGTGGTTCACAAAATCTTCTTCCACTGACAATGCTGTCAGTAACACAACTATTCACAGCAGTACATGCATGAGACAAGATGTTGGTAGCCGTTCTGTTTCATTCTGATACGTAGAGGGAACACTGTCACAGAAATACATCCTTTTTTTCCCTTAAGGCAGTTCATTTAATTTTATTTGTTAAAAGCATGGGGTTTGAGTTAAATCTTGATAAAGGGTAATGAAGTTTTGTGTGATATATTTTATTTAATCCTTGCTTACCTAGGCTTTGCTAATTCATTACATTATCTTTAGTCAACAGCAACAGATCTCCTTGAGCTATTTCCATGTCTCATTACATACCAATTTTAATTAATAGAAATAAGGTGTCAAGGTCTTATTAGCTAATCCAGTCTGTCCTAATAGTAGGATTGTGTTGGTTCCCAACCGCGATGGGAGAAGGAGACACCGGACTCAGTAGTTCTAACTGAGAAATGGGTTCGTTTATTTAGCGCAACAATGGGGAAAATTTTTCAATGGATAATCACAGTGACAATTGAGGTAGCAACCAACAACTAAAACAGCAATCTTACAAGACCAACTGAGGCAGCAGATCTATATAACTAACACAGTAAAACTGCAAAGCAAAACTGCAGATCTATATAAGTAACACAGCAAAACTGCAAATCTATATAAGTAACACAGCAAAACTGCAAGGTATTCATAATGAAACAAAATTACAAGGTAAAACAAACTGCAAAGTACTCATAAGGGATTTTTATATACGTACCACAACCCAGGCTCCACTGACCAGCAGCATGAACACAAGGGGCATGGTAAGGGACACGACATGAGCTAGCTTTCCTCGGGAGATCCAACCGTCAGAGTGATCAGTTCCGGTGGGTAACACGTGAACCTCCATAACTTCTGCCAGTTGGCATCTCCTTTTTATAGGATTTTTAGCTCAGTGTTTTTCTGGTTCCCACACTAGGGGAAGGTTTGTCATATTAGTGGTTCCCATGATTGAGTTAGTAATTTTCCAGCTAAGTTTTAAATTCCTAGGTGGGACTTAAATTTCCAGGTGGGTCATAAATTCCCAGGTGGGTCCAGATTCCCAGTTGGTCATAAATTCCTAGGCGGGTCCCAATTCCCACGAAGTTAGTGCCTTTGAGTTATGCTAGTCTGTAGTCTCCCAGATTCCAGGCCAGAGCCCCCCACGCTGTTCATAAGGGGTTTTTTTTTTTAGTGTGCGCTTGGTGGTGAATGGGGTGCCTGGGCAAGCGGCCCCCAATTATTACATCGGGCATGAACATGTCCCCCTGGCTGCTTGAATGAGCGAAAAGCGAAATTTCCACATCTGAAAAAATGTGGAGTTAAATCTTGCTCCATTGGAATCAACTGGAGGCCAGCCATTGGATTTGTCAAGGATTTCACCTATGGTCTTTTCCTGATGTTATTGCACAATAACTGTCTCATTACTCACTCTCTAAGGTGGAAGCAGGAGAAGATGAACCAATGATAGCTTTGTAGTATGGCTATATTCATGTGTTTTGCTTTTAATCATCTCATTATTTCTTTCTCACAAACCCAGAACTGTATTCATTTGTCAGGAATGTATGCTATAAACTGCCAAACACTTCCATATTTTGCATCCTTGAACATGATAGATGAAATGTATACATTCTTTGTAATGCAGTGTCAAAACTTGTGAAAACATCTCCTTAGGTCCTATTCCTACTATAGCTACATCGAGCTGGAACCTGGCTGTGAACCATATGTAATATTCACTGAAGGGCCTGTTTCTCCTCCAGTTGAAGTCAGTGGCAGAATTTCCAATGATTTCAGTGCAAACAGAACTGGGCCCTAAATATGTGGAGTAAAAAGGTGCACAGGATCCTGGTGGGTTATTTTTGTGTCAGCATTTACAGATGAGATGAAACACTCAAGCTGAAAGAGAACTGGACCTTTGCCTCCAAGTTTTCAGTCATTCTCACCAGCTGTTGCTAGCAGGAATGTTAACATATTGTATCTTCTCCATTATAATTCAAAAAAATAGTTAGTTATTAATTGGGTATTTAATTTTTGTCTGGCATTTACAGAGACATACATTTATTTTCAGTTATATGAAAATAAGACCTGAAAACATACATAGTTCTTGCTGATTTCCATGCCAGGTTGAATACTTAATACAGTGACTTATCAAATGATAATATTTAACATAGAACACATAATTTGGTGATTTAGAGCTAAAATATTGGTCAAATAACAGCACTATTCATCAACAGCTTTATTCATCAAATAGCTGTTGACCCATTTTAATCAGCATGTGATTTGCTGTTTATCGTAAACTGCAGCAGAGTGAAAGTTATTAAAGCTTTACTTGAAATGTCACACCAAAAGAAATCACCATTTTATTCTGGGCAATTTAACAGTCCTGAAATATTTTATTTACATGAAGATTGGTAAAATGGTTATTTTTAGAGCTGAGTAAATATTCTCCTTGGGCAGATTATGCAAGGAATGTTGCTTTTATTGCTCATGGAATATCTGCAAGCATTTTGCAATCTCGAGGTTATTCATGATTCAAATGTTTCTTCAAAAATTTCTGCTCTGTAGCTTCAGGTACTGGGGTGGGCATGATAGTCCTGGGTCAGGGGTCTGTAATCTGCAGCTCTGGAGGCATATGAGGCTCTTCGGCTGCCCTCTTGCAGCTTTGAGCTCCACCACTGGCGGACCCTGTAGGTAGCCTCCTCCTGGCTCTGGCTCCTTCCCGCCATTGGGGTACCCTGCTCTGGGCTTCCTCCCCACCAGGGGATCCTGTGGCCGGTGTCCTGGCCCAGCTCTTCCCACCCCCTCAGTGGAGGCTAAACCCATTACATCTCTCAAATCACTTGGTTATTGAAGGAATTTTAAAAAATGGCTCTTCTTACCTTTTGAGTTGCTGAGCCCTGTACTGCCATGGATTCCTCAGGATATCAGCTCCATTGAGTTCCTTTACTGATATAAAACACATTTTATACTAACATGTCTTTCTTAGTATAAGTCTCTTAGTTAACTTTTATTTTCTAAGATTTCCACCCCAATTAAAATCCTTTGATTTTATTGTGTGCAGTGTTCAAATGTGTGATGAGATGCTGAATGTCAGTGTTTTTTTAATGCTTTCTGACTATTTTGCTCCACAATTTATCTGTTTGTTTCACAAGCTGTCCTGATATCTATTTAGTTATAGCAGGGATCATCAAATGTTTAAGACATAATTCATATTAAAATAGTACTACAACTGTGTCATCAATCTATCTTCTCTGGTCAGCTAGCTATATTTTACAGTTTGCCAGCATTTTTTCTTCCAGTAGGGTGCATTGTGGTAGCACTGTTCAAAATTTTCCTTAACATTATCTTTGCTGAAAGGAGGTGGTTTCTGTTTTTGCAGTGATTTGCTTTCAGGGAAATCATTACCAAACATTAAAGAGAAGGCAGTCTGTCATTTCTGTAAGATATGCAAAGAATGACTTCCCACTGAGACAAGCTTAGCACAAGTTCCAACTGACTCATGCAAAAAGAATTTTTTTCTTTCTTGGTTTACCTGTAGAACTGATGTTTTCAGCCTTATGGACCTGATTTCAGCTTGGACTATGGTAATGGGCAGGACCCAAAAACCATCTGCTCTCATGTCAGATTGTCAGCTTGCAAATCTAGTGCCAAATATGGATTGTTTATAATCAAGTCTGTCCAAAGTGTTTTTCAAGCGGAAATTAGTTTTTGACAAGAGGAAATATTTTTGAAAATGTTGCCTGCTTTCTCTGAAATATTTGAATTTTCATGGGAGAGGGAGAAAAAAAAAATCCCCACCAAATGCAAACCCTCCAAAATATTTGATCTAAAACCAAAACACTTTCATTTGGATATGCTTTCAGAATGCCTCATGGGCATTGTAGTTCAATTGTCTCTTGTTCTCATTCTCCTTTATATGTCAAGCACATGCAGTTGGCCTACATTTCCCATAATGCATCACCTCTCTGCACTAAAATGGAGCTCATGGAGCAATAGGGAGATGTATTCTGACCAGCAAGTGCAATATATAGAGGAGAATAGGAGCATGAGGCACAGAAACAGCATTTCTGAACTGAAATTTTTCATTTAGCCAAAATACTTTGATATTCAATTTTTTACTTAAAAATTTTGAATTTTTCTGTGACTCTTCCCTTTTCCTGCCCACTCTAGTAAAATTGCTCTCTCTCGGTTTCTGCATTTATAATGGTCGCCTCATAGAAGTGTCCAGGCACTATGTATCTGAAATAAAAGGACAACCCATTTCTGTCTGTAAAACCAGTTTTATGTGCTCACTGGCTATGTCTACATTGCCCTGCAATTTCAAAAAAAAAAACTTTTTTCAAGATAAGAATTTCAAAATACTTATCACAAAAAAACCTTTTTTTTGTCCCCCCCCCATGCTATTTTGGGATAACATTTGGGGGACTGTTCATTGTCCCGAAATACCATGGCTTTTTTTATTTTCAAAAAAGAAAGTCTACACTGGACTTTCTTTTTGAAAGAAAGTAAGGCAATGGAAGAGATAGGGAGGCTTTTTCACAAAAAAAAAAAAAAAAAAAAAGGCTTTTCCCTGTCCAGGGATGGCTTTTTTCGAAAAAGCTACCTTGAAAAAGGCTTTTTTCCTGAAATAAAACAAGGTTTAGCAATCCCGAAAAAGTGCTCCGGTATTTCGAGATACCGGAGCACTTTTTCGAAAAAGCTAAACCTGCCAGCTTTTTTGAAATAAAAAGCTATGAAGGTTGCTGCATGCTGGTGTGATTTGCTCTCTGAGGCTTGTCTCAGTTAAGCAGCCGCACATAGCCATTTGGAGGTCTAGTATGGCTGTTCCCTTCAAGCCATGGCAGAGCACAGGGCAGTAACCACGGTAAAGACACAAAACGACAATGGCAACAGCAATGAGTCTCCATAAGGAAATTACTTTGCATTTAAAAATCCCCGGTCTCAGTGATTGCTAACAGTGATATAACAATTCAAACTGGGCATCCGTGTGGCAGAAAGGCCTCGGCCCAGGAACGTATGTTTCCCTTAAATAATAATAATACCCAGCATCTCAGTCTTCCTTGTCCTGACCGGAGCCTGTGAGCTAGAGGAGTTATCCAGCTACACTGCGGGGGAAACAGAGGCAGAGAGGCTGAGGGCCAGAGGGCTGCTGACTCTTGGGTACCAATACAAGGCAGCTAGCCTTGCACAGTCTGGATGCCAGTGTAGAGAGGATGTCCTAATGCCACAAGCACATGCCACTCCAAAGGATGAGCCGAGGGCAGGCCTATAGACCCCCGTGTCTTTCAACACAAACTGACAGTGTAGGAGGGATGATAAAAGGGGCACGGAAGTTCTCTCTGAACATCTTCCTGACATCTTCAGCCAAATTTTGCTGGCCTTCTACCTACCTTTAGCTCTCTTCCTTTCTATGCACAACTTTTAATGTCACAGGATCCTCTACTTTTGATGAGGCATTGTTAGATTCTTGAGTAGCAGAGGGGTGTTCCTGGGTCTTCCTAGCTTATTTCCCCTCTTATTAGTCTCGTTGGGACTCTGGTGCATTATTTTTACGTCGAAAGCTTTTTCCTCTCTGGTCTCTTTTAATAGCTCAAGTTTAGCAAATCGCTGGCTCCATCCTATGCATGTTATCCTCAGGGGATAAATGTCCCATTTCTTTCCTGTGAAAGAGCCCCAGAAAGATAGTCAGTGTGTTTTCTCCCCCACAAAAATATGGTTCTCCTGAGAGAGTGGTGAGCCAGCCAGCTACCCACCCCAGTACCTGTCATATTTACATAGGTATGTTTGCTCCAATCTCTGCCCTTGTGCAGCAGGGTGTTTTCAGGAGAAAGGCTGGGAGATTTGCTCCCCCTACCTGTGGCAAGTGCTCTGGGAAGAAAATAGTACAAGGCACTGCTTGGCTCCAGTATCAGGTTCTCAGTCTGGTAGCATCTTCAGTGGAAGACCTCTGTGGTTGGAGATTAGTAGATGGTCCATGTCCTCCAGGGATAGTTCCCCCATGGGAGACAATATGAAAGGCTCTTCTTCTGAGTGCCACTCAAAGTGCAGGGCTGTTATCTCTGTAAACACATGAGACTCTTGACAGTATCACACAATCATTTAATCCACTGAAGTAGCAAGCACAAAGGCAAACCTTTACTAAATTTGGCATGCTTTTGAACATAACTGATTTTGTACCTTTTATTTTGCAGCAGTGGGGAAAATAAGCTTTGTGAATGTGACACCAGTTCTGAAGTGAGTCATATCATATGCACATTAATTCAAGAGTATGCATTGCATGATGTTTTATTAATTCAACGATTATTCATAGAATCTAAAAGTACATGCCAACACATGTAAGTCAATGAGAGAATGCAGTTAAAAGTGGTTGAGTTTTTTGAGTTTTAGTTCTAAGTGCTTTATGCGTAAAAGAAAAAAAAAAGGCAGCCACCTTGGCTTTGCAAAGCCCATGATAAAATACTGCTTTTTATGGCCTCTGAATCAAAAATTCTTGACAGTCTAATAATGGGCTACTCTGCTCTTCGTGACAACCATATTGCAGTGGCGGCTATTAGATATTGCTTCTATCATTGCTGCTGGCAGTTGCTGAATTTTGGTTTATATACAAATTCTTTGCATATGGTGCTGCAAGACAGACAGAGCAGACACTTCAATGAAATAAATTTAATTGCAACACTCAGGTTAATGTTTAGAGGATCTGGAGCCTTGACTGAGGAGGCTCGGAGCAATGACTTACTGCAAAAACACTGAGCAACATCTGAATTTACAACAAGGACATTTCACTTTCTAATGTGGCAACATTCAAGTCTTCATTGCTGCTGTGATTAATCCTTGCTGTGTTTTTATAAATGCACTTGCTGCTGAGTAACAAGAGCATGCCCAACAAGGTTAACCCAATGGGGCAAGGTCAACCATTACAGCAGATGTTGCTATAATAACAACAACCCTGGTCTAAAACTCCTTGCGCTTTTAAGGCTCAATCCTGGAAGGTGCTAGACCTTCTGGTCCCAAACCAGTTAAGCATTGATTTCAGTGAATCTCCGGTACATAACTTTAACCACACTGACTTAGCTGCTTTGCTGGATTGGGACCAACACATTCAGCATCTTGCAGGATTGAGATCTTACTTTGCAAAGGATCATATGTATGTTCTTGTCATTTTCAATCAATCTCATTTGGTGCCCCAGCAATGGTCCTGCAACTTATTTTGGGTTCAGATGACACTGAAAAACTCCAGAGTGAACTTCAGGGAAAAGCTCATCAGTTTTACTTGATTTTCTTATAAAACCATCTGTTAACCCAGAGGTAGGCAACCCCTGGCATGTGTGCCAACAGTGGCACCCGAGCCCATTCAGAGCAGCATGTGGCCCCCTTGGCAGTACCACAGAAATTGCCACTCCTGCCACTGAAAGCCACTCTGGGAAGCTTCCTTTGGCTGCAGCCGGGACACAGGGGGTTCCCCTCATACCTATGCCTCCAGGTGACACAAAAATAAGCTGCCCGGAGTGGTTCCTCTCTGTAGGGTGATGCTCCCCAAAGGAGCCACTCCAGGCAGCTTCTTTCTGCAGCATGCCTGGGAACCCCTGAAAGGAGCCGCTTCTTTTCATGGCATGCCTGGGAGCCTCTATCCCTGGGCACACCGCCAAGACGAGCCACTCTGGGTGACTTCTTTCTGTGGCCTGCCTGGGAAGTGCTCCCACTCCAGCCATGACTCGATCCTCACCTGGTGCCAGTGGCCCCCTCTGCTGAATTTTCAGGCAGCCGCCACATTTTTTCAGCAGAGGGGGCCACTGGCACCAGGCAAGGGTCGAGGAGGGAAGGACTGGCACAGGGGTTGGCAAAGGTTGCTGACCCCTGTGTTAACCTGTGTCCTGCCACCTTCCCCCTGCCCCCTGGCCAAGAACTGGGCTTGACATCTTTTCAGAAGATTCTGGAGTCTTACTGAGGCTTTTGAGTGCACATGGTCTGAGCTCTGTAGCGTATACTAAACTAGTGTGATTTTCATGTAGTTTCTAGATTTGCTAAGAATGTCTTGCACCACTCTAGTTTTGGAAAGATGAACATTTGCACATTTTCAGAATTCCCTGTAGACTTGCACCCCTCATATATATTTTTATCTGGGATTCTATCTGGCTTCTCCTTTTATAGTACTCAGAATATTATCTTTGTGTCCCCCCACATAGTGTATTTTATACTTGGTAGGTACAAGCACCTGTCTGTGATCCTGAATGCTGTTAACAATGCACACATACACACTTTGGAATATGCAGGTGCAAAGCTGGCAGAAAGCACAGGTGCAGATTGTAACTCTTGCTTTCAGGTATTTGAACTGCTCAGTGTTGCACATGTATCGGGACTTTAAAAGTTGAGCTATATGCACCATGTTTGAAACTGCAATTTTGTGTTCACACAACAGAGACTTCGAGATGGAACTAAGACTTTACTGTCCGTTAAAGAAGAGGTAATAGAAAGACTCCATTCATGAAATACATGATGTAGTATTTTTGACTGAGAATGTTAGTAAAGAAAGGTTTAGAGTCAGCAGGTTTTTGGGTTGGTAGGCTTTAAAGCCTGAGTTCAAATGACCACAGTGAATCTGTAATAAAGTATTACCTCTTAGAACTGTTTAAATCTACCATGTATTACTGTTTCTAGCACTAAATTTCCAGTGATTTCAGCTACATCTCAAATAAATAGATTTGCAGAACAAAACTGTCAAGCAAATATGCTTTAATTAAATATAGCTATTTTAGGATTGATAATTTTTGTAACTTTTAATACCTCTAACTGACTTCCCTGGTAATCAGGACCTAGCATTAGGGGAAGAGTTGAAGGATTTTATTTAGAATATTTGAAGAAGTCCATTTGCTTCATTTTTCTTGTTCCCATTCCAGCTTTTGTGACTGAAAACCCATTGTCATAGGATTCGGGGACCCTTATATTTCACAAAGTTATTTTTTTAATTTGCTCACTCTTCTCTTTGATGAATTTATTTTTTGACCTGGAAGCTTTTGCAGTCTGAACTGTACAACAATATGACACAAAGGAGGACCTGCCAATAGCTTTCCAAGTAGCGTCCCATCATGACTGACTTCTAAGGGAAAATAATAGTGCTGGGAATACTGAGGCAGAATTTCTTTTGTTCTTTCATGGAGAAAAGTCAGTCACACCCATCATTTTATGAAACAATTTTTTCCTTAAGATATGTTTCAACTGTGTCAAAACTTATAGGAACATGATGACAAATGGGTAGAGATGGAGGTTTCTGGACATTCTATCATGTAGTGCTGAGGTGTCATTTGCTTTTCTGGTGATAGATTAGTGAAGGCAGAAGGATAATTTCAGCTCTAAAGGGCTACGTAAGAGGGGATACGAAACTGCTAACGGCCTAAAGGGAAACTGCCAGGGCAAGGCACCTGTCTGCTTTCCACAGCTAACCTCTTCCCCTCTGGTGGAACCCACCACGGAGAGCAATGGTACAAATGCCCCTTTGGCTCCCCTCAGCAACAGGGCCCCTTTCCCCCTTGTGTACAAGTGTTTGCACATTTCCAGAAGCAGAGGTGAGATCTAAGGACCTGCATCACAATTCTGGGAAGCAGAACAGGTTAATAAGAGTGACCCAGTTTCAGAAATACCCTGTACTATTTTAAAACAAAAGGTCATGAATTGAAATTGAAAACAAAGCTCTCCTTTGAGTAATTGCAAGAACTTTCCACAACTGGCATTTGCAATATTCTAGGGTACAAACTCCTCACATAAGATGAGTGTGAGACTAAGCCATGAACTGGACACGACTTCATGTCTCGAACCTGAAAACTGCTGGGGAAAAGGAGAGACTGCTAGCTACCTTTTTTTGGAACAGGGAAGAAAAGGAAGGGGGAGCCACTGTCTATAGGGGGATCGGTGTTTCCTGTATCTGCTAAGGCCAGGACCTGATGAGAATTAGTTTTTTATTTTCTGGCCCTTCCAGTTTATTGTGGAATGAGGTGGGGTGTGTGTGTGTGTGTGGGGGGGGGGGGCAAAAGGGTAACGTAAAAGGGAACCTGTTGTAAGGGATTTCAAGTTACTTGAGTATGATGTGATAGTTGTGAGAGAACAGCTCACTGAGACAAGAGGCTTCCCCCTAACATTGCTGTCTGGATTAGTGTGCTGGATTTTTTTTGTGTGTATTTCTAACTGGAATTGAGTTCCCCTCTCTCTCTCTCATAGCATTTCAGACTGACTTTGTGCATGAGAACCTGTTAGTATACAGGGGCATTGCTGGTTCCAGGCTTATGGGGCTCAAGCCCTGAGTCCCAGTGCCCAAGCTCTGGGTTTGTCACTGGCCTGCCTGCGGCAGCGGCACATGAATCCTGAGTCCCAGTGCACTGAGCTTCAGGTCTTTTCCCAGGCAAGCAGTGCTCCTTTTAGTCTATATATCCCAGCTGGGACTCACACTTCCCAGCTGCTTGGGTTGTGCTGGAATAATGTCGAATGGCCTTCTGGCACTCTGGAGGCATTGAGCTGAGGAGTAGAAGCACATTTCAGTACTTCTGATGTGGCCTCTAGCTCCAGAAGATGTCTTATCTTCTTCCAGAATAAGCCCAGAAGTGGAAGAGCAGGAGGAAACAAAGCACCATCTCTGCATGCTGCTTTTTCCATCTCTTCTGAGTCTAGTCTGGAGGAAGAGCCTCTAGAGGAGGTAGCTGAGTTTGAGAGCGTCTCTTGGGGTCCACTTGTGTTCCCGAGCTGCTATCTTTCCTTCTGGAAGGAGAAGACGGGTCTGGGGCATTCCAGCACTTCTCTTTTTAGGACTCAGGTACTGAATGTAGACATATCTTCCATGTTTGTATTTCCTACTCACACATTTCATGTTTCTCTGTTTTGGTTTTGTTTTGTTTGTAAAATATTCACACAAGGGACTTTCTTTGCATTTGTATTTTGTACACCATGTAGTTTCTAGCAGCATATGACTCTAATTTCATTGGGGGCTATGGGTGCTTCCATAACACAAAGAACAATAAAACTTAATACTACTAATCTTTCTTGTCATTTCTGTCTCCTCTTCTAAGTAAAAAGTTGAATTGCAAGATGGATGGAGGTCACTAGAACACTAATTTATCATTTATTAATAAAATGGGTATATATGATGGATTATTACTGGCCTTTTCTTATTTGTTTAAAATAGTTATAGGTGAAAGTCAAGAAGTTTTGCAGTGAAGGGGTTGATCCTCAGAGATGAATGCTATCAATCCAAATGAGAGAGGCTAAGCTTTTAGTAAGAGGTGATTACCTTTTCAGAATCAAGCCCTGAGTTTGGATAGTCACATTCCTCCACTCTACTTTAAAAAAACAAAAAAACAAAAAAACAAAAAACCTCTGCAAATAAGTAAATATATGTGCATGCACATGCACACAATCACTTATTTGGCTAATGAAAAATGCTGTATAACGAACTAAAAGTTGCAAGTGGAATATTGCAGATTCTGAAATTGCAATGGATTATTCTTCCCTAGAAGAGCAACTCACTAGCTAAGCCATTTGTAAACTTGGGTGCACCTCTGATTTTTTGTACTCTCTTGGGATACTGTGGTGATGGTGTTGCAGCATTTTCTTGATCATCAGGAACAGTCTGCAGTAAGTAATCAGCTGGATCTGGCATGGAATCTAGTGTGCTTGGTATAAAAGTTTCCCCCAAGAAGTTGTCAAGCTTAGGAGTTGTAACGGAAGTAATGTTTAATCGGAGAAATAAGTTCTACTGGAACACACTTGCACACTGGAAATTGTTGAGGCTGTAACAGATCCATACAGCATTTCTAATAGGTACCATCATATACATTAGTTTCACCACAAACAAAGAAGATATCTATTTCATTCTACAACTGCAGATATAAGTCCACACTAGGTCTCCTACTTGAAAAGAACTATAACAAATCTCATGTCCATCAATTTGCATAACTTGGAATTTGACTACACATGAGGCGCACTATAAGAAGGTAGCATGCCTCTTCTGGGTAATTGCATGTGGCATGTAACTGCAGACAAGAAAGAAATTACGTAATTTCTGCTAATGAGTCAAAATAGGCTTGTTAACTCTTAATGCATGCATAAGTATCTATACAAAGAGTTCTGCTTTTTGTAGTAGGATGGTATGGAGCAGAAAGTATGGGCTGACTGCCTTTGGAACTAGTAAAACAAACAAGAGTCCCATGGCACTTAAAGTCTAACACATTTATTTATTACATGAGCTTTCTTGGGAGAAACTTCAACTTCGTCAGACACTTTGAGGATAGGGTAACTTACAGAATGGGAGGAAATAAATGTAGGGAAGTGTAAGTCATGGGATCAGGTCCCACTGTAACAGCAAAGGCTATTCTCCACCATTGGAATCTTAACTGCTTGTCTCCCACAAAAGCTCATTCAATAAATAAATTTATTATTCTTTAAGTGCCACAGGACTCCTTGTTTGTGTTACTGAACTAGACTAAAATGGCTGCCCCTTTGGAATTTAGAAACTAGGAACCTCTAGAATTCTTTCAATCAGAATTAAGGTCCATTGTCACCCACCAACCATGCTGGTATGCCTGTTGGCTAAACAAGGTACGAAGATGTCCAGTGGTCTTTGTAGCTGCAGTAGAAATCATTCTGAAAACTTGTGACCTTTTCAAATGGATGTTGATTACAACCAAAATCATAACACCATAATGCTCTGGCGAAGTCAACGTGAATGTGTCCAAGGAGTCTGAGGCCACAACAATGGTGGAGACAATGTGGGGTAGGATCATGGTTTGTTTCCTGACATGTAGTGTAGAAATTTGCCTTTTCTCTTTGTCTTTGTCAGCCACTAAACATGACTTTCGGCTATGATCTTCATGCAATGGCAAAATGACCTTTGTGGAGAGCTGCCAAACCCTGAGGTTGAAGTTGTTTTGAAATGATCACTTGTATTGCCCATTAACATGCAACCTTGACTAAAAGATAATTCACACTAAAGTGACACACAATATGTAAACTGGAGATTCTTATGAATGAAATCTGTACATTGTAGTACCGTTCTCTTCACGAAAGCAAGCGCATTGTCCCTAATGGTTTCTTTGATGATATCTGTGCTAGTGATGGGGTAACCTCTCCGTCAATCTGAAAAAACATTTTGTTCAAATCTTTTTGGTTGCCAGGAGCAACAGCTGATGAGCATTGCTATACTGAATTCCTTTAATAGCCAAGTTCTGCCAACTAAGGGTGAATATTTTCTTTCAGTCACATAAAATGGTAAAATAACTGATTTATCTAAGTAAAGTTTCATCTGGAGTATCTGTCCCTTTTGGGACGAACTTTTCTCTAAGCACAAGTCTTCAAAACCATCAAGATTTCTTCCATAGGAGCTTGTGACAACATAGGGTGTTGGGTAGATGTAGAAATCAATGAAAGAGCAGTTTGAGTCTCAAACTCTATTCTTGAAGGAATTCCCTTGGTCAGGGGTGTGACCCAGATATATCTCTTACACCAGCATCTGGTAACACATGCCATGCTAGATCTTGATCAGAGTCAGTAGAGATGTTTTCTCTGTGCCCACCCCACCCTCCCAGCCACACACAAATTATACATTCCTAAGTATCATCCTCTTTTAGGTTCAGTCTTCACAGGTGTCCTCTTGGATGGATGGTTACTTTTTGTTGCTGGTCACTGGACAGCGCGACTCATCACAGTGATGTCTTCTCATCTTGTGCTTTCTGGAAATGACTGGGCACACCCAGCAATCCTTGGGATGTTTGTGCACAGTAATCACACGGAAATACCTTTCCATACTCCCTTGTTTCACCATTTGGGAAGCGAATGTCTTGGTTCACAGTAAATTCCAGAGAATGTGGTTTCCATGGCAATAGCTGATTCAACAACTTGCTTGAATATAAGCATTGATACAGTCAGTACCTTCCTCTGGTACAGGCCATTGTATATTCCAGAGACAAACTGGTCATGTGGGGCTTCACTCAACATTTGTCTAAACTGACAACTTCCTTGGAACAACAATAAACTATGCTACTGAATCTCTGCTTTCCTGATGTTGCTGACGGAACTGGTATCATTCTGTTACATCAGTCATAGGGTAGGAGAAAAATGTTCTTGCGTTTCTGCAGTCACTGCAGTGCACGTGGCAGTTCTGGGGACAGCTGGAAGCAGTAATCATGCTTCCACTTTACTGCTCTGCAGAAGGTCTGGACAGCAGCCTCTTAATTCTGTTCTTAACTTCTCACTCTATAGCTGACACGACCTGCAAAATGCCACACAGTTTTCCATCTTGTTTTTCTAGGTAAACTATTTTCCCCTTTTAATATTATTTGCTTACTGTTTCTTCTCCTTGTTCTGTCAGTGGGAGGACTGGATGCATGTGGGCTAGAAGATCTGCATCGCCATAGATTATATTTTGATCCAGTAGAGGAGTTGATACAGACCCAAAGAGAGCTGAATAAAACTCAGCTGTATGCTGTGTCAGTGGTTTTATTGTTCTGACAGCAAAACACAAACCAGTCAAAATGAGGCTTTTCACTGGGGATGGGTAGAGTACAGAGCTTAAACATTTAAAGAGGCAGGACCAGAGTCAGAATATATATTGTAGTACCTTGATTCTTTTTACTCCTTTGGGTCCCTTGGAGATTTGGTAACGGTATTGCTAACTCTTATGTCAGCCAAGCTGATTCATCCACCCCTACCTTGTTTAAAAACAAGTTACTATGAATAAACTAATACACAAGAAATTTCAATACACTGAATCATTTAGAATGTGAATGCTCTTTTGCTTATTTGCCTAATAAGAGATAACATAAAACTATAAACTGTTCTGCTTGAATGTGATTAATTTATTTCACTGTCTCTTATTTCAAAACATTCTAAATCATTCTACCTACAGGATGCTATGTCTAAATATCATTTATCTGAAAATTATTTGTGTGTATAGCAGTTTAGTAGCACTGAGGCATAGATGTATTTTTTACCAGAAAATGAGTAGTAAAGTCTATTTAACTGGTACTGGCAGATCTATTAGCCACCATTTACAGAACTGCTAACATAATATATTAATTGTTCTCACAAATGAGTCCATCCTAGTGGATGAGGGAGGCACATTGTGTGTTGCAGATTTTGCTGGTTGTTCATGCTACCTGCTGAGTTCAGATCACAGTATACACCTGATGCTAGATTGAGGCCTACACAAATTTTACTCTTCTTCCAACCAAAGGAGGTCAAATTTTCTGCAGCACATCACGGAAAGATTGTTGCCCTATCAAATTCCTTTTCCTTTAATTTCTCCTGTTCCTCCTCCCCACTTTTTCTTGAACTATTCAGTTGACTATTAATCAATCTAAAGTCCAATCCAAATCCGTTAAGTTCATGGAAATCTTTCCAATCACTTAAAAGAGCATTCAATCAAGCATTCATTATCTTTAAAAATTGCCCATTCATCTTCACAGAATTAGGGACGTTCTCTTCTAATAGTATTTATGGTTAGTCATACCAAAAGCCCTGTGAGTGTGCACTTTGAACATGGACATCAACCAGCTTCAACAAGGCCATTTTTAAGGCTTTGTCTGTCCTATGTTCCTACATCTTCTTTGTAGGCCTGGTACTTCACATACACCACATTATGTAGGCCTGGGACTTAACTCACCCCCATATTCAATCAGCCTTGAGTGAAAGTCAGGGATTTCACCACTAAAATTAAGAAAAAGTGCTCTGCTATATCTAAAGCACTCCTAGCTAAGGAATGCCCTTAACAAGAATTATAATGCCAACTGCTGTGAAGTAGAAACACCAGGTGCTGGAAAGCCTAGGAAGGATACAGAGGAGCCCAGCAAAGGCTAAAATAGATAAGATAAGCTCTGTCCAATGAATTTGTGCTGACCACCTGCACAAACAGAGAAGTTCATAAATAAATTACAATTTGGGCATAAGAAATAAAATAGAAAAAAGACAACTGTAGGGATGAGAAAACATAGGTGCCAGTTAATGATTGGTTAAATTTTGTTACCTACGGTATTGAATAAAGTGATATGTAAAACTAGCTATCTTCTTTAATTTACTAAACATATGTAAATATGTAGGTATAAATATGGAAAAGAATGCTTTTGAGGAAAACATTGCTGGACTGCAGTTCAGCATCAAGCTGCTAGAACTCTTAAGCTTCTACATGATTGTGATATGTATCCCTAGATGAGTGGATCTTGACTGGCCATCAGGTGAAATTGTCTACATATTGCAAGTAGTTAGTGTAACATATTTGCTTGTCATTATATAGTCTGTATGTGTAGCTAATAAATAGATGTTTAGAATCCAGTTGTGAAAGACTCTTTCAATGGGAAAAGATCCTGTGGACTCAAATTGACCAGGATTTTCCTTGAGCAGTGTGGGTAAGGTAGGGTGTCTTACACCCTGAGCCCTCGGTAAGGAAAAGTTGGGGATACCTGAATTAACCAGCTCATACCTTTAGCTCTAGGTAGGGTATAGGTGGGATTCTCTAGATTTTTGCAGGTAACATCCTCTCGTTCATTACTCAGGCTCATTGCTAGCAAGCAGAATACTAAATAGAGAACAAATATCCATTCTTATACAAATAGTGAATATTGCAAGTCACAATCAACAGTGGAATGTTTTAACCTCCTGTCTCTTCCATTGGTGGCTTCTCTGCTCATGCTACAAAAACGTTCACATTTTTCAGGAATTTTGTTATATGATGGAAAACTTTTACTGAGTAATGACTCAGCTTAAGGTGAATCAGGACTAAAAGAGCCAAGACAGCTATGCACCATAGGAAAACCTGATAATGACCAATGATGACCAAATTCTAGCCACACTGAGTGATATTTCACTTCATATATAGTCCTACTGACCTTAGTCTCAATATGAATAAATCTGGTCGAATGTGGTCCGTAACTGGAGCCAATGAGAAAATGGAAAAGAGAAATTTGCACATTTAGTAACTGGAAGAAGACATTTCTTAATGTGTTTGACTATTATTTACATGTCTGCGTAACTGCTTGATTAACGAGGAATTTCACAGATAAAAATGTGTTAATCAGTTGATGGGAAAATATATATCTATCTAATATATATGTAATATATCAGATATTCTCCCATATCTATATCTATATTAATATATATATCTATAACTCTCTCTATATAAAATAAAATAAATTATTCAAGAACATTATTTGACTTGCTGTACACATTAGCCAGTCCAACTGTGACACAGATAACATGAGAGGGTAGCTTATTGTAGTGTCATGGGAATGACACACAACACTCAGGTAACTATGCCAAAATTTCCTACTCACAGGAGGAAATATAGGTTATGAATGTGAAGAAAAGAGAACAGAGAGAAAATCTTTGGGGCAAGGATTATCTCTATGTATTTGTTGAACGTTCAGTACATAGATTTTAAGACTAAAGAGAAAAATTAGATCATCTAGTCAGACTTTCTGTATATCTCAGGCCACAGAATTTCATCCAGTTCATAGAATCATAGAATCATAGGGTTGGAAGGGACCCCACGAGGTCATCTAGTCCAACCCCCTGCCAAAAAAAGCAGGACCACTCCCATTAGATCATCCCAGTCAGTGTTTTGTCCAGCTGGGACTTGAACACCTCCAGAGATGGAGATTCCACCACCTCCCTAGGCAACTTATTCCACTGCTTCACCACTCGCCTAGTAAGGAAGTTTTTCCTAATATCCAGCCTGGACCGCCCCAGCTGTAACTTGAAACCATTGCTTCTCGTTCTGCCCTCTGTTACTACCGAGAACAGTCGAGCTCCCTCCTCCTTGGAGCAACCCTTCAAGTAGTTGAAGGTTGCTATCAAATCCCCCCTCAGTCTTCTCTTCTGCAGGCTAAATAAGCCTAGTTCCTTCAGTCTTTCTTCATAGGGCTTGTGCTCCAGCCCTTTGATCATTTTGGTTGCCCTCCTCTGAACTCTCTCTAATTTGTCCATGTCCTTTTTGTAGTGGGGAGCCCAAAACTGGACACAGTATTCCAGATGTGGCCTCACTAGTGCAGAATAGAGGGGAATGATCACATCCCTTGATCTGCTGGTAACACTTCTTCTGATGCAGCCCAGTATGCCATTGGCCTTTTTGGCAGCAAGAGCACACTGCTGACTCATATCCAGCTTCCCATCCACCATGACTCCCAGGTCCTTTTCTCCAGTGCTGCTATTTAGCTGATCACTCCCCAGCCTGTAGCAGTACATGGGGTTTTTTCGTCCCAAGTGCAGGATTTTACACTTATCCTTGTTGAACCTCATGAGATTCCTCTTGGCCCACTGCTCCAGTTTGTCTAGGTCTCCCTGAATCCTGTCTCTGCCCTCTAGGGTGTCTACCGTTCCCCCCAGTTTGGTATCATCTGCAAACTTACTAAGTGTGCAATCTATCCCATCATCCAGATCATTAATGAAAACATTGAACAGAACTGGCCCCAGGACCGACCCCTGGGGCACACCACTTGTTACTGCCTGCCAACTTGACATGGAGCCATTGATTCCTACACGCTGAAACCGTTGTTCTAGCCAGTTTTCTATCCACCTTACAGTCCATGCATCTAACCCATACTTCCTTAATTTGCCAATGAGAATGCTGTGGGAAACCGTATCAAAAGCCTTGCTAAAGTCAAGGTATATGACATCAACGGCTCTTCCCGCATCCACAAATCCAGTCATCTCATCATAGAAGGCGATGAGGTTGGTCAGGCATGATTTACCCTTGGTAAATCCATGCTGACTATTCCTGATTACTCTATTTTCCTCCAAGTGTTTCAGGATGGATTCTTTGAGAAGCTGCTCCATGATTTTTCCAGGGATTGAGGTGAGGCTGACAGGTCTGTAATTCCCTGGATCGTCCTTTTTGCCTTTCTTGAAAATAGGTACTATATTTGCTTTTTTCCAGTCCTCTGGCACCTCCCCCGTTCGCCACGAGTTTTCAAAGATTATGGCCAACGGTACTGCTATCTCATCAGCCAGCTCCCTCAGCACCCTCGGATGCAGTTCATCCGGCCCCATGGACTTGTGCACATCTAGTTTCTTGAAGCAGTCCCTAACCTGACCTACTGTCACCAAGGGCCTCTCTTCTTCTCCCCAGTGCCCCGTACCTAGTGTAGTGGGCTGGGAGCTGACCTTGCTTGTGAAAACTGAAGTAAAAAAAGCATTGAGCACTTCAGCTTTTTCCTCATCCTCTGTCATGAGGATGCCTGCCCCATTCAGTAAGGGACCTACACCATCCCTGATCCTCTTCTTGTTATTGATATACTTGTAGAACCCCTTCCTGTTATCCTTCACATCCCTTGATAGTCGCAACTCCATTTGTCCTTTGGCCTTTCTGATTTTATCCCTGCAGTCCCGAGCAATGTCTTTATATGCCTCCTTAGTCATCTGTCCTAGCTTCCACTTCCTGTAAGCGTCCTTTTTATGCTTCAGCTCAGTGCAGAGCTCTCTGTTAAGCCACAGTGGGCGCCTTCCACATTTGCTGTGCTTTCTCCTTATCGGAATTGTATCTTCCTGTGCCCTTAGCAGGGTTTCTTTAAAATGCACCCAACTCTCTTGGACACCTTTCCCCTTCAGATCAGCCTCCCAAGGGATCCTGCCCATCAGTTCCCTGAGGGAGACAAAATCTGCTTTTCTGAAGTCCAGGGTCTGTGTTTTGCTTCTTTCCTTCTTTCCTTTAATCATCAACTTGAACTCAATCATTTCATGGTCACTGCTACCCAGGCTGCCATTGACCTCTACTTCCCTGATAAATTCTTCTCTATTTGTGAGCAGCAGATCGAGAGGCGCAAGGCCCCTTGTTGGTTGCTCCAGCATTTGTACCAGGAAGTTGTCCTCAACACTCTCCAGAAACTTCCTGGATTGCCTGTGCACTGCTGTATTGGCCTCCCAGCAGATGTCAGGGTAATTGAAGTCCCCCATGAGAACCAGGGCCTGTGCTCTAGAAACTTCTGTTAGTTGTACACAGAATGCCTCATCCACTTCCTCCTTCTGATCTGGTGGTCTGTAGCAGACACCTACCACAACATCCCCCTTGTTGCTCTCCCCTCTAAACTTAACCCACAGACTTTCAACTGGCTTGTTTCCACTTTCATAATGAAGCTCTGAGCAGTCATAGAGCTCCTTTACATATAGTGCTACTCCTCCCCCTTTCCTTCCCTGCTTGTCCTTCCTGAACAGTCTATACCCATCTATTGCAGAGCTCCAGTCATGCAAACTATTCCACCACGTCTCTGTTATCCCAATCATGTCATAGTTCTTTGTCTGCGCTAGTGCTACCAATTCCTCCTGCTTGTTTCCCAGGCTCCTTGCATTTGTGTATAGGCACCTAAGATACCCAGCTGATTGCCCTCCTTTCCCATTTTGACATTCAATTCTATTGTATCTACCTCCCTGGATTTTCTTTTGGTGTTGACCTCCCCCACCTGCCTCAGGCATTAGGGCTTCATTAGAGCATCTAAGAAAGTTATTTGATTCCCCCCGCATGTTCCAATTATCCTCTCTTCTATCCCTGTAGTTACAGTCCCGGTACCCCCCAAGTTCCATCCCATCCCCCTGGTCTCCCACATAGTCACTTACCTGTGGGCTTTGGTCTCCTTCCCCCTTCAGACCTAGTTTAAAGCCCTCCTCACTAGGTCAGCCAGTCTGCGTCCAAATACACTCTTCCCCTTCCTCGAAAGATGGAGTCCATCTCTGCCTAGCAGTCCTTCTTACTCCTGTATTAGGCTTTAGTTACAGGCATAAGTTACTAGGCTCATCTTCCTGTAAGGCATCTGGTCTTGATTTGAAAACAAGAACATAACAGGGTCTGAGACAGGGTATGCCCATCACTGGCCCTGCAAGAACTGAATTGAGCAATGAGGGCAAACCTGTGGAACAATGCCATTGCTCAGGAATTGTTATATACATGATAGCACGTGAAAGCTGAATATTTTTTTTCTGAGTACAATAAATATTATACCAACTGAACAAATCAAATACAACACAATCCTTTACTCCACAAATGTTTTTGTGAATATGGTAAAGCTTTGTAGTTTGGAAGGTGTGGCTGAACTTGTTTTCAAGCATTACCTTGTTGTGCTGTACACATACAAATGCTAATGTTAAATTTGCAACAGGGCTTACCTTGAATGTTCACATTTATGAGGGTTTTTTTTTTAATTACATTGTCACTATTTAACACAGGGAAATGAGACATTAGTTTCACATGCATCTCTTCTATAGAGACTTATCAGTGACTCTATAGGTGCTGATATGATGCTTAATTACTATAATATAATATATTTCACTATGTTCATGTCTCCCTCACCGAGAAGGATCAATGTAAATAGTTACTTGTATTTCTTCTCCCATTGTTATAATAGCTGATGTATGTAGGTTCCCCCATCTTCAAAGCATCTGATGAAGTGGGATTTTCTCCCACAAATGCTCATGTGATAAATAAATTTGTTAGTCTTTAAGTGCCATGCGATTCCTTCTTTGTCTTATTAGGCTTTGTCTATATAGGAAATGTTTTTGGTATAACCTATAAAATGTGACTTTATACAGATATCGCTATAGATATACCAGTATAATGCCTTGCATAGACACTCTTATTCCATTATGCATCTGTAAATACACTTTACGAAGGATGGTTTTGGGTCAGTGACTGGGACGTGAGTGGTCATGCCAAGTGTTTGGAGCAGAAGTTCTTTGCTAGGAGTAGGAGCCAGAGTCAGAGACCAGACATCAGAGCTGAGGATCAGAGCCAAAGTCATAAATCAGAGCCCTGGGTCAGGAGCTGGTTTATCTGGAGTGAGGAAAGGAAGGGAAAGGCTGGGTTTGCAGCAGGAGATATTACAGCCCACAGGCAAAAGTTTTAAGTAGCCACTGACTTATCCAACTAATCAGGTGATGTGGCCAATTGGGCAGCCTACTTCATTGCTGTGTAGACTTCTTGGCTCAGGATCCAGAGCTCTTGAACCTTGCTGGGTTCCAGAAATCTCTGCAGCAAAGCAACAATACCACAGCCTGAGCCTTGTGAGCCCAAGTCAGCTGGCATGGCCCAGACATGGGTTTTTCTTTGCTGTGTAAATGTACCCAGATGGATTGAGTGGCCAAGCTGAGAATAGAACAAAGGTCTTTTGTCTCCCCAAACAGTTTCCTGGTTTCCAGTCCACAATGGTAGTCATCAGGCCCTTTGCTTTCTATCTGTCTGTCCATCCAGTCAGATAGTTCGGTGTTTATACGGGTTCCATCACTAGCACATGGGCACAAACCAAACTTCTGGATTCAGATACCCAGACTGTTAAAAGTTCACACCAGATTGCATCCTTTTCAGTTGGGTCCCACTCTGCTCCTAGACTGTGAGACCCCATCCGACCCAATGTTTTCCTCCAAGATGTAATGTTGAAATTTGCCTCACTCCTAATATGGGTACAATTGAACAAAAGGTTCCAGAATTCAAACTAAAGTTGCACAGAAGCTGGAAAAAAGGGATTTAGTGAGAATGGGAAAAGTAGGAATTGGCAGGTTTGGGGGATCCTTAGACATAACCACAGGAGACCTGGAATGCTAAACACTCTTATCTATCCAGTCTTTGTAGCCATTGGATTTTGTCTGCAGTTCTCAATTATGAGTAAATTTATGCTTTTTTTACCTTGAAATCCAACAAGGAGACAAGAGAGAGAGAGATGGTTTGATTTATGGCATGTAAATAGCACAACAATTGAACAAGCACATTCCAAACTTAAAGTTATTTTTAACTTGTCCAGCTATTGGCATAGTAAACATGTATAAATTGGAGAGAAGTAATGCTCCAAGTTTAAGGGCCAAGCTAATTATCTATACCTCTGTACAGCAAGTTGTGGCCCAAGTGAAAGCAAAACAAACCCAAAAAACAAACAAACAAACAAACAAAAAAAACAACCGTGGAAGAGACCATGATTTAATATGCTCTTCGGAGAGTTGCATTTGAGAGGATTGATGGAGGGGAGAAGTCAACATAAGCTCCTTATCCTTGAAAGAGGAATACTTCATGATAGGGATGAAATCACTGCTGGACTTCTTTCTATTTCTTTAAGCTCTTGCCAAATACTGGATACCTGGAGGGCAAGAACATGCAGTTAAGGTGAACCAGAGAGATGCAATGCATGAGAATACTAGAACACTTACTGGCCTAGATCCCAGCCTTTTATACTGAGCTAGAATGAGCTGAAAAGATCAACAGTACAATGAACCAAAATCTTTTTATCCTTTCATGGGTTTCTCTGTAGGAGCAAAAGTAACAAATTTTGATTCATTCTAGTACTATTCACAATGAGATTGCCAAATAGGCTGAAACAACATTCAACCCATCAGACTGATCAATTTTTGTTTGACTGCTTCACAAACTACACTGACAGACTTGTTCTTACTGAAGTTTGGAATAATTTCCAGGGAAGCTATTGAACAACTGAGCCTGATTCTGCTTGGATGCAGCTTTTAAGCTTGTATAACTCCACTGCCTTCTATGGAGGTACCCTGTTTTACACTGTTGTTACTGAAATCAGAGCATGCCTTAAGATTTTCTTTCATTTAGGGTTTTAGCACTTGCTCATGTTTAGGCAGAAGCATAGTTCTTATGCACTCAAACTCCACAATGTGGAACATTTTATTTTTCATTCCTATTGGGTCAAATACTCATCTAATGTAAATAATCATTGTAGCTCCATTAACTCAATGGAGTTGAAGATCTGGTCGTATAATTCCCTGCATAGATTTAATGATCTAAACCGGTGTTTCCTAAACTAATTTGGCCACAGAACACTTTTGGGCTTGGACTATATTGACAGAACACATACATGCTGATCCAGAGGGGTGGAGTGGGGGTTTGAAACTGAAAAATTGCCACATGTATTGCTGCACGTATTGCTCAAAAGTTAACTTAAGAGTTGTGTTTTGGCACAAGTTGCTTAATAACAGCTATACTGTTATGAATGTGTTGTACCTACAATCTAAATACTATTCAAATCCCTTAGTATTTTTGATACACACATAATTTCATATTTAATATTTTAGAAGGAAAAATGTCATTAGCACTGAAATTTTTTCAGGGAATGCCTATTTATATTGCTCTGTGGAACACACTTTGGGAAATGCTGATCTAAATTAAAATCTAGGAATTCATTGGTAAACCCAAGAAATGTATGGCTTACCATTAAGGTAAGGGAATAAAGCAAGAAGACAAAATTGCAGAAAATAAATGATTTTCAAATAATTATGCTAGATTTGTCTACAACTTATCTACCTTTGAGAAAGAGATGAAAACAACTCTGGCAGAGGACACCAGTCCTTAACTGTTAGTGGTGAAACTCCAGGGTTCCCTGTTTCTAATTCTCCTCTGCATAGGACTACCTGTTGCTGTTGCCTGACTCTGATCTTCTGACGTTCTGACCCAGCCTGCCTTCTGACACACAGCTAATGGTTTGTTTCAGACTCTGATCTCCTCTGCCTGCCTCCTGAAACCTGAATCTAGGTCTTCCCTCTGGCCTGCCTTATTCTACTGTTCTGGTATCCAGACACAGCCTGACTTCTGCTTTGACTACAGGTCAAATGACCTATGTCCCAGCCCATGATGCTCAGCATGGAAGTTCTCTTCACAATATACAAGGAAGATAACTGAAAGGACTTCTGAGGCATTTCGAACTCTTAAGACGGTAAGTTCCTTGCGTAAGGACCATGTCTTCTGTTTCATAAAGCTTCTGTACCATGTTGACGTTCAGTTAAGTATAATAAATTAACAATAAATATCGGAGGGATAACTACAGTGTCAGTATGGATTGGAACATTCTTACCCGATAATTTAGTCATATTTCTTTTCTTTTAGCCATATTGCTTTGAAACTGATAAAGTTTCCAATTATTTCCATGGGGTCTGTAAAATTATTTAAAAATCTGTCTTTAAAATGCACTGTGTGATAAACAATTTTCTCACTGTATAACGCTAAGGTAAATGTAAATGTAATGCAATGCAATGTTAAATGCTGTGGCAGTCAAGGGAAAACACATTTGTGTGGTTTTCTAATGGTTTATTTTGAATATGTAAAACCCCAATGAAGGCTGGTTTTGCCTGATATTCAAGGAAAGCAGATAGAAAAGTATATCACTTCTGTAAGTCTAATCTGGCCTGCAGTATTGGAATTATGTCTCAGATGATGATGGAGGGGAAAGACGACACTAACAGTAAGAAAATAGAGCACAAAATAGTGTCAGATAATTCCATTTTTTGTCTGTGGTAAATGTCTAAGTTCACCTTTTATTTGATTGACTCTGTAAACCACCTGCTTCTGATAAGACTGTATGAATCCAATATCACTATAATTTCTCCAGATTACATGATAGCAGTAAACCGGCAAGCAAATGTCACTATGAGGTTGCACATTGGGAGCAGGAGCTACACCCATTTTACCCTAATGCTCCATAACCCCAGTAAACAGACAGGATTTTGAGATACTATGACAACAGGATAACTGTAAGTTTTAATTAAGGGGAAAACGTTAAACTCCAGAGAGTTATCGGGCATGAACAGGGATTTAAATGGGACCACATCTTGAGGGCACTTTTAAACACCAGTCCCCCCACCTAGTGGGCTTCCTTGTCTCTCCCAGCCATGAGGCCACCATTGCCTCCCGGTCCCCTAGCACCCTAGGCCCTGCTGCCTTTCCCACTCCCATTGTCCCAAGCTCCCTTCTGTGCACCTGTGACAGGCTGCTCCCCAGATCCAGTCTGGTGTGCCACTCTGACCCTCCCCCCCCATTCCCACTCCTGAACCCAACTCACCCCACTTTGCCAGCTGATCACTCACTCCTGAGTCAGTTCACTCCAGCCTCTCAGGTGCAATTAGTCCCAAGCAGCAGGTGTGTGCGCCCTCTGGCTGCTTGAGGGCCGGTCCCCAAACGAGCAACCTCAGCCCTAGTTGGGACCCACTCCCAATCACCATACACTTAAGTCTGTCTATTTAACAAAGAAATGGATTATGCCCAGCCTTCCTCACTCATACCCTCTAAAGACCACACCACTTTAGATGAAACAACCACTAGTTTATTGATCAGGTTACAAATCTAAGTGAGAAAACGGCGAATCAAGGCAGAATCATAATATAAATGAGTGAGGAGTGACCACAAGGAAATAAAAGGTAAAACATGCATGCTAATCTAATATCTTTACCAAAACTGACCTAATAGTCCAAGTTTATGCTCAATGTGTTAGGCTGTCAGATGTTTATACAGCCAGTCTCTGCCTGAGACCAGGCATGGCCCAGATCTTGCTTGAAGTTGTTTCAAGATGGAGATTCCCAGGCAAAAAGCCTCAGATCCTCCCACCTGTCTGTCTCTATTTCTAAATTCCCTTGAACCTTCCCTTTTCAGGCTGAGGTGCTCTCCTTTTCTGGTCTGAGCTAGGGACCTCAATTAGCATATCTTTGTTGCCTCCTCCAGGTACTTGCTTGTTCACAGCTGTGGCTATTTACATCCTGCTGGAAGAGAGTTCCCATTCGTCTCCAAACCCCCTGAGCCATGAACAACATGTTACACCTCTGTGCACATGCATTAAACTACAGGAAACGTGATACCATAGTAATCATGTAGAACACATTGTGAGTATCCATAAAGAAAACTCGTATGGCATAATTGCCATAAAAACATACAATCACAGTGCATAAGTGAACAGAAAAATCATACAGATCATAACCTGGGGTGCACAGATGTGCATCCCATGACAGCACCCCATGCAGACTCCAGGCACCTATTGGGGCTGCCTTAGGGGACAGGAAAGGAGTCTGCAGGCTTCCCAGTGCCCCTCTGGCAGAATCATGTTGCCTCTCTAGCTTCCCAGCTTTACCATCTAGTACAGTGCCCTTCCTAGGTGCACACATTCAGGTGCATGCAACCTGTCTCCCACCCTGGCAGAAAAGGGATGACAGATTCAGGGGAGGGAATCCTGGGGTAAAGAGCCAGGACACAAGCAGGGGGTAGAGGTGAAGAGGTTGTGGCTGCTTGCCCACCCTTATCATTATTCACATCAACATTTCATTAGATGAACTAATGAATTCTAGAGCAGGTTGAAACATGTACAGTAACTTAGCCACTGACCTATGAAGACTAAGGCTCATCAAAAGGCTGTGCTAAAGTTCAAGACTCTTTCCAGTGAACCTAGTCTTTCATGGATTTTTTGTTTTTTGCATTGAAATGATGCAGAATTCACAGCACCACATAGTTTTTAGGCAAAAGTGTGACCAGTTAGTTAATCCTCCTCTTGTAAATATTCCATCTGAGAATACAAAGAGCAAATTAAAAAAGAGGCTAGCATGGCAAATGGAATGCCAATTTAACTCCAGCCTTAGCTACTCAGAAATCTGTTTTTTATTTTATTTTATTTTATTTCCTTAAAACACGGAATAATTTTTTATTGGCCACTATATGAGGATTTGGACTAGTTATGACAATTTACATTTCTTTTTAATTGTGCAGAAAAAATATATAACTGAGGCTTACCAGTAAATCTGACCATGGAAAAGGGCTTTCATGAAAAAGGTAAGAGATTCTATTAATGTATTAATTTTATATGTAACACTACCAAGGATGAGAAAATTGAAGGAAAGTGCATGTATTTGGTTTGTGAAAAAGCTCAAAAAGAGACTTTTAATAGAAAAATCAAGAAAGGGGAACTCTCATTAAAAATACTTAGTGCAAAATCCTGGCCTTGTTAAATCAAAGGCAAAATTAATAACTGACTTCAAAGGTCTCAGCATTTTGGTCTTATTGTGGCAGGGAACAGCTATGCTAGGTGTGGAATGTATTCCATTCTCACTGATGCCAGTGGGGGCTGAGGATATTCAGCGCTCAGGAAAAGTGCTCAGCACCTTGCTGTACTATACTTTTAATATGTAATTTTAGTGGCATGAAAGGAAAAAGCTTGTGAAAGAATTAAAATTTTAAAATAGCTCCTGTGGATTATGATTGTTAATACTTATGGGATGTGTGCTTGAAAAGCTCTGGAGCTGCATATATTAAAAGGAAAACAATAAAACCATTTAGCAAACATACCTTCTGGCACTTTGTGAAATGTTAGCACTTTATTTCATAACTATCACATTTATGAATAGATATTAAGACCTGGAGGGAGCACTGTGGTCATCTAGTCTGGCCTCTTGCATAATGCAGGCCATAGAATTTCACACACTGGGCTACATTATCCCACTTTTATGTTCATCTCAATGGGTGCAGCTCAGTGTATCTCTTTTCTTGTGGATTTTTGCTTGGAAATGTGTCATCAAGGACTATAGTCAAGTGCACAAATATGCATGATGGTCCTGATCCTTCATAACATTTAAGAATATACCTAACTTTAAATGTATGGGTAGTTCCAATGACTTCACTACTTGTGGATTTTAAGTTAGGCAGAGGCTAGGTACCCACATAATTGATCACCATTTAACAACTGGCCCTTGATAACTATGGGAACTCAGTAAAGAAATCAGGTGGGACCAAAAAAGCTTAGCCAAAGGCAATGTACATTCTCTGTTTCCTGTTCTATGACCATTGCTAACAAAATACATCTTCCAGACTTTTATTATTTGTGTCCATTCGTCTATAAAAAAGAAAAAAAGTGGTGTTCTTCAGTGTCCCCTCCTGAATGAAATTATAATTCAATTTCACTTAGACTTTCAGTATATAGAACCACAGGTGTTGAGATGGTATGTGTTTGGTACACATTTATCCCCTTTTATGTTGTCTACTAGCATCTGAGGTTATTTCACCGGAGCATGCTATTATTTGGACCTGTTCCACAGATGATTGGATTGTCAGTATTTCAGTGCAGGAGATTTGTAATACCAAAAAAGAAAGGAATAAAAAGGAAGAAAAACAAACAAAAAAAATGTGGATTCCTACAGAGCTATGTAATCAAATGTATTTTTCCTTTTGCAAATATTCAACAGGAAGGAAATAATGCTCTTGGAGTTTCCATTGTTTTAGATTATTATTCTCTATTGGTAGGTGTCTAATAAAAACTTAAAAGCAGACTGAAATAAAATCCTGCATCTAGTTTATTTTTTCCCTACTGTGACTCATTGCTTATTTCTCTTCAGTATTTTCATTCCCTTTCACATGTCCTGCTGGGGCAATTTTTTTCTTAAATAAAACAGTTGAATTTTCTTCTTTCATGTATGAAAAGGAAAGATAGAGCCAGTTCTGATCTCAGTTACATTGGAGTAACCAAGAGGTAGCTCCATTCAGTGTAGTTACTTGCTGGGTTCAGCAGCGTAAAAGAGCTGAATCCAGTCCATAATGTATCCTATGGGTCTTGCAACTGGCCAGCATTCTGAAAATCAGCAGAGTTGGACAGATGCTTTGAGTCTGTTGGGGGAAGAATACGAAAGCTGCTAGTCTCAAATCTGCAGCCTACGGTGTAATTTGCCATCGGGAGATGCTGAGAATGTGGCCAGAATCAATTGCTTAGATGACGATAACAGAGAAGGATAAAGGAGAGTCATGAGCATGATAGGAAACAGCCCAAGGAATCGCCATCTGTTTGTTTTGGGACAAAGGGTGGGAAGGGAGGCTGAGTGACAAGTGATATAGGCACAAGGCAAGGCAGCAGAATTTAAGTAATTCCAAACAAAATATGATTTTGATTCTACAGTATTAACAGCAGTCCACATTACCCACAAGCGAATGAACAGGCTGAGACAACTATTCAGACAGTCAGGAAGTCCTGCAAAGGGAGGTCTATTCCTCGCTCTTCTGATTTCCAGATCCACATCGATAGCATCTACTAGACATTGTTCAGCATAATTCCTGATGGAAAGAGCACCCAGAGCTGCTTTTCCAACTTTGGAAAATAACTTATCTCAAAAGTGGCCAGGCATGAAAAGAGGAGCCAAATCAGCCCAAAAGCTGGAGAGGAAAAGAAACCCCAACCAACCAACCAACCAACCAACCAACCAACCAACCAACCAAACAACAAAAAACTTACAGATGTTTTTGTAACAGCTGTCACTCAGTTTAGAACCTGGAGACCATATTCATGTTTATCTAGATGGAGAACTCCATCTGTGGAAAAGAGAAATAATTCATTGCTCTGATTGTACATCCTCAGGACTGAGAGTGGAGAGTTTAACAGAGACCCTTGACAGTTATAAGTTTGTTCCTCAAATAATCAACAAATCGAACTCTACAGATGAAAGATGCAGGCAAAGACTCAAAGATTCCAAGTCAACCACAGCCAGTCATTTCAACTAACAGGCAGACAGATGACCAACTTGTTATGCATTTTGCTCATTTCATGAAAAAATCAGTACAGTTCAGAGATACTTGACAAATTAAAGATAGTGTGATAGTGAACATTTTGTAAATGATAGGAATGGAGACCATAAAGGAGAAAATGGAGTGGAATAAACAAGGAGCCTGGTGGCACTTTTAAAGACTAAACAAATTTATTTATTGCATGAGCTTTAGTAGGAAAAAAATCCCACTTCATTAGACACTTGAAGATGGAGAGCTTACAGAATGGGAACACTTTTCATGTGATAAATTTGTTAGTCTTAAGTGCCACCAGATGCATTGGAATAGTTTGGTCTTGTGCCCTTAATACCGTTTCTTTGAAAAACTGCCAACTGTCTCCAGTTGTTTTTCCTCTCAGACATGCTTCCCATGAGATCCTATATGCCAACTCCCTGAGGTTGCTAAAGTGTGCCTTCTAGAAATCCCTCATCTTTATTTTGGTTTTCTCTCTTCTACCTTTCCTTAGAATCATGAACTCTACCATTTAATGATCACTTTCACCTAAGTTACCTTCCATTTTTCATGCAATAAATAAATTTTATTGGTCTTTAAAAGTGCCACCAGACTCTTTGTTTGCTTTGCTGAATCAGACTAACCTGGCTACCCTCTGGAACTTGGAATGGACTAGTAAACTATGTTATACTCTTCAGCCACTAGATGGTGCCAGATACGACATACGTCACTTACGCTCACAACAGCCATTCTCGGTAGTGCGTTAAACTATCTGAGGAAAGACACATCTCTAATACCACTCTATAACAGAATCTAGGTAGCCAGTCCGTATATGGTACAAGAGTCTGAAATGCTTTTAGCAGCCACCAGATGCAGGAAGTGCATGACACCCAGCATGAACAAGAGGATCAAAATTTGCTCCTGTTGGACTACCGTTGCAGGAAGTGCTCACCACCACAAGACAGGATTTTATGATCACTGCACTGTATTTCACCACTTGAGAAAAATGCAGCTAAAACCCCAATAATTTTTTAAAAAAGGTTATTGCTTATTTTAGGATGAAAGGAGGAAGAGAGGTGAAAAGGAGCAGGGAGGCTGCACCTGTGGGTCTTTCTGAGAACATCACAAAATTTTGAACCAGAGCCAAAGCTGTGGCCTAGGAGCAACACCCTGTTCATTTCAGTAGAATTACATGTGGAATGAGGTGCTACCTATTGTGAACAAATGCTGTAGATGCTAATATTAAATTTACACCTACCCACATCCTCAGAACACACACGCACATACGCCAAGGCCAATAATAGATCAGAGGTGACTTTTAGATGGAAAAAGAATTAGATAAAGCTTTCCTCAGGTTTGAACATCAAAATCAGTACTAGTTTACCTTTTAATTACCATTGCTGTAGGACCTCAACTGGTATCTAGCTGAAGCAAGACAGGCTTTTTGGGATGACAGATCTCTGGTCCTTTTTTCTTTCTCTTTGAGTCTCATACAATTTTTTTTAACAGTATGCAATGAACTTTTGCGGAGGACAACTGTGGATATAGTACATTCATATTCAAAGCAGAGCTAGGGTGTAAGTGAGTGGGTTGGTGAGGTGAGTGGGGGGCAGCTGGTTGCACAGCAAATAGGAGAATAATGGGATCCATGACTAGCACTGATAGAAAAGCTCTGGAAGTTCTAGATGCAATTCAAATAAGAATTGCAGTACTGGAAGCATGGATGGATTCTTAATGAAGATTTCTGAACTTCCTGAGGTGTCTAACATGTCCTGGAAGACTCATGAAGACAGGATTTTTCATGGTATTCTTGTAGTCCCATTCTTGGATGGAACCAGAAAGTGTGGAGTCCTGAAAAGTCAGGTAATAAAAGTTCTTCAGTATATTTAGCGTCAGAATGAGTGAAATCCTAACTCCACTAAAGTCAATGGCAAACTTCAATGGGACCAAGATTTTTTCCCAGTGTGTTCAACTTTGTTTAGCACTTGTTCCCACCCTCATGGATCATCCCCTCCCCTACCAGTTTTTATTGTGCCCTGCCCTTCTGTGGCCAGGAAAGGGAATAGGTGAGAATAAGGACCCACCATTCCTTCTTCCATCCCCAACGTTTTGCAAGCTTCTTTACGTAAGTTACAGTTCCCATCACTTAAGGCAATGCAGGACTGCATCCAGGACGCTCTCTACAACAAACCAACTAGGTAGGGAGAAGAGGCAGGGATGGAGAGTATTTCCCATGCCAGACAGCATAGCAATGAAGAGTGTTGTCCCTGAAAAGGCCATAAGTGGGGACCCCAGAAGGCACAATGCCCCTGGCGCACACAGTGAAACAGTGCACCGCAGGACATTTCTAAAGCCATTATCTAGCAGTAAACCCATTCGTGCCCTTCATTCAATCCTGCTACTACTGAACTCAATGGGGATAGTCAGTAGGAGGAGGAGCAGAACTAAAGGTATATAAGCTTTAAGCTACTATTGATCGTATTACATGTTACTGCCCACTTTTCATTTTAAATCCCTTCACTGTTGAAATGGTTCCAGCAACTAGAGAAACAAAGAACACTCTTCAAGCCCTACTACTCTGCAGGGAGAGAAATCCCATGTGTTGAGCAAGAGAATCTGCAAATTCATGCTCCTTCATACAGATCTCTTCGTTAGTTGGGTGTGAAAGAATGAGCAGTGTGCTCTTCTTCACTACAAAAAGAGCAGTGTGTATGTGCGCAAGCAGGGACGGTCCAAGGTTTTTATGGTGCCCTAGGTGCCTGATTTTGGCACACATCCCCAGTGGTGGCCTGGGCCATGTGGGCTGAGTGGTGGGCCCTCCTCCCACTCATCTTAGCCCTCTCCCTATTCCCCTAGCCTGGCTGAGCTGCAGGCCACCCAAGGGGATCTGGTTGAGTGGCGCGCCTCCCAGTCCTTCTCCTAGTCCCTCCACCCCAAGCCTGGCTGAGCACAGGCTGGCTCAGAGGCACAGGCCAAATGGTGGGTCAGAAGGGGGGCTGGCTGAGGGTGGGCTGGGCTGGGAAATATGGTGGGTCGTGCAGCTCCAGGCCAAACAGGGGGGCTGGCCAAGGGGCACAAGCTTCACAGCCAGGATGACGGTGCAGTGTTGGGCAAGAGGGGGCTGGCTGAGCACAGGCCAGCAGGTAGGACTGGATGGGATGAGCGGTGGGTTGCACAGGGCTGGGCCATGTCGGGGGCCAGCTGAGCAGCCCATGTGCACCCACCCTCCTACTCCTCCTATCACCCTAACCCCCTTCCAAACTTACCTTTGCTGGAGTGGGGAGCAGACGATTTCCCACCACGCACCACCTTGGGCTACATACCTGTGTGGAGCAGGGTGGGAAATTTAAAATAGCCTCACTGGCCCCAGCCTGGCAGCCCCTGCTGCCCCCTAATATTTAGTGCCCTATGCGACCACCTAGGTTGTCTCTATGGTAGGACCAGCCTTGTGTGTGTGGAGGGGGTGTTGGGGGAGGACAGCAAATCACTGCCTCTGCACTCTTTCTCTGGACAGCACAGATGCCTTTATCATCTCTCTCACTCACTCACAGCTTGTGGCTGCCATAAAATTTGTCAAATTCTGGATTTTATTGAACTCAGCTGGAGTTTTTCCATAGACTTAACTAGGACAAGGACTTTGCCATAACAGATAGCTATTACATTCCATGATGCAGAAGCCCCAAAGACTATTTTTCTCAGCTCACGTAGGCCTCTGCCATAGCAAAACCAAACATATTGTTTGAGAGAATCTGTTCCTTTTATTTATTGTGGAAAGCAGTTTAAGCTGAGCACTCATTGCAAAGCTGTTAAAACTCTTTATTTATATTGCCTTGAAACTCTTTTATGCTTACCTAAGGGGTTGTCTGTGTGGCACAGCAATTGATTCCAAAAGGGTGTAAAGAGCAATCTGAAATGTTGCCCTCTGATTGCTCTGTATAGGACCCGCTGATGCATTCTGAAAGGTTCCTAACGTGCATGAATGTAACATTGTTTGTTTGACATGAAATTGCATCGGTGAACACTTCATACCCTTTACAGCATGCAAGCGGGAGCTATATGGAACAGTTAAATTGCAACTTTTCCCAGTTGACACCCTTGTCACCTTCCTGTTTTGGAACCCAGCTAACGGCAGTTGGTGTTCCTTACGGAAATGGGACAGACCTAGTGAAAAGAAGGCAAAATTGTGACCATTTATGCTCAAGTCTCTTGGAATTCATCAACACTTAATGAAAGCATGTAAATGCTTTGCTGAATTCAGGTCTCTGATTGCACTTTCTCTCTCCTCAAAGTCCAAGTCCTGCTTTCCTATTCACATGGGTAAGCCTAATTCCACTGAGGGTATGTCTATACTGATGGCGGCAAAATCACTGCCATCCGCCCAATGGTCCAGATGCAATTAGCAGCAAATATGTATTCGCTGCTTTGCTCTTGGAAGTCAGTGCCGGAAGTCCTGGCCCCCAGCAGATGTAGGGGAAAGTCAACAGCAAGACATTTGTGCTCGGCTTTCCTGACAGTATCCTGATGGCTTAGGAAGTTGCCATCAGTTATGCAAGGCATTTTATGAGCCTTGCGTAAATGCCAGTTGACTGCTGCTGAAAAGTGCCCCCAGTGTAGGCTAGGGCTGAGCATATTTTTACAGAGAGCAGTGTTTGACTACACTGTGTAAACTGTCCAGGGGAGTTGAATTTTACAGTTTTTCTTTGACTATTACAAGAAAATTTCACAATAATACTCCTTAACCCCAGTTCCATTAATAAGTGCATGTAATTCTCATTAACATTACCAGGTGTTGCATGTGAATATTATCCGTGTAATGGCCATCTCTAAGTAAACCATTTGGTGAACAAAGAGTTGAGCATGCTAGTCTTTTCTTCAGTATTTACTGGTAGGAAAGTAAACTTTGCACTGTAACTATATAGTACTGATTGAATACAGCTCAGCTCATCATTAATCTTTGTTGTATCATGATTAAAAATGGTGCCCTTTTCAAGCATATTCCTCTGGCTATAAATATTTTATCTGTGGTATATATTTTGTCTATTACTTTCTAATTAATTAGTTTCAAATTTACCTTTCTCAGCTCTCTTCTTTGTGGTGTTCTTGTTATGAAAAGCTCCTTTCCTTAGAGGTTTGAATGGCACAGTTCTTAGAGTTCAGACTTGCATTTTACCTAGGGGAAAAAGCTCTACTTCATTTCCAAGGTTTTGTTACCATTGCATGCTCATTCCATCAGACTGCTATTCCTAATTATCCTGCTATAAATCTGGAGTTGCTCCACTGGTTTCAAAGAATTCACTCCAGTTTTACACTGCTGTAACAGAGCTGAAGTGGATTTCCAGTTACAGTGTGGAAAACAGCAACAACTATTATCCAATGAAGGGAATATAGTCACTGCTGCATGAAAATGAATACAAAATGTGTATTATACAAGGTTGTTTTTTAAATCCTCCTTTTTATATTATTTCTTAAGCACTGATTAAAAACAAATAATGCCTAGTCATCCAATATATATTTCTCATACATGTGTAAGGAAGTAGTGGAGAAGGAACAGATGTGTATAATCTAGGCCTCTGTGAAGGACTATTCTGCTTTTTTGGGACACTGGCATAGGCTATAACAAGCAGCCCTTGCCCTGCCCTAGGCTATATAAGCATGAAGAGGAGAATAATCAGCAATAGGAGGGAAAAACTATGCAGGTTAGGTGTTGCTCGGGTGCGAGTAGCCAGCCTGACTAGAGGCTTTGATCCTAAATTTAGGGGCTGTACTTGGCCTCTGATGTGAATGGTCAATATGAATTACTTCTGTTCTGAAATCTTGTTAACAAAATAGCATGTTCTCTTTTAGTGTGTGTTAGAGTCTCCTTCTGTTCCTTTTTACCCTGCTGGCAAAAGGAACCTACCACTGTCCAAACTAGATGAGATTAAGGTGGGGCACACCAGTAGTATCATGCTGGGTTGCAAGGGGCTGTGCAGGGACTGTCTGCACTTTATAGCCTCAGTAGACCCAGCTGTTTGGAGGTGGCATTTCATTGTCTTCAAACTCATCTCAGTCATTCTGTTCCAACTGACCTTTTAAAACTGACTCAGTGAAACACTGCAGAAGGTGCTAAGTGAACAGCCTGTGGAGTCCTTAGTTGTTCCCAGGAACAATGGAGATGCAGAGAGAGTGTGGTGGGGTATACAACCACACGCTTAGACAGGAAGGTGTTAGAGCTATGTTGGGCCCAGGTAGTCCTGCCCCCTTGCAAAGCCTGCAGAGGCTGGAGAAGGAGAATAGAAGGGCAATAGTCAGGGCTGACCCAAGGTTTTTACCGCCCTCGGCCCACAGGGATTTTGGCAGTGGGACCGCTGCTGGGGTCTGGCTGCAGGCGGTGAGTGGCGCTGCCACCAGGATCCAGCCCTGGCCAGGGATCTAGACACAGGTGGGGAGTGGCACTGCCACTGGGGGCAGACCACGGGCAGGCGTCTAGCCCCAGCCAGGGAGTGGTGCCACAGGCAGTGGTCTGGCCATGGAGGGGAGGAAGTGGAGCAGCCCAAGCCCAGCCTCTGGCGCCCCATAATTGTTGGCATCCTAGGTGACAGCCTACGTCACCCCTATGGACGAACCATAGAGGGTAGCTTAGTAGCTATAAGACAGTAAAGGGAAGCTGATTCATACTTTATGCTCCCGGAAAAGTGTACCACAGACACTCTTGCTACCTGAGATCTGGCAATAGTGGCCGTATCAAGCCAAACAAGGCACTGGTGCCTCTCTAAAGGCTGAATTTAATCGTGGAGACTAATTCTTTATTTTACCTGGGGATCTGTGATCAAGGGGAGGAGAAAGCAGCTGCACAGCTTTCCAAGGTGCAGAAAATAGCCACTTACTGTTGGGCCCTGGATTACAGCACATTGGAGAGGGTGAGCCTGGATTTCTCCACCAAGCCTTAAAAAGGGACAATGCTGAACTCTTCCTCAGTGAGGAAACTCCCTGGGGAAGACCCTGAAGATAAAAGGGTCCAGAGCCCCAAGGGGAAGCCATGAGTTCTTTTTTTAATCCTGAGGACTTGGACTCTTCAAGCCTTCCGTTTCTGGTGTATGTATAAAAACGAGAGATACATTAAGTTATTGAGGGGACAGCGCACTGTGGGGTGGCATAGTAGTGATAAAAGGGGAGATACCTGGTGGGAAGAAAATCTGCCATACCCCTAACGACCACTAGGTGGCTCTGGCTGTGAATGGTTGCCTCGCAGGGAGTGATGTTCAAAAGTGACTAAGGCCTGGTCCACACGGCTGGGAAAATTCGGTGGCAGTTGAGGGAAGTTACTTAAGCTGTACAGAGTAGTGTCACCGTGTCTTCACAGCACAGTGACCCTTGAGGAGATGGTTCTACTAAGTCGATTTCTGGATCAACTTAGCATGTCTTAACTGACTACTAAGTCTATTTATTAAGTCAATTTCTGGATCAACTTAGCGTGTTGTAGTAGTGGATTTCCCTACGCTCCTTGGAATAATGAGAGACATGAATTTAAACCGATAGAGTTATTCTTGGATAACTGCATGTCGACGTTCTAATTCTGTTATTGAGTGACTTTGGCAGAGCTTTTCTTGTGAAGAGGTTTAAGCTAAACCAACAAAAGCCAGTCTTATACCAAGAAAGCAGCTGATGTGAGGGGAAGGGCTGCCACCACTTCTCTGCATTCTTGTCTGGGTGCCATTTGACTAGCCTTGATTTCTATTTTTTTATCTGTGGCAAAGGTGCCAGGAAGGAAGCAGCAGTAGCCGTAGTCACAAGGCCAGGCTGCTCTTGTGACAGCCCATGGACGTGAGCTCCCAGCAGATAGAAGGCAAGACCTCCATGCCTGTGACTCTGTGCTTTGTGCTTCTGCTTCCAGGAGCTGCTGCTGGACCTGGAGCTGGTACTGGTGGGAAGCTGCTGGGCTCCCTTGCTGGTGCTGGCATTGGCCCAGGAGTGGGTGCACTTTGAGTTCAGGGAAACTCTGGAGCCGAGCATGTTGCAGAAGATATTAACCAGCTGGTGGCAGGAGCTGCAAGGCCACAGTAGCCTGCAGCTGCTCTTGGCCGTTGAGATCTAGGCCATCAAAGAACGCCTGGCCAACTGCTGGAGCCTGGACATCAACACCAAGGAGCAGGCCTGCCTTGAGGGGACTGTGTGCGTCGACCTGGGTGAGTAAGCAAGGATGCCGCTGTTTTGGGGTAGGGAATTCCTGTCTCAGCTGCATCTAAGATTATTTCCCTAGTGGGATAGAGGGAAGAGTGTGACTGAAGGGAGGTGAAAGGGAACGGGGAGTGATTGAAGAAGCTGACAACATTTTGCTTAATAGGAAATTTCTGAAAGTTGGAGCATTTTTCTTTTGAAGAATGCTTTGAAGAGGAAATGCAGGAGGTGTAGCATTACTACCCGGCTATGTTTTCCCAGGATTGGCCCTTTTTGGGGGTAGCCACCTAGGGAAATTTGCAGGGACGCTCAGGAAGCATTACCAGGTGCCCTATCCTCTAGGCTCATGATCAGCCTGGCGTGCTAGTTTTTTTGCACCTCAGAGGTGGCAGCAGGGGGTGGGAGGAAAGAAGATGGTCCTGCCAGTATAAGGGTCGGAGGGGTGTTATTCCTGTGTAACTACACTTATGTAGCCAGTAAAATACTCCAATGTAGAGCAGAGCTAAGATGCAGATTTTAAAATTATTTAGGTGATTAAAGATGAAGATCAATACAAATTCAGATTAATAAGTGTAAGGTGGCCAAGCACTCTTGACAAATCCTGTTAGTTATTCATATGCATCTTGAGGCATTTAAATCTCTCTACAAATCTGGCCAGTGGGACTCATGTCTATTAATATCTTAAATGTTTTTGAAAATAGGGCTGTATAACTTTTTTTTCTCTGTCGCAGAGGCTTGGTACATATATAAATATAGTTATTGTAACAGGTTGCCACAGATATCAGCAGTTTGGCTTGTGTGTGGTAAAACTGCAGGTTTTTTTTTTATTCTTTGCCAAGAACACTTTTAAAACAACCAGACAAAAAGATTTGATTTGAGCTGGTGAAGAGGTGTATTTCTCAGTGCTTGCGTCAGGCCCAATTTTGAAGATGCTATCTGTACTGCAAACAGAATTTACCAAAAAGATTTCATCAGTGCTTAAAGTATTATTTGAGGGGCCCCAGAACCTTCCTAATCTCTGGGCCTCCTTCCTGTATTGTCCGGGCCCCCTTCATGCTTGTGTTGGCCCGATTTTTCTAGATTCGGGAATCTGGCCCACAGAAATCTGGCCCTTCAGATTTTTGGGCCCTGGAACACAGTAACTGTGTTCTGAGGTGTCCTGGCTTATTTTAACCCCTGGATTTCATGACCCTGCAATATATGAGCCAGACTTCCATCTCAGTTATACCAATGCGAATCTGCCGTAACTCCATTCCGGTTACTCCCGTTTGTACTGTGGTCCGAAAGTTATGGTATATTTGCAGTGCTGTTACTGAGAACAGAATTCAGCCTTCTTCTGTGAAAGAAGCAGCATTGCAAGAGCCAAACACTAGCAAGATTTAATTCAAATCCAGGGCACATTTTCCATGTTTATATAGTCTATAAGAATTCCTTAATTCATCAATTTGTAGCTATGATTCAGATGACAGAGTGGCCTTGCTAAACTGAAATTGAGTTGACATGACAGAGTCACGTTGTTTGTTGAATATCATTAATTTTGATGTGAAATATTTCCTATGAATGGGAACATTTATATTTTCTCTATTTTCAGAAGGCAGGGAAAACAAACTACTACAATGTTAATATTTCAAAGGGAGCAATAACAGAGGGGAGAACTCTGTATGTTTTCCAACGCTATTGCTTTTACTGATTAAATTTAAAAAGTCTTTCCCCCTCCCTCTTTCATACTAGAAAAGCATAATGAAGTGAAAATTAGCATAATTATAGCAAAAATGAACTTGCAATTGTAGTTCCATGAGTAATTTTGAAATATTATATATGGTCAAACTCAGGGCCATGTAAATGAGCCCAGAGTGGAAATAGCGTTTCAAGGAGTCTGAGACTGTGACTTATGCATTACTCACAATAATTATTTGCATGCAGAAATAAGCGGACTTTTGTCACTCCAGATAAATGGTGATATAACTTCATTGGTTTCAGTGGAGTAATGCAATTGGGGTATCATACCCTTTGTGCAAATATAGAGAATACTTTGATTGCAAAATCGTATGCTTCACATGGGAACAGCACTGGATGGGAAAGTAGCAACTCAATGGGGATTGCCAGGATGACTATGCAGAGTGGCTTAGGGAGTCTACCTAGCAATCAAATTTATGGGGGCTTCATAAATGAGTGACATGCCTCGTATGCTTCCATGTGCTATGCCCACTACTACCCATTCCTCCATGATGCTATGGAAGGAGGCTGGATGTGCTAGCCAGCCTACAATTGGTTGAAGACAAATAGTGAGGGATCTCATGTCTGAAAGTCTGCTCGCCTACATCTGAGTTGTCCACAGAAACAAAATATCAAAGATTAAATCTAACATGCAGCTCTCTAGGATGAATTTTTCCCTCAATACTAAGAATCTATCTTGTTGAGCCATCCACATATGCACAGTCAATGTGGTACTGCTAGTTTTCTATTTTCTGGTGCAGATAGATGTATATCCTTCATTCAGGAAATGTGAGAGCACCTCAAGTCTTAGAACCTCTTGGTTGATGACAGTTTTGAAAAGAAGCCTTTTGCTTTAGCCATTGTGCATGTACAGTCAATGAGTCTATGTGGAGGTTAGAGAGAATGAAGTTCTTTTGGTTTCTTGCTTCTATATTAGGGATTGATTTTAGGCTTAGAAGAAATGTGAAACTCTAACTACCTATCTTTAACTTTAAATTAATTGCTCAGTTATGATGAACAGTTTCAGTTATGATAAACAAATATTTCCTAAGCACTTTGCTTTGTACCATTCATAAAAAGAAACATTTACATACATATGTCCTGAGGAGAGATCTGGCTGATTCATTTTGTGCAATAATTTTTTCTGTCGTTATTATTGTTTACTGTCACTCTTGAAATATGTATTTGTATCACTAAATCTGTCCATGTCCAGTGTGTATGGGGGAAGGGAATGTAAAAGATTAAATTATCGAGGAAATTATGATGTGTTGATTGTGATATATGCATGCATCTGACAAAGTCGGTTGAAGCTCATGAAAGATTATGCTCAAAAAAATCTGTTAGTCTATAAGGTGCCACAGGACTACATTTGTGTGCAGACACTTCATCCGTCACAGACAATTAAATCTATTCATTTTGGGTAGCTTGGGAAACTGCTGGCACTTATGGGTTTTAATTCTCATATGTATACCTAGCGTAAAGATAAGTATACACACAAACATTGACAGAATACTGATAACATGAGAAAATGGAAGAAAATGCATGCAATGTATTGCTAAACTATACTAATGAAAACTTGTAGCATGATAGTGGAAAAATAGCAGGTAAGGAGAGATGCTCTCAAATACTTTCTAAACAACACTAGTATCCAACTTTAAAGACATGAAAAAATTAAATAATCTAGGTACCTCAGCTTTTCAAACCTAAGATTTTACAGTACCTCTTACAGAGATGGTAATGTCCTAGTCTCTATTTTCTCATTTTTAGTCCTTTCTGAGCATTTTATACCTCCACTGAGGGGCAGTTTATGATGGATGCCCTTACTCTCTTTGAATAGTACAGTAGTTCTCAACCCTGGGTTCATACACCCTTGGTGGTATGCAGAGGTCTTCCAGGGGGTACATCAACTTACCTAGATATTTGCCTACTTTTACAATGTGCTACATAAAAAGCACTAGTGAAGCCAGTATTAACTAAAAATTCATACACATAATGATTTGTTTTATATTGCTCTAAACATCGTATGCTGAAATGTAAGTATAATATTTATGTTCTAATCAATTTATTTTATAATGATATGATAAAAATGAGAAAGTAGCAGTTTTTTTTCAGAAATAGTATGATGTGACACTTGTGTTTTTATGTCTGATATTGGAAGCAAGTAGTTGTTAAGTGAGGTGAAACTTGGGTATTCAAGAGCAATCAGAGCCTAAAAGAGATACAGTAATTTGGAAATGTTGAGAACCACTAGGCTTAACACCGGAAATAATCCCAATAAAGTCCATGAAATTACTTGTTGGAATAAAGTTCTATTCAAGTTCTAAATAAATTCCATTCTAAATAAAAAGTTTAGGTAGGGATGGACATTGACTCGCAAAATTGAGATCTGAATCTTAAGCAGAGCTTTCCCAAAGGAGGCTTACTCAGGTCCCTTACAGTGGTGAAAGCTAGTTTGAGAGGGAGAGAGGTGACTGGGACCCAGAGACCCAAAGAGCCACAAAGATTGTGAACTTCTCAGTCTTATTCTGTTAACATTGACTACCAGATTTTTCACACAATAGAAGTTCCCAGAACTTTTTGATTTGGAAATCTCTAAATGTTTTGTTTCAATAATGTTGAAACATAATATAAAACATACTAGATTAAATAAACACTCAGCTCCTATAGGTTTTTAACCCTTTCTGTTAACATGTGAAAAGTAGAAACTTAACTCGTCTTCTCCAGGATTTTGCCTCCTGTTAGTTACCACATTTTAGCTAGCATGGATTAAGAAAGCAGGCTTTTGTGTGTGTGTGTGTGTGTGTGTGTTGTGAAATCATCATTCTAAATAGGTGGTATGACATCCAGGAGATTAAGCTGGGGAAGGGCCCAAGGGACAACCTTTTATGACAAAACTGAGTAAACATTTTCCAGGGTCTTTAAACAGATTCATAGATATGAAGAGCCGAGGGACCATTTCATCCTCTGCTTTGACCCATATAACACATACCATTGTATTTCTCCTGGTTAACAATATCTTTGTGTCATGGATATCCATCAATATTTTGGAAGCCTGCATGGGACAAGAACTCAGTGGAATTGATTTTAATTAACCTTTAAAAACCAGATCAAATGAACTGTTTCCATTGGGGTATTTTCATTTGTTTTTTTAATTTCCTCTTTTCAGCTAGATTAAGCCTTATATAACATAGGGCAGACCATATGAGTGCAGTTTTCAAGTACTGCTAACTATTCATTGTATTTCTTCTAATCTACATGAAAAAGACAAACCATTTAATAATTCAGGGCACACTTGTGTCTGTGTTGAAGCAAATCTTCAGAGTGATTTAAGCAATTGAAAATGATATATAATTAACTTCACTGAAATAGTCAGCAGAATCAAAAATGATTCACAAGACTGGGTGCAAGGCACTAGCTATTTGTTTTAGAAAGTTGTTCTGTGTGTCCACACTCAAGGCTCAGTCACTATATGTTTGGGATTAATTAGTTATAAGAAGCTCCGGTACTCCTCTATTTCTTGAGCTTCCTTGTGGAATAGAGGCAATGGGGGAGAAGAGCAGTTGCCAATAGTCCAGTATTCCTCTTGCTGCACTGGTAGTGGGGCAAGGGAAAGAAGTACCTCTGCTCAGCCCCTTTAATGTCTACTTGCAGAGCCATAACCTTCTGGGCTGCTACTGTTCTCACAAATGTGGATGAGGAGGAGGAGGGTCTTTGTCTTCATCTTCCCAATGTTCCTGCTAGCACAGCTGAGCCAGGGCAGAAGGGGAAATCAGCTGTGCCACAAAAAGGCAAATGCGGACTCTTTTCTATAATGGGACAGGTGAACATTTGGACTTGGAATTGCTGTTTAAATTGGGAAGGTGAAATGAATCACTAACTTATCCAGAAAATGTGGAAGAGTAATACTGTCAACCAACCTGGAAAGGTAAATTCCACCTCCTGAGCCAAATCCCAATGAACAAAGATGATATTTTCTGTTGTACACAATAAAAATTCATAAAAGTGACAAAGATGATGAACCCTGTTTATAGCTTCTTGTCTCTTCTAATGTCTCTTGTTTCCCACTCTTTTACTTTTTGACCCCTCCCCTCCCACTGCTTTTCTATCATCTCTTGCCTTTCTTACTCTCTCCTTCAGAATCATAGGGTTGGAATGGTCCTCATGAGGTCATCTAGTCCAGCCCTCTGCCAAAAAAGCAGGACCACTCCCACTAAATTATCCCAGCCAGAGTTTTGTCCATCTGGGCCTTAAACATCTCCAAAGGTTTAATTATGAGGTATAATTATTAGTTTTTGATGGCATACGAAATAAGTTTATTACAGCATGAATGGAAAATTGCTGTTTTAGAATTCCTTGCCACAACAAGGAACAGTGAACTTCTGAACTTGCAATCTCCTGGAAAACAGCATGAAGAGACTTTCAAGAGACAGCAACAAAGAACATTCATTTTAAAGCTGACATGAAGATTTTTAAAAGAAGATGAACACTTTGCCAGCTCCGAAAACCAGAACATACAAGAATAATAGTATGATTTCTGTATAGAAAGAAACCTTTCAGCAAAATTAGAATGAATCTCTCATGACAGAAAAGTAAAGCTGTGGTAATTTTCTCTATGGCCCATTTCTATCTATCTTCTCATTGTCCCCCCCCCCACTCTGTTTTTAGTTTGCATTTGTTTCACAGAGAACCTCCAGAGGTGCCAGAATCAAAATTATAACAACTATGCATAAAGGCTCCTGGCACATTGTTTGTTATTAATCACTTGGTTTCTGATCTAAAACCCAAAGAAGATTGAATCCCTTCATCAAGCATAAATGATGTACCACCACCTTACCTTTGGCTAATCACTCTATTGCCTCCATCTCCCCAGGTCTTGTGCAAAATGCAACTTGCATGCATCCAAGGATCAGGCTCTTTATGTCCTGTAACTTACCGTATGTAAAGTATGATCGATTGCATTGTGTTCATTGAGTATGATAAAGCATGAAAGCCATCACAGACTCATGGACACCTTTACTTGGTGAAACCAGTAGAAAGGGAGAAAGCTACATTCAATCAGCATATGCTATAAAAAATATTTTAAGGTACAAGCAAACTGCCTTTTGGTGACATTAACACTTGTTTTTTTAACCTTTTAATTTCTGTACTGCTAACTGGAGTTTGTGTGTGTTCGTATACATAAGGTTTACAAACTAATCTTCTGTAGCCATAAAGCTCCACTGCCTTAGTTTCTGGAAACATACAATGTATAGACTCTGGAGGGAGAGGAAAACTCTAATTAGTGGGCCATATCTTCTGCTCTGTAAGGTAACATAGTTTTATTGACTTCAGTAGAAATATGCCAGTTTATACCAACTGGGGATAAGGCTCAGTGCTTCTCAGAAAACTGTAATGTCTGCAATAATTCTTCTCTGCATACAAGTGTTGCTGTTTTAAGTTCTAATACCCTGGGAACTACTACATTAGAGCTGGAGATGAGTGCTGCATGTGGCTCTCTCTATATAATTTATTATTTATGCACTGTACTACCAAGTATTATCTATGGGCAGGAGAGGAATCTGACACACAGCATATTGTTCTGTAAATGTACAAACTCCTGATATGGATGTATCCGACGTTATAAGGTTCCAAAGAGGCTATTACCCTATAATGTGTCTGTAATCTTCAGATTTAAGTTCCCTCAACAGAAAATTTGTGATGAGGGGATGCAACCCATGTGACCATACTACTCACATAAAGGATCCTAGCTAAAGCATGCATCTCCTCAGATGGGAGATTCTCGTATTTCTTTTGAAATCGATGCTTTATTTGAACTGCACATTTGACTGAGATTGTTACCAAAAACGTACATTAGTAATGACTTTGAATTTACTCACTGAAGTCAAGAGACTTGGATTTAAGGGGATGTGGAGGATGTAGCTTATCCCGTTACGCAGAAAATTTTTGAACTTGGGTATCTAAATTTAAGCTGCTAAAAATGTCATATCACCTAAGGAACAGAGCCTGATTTTCAAAGGTGTTGACCATCTGCTTTTCCCATTGATTTCAGTGGCATTTTAGGGTTCTCAATACATCTAGAAAACAGGCTTAGTATATTAAAAACTTGACTGTAGGTGCCAAAGTTTTAAAACCCTGGATCCTGGGCTCCAGTTCTTTCCTCAGGTGCATATATGCAGAAAACCCTTTATTCCAATGAGAGATTCACAGACATGTCTTTGCAAGAACACTTAACTTTCCACACTCATCTTGAATCCTTACAGTGCTTTGAAGTAAGGAGTGAATTATGCACGATTAGAAGATTTCATTTCTGAATTTGCCTGTGTTTTGTGACTTTATGTCTAATATTCACTGTTTTAACTTGTGCCTCTATCTGTTTGACTGATCCTTTAGATATTGCTTGACTGACTGACAGAATTCTTTTCTCTCTGATGGATAAAACATATTAAATGGCTATTTATGACAACACTTTAGAAACCTGGCTTGTCAAAACTTATTAAGGCTGTGAATCTGTTATACGGATTATGTATTTTTTAGCTTTGATCTTTCTGTTGAGTTTTACTGACTGAATAATATACCCATGTAAAATGTGTAGGGACAGATTTTTTTAATAGAGACAGACATGACATTTAATAACTATTCAATAAGGTAACATTAAAACAGTTAATATTGAAAGTTATTTAAGTACAGAAACAATAACTACAAAGTTTTGAAGCAAATACACTTGTTTCCAGTTGAAACAGAACTTGGTTGAAGTGTCTGTCTCTTATAACCACAGTTGTCACTATAAAAGAATTTCATTATCTTCTGAAGATCAAAATATGATCGTCACAGTTGACCATAAATGCACATGAAACAGATTAGTGGAATTTTGCACGACAGCATACAGGTATGTTTCTGTCAGTTTTCTCAGAAGAATCTGATGCTGCTACCCTGAAAATCAATGGGAAAGCTCCCTTTGAACTACAAATAGTTCAGCCATAATAGCAATGAATGGGACGTTTGAAACGTAATGTGTATTTAAACTTAAATCAACTACTTTTTAAACCAGAAAGTCTGACTATGCAGATCAGCATGTGCACATTTAATATAGCTCACAAATACTTAACAGTGGTTCCTTTTTTTTTATATACCTTAAATTAAAAGCTTTTCAACAGCTAAAAACAGCATGAATTACCACTGTGGTGTCCATGTGGAATTAAAACTGCACAAGGATAAGTTTTTTACATCACAGTATGTTTGTTGTAGGCTTAACTATTTCTATAGCACTTTTCAAATGGAACTCTCAGCGATGAACAGTTCAAATATAAACAGGGTGTTATTACTCTGACTTCCACTATGGACAATTACATGTGAATTAAAGTGAATGTTTGCATGTATTCTCTATATGTAATATATTTATCTAGTGTGAATGCATATCAGTACAGTTTTATTGTTGCTTTTCCTGAGAATGAGTCATAAATTTAGCTCTAAATGCCATCTAATGATGGTACTGCTGTTGATACAGTTTGGTGTTAGTTGGTTGAAGGCATTCTGTAAGTATGATGCAGGATTTATTAGGAAGCTCTTTTTCCATGTTAGTTGTCTGTGTTTCAGTGAGGGTTACATAGGTATTTAGGAACACCTTACCTGAAGTGTTTTTCAACCAACACGAAAACATATTCGTATTTCCCGGAAAGCTGAAGAGTTGAGTGCCTGTGATATACAGAAGGCTGAGTAATATTCTGTTCCCTTTCTCACTCATGAAAGAATAAACTTGACATGAAAATCCTCCACCTTGCATTCATTCATTTTTCATCTTCAAACTGAAAGGACATTATTTAAAATCTTTTTGGAGATTCATAAAAACACTATTTTATCCCATTTAACCTTCAGAAATTGCTATACTACTCCATGCTTTCTCAAAATACCCAGAGTGGAAACAAAGCTTTTCCTCCAACAGCTGGAAACCAAACCTTGCCTGTTAACTCACAGTGAGGGAATCTACAGGAGCACCTCTTTCATAGATACTGCCAACACTCAATATAATAAGCAAGGAGTCCTGTGGCACTTTGAAGACTAACAAGTATATTTATTACACGAGATTTTTGTGAGAGAAAATCCCACTTTGTCAGAAGCTTTGAAGAAGTGGATTTTCTGATTTTACATATATTTTATATATTTGTTAGTCTTTAAGTGCCACAGGATTCCTTGTTTTTGTTTTACTGAACTATACTAACATGGCTGCCCCCTTTGGATCTTAGTGGCAGTGTAGACATAACTTTCGGACTACTAGCCATTCCTCATTTGCTCTTGCCTCATGGAACCACGTTAATTCAACTCATCCAGCTGTATGTAAGACTGAAGCTTTAAAGGGCTGTGAAGTATGTCATGGAGATCAGTGCATCACAGCAACCTGCATAGTGGCCTAAAGATTGGTCTTTGCCCAGGATTCCTATGAGCCTTTGGTAGACACATTTGATCACGGAGCCTGCATTATCAGCTATCAGCTGGGTTGTCATTCAATGATTTTGGGGAAGCTTTTACATATTGTGACTGTTTTTAATGTATGTTTTAAAAAAAGTCTTCTTTGAGCCATTTCTTCTAGTTTCTGCGTATCTATTGTCCTTGCAAACTCCTCACATTAACGCTAGTCTCTTCTAGAATGGCTGGGAAGCACCTGGTTGGTTATGGCACTTAGGAGTGAGAATTCCAGTCACATAACTAAGATGGGGTTTTTCTGAGACCAATCCTACCTACTCAGGGTAAACAGAGTCAAGCAGAAGCCCAACAGGGCAAGGAAGAAAAGTGATGGTATTAGGCAGGGTCCTCTGAACAAGCTATTCTAGTGCAGATGGTTGAGAGTCAGCTGTCTTGGAAATGAATAATTGAATTCTCCTCAAAACACTTGGCTCATCTTGACTGAAGGAGGAGGCTGAAAGAAGAACCAAGTCTATTCTGAGTCACCGAAAGAGGTAAATGGTGACATATACCACAACTGTGTGATAAAACATTATCTCTTTTCATCTCTCCCAGTTCTACTGAAAGGATGTGAAACAAACAAGGAGTCCTGTGGCACTTAAAGACTAACACATTTATTTATTGCATGAGCTTTTGTGGGAGAAAATCCCACAAAAGGATGTGGGTTCTGCTGTTTCTGCCAAGGTAGATTAGCACATTTCTAGCTGCTTAATAACAGTAAAAGGTTGAAGCCAGCTGCATTTTTGCCAGATTTAACATTTAATTGTAAAAATGTTGTTCAGATCCACCAGGTTGCCTTTTCCAATATCATCAATCTCCCCAAACTGAAAGTGTCCCATAATTCATTCTAATTTTCATCTTAGCTACTAGATAGTCCCCTTAGCTCATTTCCTTCAATACACTCCTGAAGCAACCCTAAGACACTAATAAAAAGGATGATGTACAGATGTTTAAGTACTGCTCAGCGCCCTGAGACACAATATACTGGGTAATCATCTAATGATCTAGATTGGAGCTATTTAATTACTTGGAAGATATGACTGAGTGAGCTACTGCACCTCTTAATCACAGCTTTGTTTATTAGTATCACCTAGCCATTCACTTAAATGGTAGTGTCTTGCTTTCTTCCGAGAGAATTTGCAACAGTGTAGTCACAGAGCTGGTGATAACGTACATCCACCCTAACTTTCCCATCGAAGGATCACTTTGAGATTATGATAACTATAAGCAATTTATCTAAGTATCAGCTAGGTCTGAGAGACTGCTGCCATGGGGTACTTCTGATCAAACTCTGTGTGACCAGCTTATCGTCATAATGCTGAACAGTCATCCAAGCTCTGTGCAAGCATTACTTTATTAATCCTCACATTATCATGGAGAGGGAGATGAATATTTATTGACTCCATTTCACAGATAAGGAAATATTTGGAAAAATAGGTTGGAAAAACCAAATGCACAAAGAACTTTATGGGGCCAAAATAAACCCCAGTGGAGTCAATGGCAAAGCTCCTATAAAATCTGAATGTGGCAGAATCAGGTGCCTATAAAGTACTAATGAGACAGATGACCATCTAGACTGGATGTCTGCTGTTGAGTTGGTTTAGGATTCTCCTGTCCCCTGACAGGATTTCTGCAGCAGTGCAAATTCTGAACCTTTTTTTTTTCAAATTTCTTTACTTCTTCCAGTTTTCTTTCTTTGCTACTTCCATCTTGTTCCTCCCTGTATGCATTAAGAAGAGTTTAGGATAATTAATCTTGGATATGCGCCAGGGTTTCTTTTATTTGAAAGAAGGAAGTCGTGTGGAAAATGTTCCACACTCAGGTCTCAGTCTTGATCTCCATGTGCTTTACAAAGCTAGGCGGCATCATTACAGTAGGTGACACAAGCAGAGAGCTCCCATTAAAAATTAGCATTCACTCTCCCTTCTGGGGAGCTGACATATTCAGTTATTACTGAATATACTATATTCTGGTATTGAAAGTCTCTGGTGTACATCAACAGGCACTGGGTGGAAACTGAGGCTATACTGATTTTATCAAGGGGAACCACAGTGCTGATCACAGACCTAAAGGAAGAATAAAGTTTAATTTAGGCTTAAGTCAGTTCTGGATACGCAAACTCCCTTCCAATTCATGGTAAGAAGGTTCAAGCTTCATGTGCGTACTGCCCTTAAAGAGTAAAGATTCCTTTTTCCCCTAAAGAATAGGTAGTATCAAATGCAGCATTATTTCTTCTGCTCCCATTCTGTGAGTTCCCCATCTTCAAGCATCTGACAAAGTGGTATTTTCTCTCATGAAAGTTCATACAATAAATAAATATGTTAGTCTTTAAAAGTGCCACAGGACTCCTTCTTTGTTTTACACATGAAATATGTTGCTAAACGCAGAATGGGAGGTGGAAGCTGAGAGATTGCACTCAGGCTTTTCAGATTCACTCTTCATTACAACCCAACAGTTTTAATAGCACCAATAAAGTCCCTTGACATAGTACACAATCAGTGGATCTCCCATATGAAATAAAAATGGCAGGTCATACATTAGCACACACTGCTACAGCAGTTTCCCTGCAGTCATTTTGCATGTTCCTAGTAATGGGGTAGTGAAGAAAAATCACCTATAGCTTCCCCAGCTCACCCCCACCCTGACCGTGATGCAGAAATGGATTGCACTTTAGCTGCTTTTACACTGCCAGATGATGTGAAATAACAAAGCAAGCAGCCAAGATGAGCAAACAAATAGGATATTAAAGAGCTTATTCATATGTGCTGCCTTCCTTCCCATTTGTCACTGTTTCATCCCACCTGCTGGTACTGTTGCAGAAAGAGATTCTCTCAATGAGATGCCTTCCAGGCACTGTTGGCTCCCAGATACTAAAAGTGAATATCAATATCTGTTTTGCATGGCCTAAATGTATTTTAAATAAGACATTTTCAAATTATTAGTGTTGCTGTGTTCTGTGCTCGACAGAACACCTATTAAAGGGCTGTCGGCATTTCTACTACACTGTGAGGTTTGTAATTCCACTGCAAAAATTCAGGCCAAACTGAAACTTGGCATGTAAGGGCTCAGACCCAGAGCACTTTTTCTTTAACGCTCTTAAAGAAATGAATTATGTAGCAGTCCATGTACTAAGGGTTAACAATATATTCTCCTCCATGTAAGAATGCAAGATACTGAGAATGTAGAATAGCTATTTTAAAGCCATACAGACACACACAATTTTTGGGGCTTTGTGAGATTGGGAAAGCAAGGAGTTGTTTAAGCAGTGTGTCATCTACCGTGGGGGGTCAGTAGTTTCAGATCTATCTGAGACCTATGTGCCCCGTTATTGTGTCCACTTTTTGAGTGCTTCTCCTGCCTCTCTGATTTGGCAGGTATAAGGCAATCACATAAATTGTTCTATGTGCTGACACAGGGATGGATTAAGGGGTGCTGGGGCCCTGGGCTGCCCACTTTCTGGAGCCCCCCACTTCATGCCCTTCCCCCACCCCACTCTGGGCCCCCTCTGCCTTGGGCTCCGGCTCCCGCCACCATGGCCTGGGGGCAGGGCAGGGCCCTGGGGGGCAGAGACCGCAGCGCTCCTACTCCCAGACTGGCTGGGCTGCCTCGGAGGGCAGGGCTGGCTGGTGCACGAGCAGCCTCCAGCATGGCCTTTCATCGCTCCCTATGCTGTCAGGCTGCTGGCGTGGGGTCCATGGCTCAGGCTGTTGTGGTAAGCCCCCTGATGGCCCTGGTATGGCCTGACAGCGCTGCAAAGCCTGGAGCACTGGCCAGCCTCACCCCTGGGGCAGATCAGCTGGCCTGAGGGTGTGTTGGGAGTGCCGTGGCCCCCGGCCTCTCTGTCCCCATCTGGCTCCTACCCGGAACGCGGCTTGGCCTCTACCTTAAAGGAGCATCCTCTTGGGACGCTAGAGACGCCGACCGCTGAAAGTGTCACGGAGCCGGGCGTACTAGGCCATGAGGATCCTGGGACCCAGGCCGAGGAAGTAGGGTAACCAAGCGGACGTTGGGAAGCCAAGTGGGGGATGCCATCTCAGCTGCAGGTAGGAAGTAGCCCAGGGCAGCGTACAACAGGGTGAGCCGTGGTGTGGTCGGAGTCTCAGTCGGCGCGTTGTGGTTCAGATCCCTGCCGGCTGGGCCAAGACCCACGGTAAACCCCTGGGCTGGGGTTCAGAGGAGAGGGAGGGCCTGAACCCCCCTACCTGGGCCCATGCCCCTCGGGGGAGGCAGCCAAGGTGAACATTGACTTTGGCCAGTGGGCCACACTGCCCGGGTGTTAAGGGCCTGAGACTGTTGACTTTGGGCAAGGGAGCCACACTGCCCTACAAAAAAGGGCTCCTGTGATTGTTGCCTATAACCATTAGGCCATCTCGCCTGGAAGCCAGAGGCTGGAATCGTGGCTCAAACCGGGAGGTTCCCCCGTGTTTGAGCAAGCGGAGGTAGCTTACTCTGTGACAGGGCTACAGTTCTGGGGCACCCCTTCAGGCTGGGGTCTGGGGCTGCAGCCCCTATAGCCCCTTTGTGGATCTGCCTCTGGGCACAACTTCCACCCCTAGTTTGTTTAAAATGATGCTCCTGTGCTCGAGCCCACAGCATGGGTGCATAAGGTCCTGCAGCTGCTTTAGCAGAGCTTCAGTAAATGCTTGTACCCATAGGAGCCCTGAAGGAACGTACCTTGCTAGTCCTGTAACGCATAGTAGGCTCTAGAGGTTGTCAGAGCACCAGCACGTAACACAATCAAATACACCTGAACTGGTCTGACATTCAACTCAGTGGTGACACATACCCACTAGCAAACGGGAACCCTCATCTTTTAGAGTTAATTGTTTCCCTCTATTTTTATTTTAAGGTCTGCACATTTCAGTGCTTTTGACTTTTAGCAGGATGTGGGCGAAAAAAAGATTATTATGCCAGCAAAACCTTCTCTGTGGTAGTGGGCCTGATTTTGCAAGGTCCCACTGCACTCTGTGGAAGTTAAGCCCACTCAGCTGTCTGACAGGATAGATGTGCCCTATCTCTGTATGAACCTAAGAAGGGTTAAACTCACTTACTAGGCAGCTCTTTAAGCTGCCAAACCTGGTAGAAATTGCTGGCAGCTGTGACTTATTCTGTTGCTGGGAGGAGGAAGGAACAGCAGGGTTTCCTTTGTGTGGGAGGCCCCTAGGAAGGAAGCATAGGGTAGCAGGAAAGGGAAAGCAATGAAGTTTTGTAGAAAGGGAAAGGGGTTTTTCCCTGTTCTAGAAGAGTGTGAAATGGTGGCCCAGGAGACCAACCCTACTACTGAAGAAAGCAATAACAGTAAGATTGTCATTTTATTTTGTTTCTGGAGGGAAGGAGGAGCTGGCCTGTGCTTCTGCTTCTTTATTTGGGGATTATGCTCAAATGTGATATCTCACTGCTGAACTAAACTAACATGGCTACCTCTCTGGAACTTGTCATCCTGCTAATGAGATCAAAATCCTTGTATCCATTTTATCTCTAGAGCAGACTAAGAAGAGCTGTGAGTGCTTTCTACCTGTTAGGATGGTTTATAGTGATGCTTATTGTAGTATAAGACCCTCTTTTTCTTACTGCTAACTTTAACTCTACTAGGCTGTCTTTCCTAGCCAGCTACAGCAGCAGTTTCCAATTTCTACATGGTGGTCTGTTGGTAATCTGCCACCGACTAAGTGACTGCAGAATGCTTTTTCAGTTGTTAGGGTTCTCTGTTGGTAGCCTTGTCCAGGAGCTTTGTAGAAACTGCTAGAACCGATGAGAGGGAACCAGTCTAGCTGTCCCTACTAGAGCATAGTGACCTATAAGGAAAGAAAAGGTGTAACAAAGGCCAGAAAGAAAACCTGACTTGTTTAACTACACCCCAGTGATGATTCTGTGAAAAAACCCAAAGAACCTTTAGAACAGCGTGTGGACAGGTTCCTGGGCATCTGCACCTCCTCAGTGTCCGTTTCAGAGGAGCACCTGTAGTCTGGGGCTGCAGACCTCAATGCATCTGCCTTAATCTGGCAGTGTTTGTCCACCTTTTTTAACAAAACATCTTGTCTGTATAGACTAGAAGGCATTCAGACCAGCAACTGGTTTTCTGCTTTTTGTACAACACATAGGGAAATGAACACTGATCTCTGTTGTGGTCTTTAGGGACTACTGCAATGCAAAGTTGGTCATGCCTGTTTTTATATGTGACACGCACCATTGCCATGATAGTGCACTTATTCAATCACCTTGCACTTTAGCCAGTAATGGCTGTGATTTATAGCTATCCAAGTCTCATTTATGAGTGTGTCATTCTCAAGTTTGCAGCAGGACAGCAGTTGACCTGAGTGGGAATCTAATTCTGACTGAAAAGCCTATTCTCCCCTCTTGCCCCTGAATGCTCACAGCTACCACTGATTTCAGCTAAAGCAACAGGCGCAATGGACCAGTGATAAACTAAGTCCTAGGCAGTGCCGGATTTCCCATTAGCCAGTATAGGCACAGAGCCTAGGGCGTACAAAATTTTTAGAGCCTACAAAGGAGGGAAAAAGTGCATAGGGCCTCTGAACACCAAAATCCGGCCCTGGTCCTAGATATGTGTTAGAGTGAAAATAATATTTTTGTATTCTTTGAGTGCTTTTGAATTTTGTAATGGAATACTTTCTTTGCAACTTTAATTTGTCTTGTCTTTGCTCCTTAGTAGGAGCGCAAATGTCTGCTCATAAATAGCCCTGCAAAAAGTGTGATGGAGATGCTGATGCAGAAATAACTTGCATATCATGGGTTTTTCGACAAATAAAATATGGATTTTAATGCAATTCTCACATACAGCCTGTATTGTTTTTGATTTCAGGGTGAATATAACAAAGTTAAACAAACAAGGAGTCTTGTGGCACTTTTAAAGATTAACAGATTTATTTATTGCTTGAGCTTTCGGGGGAAGAAATCCCACTTAAAGCATCTGACAAAGTGGGATTTTCTCCCATGAAAGCTCATGAGATAAATAAATCTGTTAGTCTTTAAAATTGCCACAGGACTCCTTGTTTGTTTTGCTGAACTAGACTAACACAGCTACTCCTTTGGATTATAGCAAAGTTGTAGCAATTATGTATTTGTTTCATTTTAAATTGAGCAGTATTAGTGAAACTCCATGAGTTTCGTAAGCATCTTGCAGAATTTCTTAGGCCTAGGAAACTGGGAAGCATTTTGTGTTGTACTAGAGGAGCTGAAAAAGGAAATAGAAATAAAGCATTGAGTTACATATCTGATATGTCCTAATATAAACTATGCAAGTGCTTACGCAGCCCCTCACTCTAACACTGACTTTGGCAATATTACCAGATTCAAAATGTCTTAGGGATGGAAAAATCCTATCGTGTACCACGTACAAATATGTTCTTAATTCCATGCAAGAAAGACTTTACCTCCTTCCATTGTCTGTTTACAGGAATATTCATTGTACAGCATATAAATCTATGGGGTATAGTCAAGTGGAGCAGAATAGAACAGCTTAAACTGAAAGTCAGACTGTCTTAAAAATGAGACCAGTTGGGGCCTTGTTACTCTAGCTGTAGGAAGCTGAGGGTGAAAATCTATTTGCAATAGTCTGTTGTATAGTAAAGATACCTCTGCTCTGCAGTTACAAACCCAAAGCTGGCCTGTGCCCCCTTACTTGTACTCATGGGCTCAGGCTAAGGGGCTGTTGAACTGAGATGTGTAGCTGAGTTGGGGCTCTAGGATCCTGCAGATCTCAGGCTGCAAGCCAGTAGCTGACTACCTCTGTAAACAGTCACTTAGAATGAACTCTCTTGCCTGAGTCTTTTTAGGTGTCTGATTGCATGTACTCCTAGTACACAGACTAGTTGCAGAGTAGACATACAACCCAACTTGCTGAAATAAATATTTTGTATAGACCATTAAGATGGCAGAATAGGCTTCCAAAGATAATGGTGGGAATCTTATCCTTTATGACACTTACATCTAGATTGGAGACAGCGCTGAAAATGTATCATCCTGTTTTGGAAGGACCATGGACTGGTTATAGTGATGGGCCAAGTGCGTTAACAGATTTCCTTTTAATATTTCTGTTCTGTGTTGCTGCTTTTTGAAGGATTCAGCTACAAGAATCCCAGAGGTAAAATAGGTTGCAGCATTTACTGCTCAGTCATGATACTGGGTCTATTTTTCTCCTGCTATCGAGGACTTAGGAGGTGTTTTTGGTGTTACTGTGTGAGAGCTCAATCTTACATGGAGCTAAATACTCTTGCAAACTATCTTCCCTTCCTGCTGAAGTCTGCTGAGCATGCTTTAACTTATTACACTTGTGCTTAGCCCTTCAGGGTTGTACATGATCTGGCACATGGGATATAATTAGGTGCAATTGGGGATGAGATAGCGAGTTACTTCAGGCCATATGAACCAGTGTTCACTATGGTTTGACTGTAATAAGGCATGTCTAATTTCCCACAGTCTCCTTTTGTTCTGTCCTACTTGGATGTTAAATTTTTGGTCCATTAGAAATATTCCCTTAGAAAACTTTTGTACTTTTCTTAAAAATTCCCATTCCTTTCAATGGTAAGGATGACCCTTTGAACTGTAGGTTTTACCTGAGAATTGATGCACTAGTATCTTTTGGAAACCCCTTTATGGAGCCAAATTTAGCTCTAGGTTAAGCTGGCACAAGACTCACGGTCTGCTTACTGAAGAACTGACCTTGCTCTCTTCAACTCTACATCATAGTGCTGCCCTTCTTATGACCATGAGATAAGAGTCTAGTATTCAGTACTTGGTTGATGGTGATGAAGCTGGGTTTTAATAAAATGATGCAGCTGTTCTTGCTTCCATTCATACTGAAATATGGTTGCTTTGTAGCTGCCCTGTTTTGGCGTTGCTCTGACCCATGCATTCTTAGCTTTCTAGCATAGCATGAGCATCTACAATAAGGAGGTAATTGCACTAGCCTCAGAGGCATTAACCTTAAAGAAAAAGATATTGCCCTGAATGGTGTCATTGTGCTATCTAGCAGAAAACATACCATCACAATTTGAAGCAGTTCCCTAGTGCAAAAAGAATTAAATGTTTTAAACTTGTATCTGTAACAATGTGTGTATAAACGTGCAGTGCTGGATTGATAGCGTGTGCGATTACAGTCAACATTAAAGGCCTTATCTTGCAATTGGATCCATGTTGATGGACTACTTCTGGTAGCATGGAAATACATGTATTTCTGCATGGGTTCAGGTACCTTCCACAACAGCATGAAATTAATTGCAGAATTGGGTCCTGTATTTGGGATGATGAAGAAAAATTATTATTTAGCATCACAGAGAAAAATTAATTCAACTCTGGACATTTGCAATGTAAATCAAATGTAGGTGGTATTTTATATGATGGACGCACTATGATTCAGAATTTTTAGTTAAATATACTTCCTTCCTTACCATTCAGATAGGTGGAATGCTCTTTAGTCAAGTAAAATGCAAGCAGAATATGCAAAGCTTCTGCTTTCATTTATTCTTTGGCTAGTAGCTATTGTTGGCCAGGTTCTTGTTCTCTTGCTCTGTGGAGTGGAGAAGACTAAATCACTGGTGAATAAGCACTCGGTAATTCTCCTCATTTTTGGCCTTTGACTACAGTTCGAAAAGCTAATGTGAGTTTATTGGGAGCCACTGGGGGAAAAGAAGGCTTCTGAATTCAAAGTATGCTTCTTCATGGAATTCGGTGTGCATATATGGGGTCCTTCAAAAGCAAATTGCAAGCATATTTGGTTTTTATTAGGAATGAGATCTCAGTCATTCCATGTGATTTTTTTTTTTAACTTGTATGTATGGCCTTGAATATTTTTTGGTCTGTATTTTTACATTTATTTCTTATTTCAATGAAAAACCAGATTGTGCTCACTGGTCTTCAAAAGGGAGAACATGTGCCATTCTTAGGTTTTTTTTCTCCTTGATAGAAGTGCATTCCATTTACCTCTTCATTTCACTGTTTAGATCCTAGTATGATTTTATTTCTACCTGCAGGAGACTTTATATCCTCCCTTGCTGCACAAATAAAGTGAAGAACTTCATATGGTGCCTAGCATCTCTTATTTTATCCTAAAAAGCAGGAGGCTTCATGTCCACAAACCATTATATAGGCAATGAATTGTAATTAAAAAACTATTGAGAAACATTTTTAGCATAGTCCACTGGGGGATTATTCACAGAAGTGATCAGACTAGTGTCTCTAACTCACCACTAACCCGACATGCACAGAAACTGCCAGCTGTGTGTACCCAGCAGATAGTAGCTTCCCAGTTTTGGTAGTGATAACAAAATGACTAGCTTTTCAGTCCCAACTTGTTTATTTTGGCTGTGCCAGTTTAAGTATGAATAGAAGGGGAGGTGGATCCTGCTTCCTTTTAAAAGTGAACTAAAAATACTTGATGCATTTATTTTAAAAAGGAATTTGCAAATATTCCTTACATGGCATTACTACTTTAGAAAATAACGAGATATGAGAAGTGCCTGTTTCTAGTCTTCCCTAAGATCATCATGTCAAGGAGGGCTGTATTAAAGCTGCTTACTGATACGTTTGATTGCTTCTGCTTCTAATCTAGCTCCTCTGTAGTACAGGCACTGCAGACAGAGTCCATTATTACTAAGTAGAGGGGAGACCTTCAAAAGTGTATGGGGCAGGTAAGTTTAAAAAAAAAAAAAAAAGTACCCACCTGCCCTTTTGACATTTGGAAAGTCTTCAGTTTATGGGAATGTTTACTATGTATGCAGCATTTCCTGGGGATAAGAGGCTTGCCTCAAAGAGCTTGTAGTTCCTTCCCTCCGTAGAAGCATTCTTTCAATTTGAGAGAATTGGTTGGTATAATTTTCAGGAGTGACTAAGTCCCATTTTCAAAATTGCTTTTGGCTGTAAGGCACTTAGATCTCATTGACTTTCAATGAGACTATAGATAAAATTTTCAAAAGCACTTAAGTCACAGTGGAAGTCAATGAGATCTAGGTGCCCTATGGCCAAAACCAATTTTGAAAATAGGATTTAGTCACTCTTGGAAAATTTTACCCTTTGTCTTTAGTGTAATGATATTTCTGTTTAGAAGAGAAGAGGTGAACTTCCACTCCTGCCCCTTTTATGGTGCAATATAATTTACTTCGTGTATGTAGCAGCATAACTGACGGCTGAACTTGGTCCAGAAACTGTGTATATATTAGATTTTAAAATATGCTGATTGATTTTCAGACATCTCTGAGAGGCTCCTTCTCTGATGCTGTGTCAAAACATATGTTAAAGGAATACATCAAAAGATCCTCAGCAATGCATTTAAAAGAGAAACATGACTTCAAGGACTAAGTTTAATAATCTGATACTTTGTAATCCAATCTCAATAGATTTCTATTAGAATCAGTTCTACAGTAAAAGCTCACACCGGTCTATTTATATTAGTGTCAAATCTCGGGGATGGACACCAGAGTTACAAACTGAACAGGAAAGCACATGCCCTGCTTGGAATCGGAAGGATGCAATGAGGCAGCAATGCATATCACTCACTCACAGTAAGTAAGTATAGTACAATACTGTATTAAATGTAAACTACTAAAAAAATCTAAAAATTACTTTTACAAATAGTTTGTTTTTTCACTTAAATCAAGATGGTTAACAGTACATTTTTTTCATATGTATTAGTAAAGTTTCAAAGCTCTATTAAGTCAATGTTTAACTATAAACTTTTGAAAGAGCAGCCATACCACTTGTTTCAGAGTTACGAACGTTTCGGAGTTATGAACAGTCTCCATTCCTGCAGAGTTTGTATCTGTGGTTTTACTGTATGTTAGTGATTACACTGGAGCTGTAAAAATATTAAGGGGAGAAGTGTTTAGTTCATACATCATCTTTCAGATCAATTCCTTGCTGGAAGAGTTGCACAAAATTATTAATCCATGCAGATACTTTTAGTGAGCTTTATCAACTTACATGTGCTCTATTTTACCAATCAGCTTTTTATTTTTATTTAGGACATCTGGATTTCTCCTGCTGTTGTAGAGATGCTGCTGCTCTGACACTTTTTCTCCGTTGCACACTAGGTCCTTTTTGTTTTTTTAATCATCCAGTGAAAATGAGATGGCTTTTGGCTTTAAGACCTAGTTGGAGTTGTGCCAAGTGTGGAACATACCTCTGAGACAGCTAATTTCCTATCAGCCAGACAGAAACTGGGCACACGGTCTCTCATTGGTGGTTTATTCTATAATCAGATTTGACCAAATCAGAAACAAGTGCGTGCTCCTGGATTAGCTTCATACAGAGCGAGAGGCAGTACCATTAGCCCTTTCAGCCTGTACTAATACCCAAACAAACTGGACTTCTGTGCTGAAAGTTGTTAAAGCCCAAAATCATGATATATTAGGTTCTTCTAGCCCCAATGAATTGGTCACTTACCCAAGTCAATGAATGCTCAGGACCTTGCACTAAACACACTGTAGTTAATCTGTTCTAACTGAAGATTTATTAACAAAGAGAATTATTATTAAAAGGTTAAGGCAGTTAAAAAAATTAGAGTTGGATCATTGAATGCAGTCCAAAATATTATGCAGGGCTTCAAAGAGTCTCATGAAGTGGGATTTTCTCCAATGAAAGCTCGTGCAATAAATCAATTTGTTAGTTTTTAAGTGCCACAGGGCTCCTTGTTTGTTTTTTAAAAAAAACTTGAATCCTTTTGATCAAAACTTCCCCTGTCAGAATTCATAGCCCCAAGAAGGGGACAGGAAAAAAGCGGACAGAAGCCTTTGTCTTACTAAGCTGTTTGTCAGAAACAAACCCCCAACTTAATCTTAGTCTGTTTTGATCAAAATGAAAAGTTGTTCTGGAAATGTCACTCAAATTTTAATTTTTTTAAACAAAATCTGATGGCCTGAAGTCAAAAATTTTGAGCAGAAGACTGTTTGGCCAGACAACTTGATTTTCCTGTTCCACTCTGCCATTCTCTCCCTCCTGTTGCCTGGCCATCTATCTGAGTTGCCAGCAAAATGAGTGGTTTATGCAGTTCTAACTAGCACATCTATTTGTAGGCTCAAGGTCTAAAAGAAACTGTCTGTGAATTATTGCTCGCTCAAAGTAGAGACTTTTTAAATCAGGGTGGTCACTGTAGTTTCAAAGCCTGTATCTAATGTGGATTACAATGACTTTAAAGCACAGTCACATTATATATAGATGGAGATACTGTAAATAATCAAAACTCCATAGTCAATGGAGAGATCCTGATGGGCATAAGGTAAGAATGTGGCTGACTTTGTGTAACAGCACTGGTGTAAATGAAATTACACAGAAGTACGCAAAGGCTATCTAGACTGGCCAATTAGTCCAGACTAAGCAAGCTTAGTCCTTGCTAATTTGGACCACCTCTACACTAGGCTTTGTCAAGTCTGAACTAAGCAACTCCTTAGTTCAAGCTAGGCAAAGCTTGTAGTTCAAACTAGTGTGATGTTGTCATGCTAGTTTGAACTTAAAAACTTTGAACTAAGTGATTAGTTCAAACTAGCCATGCTGACTAGTTGGAACTAAGCTGTGTGGCTGGTTCGAACTAAAAAGCTGTGGATAGTCTGAACTAGCCTGAGGCAAGTTCGGACTAAACTCAAACTTACTTAGCTTGGACTTGCAAGTCCAAATTAAATAAGTAGATGTGGACATAGCCAGAGGAACCAGTTCATTTTGAAATCTTCAGTCGCAAGAGGAACTCTCTGCTGACCTCCGGTTAGTTCAGTTTAAAAAGATTTGCTACAGTCTGGCTGGAACTTGGTACTCTCTAATATTTGAATGATCTGGGGTCTGAAAGGTGCTAGTGAAACTCTGCCAAATTAACATCCACACTTTCCCCTGTTCTTTACTGATACATTGTACTTTCCAAGTCTTTCACTGCTCCTTATTCATCACTTGAGTAAAATGCTCATTGACTTTCGTGGGAGTGCAGCGAATAAGGGCTGAGTAGGGAATTCTGAATAGGGTGCTTTTATCACAGTGGTGAGGCTGAACCATAACACTTGTGTATATTTAGTATACTAATTTGTGAGTCAGCATTTCATCAGGAAGGGATTGTCTTGATGCTGCCCTACAAATCAGAGTGCAAAACAAAAATTACTGAAGATGTTTCTGTAAATAACAGTTATTGGAAAAGATACTGAAGGGTTGACAATGACAGCTCCTTGACAGAGCATGAGAGGCATGTGGACTCAGCACTGCCTCTTACGTAGGGCCATCCCTCTTAAAGTTGGGGATAGTTCCAATAAAGAAAAGGAATGTATGACCTAGAAAGAAACAAAATCCATCAGACTTGGAACATATCCCCAATGGTGATGCTGCAGTTATTAACTGCTCAGTAAACAGTGCACCTTCCTATAAATAATTTTGTTCGTCTGTAGCAGCAGAAATAACCACTTGATTATTAATAATAAACTTAAGCTTTCCATTAGCGATATCAACTGGCTTCGTGCTACTGGATCATACTTCCTCAGTTAGCCACAAGTGGAATTTGTTGGCGAACTTTATTCTGAGAAGGTTTAATATTGATTCATGACTCCGCTAGAAACTGTGTGTCATTTACTAACCTACTATTGTTGGAAATCAGTCCTAATTTGTGGGTTATAAAAGAGTCTTTTCTGTTTATAATTGGTGTGAAGTCTGACTACAAAAAGCAAAACAAAAATTTGAGAAGTTCAGAGCTAACTCAAACCACAGCGCTGCTAAAGAGCAATTAAAGTGAGAAAATTTGAGTAAAATGATGCAACCTACAGCTTTCTCTAGCTTCTGTTTCAGAGTCTGTTCTGACTTAGAGAAAACATTCAGAGCTCTGTGAACATCTTTTGCAGAAGTGAATCTTCAGGATTAACAATATTTAATGTACCTGTTGAATCTGGCCTTACCTGGAGTTTCCAGTGAAGCTGCTTTCAAGGCCTTAACTTCAAAACATAGCATTTGTGCATATTTACCAGGCTTTTCCATTTAGAGAGACAAACAGTACATCCAACCAGAATATTCCTCTGTTTCCAAGCTTCTGAATAGAATAGCATGAACTCTGGGAAATTGAAAGGATTTGCAAGATCAAAGCCCACTCGCAGTACTAGTCAAATCTTACATGTAGTTACCATGACCCATGAGCCTCTTAATACCAATTGGCAAAGGGATGCAAAGGAATTTCAGGGATCTCTTTGTTCTGGCATATACGTTCTAGCTGAGCAAAATTTTGAGGTCTTGGAAAAAGCTAGTGTCACGCTGGTCATCAATGTTGCAAAGCATTGTACAGCTTTTGTGTAAGCTGGTGTGTGTGCGCGTGCACGTGCATATGCACACGCGCACATTCTTAAAGGGTGTGTGTAGGTATGTCACCAGCAAAAGGGAAAAACAGGTTTGTTTTTAGACCAGAAAAGTTGATCTAGCTAGTTTACATGTAAATTAAGTATGGTAATTCACTATGGATCCCCTTCCAGCAGCCAACTGAATAATAATAGGGAATTGCAAGCATTTCAGAGGACAGTAACAGAAGCAAAATGAGGGGAAGGTGGAGAACCATATCTTGGCATGTGCATCCAGAACTTGGCTTTACTGTATCTGGGGCACAGACAGGCTGCCACCCTTCAGTGAGGAAATAAATGCAGTGTGTTTGCTTCATGAGAAAAGGATTTCAGCCAGGCTTGCTTGAAGAGTGTGGAGAACTTTGAGTGACAGAAGTTTCTGTAGACAGGAGGTTAATCTGTTAGTTAACTATAATCTCTGGAAAACATTTTATCATTTAGAATAGAATCATAGGGTGAGAAGGGACCTCATGAATATGCAACCATTTGTCTCCAGTATTCTGACTCATTTGAGTCTTTTTGGTGATAAACTTAATTTTGTTTTCTCTATAAACACAAGGACTGTGGTGATGAGTCAAGTGATGATCCTGATTTGAATATTAAAAGCTAGTGTTGCCATTCTTTTGGGAACAGTAGGCCTGGTAATTGTCACATGGATAAGGTGTATTCCTTGTAATGTCCAGCCTTGAGGATTTTTGTGTGTTCCTCTTGCTACCTGCACAAAAAGCAAGTCCGGTCAATGTCCTAGAAAGTAGCAGCTGTGCTGCTGGTGGCTTCTGGATGTTAATCCATGGCTGATACAGCAAGACTTCATGTTAAAAGAGGTGTTAGTGAGGGACCTCAACCCTGTGTACTACTTAAGACTGTCACAATCCCCACGCAAGCTCATGGGATATTCTTATGAGTAAGGCACTATGGGTATGTCTACACTGGAGGCTGTTAAGTCAACTTAAAGTTGACCTTGTTTAAGTTGACCTTAGAGCATCCACATTTCAAACTCCTGTAGACTGCCCACATCCACACTGGCAGCTAAGTCAAGTCAACTTAATGCCTAACTTGACTTTATTAATCTGATTTAAGACAGTGTAGATGGGGCATAGTCCTTAAGTTGACTTAATAAGGTCGCCTATGGGGCTATGGCCCATCTACATTGGCTTAAGTCTATTTAATAAGGTCGACTTAAGCCTTAAATTGACCTTAAGAGGTGGTGTTAAGTTGACTTAAGGACGTGCTTAAGTCAACTTAAGTTCTTGATGTGGACAGAGCTCTCCTTAGGTTGACTTAGGGAAAGTTAAGTTTACCTAAGGCTCCAGTGTAGAGAGACCCTGTAAGACGCCAGGGTTTGCAGAACAAGACCCAAAATGCTGAGGAGCTGGAAGAGGAATGACTTTCCCAGGGTATTTGAGGTGGATATTAACTAGCTGAAATTGATTTCATGATGCTATGCATGGGTTTGTTAAAAAAACAGAATAAGCAGAGCACTGAATCTTATTCACATTAACACAAAATAAGTTCCTATTAATATTTAGGATTGATATAACTTTGTATCTTGGTTCCCATTGCCATGCCAAGAGTCACTAAAAGATGCACTGACTTCTTGCTAGACTTTATTTTCATATCCACACTGCTATAATTGGCATGGTCTTGGCTTTAAAAACACAACAATCTTTTTTTAAATATGGGCCTCTTTCTTTTTGCACTGCCTTCATCCTTCTTCTTTGTCTTAAGGGATGTATTATATCTTTTGAAACACTGTGTATCATTGGAGGAAGCCATTGGAAGCTGTGTGCAGAACATCAAAGAGGGGGAGGGAGTAATCTAATCCTTTCTCCATGCTGAAGATGGGACATAGGGCACTGCAGCATAGCACAACAGTATTTTGGGTTTCCAATCCCTCAAGGAGAAGCTGTAGTGTTCATATGGTCACTCTGTGCTCAGAGACCCTAAACTGCAGGTTGATATGTGTATAAGGTAATCAGAGGGTATACCATACCATCTGTAGTCATATCTTGGCTAGCTTGGGTGATGGAGTAGCATAACTGCAGCAGAGCACGTTTTAGCACAGCCATGCAAGCCTACTGGGAGCCTTGTAAAATTAACTATTTGCATGGCTAGTCTGAGCTCAAGCCTTGCTCCAGTATTTAAGAGAGCTAGATTAGAGTTAACTTGAATATTTCCACAGAAGCTGACTTCATGCTATCTGTGGACATTCCCTTAGAATGTGACTTGGCATTTTTCGGACTGCTGACAAAAACAGTAATTGGACAAAAAATAATACAAACCCAAACTTTGACCCTGAAAAGATATAGTAATTCTCTACTGGTGATATCTCAGAAATTTTAACATCAGAGGGAGTCATTAGTCCTAATATGCATTAAATAATACAATGGTTATTTGGTCACTGATGGTATGCGGGTTAGAAAGTTATAAACTAAACATGCATACACCAAAGAAATAAGAGGCAGGGAAAGGGGAAACTCCCCCTTCCCCATCAGAATAGAAATGATTTACAAAATTGGGTTTACTTTCCAGAATTTCTCTTTAGAAGAAAAACAGGAAAAAAATCGATCGGGTATCTTAGGTGCCTGTACACTAATGCGAGGAGCCTGGGAAATAAGCAAGAAGAATTGGTAATACTAGCACAGACAAGGAACTATGATATTATAGGAATAACGGAGACATGGTGGGACAGTGTGCATGACTGGAGCTCTGCCATGGATGGGTATAAACTGTTCAGGAAAGAGAGGCAGGGAAGAAGAGGGGGAGGAGTAGCGTTATATGTAAAAGAGCTCTATGACTGCTCAGAGCTCCATTATGGAAGTGGAAGCGTGCCAGTAGAAAGTCTGTGGGTTACACTGAGAGGGGAAAGCAACAAGGGGGATGTTGTGGTGGGTGTCTGCTATAGACCACCAGACCAGAAGCAGGAGGTGGATGAGGTGTTCTATGGACAACTAGCGGAAGCTTCTAGATCACAGGCCCTGGTGCTGATGGGGGACTTCAATTACCCTGACATCTGCTGGGAGGCCAATACAGCAGTGCATGGGCAATCCAGGAAGTTTTTAGTGTGTGTTGGGGACAACTTTCTAGTACAAATGCTAGAGGAACCAACTAGGGACCTTGCACCGCTCGACCTGCTGCTCACAAACAGGGAAGAATTGATCAGGGACGTAGAGGTAAATGGCAAGCTAGGTAGTAGTGACCATGACATGGTTGAGTTCAGGATGCTGATTGAAGGAAGGAAAGAAGCAAAACAAAAACCCTGGACTTCCAAAAAGCAGATTTTGGCTCCCTCAAGGAACTGATGGGCAGGATCACTAATCTGAAGGGGAAAGGAGTCCAAGAGAGTTAGTTATATTTTAAAGAAACCCTGCTAAGGGCACAGGAAGTTGCCATTCCAATTAGGAGAAAGAACAAACATGTGAGGCAGCCAGAATGGCTTAGCTGAGAACTCTGCTCTGAGCTTAAAACATAAAAAGGAAGCTTACAGGAAGTGGAAGCTTGGTCAGATGACCAAGGAGGCATATAAAGATATTGCTAGGGACTGCAGGGATAAAATCAGAAAGGCCAAAGGACAAATGGAGTTGTGGCTAGCGAGGGATGTAAAGGATAACAAGAAGGGGTTCTACAAGTATGTTAATAACAAGAAGAGAATCAGGGATGGTGTAGGCCCCTTGCTGAATAGGGCAGGCATCCTTGTGACAGAGGATGAGGAAAAAGCTGAAGTGCTCAATGCGTTTTTTGCTTCAGTTTTCACGGGCGGGGTCAGCTCCCAGCCCACTACCATGGGTGTGGCAGATGAGAGAGAAAAGAAGACAGACCTTTGGTGACGGAAGGTCAGGTTAGGGACTGCTTAAAGAAGCTGGATGTGCACAAGTTCATGAGGCTGGACGAACTGCATCCAAGAGTGCTAAGGAAATTGGCCGATGAGATAGCCGCACCACTGGCCGTTCTTTCAAAACTCATGGAGAACGGAGGAGGTGCCAGAGGATTGGAAAAAAGCAAATGTAGTGCCTATTTTCAAGAAAGGGAAAAAGGAGGATCGGGGGAATTATAGACCAGTCAGCCTCACCTCAATCCCTGGAAAAATTATGGAGCCAATTCTCAAAGAATCCATCCTCAAACACTTAGAGGAAAATAAAGTGATCAGGAACAGTCAGCATGGATTTACCAAGGGTGGATCATGCCTGACCAATCTCATTTCCTTCTATGATCAGATGACTGGTTTTCTGGATGCAGGATGAACTGTTGATGTGATTATACCTTGATTTTAGCAAGGCTTTTGATACAGTTTCCCACAGCATTCTCATTGGCAAATTAAGGAAGTATGGGTTGGATAGGTGGACTATAAAGTGGATAGAAAACTGGCTAGATCAACGGTTTCAGCGTGTAGGAATCAATTGTTCCATGTCTAGCTGGCAGCCAGTCACGAGTGGTGTGCCCCAGGGGTCGGTCCTGGGGCCGGTTCTGTTCAACATTTTCATCAATGATCTGGATGATGGAATAGACTGCATTCTCAGTAAGTTTGCGGATGACACCAAGCTGGGGGGAACAGTAGACACGTTGGAGGGCAAGGACAGGATTCAGGGAGACCTAGCTAAATTGGAACAGTGGGCCAATAGAAATCTTATGAGGTTCAATAAGGACAAGTGTAAAATCCTGCACGTGGGACGAAAAAACTCCATGCACCGCTACAGGCTGGGAAACATTCAGCTAAGTAGCAGCAGTATAGAAAAGGACCTGGGGGTCATGGTGGATGGGAAGCTAGATATGAGTCAGCAGTGTGCTCTTGCTGCCAAAAAGGCCAATGGCATACTGGGCTGCATCAAAAGAAGTGTTACCAGGAGATCAAGGGATGTGATCATTCCCCTCTATTCTGCACTGGTGAGGCCACATCTAGAATACTGTGTTCAGTTTTGGGCTCCCCACTACAAAAAGGACAGGGACATGCTAGAGAGAGTCCAGCGGAGGGCAACCAAAATGATTAAAGGGCTGGAGCACAAGTCCTGTGAGGAAAGACTGAAAGCATTAGGCTTATTTAGTCTGCAGAAGAGAAGATTGTGGGGGGATTTGATAGCAACCTTCAACTACTTGGAGGGATCCTCTAAGGAAGAGGGAGCTCGACTGTTCTTGGTAGTAACAGAGGACAGAACAAGGAGCAATGGTCTCAAGTTGCGGTTAGGGAGGTCGAGGCTGGATATTAGAAAAAAACTTTTTTTACTAGGCGAGTGGTGAAGTCTTGGAATGAGCTGCCTAGGGAGGTGGTGGAGTCTCCATCTTTGGAGGTGTTTAAGGCCCAGCTGGATAAAACCATGACTGGGATGGTTTAGTGGGAGTGGTCCTGCCTCTGGCAGGGGGTTGGACTAGATGACCTATGAGGTCCCTTCCAACCCTATGATTCTATGAAAATTCAGTCGAGATCAAAGCATTTGAACTGAATACTAAGAATAAAATATTTTTTTTAAAATGTGGTGTAATTTCATTTATATGTATTAGAAGACAAAATGTCTATGTAAACACAATTTCACCAAAATAAATTTTTGCCTGATATGAAATGAGAGATGTTTGGAGTTTTCCTTTGCAGAGCACTTCAAAAACCCCTGAATTTTGTTCAGATTTAGAACAAAGTCAAGCTTCAGAATCTGTCTTTTGTGAAACCACCTCCATCCATGCAGCTCTAGGAAGACGCCATTAGAATTCACATCCTTCCCCTCCTTCTTTCATTGACCTGTTACAGTGCATTGGTTAGTAATGCAAGGTACACATTCTTGTAAAACAAGATTCCCCTGGAAGAGTTTTAGATTCTAAAGATCTTGTCAAAGCAGGATGGCACAGGATATGACTGACTTAGCCCATAAACTTTGAAATAGCCTTTCTCTTATGGGTAATCTTTGTTTTCTAATAGCAATCCTTACTTTTGAAAAAATACTTACAGAGCTCTGCAGGATATAGGATTCCCTCTGTGCTGAGTTGTCTTTATATAAATATGAAAGATACGAATTGGTGTCTCTTCTACAAGGTTGTTTTGAGTTTTTCTGTATACATCTTATATGGATGCATACGTCAATATCCACATTTGGATAGAATGGGATGAGCTGCTATTTTTTTAAGTGCCCCATTAATAATACAGGCACTCCAGTTATACTGCAGTGTGCATTTGTACTTAGGGGTGGAGGTGGGGTAGCACCTAGGATCCCTACCCATGGATAAGAGCCTGCTGTACACATCCGGACAAATAGATGCTTTCCCTTGGGCAAGGATGAATGTGTGTGCATGTATCTGGGTGGAAAATGTGCTACTGGAGGATTAAGTCTTATGTTTTAAATACAATCCTGACTGGGGGTGGGGTTGTGAAGGATAAAGGCAACTCTGTGAAAGGGAGATCTTGGATAATATCCATTGGTGCTGTGTTAGCAGGAAATTGATATCACGTTTGCAGTGATTTTTTTTTATAACCTGTTTCTTGTATACAAAATAGTACAGACAGGTGGAAGATGATATCCAGAGTTAACTGAGAGATGTGGCACAATTTGTCTTGTGCAACAGGGCCCTTTTACCTTGTCAACTAGTGTCAGTTAACCCACCCCCCTCCAGTTTCACACTCTGGTGTGAAAACTCAGTCATTTTCCAAGTCCTGGTATCATGTGCTTCTGGACAGAATAGAGAGGGCAAAGAGGTTATGGTGGAAATTCTAATATACTGTAAGTCTGAACAGAACTCTATCAGGTGATATCTTGCACTCACAAGTAGGCATTTAGTTTAAAAAAAAAATTCTGCGTATAGAACTTCATTTTACTCTTATTCCCGTTCCCCACTACTAATCTTCATTACCTAGGGCACAAATAAGCAGTTGCCCCTCCTGCCTTTTCCATTTGGCGGAAACATAAAATTGCACACATCAAGGCTAATTTAACAAAAATCTTTTTGTAGTCCAATGCAGATCCCTGTTTCTCAACCTTTTCTCATACTGAGTAATGCGCATTGGTTCCACTCTGCACAAAAAAGTCAGAACTGGGCCCATGGGACACAGTTACTTTTCAATTCTATTAAACAGACTTTTTTGTGGTTAAAAAGATTCACTACAATTGTGCGTCACAAGAGCTGAAACCAGTAACGCTCTGTCACCTCTGGCAATTATCAAAGATGGCATTGCAGACATTGTTTTGCATAGGTTTTTTTTTTTTCCCTGAAAGTATTAAAATGCAGCTATTCCTCTGCCTTCACTGCTTTGTTTGGTCACATGTTGATGCTTAAAGGTGAAAGCTTTAGGCCATATAAATGGCAGTGCTAAGCATGTCCACAGGTGGCCATGTTAATTATCAGTGTAAGTATTAACGTAAACTTGTATTAGCATGGTGATTTCCACTCAGTAAACCACTAATAGGTAACAGTTTCATGAGGAAAGGCCAAACAGCCTAGTGAGCTATTTGTTCAGTTTTCTGGCACCCATCCATCGAAAAATGTGAAGTCTACTTTTCTTTAGAGGTTACTGGTGGTGCAAAGGAGGGGGCAGTATTTACAGATGGTCAATCAAATACTGAAGAGAAGTTGTGTAGTCACAACCATGGCATCCAGAAAATGACTGATAATTTCAATTCCATTCTAATGCTCATTGCTTCTCAAGAGCTGTCCTAGAGCCATGCGTCACTCAACACTTAAACGTACTATTCTATACCAATGAATGACACTTCATGATATGCCTGATGTTATTCTCCTTGCTCAGGTAAATGTGCCATTCACTGATCATGATGACTGTGTGTTGGGAGAGATGGAGAACAGACACTGAAGGGTTTCTTTTTCTGTGGTTATGTGAATATTTTTTACATTTTCATTTGCTTGATTGACAGTTTTTGAAGTCTTCAGGGAGTTTTAGGCTACTGGCCTGATTTCTTTTTCTTTTATAGATGGTGGTTTTTAAATTTTTGAAAAACCAAAAAGGAAATCTTTCAGGCTGTGTCTACCCTTACAATTTAGTTGGAATTAATGAGGATTAATTCAAATTAAAATAATGCATGGCTACACTGGCTTTCATTACATTGAATTAAGGAATTCTTTAGTTCACAGTAACAAACCCTTTCTTTGAAGTTATAGAACCACCCTTAACTTCAAAGTAACAGTTGATTTGAATTTCAGTTCAAATTAACCCAATTTAGCCACTTTAATTCGAACTAACCGTTAATTAAAATTAATGTGGTTTGACCTTCTCCATCCCAGGGTGCCTTCCTCTTTCTATGTGTTGGGTGGGAGCATAGCCCTTCTTGGGTGCCATAGTGCCACACTTCCAATGGTGCCCTCTTCCTAAATTGAAGTAGCAAGTCCTGTATGTGGACATGCTAGTTTGATTTGGGGTTTTAGTGGGGCCATGTTACTTCAAATTAAGCATTATTAGTTTGATTTAATTAGTTTGAATTAACTTACTTCAAACTAATGTTCTAAGTGTAGACATAGCCTCAATGAAGAACATCTTTTTTAGGAAATTACATAGGGAGGGAGACTCTTCAAAGAGAAGTATCTGGCATTTTAGTATTTCCATTTTGGGCAAACTGCCAAGGGAAGTAAATGGATGGAGTTTTGGTTCAAATCCTATAATATGGTTGCCAGAAGAGGTGAGTTGGTGCTGTAGTGAAAAAAGGGCTGGCACAGCTTGTTTTCCCTCTAGAGCTGGGGGAAAGCAAGCTCTAAAGTGTAACAAGAATCAGTTCCTGTCCTGCTTCTGAACACCTTATGCAAGTAAAGGGTTGAGGGCTGAAAATGTATCTGTCTTTTAAGAAGCTATCTTCAGTCTATATACGCGTTTTCATGCCCACAATTAAATTGTGGGTGCAAATCTGACAGATGTTCAAGTGCTTCGAATTGACAGTGCGGTTGGGGCCGAGTGTGATGAGACTTAGCCCTGAGTGTTTTATTCAGCGACCCATATTGAGAGATTCAACCTGTTTAAAATATCTAATCTTTTCTGTTACTTAACCATAGGTTGTCACATTGTATATTAGCCTTATTGATTTCTTATTGGCTGCTGCTATAAAACTAGTAGCTGTAGAGAAAAGATTGCAGATATTTATCTTGAAATCACATAGTTCAGTCAAGGGTGTTCATGGTGTGTAGTCTGAAAAAGAATTGTAGTAGCTTGGATCAAAAGCGGGGGGAGAACTGCACTTTTCTGCTCAACTTGAGGACTCCTGCTTGGATCAGTGTGTGAACTGAAGAGCCTGTTCCCTCAATGATCTTATTTCTTTGAATTCTATGCTTGGTCATAGTATTTAGATAGTCTTAAGTGGTGATTGTGTCATGCTCATGAGTGAAATTTTTGTCATGCAAAAATGCCCAGCTTATTAGAACTGATTCTCTGTTCCATTTTGAAGCTTATAAATTAAAAACATCTGCCTAATTTATTATTGTGATCTTACTTTTAATATACTATTTGATTATTTTTAGTGATTTTAAAAAAAATAGTTTGTAGCACAGCCTTACTATGTGAAGCAGTGTGATTTGGTACATAGTCACAGGACTGGGAGTTGGGAGACATGGTTTTTGTTACTGGCTCTGCCGTTTAATTTCCATGCTCTTGATCAAGCTATTTAAGAGTAAACTTTCAAATTGTTCCATAGGGTTTAGCTATGCATATCCACCCTCAAGCCCCTGTCTAATCTCTTCATCTGTAAAGCGATACTTAATCACCATGGAAAAATGTTATAGAAGAACTTCGTATTCATCTTACTACTAGTGAGCCAATGTCATAAGGAATATGTATTTAAACCCCAAAGATGTCATTCTGACTTCATCTCACTGAGAAACTATAGTGGAGAGAGGCTGCCGTGCCCAGCACAGGGGCTCTCACGTTCCCCCTGCTGGGGAGAGAAGCCTCCTCCACGGGACTTGGCCTGGGAACCTAAGGGAGGAGTCGGGGGGGAAAGGGGGGCTGGATAAAACAGCGGACCAGGGACTTACCAGGGAACTTTTTAGGAGATGGACTGACCGGCCACAAGGGCTCCAGCTGGCAGAGGCTGGAGCCCTCTCTTGCAGGGCCTGAGGAATGAGGGAAACCAGGAGGCAGGCCCTGACCTATACTTTCCCCAAGGTGAGGACTTGGAGTTGCCCTCCACAGAGGAGCTGGAGGACTGGACTGGGGCCCAGACCACAGAAGCTGAAGACCTGGAGGAGTTGCCCTCTGCGGAGGGCCTAGAGGATCCAGTGGCATACGGGCCCTGTAACTTAGAAGAACTACCGCTGGTGGAGGAACCAGAGGGGCTACCAGACCTCCCACCTGCAGATAGTGAAGGGTTGACAGGGCTACTGCTGGCTGTGTACCTGGAGGATGAAGAGGGCTATGGGAACCGGGTAACCTGGAGGGGAAATGGGAGGAAGTAGCCCAGGGACAGTGGGTGCTTGCCCAGCTGTTGTGAGTCAGCGTGATTCGGCAGGAGACCTGCTGACATAGTGGCGCACTGTTCTGTCACTTCTGGAACACAGTGGAGTGGGCGGGCCTGTGTTCACCTCCCTCCGCCATCACTCTTCAAGCCATTGTTTATGTGGCCTTGCCCTGCCTGAGGGGCAAAGAGGCCAAAGACTGCTACTTTGTGTTGCCTTACTCTGCCTGAGGGGTTGAAGGCCCCGAACTTTGTGACTGCGCTTTTCCTTTCCCTGCCCAATGCGTTGGCAGGCCAAAGAATCTGGAGGCTACGGACTTCTACTTGGCACGGCCTTGCCCAGTTTGAGGGCTGGAAGGCCACGGACTGTAGAGCATCCTGCACAGCCCTACTTGAGGGGCTGGAAGGCAGTGGACGCTAGGGGCATGTCTGACTTGGGTAGAGGCTGACTCCACCCCAGAGGGGTACAGCCTTGCCAGAGACGAATTGGCTAATGCATTTCTGCTATCAGTGTTGTGTATGATCTGGAGACCAAAAGCAGTGCTTAAATGTCTGTCTTCTGAGTATTCCTATGAGGACATGTTCCAGAGTCCCACTCAACACTTCCTTTAACTATAAAAGGCTTTGAATCAGGTAACTGTTTGTTTATTGACAAAGTGTCTAGTGCCTGCAGCTGACACAGTGAAACTTTCTTGGATCATGGTATAATAGGTAATTTTGTAAAGCCTCAGAGACACATTGATCAGGGATCCAAAGCCATAGAAGGTCTAAAGTAGAGTGGACAGAGAATGTCTTCATACTTTGAAGACCCAAAGCTTTGGGGGGGGTGAGATCTAGGGATTTGTTTTAGCATCTAGTTGTGAATATGATTCAGCCACAAGCTCAGATATTGCTTAGATCCTGGTTTCTTGCTGAAGTCCACAGCTTAGTGCATTTCCTATTACTTCCTTTCCTTCCTCCCTCTCTCCCTCCCTCACTTTAGACGACTGGCAAATAGGATTGCTTAGTGGCATATTGGTTATATTGCAGGTGGCTAACTACCGTATATCATTGCGTATAAGTTGAAAATTTTGTCCCTGCAAATTGGCTTCAAAACAGGCTCTTGGCTTATACTCAAGGGAATATGGTAGACAGCCCCTCCCAGGAGGTTCCCAGCCCATGTGGCAGGCGGGAGCCCCAGTGTTGCCGGGCGGCCATCTTGGGCAGTCAGCCTGGGCTGGGGCTGGAGTGAGGAGGGGACCCCGGCGTCTGGAGCGGCTACGTAAGGGGGTCCGG
>ML681973.1:15472386-15582178 GCA_007922195.1 Podocnemis expansa
TGAGCAGGGGGGTAGCAGTGAGGAAAGGGCAGAGCAGGGGGCAACAATGAGGTAAATGAGAAGTGAGCAGGGGTGACAGCAATGAGGAAAGGGCAGAGCAGGGGGCAGCAGGGGTGAGGAATGGACAGCGAGGGGGCAAAGGAAAAGCAGCAGCAGAGATTTTTCAGGTAGGGAAGCTGTCAGAAACTCCAGAGGAGGCCAGCAGCAGTGGGTGGGGGGTTAGGGGCCAAGGCCAAAAGGGGACCTCAGCTTATACCTGGGTCACCAATTTTAGCTTCTTTTTTGAGCTCAGAATTGGAGGGTTGGCTTGTGCCCGGATCAGCTTATACCCAATTTATATACAGTATTTAATTTTCTCTAAGCTCCTCCTCCTTCTCCCTCAATCACTGTGCATGTTAATTGGACTCTGCTCCACAAAGAAAATCATTATCTGTTTCAAGGCTGGACTGCCATGACTCAGATTTTGCTCTAATTTGATTCTTGCTCTGTGACAGTCTTGACCAATCAATTTTGTTTCTTTGTAATTGGCAGTGAGAAGTATGGGATCAAGGATAGTCTTACTTTTGTAGGAGGATGCTGTATTTCAGCTTTTGACCTATCCTATTTTCAATGGGCTGTATTCCTTGTTCTTGTCTCCCTCTTATACATTGTCATAGTGACTGGCCCCTTTAAGGTGTGATGGGGGGGACAACTACACTATTCCATAATTAACTAGCTACTTCCTAGCCTAATTTAGGGGTGATGACTAAGGAGGGTCAGGTGATATATTAAAGGATACATGGGCCTTATAAAAGGGCCGAATGATCTGACTGCGAATCACAATGAGTGGGAGGATCCCAAGCCAGTGTGTGGAGGAGACTGGGAACACCAAAGGAAACCAGCCTGGTGACAGTGTGCCCTATCCCAAAGCCAGAAAGATTTGCAAAGGTAGCTCTGAAAAGTGTTAGGAACAGGGTCTGGATAGTGGTCTGAAGAGAAAGAAGTCCCTGAAAGGCAGAAGAACTTCTGTTTGGTGAGACTTAACTCTGTCAGGGAAAGCAGGAGTCCAAACTTAAGTTTGGTCTGTGATTTTGGTGGGGGACCAAAGGTCATCTCCAGCACACTGTTGTGTAGAAACCCCTTTTGAGAAGGAAAGTGTGGTAGGAAGTGATGGTAGCACCGCATTTGTCCAATAGACTCATGGATACTGGAGGAGACCATGAGATGTCATCCAGTCCAGTCCCCTGCACTCATGACAAGACTGAATACCACCCTGAACCACAGGGTTTTATGGCGAAGCTATGTTCCCACAACAACATTTAAAAAAGATAGTACCTATGCTGCTACATCTTTCACAGATTGAAAGTGCCTTATATTCCTTTTACATATTCAGTGTACTAATAATCTTCACAGTAGTCCCCATAAAAGCAGAACATCAAAATAAGGCATTTTAAGTTGCCAAAAAAATCAAAGCTTTTTCAAATCTAAAACTCGATTCCTATCTAATGAAACTGACAGCCAAACCGATTGCTGATTTTTATATGCTGAATCAAAACCTAGTCCCACATACCTTTTTTATGTTCTTGACTTGTGCTAAGCTCTTCTGGAAAGCAGCTATTCATTATGAGGACAATGGGGAGCTGTCATTCAGTTGCATTGGCATTGGACACAAATGAGAACATCTCTATCAATTATTTGTTGAAAAATAAATAGACAATCTAATCAAATGCAATTTCAGGATCAACACTTTTTACTTGGGAAAAATAAGGTTTAGCTTTGTTCTGACATGTTTCCTGTCAATGTTTCAACCTCATTCAAGTTATCTGACAGCAGGAGACCATTATGTCTGAACAACATTCTATTCAACTGACGATATCTCTTAAACAAACCAAGAGCTCTGATGTTCATTCCCCTGGGTGTCCTTTACTGTAATCAAAAGAAATATCTCACACAGTAAAATATGTGCAGGACAATTAGCGTCGATGAATCTGATACCTTAACGTGAATTTTGAATCTTTTGCATAATCTCCCAGAGTATTTACTTAAGGAGTACAAAATGTTCTTGTTCTTTTCTTAGTATCTAAAGGATTTTGGCCATGTGCCTACATTTCCATTTATTTTCCAACACAGTTATTAATTGATGTCTGGCATGTTCAATGGTACTTTGATTTCAAACTACCATACAAATGTCTGATTTAAATTTGGCTTTTGCACCACCCCTTCCGCAAGTACAGCGACAAGAATGGGGTATTGCCAGAACACAATCTGTGGTAATCCCAGATTGGATGGTTGGCAGCTTGGGACGGTCAAAGCCAACTACCATAGATTAGAACAGCCCCAACTGTAATCTTCATCAGCAATAGGGTAAGCACAAAAATTGGTCTAGAATCAGTGAGTTTCAGTTAATCCTTTTGGAGCTTCCTCTTTCAGTTCAATTTTGTTGAAACACAACATGGGTGCACCTGAAAATCTGAGCTGTAGTTTCACAGCAAAAGTATTCCAATTTACTTTCTCTGAACATTTTTTTTGTCATTTATGATCCTATTTTGTAATCAGCTCATGCTACAGTTTTAGAACTTTCTAGTGTTGCTTAACCCTAGTTGTGCTGCTGTGTCCTGACCACATTCCTTTCCGAATCCTGTCCCTACCCGTCTGCTGCTCTGTTATGCTGCCTGTTTCTCAGTACTTGGCACTTTGCCTCTACAGGTCTGGGTCAGATCATGGTTTGTGTTGCTTTCATCTGTTATCATCTTTAATGTGGCCTATAAGACCTTTTGTTGCAGGCATATAGTGTAGCATAGCTAATCTATCTCTTGTACAAAAATATTTTTAAAATGGACATTGTGGACATTGAAATGAACATTATCCCAGACTCCCAGGAGTATGGATGTTGAAATATCAGGCTTCTGCTCCAGACCACATGGGTTAAGCCTGATAAGCTGGGTGCTTCAGTTTTCAAATATGCCAGAGTGATATTAACCCTACTCACCTTTTATCAGCTGCTTTGGAACCCTTCTGCCAAATGCTATGTCTACACTGGAGCCTTAGGTCACCTTAACCTTCCTTAAGTTGACCTAAGGAAAGCTCTGTCTATATTGGGGATTTATTAAGTTGATGTAAGTGCTTCCTTAAGATGATTTAATAACACAACCTCTTAAGGTCAGCTTAAGCCAGTGTAGATGGAGCATAGCCCTTCAGTCGACTTAATAAGGTTGACTTGAGCATTAAGTCCACATAGCAGCTGCCATTGTGGATGTGGGCAGTCTACAGGAGTCCTTATTAAGTCTACTTAACAGAGCCTCCAGTGCATACATACCCAAAAGTACTGTGTACTTGCAGCTGCTGTTCTCATACCCAGATATTTTGATACAAGAGATATGAGTTCTATGCATTTAGCTATAGGTTACCTACCTTTTAAACCTAGGAAGTCTTGTTCCATGGAAATGCCAGCTATTGCCATGGGCCACTGAAGCCCTGGCTTGGGGTGGTGCAGGCTTGGGGCACCATGCTGGAGGTGGAGCGGGCTGCCCTACAAATTGGACCCCATGCTCCCACCCCTCCCTGAGCCAGACACTGTGCACCCTGGGGGCGGAGCAGGCCAGCCCATGGGGTACAGTCCGGTCTATCACCCCGCCTCTGGGTTGGCCCTCTCTGCCCCTAGGGCAGAACAGGCAGCCCAAGGGAGGGGTGTGGGAGAGCAGAGCCTGGCTTCTCTGCTGGTCCCCTCTGCCTCTGGGCTGGCTGTTCCCTGCCCTGGGGGTGGAGTGCGCCGGCTCAGAGCAAGGCTGGGTTCTACCCCCCCACCCCAGGGAAGGGGTGCGCAGAAGCAAAAGCTGGCTTATGGTGCCACAGCCCGTTGAGCCTGCCCTGAACAGCTGGATCAGAAAGGTCACATAACTGTGCATCATTAGCTACGTTATGCATGAAGATGAAATTTCTTAACTTGTATTTTCCTGAGGTTCATCAGTTTGCAAGCAACAATAAAATATACAGCAATCATCCCTTGCCATGGTAAAACTCATTGGAGCAGCTCTGAGGGAGAAAACCCCTTCCCTCTCGTTCTGCAATTTCTCACACAGCCCAATCAAGAAGATGGGGTTTGCCTCCTGTGAAGAGTATGGGCCTTCCCCACCTACTGGTGGACCACCAGTGATGGGCATGAGCTTTCTTTTACATAGGGCCTCTTTCCAAGAACACTGGAATCAATGGGAAGACTGGTTTTTACTCCAGTGGCCTTTGTATCAGGCCCTCTGTGGCACCTGGGCCTTCGCTCAACTTTATGGCAACATAATTTCTTCTGGAGCAGGGGCATAACTGTGGGTGGGCATGTGCCCACACCTGTCCACTGCAGTGCCTGGCAGTGGTGTAAGCTTGGACACCATGACTGTGCATCAGCCAGCAGCGGGCAGCTGTAGCCACAAGTGGGAGTGGTGTGGCAGGCAGACGGGTAGGGGTGGGGTTCTCTGCCCGCAGCTCTGGCCCTGGGCAGTTGCTGCAGCCTTGAAGGCAAAGGACTGGGCTGCAGCTCCCCATCCCTTCTCCTCCTGATGCCCCAATTACTGGGTAACTGGAGCACTGTCAGGAAGCAGGAATGGCCAGGCCCACCCTGGAGAGTCAAGGGCCTGGTCGGAAAGTGATGATGGCTACACCCCTGTTTTGGAGTCCTGCTAACAGTGTCTTCCACTGACCCTCACTACTCTGCCATATCTTGTTTCTCCACCCTCTTTGCTTTCCTATACAAAGGGCTTGATGGCAATGATGATACACCCCCATTTTCTGACCACATGCTCTGGGGTGAGAGGAAAGCATCTTCCCCAAGGAGTGTAGAGAAATCTGAGATGTTTGAAAGTGGTTTTGCTGATGTGATTCAGTGAGTTCTTCCATTATTCATGATATTCCTTAGGGGCACTCTTGATGGGCCCTTGTTATCATGAATTGTATAAACATTTTGTCAAGGCCTTCTTATGGAGTTGGTGCTCTTTATGTATCTAATGCAAATCTTAATACGTAAAAAGTTTTATTAAAAAAAGTGTATTCTTATTAATAAAGCTATGTTCCACTCTGGTAATATCCTGTTTAGTAGGCTAAGTGCCAAAAACAGTGTAGGTAATTTAGTTGCAAACAATTTATGAAATCTGTTCATTTAATATTGTGACATTTTAAAAGACTTATTAACATTTTACCCAGTGTATATAGTGAACTAAAGTAATGGAAAAATAATTTGAGAAATAAAGAACTTACATTTTTTTTCATAGCTACATTGACTGCTTTAATAAGGTACTAAAAAAACACTGTAATCCTTTGACACTTATGCTTTTTTATGCAACGTCCAGTTACATACATCTTCCAACTTGCTTTCACCTGATGCATTAAAACTACTTTTTTATGTTTCAGAAGTGTGACCTTTGGTATTAAACAGCAAAAGTAAATTATGTAGTATTTCTTAATGTTTGTTTCACCATAGAGGGTTTAGAATACTATATTTTATAGCTATTGCATCATTTTTTCACGGGGCCTGATCCTGCTATTTCTTTCTAGGGAGCAGAGTTCTTACCCACTGAAATGGAAGTTTGTAGGATATCACATTTGGGGCTATTTTTACATGATGCAATAAAGTAAAATGTGCAGTTCCAGGTTTGCTGTTCCCCAGGTCGGATTTATACCAGCACAAAGGCATGTGATTATGTGACTATCAGCTCCTCTTCAGTTTCCAACATCCTCCTGGTTGATGCTGTTTTTAATATGGATTTATACCAACTTATTAGCCATGGGCCTTGCCCAATCAGCACTACTTATTTTATGCTCTGTTATGCAAAGGCTCTTACTCGTCAAAGCTGGGGAACCTGGCTCTTGTTAAGCCAACATAACTCCCCTAATTCATTCGGGGAAAAAGAATAAGCATGGCCGTCGCTGAACTACTAATGTCTCCTTTGACCCAAAAGGGAAAGTGTTTGGGTGAAAGAAGCTTTGAAGTATTTTGATCCTAAGATTGGAGCAGAATTTTATCCAGTCTGATGCTTTGGATCTTTCAGCTCCTCTACTGCTCCTACCCATACCCTTAAATCCAGCTTGATTCTTCATTTTATCTTTCATGCACTAGAACATTCTTGAGTAATGTTCTCTTTTTTTACCTGAATTGTGGCTGGTATGGAAGGAAAGACTTAGCCTAGATCTCCTCATAACTGGCAGACGCACTTACAAATTCTGTCTAGTTTTAGAAATGGTAGATGTTTGCTCTGCTTATCTACCTTAGAAGAACAGGTAATCTGTAGAATCAGTGGTGTGCTTTTTGTAGATACTGACTTAATGTGACATGAGTCTGTGGTCACTGCAAACCTAAACCCTCCTTTGGAAGGCCTGGGCCCATCTTGTATGAAAGTACAAAGGAATATATTGCATTGGGACTCAGACGATCTAGGTGCTACGTTCAGATTCATAAAAGATTTGCTCTGAGACTGTGGGCAAGTCTCAGTATATCTCTGACAAATCCTGGCTTCCCGTGCATTCAGTGACAAATTTCCATTGACTTACAAAGGCAGAATTGCATCCTCTGTTTCAATTCCACAATTGTAGAATGGAGGTAATGATACTTTCTTACCTTTTTGGAGTGATGTTGTGTTGCCTGCTGTGGTGAAGGCATCGTCTATATATAGAATTACATGAAGTTCCATAAAAATTCTGCAGGGCTGTCAGGTGGGAAAATGCAACTGTTTAAAGGTTTTAACCCCCTTAAATATATTGTTAGTTACCTTGTAAGCAAAGAGAAAGTAAACCCATTGCAAATGTTTCAGCACTGATGACAATTAGGTTAACCTCTCCAACATGTAATTTTAAATGTTTACAAATGCTGATAAAACACACAATCTTTCTTTTAGGCTTTTGCCTTGTATAGTGAATGGTGGGAAAAGACTCTGAAACCCTTCCTATTATGAAAAACTCAGGAATCGTGGTTTTTTTCGCTTTTGTTTGTTTGGTTGGTTTTTTACTAATGTCAAACTGAGATCCAGCTTTTTATTTTAAAGAAAATAGACTATAGGACAAGGTACAAAAGATACAACAGAATTTTTTTGTGGGCTGGGTCAAATCTTGCTGTGGGTTGAGTTAAAACTGATAGGTGTGAACTCGCCCTTGAGTTAACGTAACTGGAAGCAGAAGACTCCATATGAGAAAACTAGAGGGATGCGTGTTTATGCATGAACTTGTTTTGGGTGCAGAATATGGGGGAAGAAATCATACAGAAATTGACAAAAGATAAGAAAAGAGGGAGTGGCAAGAATGTGAGGGAGGAACCTGTGTAAATAGTGTGACCCTGGAAAAACCTAGTGCTTTGGGAGGTGGGATTGGCTGAAGAGTTTTAGGGGCATGCTGGCAAAAGAAACAGATCAATTTCTTTTTGGAATCTTCTGCATTCAGAAAGACAGGGATTTGTAGATTCTTGTAAATAATCAAGATTCTATCAAATAAATTACCAGACTGCATCAATTTCTACTTTCAGATGGAACATCTCCAGGTTCCTGAACTTCAACTAGCGGCCTAGATCAAAAAAAAGCCAACATTATACATGGCTGCTCAGATATCCACTTAGTGCAATTGATAAAGGCAGAGCAAATTAAGGGTCTGCAGACAGTAAATTTACAGATGAAGGGACCTCATTCTTCCTAGTTTTAAAAATCTCAGTTGTTTAAGAATGATGAATTACAAAGTTGCTGGCCTTTTTCTTTTTTAGTCACTTTTAGTTTCTTATTTTGACTTATTTTGTGATGTTTGAAGCCTTTTTTTCTTGAAAAATCAGAAATAAAAAATCTTCAAACTCCCTCTCCAGGCTGAGGAAACCGTAACAGAATGTTGGTCATTTCCTTGATTGTAATTAACTAGCAATAGTTGTTCACAGAAAATTGAGGGATATAGTACTCCAAATACACACCAAATATAAATCATACGTTCATTGATTTTCAGTGGAGCTAAGAACATACATCACATCTGAACCTGGTTGCTAGGTCCCAAGTCATCTTTATCTCATAAAAGATTTCAATATTTAAATATCTTATGAGTGATTTATATTTGACTTCTATTTATTTTCTCATTCTTTCAATGCAGCCTTCACAAAATATGGTGTAATTTGAATCATAGCTCCCACCATGTTTTGAGCCTTATCAACATATCTGGAGAATCTATTACTGGACTAGTAGCACAATAGCTAGGCATAATGGGAAACATCAACACAATTATTTTGAAGCATGACTTGGCAGTGTTTGTCAGGGGTCTGCAACCTGCAGCTTCAGAGCCACCTGCGGCTCTTCAGCCTTTGTGGCTCTGGAGCCCCCCGCCACTGGGGGACCTTTTGGGCCTGACCTGACTCCAGGCTCCCCACCTTGACCATGGGACACCGGCAGGCTCCTTGGTGCAGCATCCCTCACCCTACCATGAGGCCTCACCCATTGTGACTCTCAAAATACTAGCTATTGAAGGAATTTTTAAAAAGTGGCTCTTCTTATCTTTTTGGTTGCTAATCCCTGAATAATAAGGAATCATAATGAACTCAATGGGACAACTTACTCATGGAAGTAAGCCTTTTCTATGTATGGTTTGTAAACATTCTTTATGGGCTAGCATTTTCTTTAGACCTAAAGTTCAACTAAGAAAGATACCCTGGAATGAAGCTGGTGATAAGAATGAAATTCTGGCCCTACTGAATTTTGTGGGGCCAAGGTTTTACCCAAAATGTACTTGATCAAGGAGCCTTTCATTTGTAACAAGTTAGTGGCATAGATGACTTAAACTTGCCTTCAGATCCACAGTGCTTTTAGCTGAAGGTGTAAATTGCAGCTCAAGGAGACTTATCCATACTAGCTATCATTGAGCTAGTCTACTAAAACCAGAGCATAGTTGGGGTGGTGAGAGGCCAGCCACCCTGCCTCTAGTCATCTGAGACATAAGGCAGATATTCTGAGTGCCTACCCCTTCCTACCATCCTCAGTGCCTATGGTTGCACTCTATTTTTGTGTGCCACTTTGATCAGATCTAGGGCCAATGTGTCGTCTTGATTGGAGACTTCCAACTCTAGCTTGAAGCATAGAAATACTGATTTCTCTAAGGCTATTTACCATAATAGAAAGGAAGGAAATACTATTATGAAAATAAATATCTAGAATACTCCTGGAACGTCTTCATGGTTAAGAAGAGAATCTAGTAGACTAATGCTTTGCAGGTCTGTGTTCCTAGTTAAGCGATGTCATTGTTCACAGTAGTACCCATAAAGTGCTAAGTGCTTTCAGAAGACTTGAGTAGGATATTAGTCCCTGCTCCAGAGAGTGTCAGGACAGATAGATGTGAAGAATTAGGGAAGGGGAACAGCAGTAATCAATTTATATACAGCTCACCTCAACTTGCTGCAGGCAGTGAGGAGGATGTGGGGATTTAAATGCAAACAAGATAGTGATCTTGTGAGTGAGCTATAGTGATGTATGTGCATGTACTCGCTTGCTTTTTTGTGTTTCAGAGAGAGACAGAGACTGTAGAAATAATGGAATTGTGTGAGCAGACTGGTAAGAATTTCTGGCTACTTTATAAAGCTGGTCAAATAATGGGATGAATTTTTTCAAAAACTTCTGGGGGGGGGGGGGGCTCGCCTCTCTTTTTCTTCAGAAGTGGTGAAGGGGATTTAAATACTGACTGCTTCCAGTGTAGAAACAAATAGCACCACTGCTAGGCTATTTTCAATGACAATCCATTGAAAAAACAACAAGCAGTTGTGTGGCACTTTAAGACTAACAGATTTATCTGTTAGTCTTAAAGTGCCACACAACTGCTTGTTGTTTTTTTACTGGACTAGCCTAACACGGCTATCCCTTTGGAATCCATTGAAAGACTTTTTTAAGAATGACAAGGGCCTGATCTACAATTAACAAGGTTTTTGGTAGTAGACAAAGGATGATATGCAAGCTTCATCCAATAACTTTTGTGCATCTCCCTTTGTCTTTGTGATGTTTACTCACCTCAGCATCTCCACTGCTGAGAGTCGAGGGAAAATGCCCTCCCTGCAAGTCAGCACTATTCTTTTTCAGAGGGTGGACTTACCAGGTCGATTTTCCTGATCAATTGAGTGGGTCTTCACCAACTGCTGAATCAATCTGGAAAGGTCAAACTGACACGGTGAATTTGCTGTCATCAGTGAAGACGTGCCCATGTTCAGGTCTTAACTCTTCATATAGGCAGCTGGTCATAAGTAACATTTCAAAAAAATCAGTTTTTTGTTATAGGCAGCCTTTCTGGCTGGAGGGTAACTGATTTGTTCTTCACTTATCAGCCAATTTTTAAAAATAGATGCTGTATATAATCAAGGGAAGTTTAGATTTTTTTTCTTAACTAAGAAAGGGCCCTGTAATAGTCATGAGGTGTTATGGCTGTCAACTTCAAGTGATGCCCAGGAGTGCCAAGAGTTTTCATCACCTCACATGATCATAGTCTAGAATTACAGGGATTCAAACTCAGATCTTATTTATTTATTTTTTTTTTTAATGTGGAAAAACTCAGATTCTTAACTTGATTCACCTGCTCCCTCCCATGACTTGCAATTAATCTCTCCTCTGTTCTGAAGCCTGGATGCAGTCTAAAAGTACGGGGAATGAAATATTCCATAACATTAAGAACAGACAGTGCTGGCATTGCCTCATATTCATTAGGTCACTTGATCATCTGTCCTTAATTGGCCTACTGACCTCTCAGTTAACTACAGCAGTGTGCCTACACTAGTGTACATGAGTGTAGAAACTTACTGCTGGCACAATCATTTCTGATGGAAAAGAAACATCCGTCTGATGATGGAGAAAGTATTGTGATCAGATGTGCCTGCTTCATGCTTGGGAAATCTGGGTGTAACACAGCCTGAGATTATCAAAAATGCTTAAGGGAATTTTGATACAAAAGTCCCAATAATTTTCAGGGGAGTTGGATATTCAATTCCTCTAGCTGGTTTAAAAAAATCTCAGCTGGGAAGCCCTCTTCTGTCTCTCCAGAAGCCAAATAATTTACTTGGATTGTAAGCTCTTTGGGTCAAGGGCTCTGGTCTAACAAATATATTGCATGAGCTTTCATGGGAGAAAATCCCACTTTGTCAGATGCTTCTGAAATGGGATTTTTCTCCCATGAAAGGTCATGCAATAAATAAATCTGTTAGTCTTTAAAAGTGCCACAGGACTCCTTGCTTGTTTTGCTGAACTAGATTCACAAAGCTACCCCCCTTTGGAACTTGTCTTTGTTCTGTATCTGTACAGCCTCTAGCACGGTTGGTTGGCACTCAGCTTCTGATGCACTACAACAACCTGACCATTTTTTTCCTACAGTGCTAATTTACAGCTTTTTACTTGCTTTCATTTGCCTAGATGTGCTGTGTTAGATGTTTATTGGTGCCATACACCAACTGGAAACCTGAGAGCACATTGCAACTTCCTATGAATTTTGAGCATGAATAACTGCCATTCTGTTCAATTTATTCTTCTTAGCACAATTACTCAGGCTGTGCTTAAAGAAAAATGGGATCCTATAGAATAAAGTCTATGAATTTTTATGTTGCTGTGCAAACAAATCAAAGTAAACATAGACGAGAGGTTTAGTTCTGATTAGAATTTTTGAAAAATGATCAAGCTTGCTTCTGCCACCCTCTTTTAAACTCTTGCCCCATAGATAGTTTTGCCTTCAAAGTGGAATTAAAGAACTGCCACGTGGTATTGCAGTGAAAGAAGAGTATTAAACTTAGTTATTCAGTCATAAATAGAAAGTTTTAGGGGAAACTTGCCAAAGCTTTTTTTATGGATGATGCTTCCATGTTGCTACATATTAATCTGCAATCAGAATATCTTTCTTTCATTTTAGTATATTTGTACTGTATATAACATATCTCATTAGCCATAATTTTGGCTTTTGGGGCCATCAATACCAGTTTGTTTCTGATCTTAGTAAAAGGCAGGTTTCATTTCAGGGAAGACTTGAATAAAGAAAGGGTGGAAAACTTCATTGCTGGGATAAAGTGATTGCCCAAAACATTGGGTGCAGCATAAATATACTATGAAGTTGTAATTGAGAGGGAGAAGTGAATGGTGGTGAGGATGACATGGGGGCAAGCAATCAGAAGCAGAATGTAGGAGCACAGTGAAGGTGAAATCAGACACTTTGAATTTGGTTTGGCCAATGGAGAGACTGAAAGAAAGAAATCACTTGGTCTGAATAAGAGGGATGCCACTGTGTTGACAAATGGAGTCCCAACACCTGAGGCATGATTCTGATCTCAGTGCATTAGCTTAAATTAAGAGTAACTTTGTTGCTGTTAGTGAAGTAAAAATAATGGTGAGATCAGAATCTGGCATCCTCTGTGATCCATGAATTCACTGTAAATATATATAACGTTGCACGTACTCTGTCCTTTCATTAAAAATAGATCAATAGGAAGGAATGAGGTATCTCCATGCATTTCAAGTGCAAACATTTTAAAATGAAAAATGTTTGTAAAAGTTACCTTTAGCCTTAACTGTTATTGATTTCAATACAATGCATATGGCTTCCATTTGTTTGCCTCCAGTGATTTCCTCCTTCCTTCCCTCCCAAATAATAAATAGACTTCCTTAGACTTCATTTTACTTTTTTAACCTTTCCTTGGCCATTAGAAAAGTCAGCCTGCAAAGAAGAGATGCTGAAGGAACATAATGAGCTCTGAGTTTTTTCTGTGAAAACTCTGAAAATAGAAGCAGAAGAAAAATCTGATGAAAGTGAGGCAGACTTAGAAACCTGTCTTGTTTCCTGCCAGTGTCCCCAGCTCCTCCTGACTCCTTGGAAGTCTACTTGGTGTGTTAAAGGAAATCCCAGCTCAGAAAGATGGTTTCCCAGACTCCTCTCTCATCTGGTGGCCAATGTTCCCCAACCCTGGAAGAGTGCTGTATGCAAACTGCCCAGAAGTCAGAATCCAGACTCCCCACTTCTCAGGTTTGGTAGATTACTGGGATTCTGGACAGGTTGGGAGTTTTTGGCGAGCTCCATTTATTAATAGTTGTAGAAGTAGGTGTATTTCTCAGATCTTTCCTAACACACTCAGCCAAGACCTGGTGTGGCTTGATAAAGTGGACAACACAGACAACAGAAGTGCTGCAATTCCCATTTTTATAAAAGGGGGGGGGAGGGATGAAAGACAGACTCAAACCCTGATCTAAAACCCATTGAAGTGAATGCAATGAGTCCAATTTACTGCAATGGATTTTGAATAAGTCTGAGCAAATCATTTCAATGTCAGGCATGAACTCTGTGACCAAGCAAGGAATTAAGCCTACATCTTAGGCACTTACATAACCACATCACCATAATAGCTGAACACCTTAGACTTTTTAATATAGTTATTTTCAGTGTAAAGATGGAGAACTCTGTCATAAAGACACTAAGTAACTTGTCCAAACCCACACAGAAAGTCTAGAGGAGCAAGGAATTGAATGCAAGTCTCTGAACTCCTAGACTATTACCCTAACCACTGGAGCATCCTGCCTCCCTAGGAATGTCCATTGTCTTCATCACAATTCTTCCTTCCTGCACACACACCTTGCACTTGCAATTTCCAGTGACAAAGTGGGAACAGCACTTGGACATGAGATACAGAGCCTGAGATTTAGTTCCGGGCTTCCAATGGTAGTTTTGTGGCCCTTGCCTTAGTTGAATTCAAAGGAATTTGTTACAGGATAACAAATATTTAACAGGACAATAGTATCTTGCCCTTCTTCCAGGTCTGAATCTGAACTGTGCACCCTCACTGTGTTCCCTGACCTTGCGATGAAGGCGTGGAGGCTGAGGGAGTCAGAAGAATGACTTTTGTTGGCATTGTTATTTGTACAGGCTGGGTCAGATTCTTATGGCTCCTATTTGGGTGCACAAGAAATGATGAGAGTACAAAGGGTCGCACCCCTCCTTTCAAGGATATTGTACAATAGAAGCAGACGGATCCTGTGGATGGTCATAGCTCTTCACCCCTTTCCTGCACATCAGAAGGGGCAAGGATCTGACATGCCCTCATTCAATAACTTGTATATTCAGCTGACTGAGGAAAATATATGGGTCCTGACCCTGTGAGGTGTGTGTGTCCCATCATTCCACAGTGAAGTATGGTGGAAACTGCAGAGGTGTTCACTCCTTCAAAGATGTGTTGGCACAGTTGGGTTTCTGGAATGTAGCAAGTCTTAAAAAAAAAAAAAAAAAAAAAAAATCATTCTCTGTCATGGTGTGCTTTAAAAGTGCAGAGGAAGGGGAGGGTTAGCCATCTATTTCTGGAAAGTAAGTTGAGAGAGAAGTGAAGAATAGGTATAGAAGCAGTGTTAATGACAAATCAAGGATTTGCCAGTGATTTAATTTCACTAACTGCCAGGTTAAGAACCAATCACTGATGGTGCTGAGAGACCTACCTCATTTACCTCACTAGCTTTTCTTCAGCATACAAGTGACGTTAGGTCTTTTCCCTTCCTCTTCAAGGGTACCTCAAAGCTCCTTGCTTTGCAGTCTCAGACTCTCATAGCAACCATCTTTCTTTAAAATTTCTCCACTTCTTAGTTTGTCTTGTTGGACATATTCTTTGTATGCTCTCATTCCATCCAATTTTCTTTGGTCTGTATTTGAATTTGAAATGTACTTGATGTTAGTTTCCATAGAGTCAGCCCACTTCTTGAAAGTGCCATTTTTGCCTAACACACCTGGTAAACTTTGATTATTTTTTCATTGCATTTTATAACCTAATTGTTTTTCCTTTTGGCGTTACAAGTTCTTTGCTTTTTGCTTTAATGCTAGACAGCTTATTTGGTATTTGGCCTGTTACCTTGCTCTTTCTTTCTTCTCTTTCACTTCCTCTTGGTTTTGAAACATCTATCAGTTTGTCTCCAGTTAGATTTACTTGAGTTGTTTTCCCCCCACCTCTTTAGTCCTTCTTTCTCTGCCCCCCCCCCAACCGCTGAAGACATCTAAATGATAGATAAAGCTATCTTTGGTATTTATATAACACCCATACTTGTAATATCAGAGCATCTAATGTTTTTACTCTCTCAAAGATCTGAGCTGGGGTAATTGCAGTGTTCTATCTTATAGATGGGAATTAGGGTATGGAGAGGCTATATATGCCAAATGTCTCAGAGGCAATCTTAAACAACAGGGACTTGAATACAGATTTTCTAAATCCTATGGATTTCTAAATCCTATCCTAAACCCCAACCTCCTCCTCCCTCTCTCAGAAGAGAAGATTTAGGAAATCAGACAAAATGAGAGAAATGCAAAGAAAATATCCAATAATTCTAATGTTAAATAACTCGCTCCTTAAATCCAAGCAGAATTAAATCTCAAGGCTTCAATGTAAAAACTGAACACCTTGTGTTTTCCTCGGGTTATGCTTATTACATTCTGCAACAGTAGAAATGTAGATAAACAATAATATGATAATGCAAATGTTGCTTTGACCTCTATTCTTTCAAAGCTTTTCTTCCTGTGACATGTCTAGTTATCTTATTGCAGGAACAGAAGAAATTGACAAAAGCATTTGTAGGAGTGTTTTTGTTGAAATTTTCACCCTTTCTTATGAAAATGAGAAACTTGGTGGGAATCAACATTCAGATGGTTTTTTTTTGTTTTTTGTTTTTTGTTTTTGTTTTTTTTTTTTTTTTTTTGAACAGCTCAGGTTTATCATCAAAGTAAATAGTACTAAAGATAGGTGGAGACTATGGAATGCTTTGCCTTCCCACACCCAAACATACCTACAATTTTAGTCATGAAGGCAAGGAAATGCATCCAGTAAACATGGGGCAATGCAGGGAACACGATAAAAGTTGGTTTGGCCCAAGTGTCTGTCCTACTATCTGTATACTGTATACACTTAGTGTTTTTCCTCTCATCACATGTCCCAGATTGTGTCTCTGCCTAAATAATGCACTTAGTTAAGGAGCAATGGCTAGGTAAAGGGGATGGGGAACAAATGTTCTTTATAAAACAAGTCCCAGAAAAGCTACAGAGGTATCCAACAAGTGGCTGAGTAGTTCCGCTGCCATGATCAAACTGGGATCTTGGCATTTCAAAATGTTCAAATGCACAGAAACGAGCTCAGGTTTCATAGAAATGGAATCAGTGTTGTGTTGTGTTGATAGGAAAGTGTGGGGGGAAAAATGATAAAATTAGGAAACATCCAATGGCACTATAGATTGGAAAAGAAACTAGAAACTGGAGCAGAAAGTCTAATGAAATATGTTCATTTAAAATAGAACACTTGTATGCCTAGCCTAAAGGGATTTTTCTGCCAGTAGCACAGGCTTCCTTTCAGTTGAAAAGTCATGTCTGCTTGTTTAAACTTAGTCAACCCTGTCAAGGATTAAACAATAGAAATACATGACTCTCATGAACTTGTAGCACTTCCTCCAATCTAGATAAAAGCCTGAGGGTCAAAAAAGCTCATATTCTGGGTAAACCAGTGATATTAATTAACATAAGGCAATCATCCATTCAGACTATCAAGGCATTCAATTATGATACAGACAATTTAAGCTGAAGATCAAGTAAGTAATATTATTTTCTGTAATATTTTATATTTTTGGTCTTAAGATTAAATATCAAAAAACATACCATAGTGTAATAAAGACATGAAAAGGCATTAATATCCACAAGGTAATCTGATTACATTGCTATCAGTTAACAAGATCAAAGTAAGCACAGACTAATAGTTTGTATTTACCTCTATTGGCTAACCGTCCAGAGCTCTTGTCCATTTAACATGACTTTGATAACCTATCCCTGCAACAAACTTCATTGCCAATTCTGCCAATGTATGCACTCAGGTGACACCATCACAGGCCCTCACCAAACCAGTCACTTCACTGGGGTGCATTCACTGGCAAGTATCCCTGTATGTCATGATGTGCCAGCAGTGCCCCTCTGTCTTATACATTGGCCAAACTGGACAGTCTCTGTAAAAGAATCAATGGACATAAATCAGATATCAAAAATGGTAACTCATAAACCAATAGGGGAGCACTTCAATCTCCCAGGACATTCTGTAAAAGACATGACAGCTACAGTGCTGCAACAGAAAAAACTTTAAAATCAGGCTCCATTTAGACACTGCAGCATTAGAAGTCATATGCAAATTTGACACAATCAGACTAGGTTTGAATAGGGACCTGAAATGGCTCGTTCATTACCAAAAATGATCCACATTGTCTTCTCCTAATCTATTCCAAACTGTTTGAATCAAAACAACGTGCTTGATGTGTTGAAACAGTCTGAACTGACTGTGTGACAACTTTTTTGCATGTATGTATTTACCCACACAATGTAGTTTCCATTTCATGTATCTGAATAAGTGGGACTGTGCCATGAAAGCTCATGCTATAACTAAATTTGTCACTCTTTAAAAGTCCCACAAGACTCCTTTGCTTGGTTCCCCCCCACCCCCAAGAAATGGCCCTGATTACTAGCTCAATATTTCCTCTGCTTCACTTGAGCTGTGGCCGTGAGTGGGGCAGAGGCACCAGCACCGGCACTGGTGCCAATGCCTTTGCTCTACTCATGGCCACTGGTGTGATTAGAGATGAAGCACCGGTTTCTTTGCCTGCTCACAGCCACAGACACTGGCTGCTGGCCAGCACCAGAGCTGCACTGGCAAAGTTTCCATGGCTGCTGGCCTGGGTGCTGTGGCTCTCCCCTTCCCTTGGGGGAGGGAAGCAGATTCCAGTCATGTGTCTGGAAACTGCCCTTGGCCAGGCTCACCTGCACTTTGAGAGGCCTAGCCAGCAAACAGACTGGCTACACCTCGGTACACCGTCACCATTCATTTCTGTGATATGAGACCTGGTCCCCATATTTGCATAGATTAAGTGACATTATTATTGAGTACAGTTTATAACATAAAAAACTGCATACATTGATGAATGCTCCTAATGCTTCCCTTTATTTCAGAGTTTGAGGGAGCACATGCCAAGAACCACAAAGGCAAATAAATTGTCATGCCCAGGTCAAGTATGAGAGATGCCACTATTCACTTGTAGAGTTCACTTTGGCCATGTTTCGTGGGAGAAAAGCATCTGATGAAGTGGGATTTTTTTCTCCCAAGAAAGCTCATGCAATAAGTAAAGTCGTTAGTCTTTAAAAGTGCCACCAGATTCCTTGTTTGTTTTTATGCTGAACTAGGCTAACAGGGGTACCCCTTTGGAACTTAGACTCTGCTGACTGGAATACATCTGCTAAGTCACTCTAGGGTACTTAAGGAATTAGTGAAGTAATCAGTTTTTGAGAAGTCATCATGGATGGGTGAGATCCCAGTGAACTGTAGAAAGGCAAACTTTGCTTTCCTTTTAAAGACAAGAACTAGGAGTCTGGGGATTGACAGACAGGTCCGTTGAACTTCAATACTTGGAAAGCTATTGGAAAAATTTTTCAAGAATCAGTTTGTAAGAACCAGGAGATAATAGGGTTATAAGTCCATATGAGTTTGAGAACAAATAATGCCAAACCAACCTAATTTTCTTCATTGACAGGGTTACTGATATATCATGTCTATATTGTTCTAGCCACTATAAGTCTTTTAACAGTCCAATATGATATTTTGTAAGCAAACTAGGGATATGTGGCCTAAATGAAATTAATATAAAGCAGGTGTAAAACATGTTGAAAGACTGTACTCTGAGCAACTATTAGTTGTTCACCATCAAATTGAGGGGAAAACAAGTGAGGAATCTTGTGGCACTTTTAAAGACTAACAAGATTTATTTATCTAGACTTTAAAAATGCCACAAGACTCTGTTTATTTAAAAGACTTTTTTAAAAGATGTTTTTTAAAGACTTTGGTAAAGACCAGATAAATTTGTTAGTCTTTCAAATTCCACAAGACTACTTGTTTGTTTTGCTGAACTAAACTGACATGGCTACTCCTTTGAAATTGAGGGGACTGTTATCTAATAGAGTCCCACATGGGTTTTCCTGTGTCCTGTACTGGTCATTAGTGAGAACATTGACTTGGATAATGGGGTGGAGAGTGCTTTTATCAATCTTCCACATGTTATCAAATACTAACTCTTAATTCTTTGCATATATTCACTATTATTCTAGACTCCTTAATGGGCAAATAATGTTTGAATTCTAGGGCCTCAGTCAGTGTTTTGTTTTTTAACCTCAACCCAATATGTGATCAGTGTTCAAGAAAGTGTATAATTAGTTGCCTAATTAGTCCCAAGTCTGAGAATCTATATGTTGAGGGGAGAAAGGCACCTAAAAACTAATGAAGGTGTCTTCAAAAGTATGTTTTAATAAGAGACTGGGTAATTGACAAGGACTGCTTATCTTCTTGATCAATAAGTGCGTGTATGTAGTTGCTTCTGCTGCACGTTTTCTGTAACAGATGAAATGATGACCTACTGAAAGATGTTTTTAACTCATGAACTGTGGGCTGTCACAGCAGTCGGTAATAATGACTGAATTAGCAATCCCCGTCAGTTTATCAATCGGTTAAAGTGAGAATCATAAATTCCATCAGTAATTAAGTGCTATATCAAAACAAGAACATATCATCAGATTAATTGTAAGAACTTTTATCCTTTTAGAAAGGAGTCTCTTTGCCTCATGGCTTCTAGAAGGAAAGATGTTTGCGAATAGATTAAGGAATATGCATTGCTAGCATTCCACCCATTAGAGGGAGGAAATGGGCCAGCACCTCACTTTACACAGCATGGTAACACGTTTTCTTTCTATGTAGTGCTGTATTAATCTTGGATTGATAATATCAGGTTAGGGACTACCTAAAGAAGCTAGATGTGCACAAGTCCATGGGGCCGGACAGTCTGCATCCGAGGGTGCTGAGGGAGTTGGCCAATGAGGTAGCAGTACGGCTGGCCATTATCTTTGAAAACTTGTGGTGAATGGGGGAGGTGCTGGAGGACTGGAAAAAAGCAAATATAGTGCCTATTTTCAAGAAAGGCAAAAAGGAGGATACAGGGAATTACAGACCTGTGAGCCTCACCTCAATCCCTGGAAAAATCATGGAGCAGATTCTCAGAATCCATCCTGAAACACTTGGAGGAAAATAGTGTGATCAGGAACTGTCAGCATGGATTCACCAAGGGTAAATCGTGCCTGACCAACCTCATGGCATTCTGTGATGAGATGACTGGATTTGTGGATGCGGGAAGAGCTGTTGATGTGATATACCTCGACTTTAGCAAGGCTTTTGATATGGTTTCCCACAGCATTCTCATCAGCAAGTTAAGGAAGTATGGGTTGGATGCGTGGACTGTAAGGTGGATAGAGAACTGGCTAGATCAATGGTTTAGCATGTAGGAATCAATGGCTCCGTGTCTAGCTGGTAACAAGTAACGAGTGGTGTGCCCCAAGGGGTTGGTCCTGGGACCAGTTCTGTTTAATAGTTTCATTAATGATCTAGATGATGGGATTGCTTGCACACTCAGTAAATTTGCAGATGACATCAAGCTGGGGGGAAGGGTAGACATGCTGGAGGGCAGGGAGAAGATTCAAGAAGACCTTGACAAATTGGAGCAGTGGGCCAATAGAAATCTCATGAGGTTCAACAAGGACAAGTGCAAAGTCCTGCACTTGGGATGGAAAAACCCCATGCACTGCTACAGGCTGGGGAGTGATCAGCTAATTAGCAGCAGTGTAAAAAAGGACCTGGGAGTCATGGTGGATGGGAAGCTGGATATGAGTCAGCAGTGTGCTCTTGCTGTCAAAAAGGCCAATGGCATACTGAGCTGCATCAGAAGAAGCACTGCCAGCAGATTAAGGGATGTGATCATTACCCTCTATTCAGCACTGGTGAGGCCGCATCTGGAATACTGTGTCCAGTTTTGGGCTCCACGCTACAAGAAGGATGTGGACAAATTAGAGTGCAGCGGAGGGCACCAAAAATGATCAAGAGGCTGGAGCATAAGATTGAAGAAGGAAGACTGAAGGAACTAGGCTTATTAATCCTGCAGAAGAGAAGCCTGAGGGGGCATTTGATAGCAACCTTCAACTACCTGAAGGGATGCTCCAAGGAGGATGGAGCTCAGCTGTTCTCATTAGTAATAGAGGATAGAACAAGGAGCAATGGTTTCAAGTTGCAGCTGGGGAGGTCAAGGCTGATATTAGGAAAAACTTTCTTACTAGGAGGGTGGTAAAGCATTGGAATGGGCTAACTAGGGAAGTGGTGGAATCTCCATCTTTGGAGATGTTTAAGGCCCGGCTGGATAAAACTCTAGCTGGAATAATTTAGTGGGAGTGGTCCTGCTTTTTTTGGTAAGGGGTTGGACTAGATGACCTCATGAGGTCCCTTCCAACCCTATGGTTCTGTGATTCTATATTTGAGTAATTCCATTTGAGACTGTTTTGATAATGTTGAGTTGTTCAACTCAATCGTGCAACACAAATGTCAGGAAAGATTGCAAGAACTCTGGAGGATGAGATTAGAATTCAAAATGACCTTGACAACTTAGAGAATTGTTTTGAAATAAAAAGGATAAAATTCAGTAAATCACATGGGAAGTGTCACAACTAAAAAGAAAAATCAAATCTCCAACTACGAAATGGGGAATAACTAGTTAGATGGTTATAGAATAATTTAAGTGTGGTACAGTTGCAAAAAAGGCTAATTCAATTCTGGACTGAATTAATCAGAGTGACGTATGTAAGACACAGAATGTAATTTTCCTGCTGCACCACATCTGGAGCACAGAGTTGAATTTTGGGTGCCATATTTTAAGACAGCTGTGGGTAAAATGGAGAGAGTCCAGAGAAGAATAAAAATAAGACGATTAGAAAATCTGATTGAGGTAAGTTTTATAAACAAACAAAAGACATGTACATTTTTGGTCTTGAGGAAAAAACACTTCACAATATATTAAGGGTTGTGATAAAAAGAATGATGATGAATTGTTCCCAGTGTCCACTAAAGGTAGGAATAGGGAGTAATGGACTGCTTATGCATCAAGGGGATCTAGGTTAAATATTAGGAAAAAATTTCTAACTATCAGGGTAGTTAAACTCTGGTAGAATTCTCATAATTGGAAATTTTAAAGAAGTGGTTGATTTAACACTGGCCAGGGTGGTCTAGGTTTAGATGGTCCTGCCTCAGCACAGACTAGATGAGTAGATGGCCTCCTTGAGATCCCTTCCAGGCTTACATTTCTGTGATTTTTATAATAATCACCTTTTCAGGCAAAGTTTGCCAACCTTTACCTAGATAAATGTCTCAGTGTTTAGAATTAGTAGATTCTTTTGAATGAAACATGGTATTTTAATTTTTGAGATTTTATTAAAATTGTTGCAAAAAGTTCCAGTTTTACAAAAATAACCATGTTGAAACAAAAATGTTATCTTCCTTTTTTGTCCCTTTCAGTGGCAAAACAGGGAAAAATTGAGAAAGCGAAAAAAATTAGAACTAAAACAAAGCCAGAAAGATTTTAATTGAAGAATTGTTTTCTGAAACTTGAAGAGTGAAAAGGATTGTAAAAAATTTTCATTAATAAAACCAGCTATGGTAACTGGTCTTGTTTTTTAAATTGACCTTTTTTCTTGTTTCAAGTATTGCTTTAATGCCTATGTCGAAGAAGGGAATTAATTTCTTCCACTGAGTGAATGTCATAACAGACTATAGTGAACACTGTAAATAATAAAGTAAACTTATTTAGCTATTTAAGTTTACTAAAAATTAACCAGCAGGCTGAGTTTTAAACAGTCATTACATGCTGCTCATGAACATTCTACACATTAAAAATTATTATTAATAAAATAAGTCTGGCAGTACCTTTTGAATAACAAATTTGAGAAAATTGGTAACTGCTGAAGAACAATTTAGTGGTCAAAGAGGTTAAATTAACCTAAGAAATCACTTGCTACAAGTAATAATTCCAACCTTGCAAACACTTAGCCATGTTAGTAACATTATGTCATGAGTGCAACAGAAATCAATATGACTAATCAAGTACTTTAAATCATTCCCAGCGGTGGTTGCAGCACCAAGATCTGAGCTCTGCTCTAAACCTAAACATGATGCCTGGTTCTGACATGACCCCATAATATAGTCACCCAGTGACAGCAATTTTAGAAATTAGGGGGTTGGGGCATATGACTTAGGAAGAGAGACTGAAGGAACTAGATTTATTTAGTTTGCAGAAGACTGAGAGGGGATTTGATAGCAACCTTCAACTACTTGAAGGGGTACTCCAAAGAGGAGGGAGGTAGGCTGTTCTCAGTAGTAACAGAAGACAGAACAAAGAGCAGTGGTTTCAGGCTGCAGCTGGGGAGGTTGAGGTTGGATATTAGGAAAAGCTTTCTCATGAGGAAGGTGGTGAAGCATTGGAATGGGTTACCTACTGATGTGGTGGAATCTCCATCTTTGGAAACATTTAAGGCCTGGTTAGACAAAACCCTGGCTGAGATGATTTAGTGGGAGCGGTAGGGGGTTGAACTAGATGATCTCATGAGGTCCCTTCCAACCCTATGATTGTATGATTCAACATTGGTGTATATGCCTGTAACCAATTTATAGTTTCCAGGTAATAAGTTTCATTATACATGAAAAACCAGAATAATTCCCTCTTATAGCTTTTGAGCAAGTGTTGACATTGGCTGCTCAGCAGATAGAAAGAGAAGCCCAAAATGCCTGGTAACAGGAACCAGCCACTTGCTCCTTTCCTTTAGTTTTTTACCTAGCCATTGACTTGGCAGGGATGGACAGGCAGTCGAGACTGGCTGAGGGGGGGCCACTGTGTAAATTAATCTGGGCTTTCCAAGGGTTTCTTATTTTCTGGCTAGCTGCATTGTCCTCCCTTCCCTTAGTTGTAGATTAGGAGCTGTACTGCTTATGATTGGTTCTGACTGATCACCCAGTTTTTAGGGATCAGGAAGAAATTTTTACTATTGGGCCAAGCTGGCATGTGGACCAGTGGGATTTTTTTGCTCTCCTCATGGTCTCCTGGAGGCACAATTAAGTTGGCTATAATAGGGTTCAAAGTGCATATATTGTTGCTATTATCACTGACTCATTGGCAATTGTGACCTGTGTGGGTAAGTGCTATAAAGGCCAGAGACATGAAACTCAGGATTTCATAGTTGGCCTTTGTGCTTATGGCATGGGAGATGGGTAAGAAACTTGAAGTCTTGGAGAGTTGAAGTCAGTATGGTGGCCCTTTTTTGTATCACCCCCCTCACTGTGTGAGGGAACAAACTGGAGGGTCTATCTAAATTATCGATTCCTCACAGGAATTGGTTAAATGCCTGATATTTGAGAACATAGATTTCAAGTCCAGAAGGGACCACTGTGATCATCTAGTCAGTCTGGCTTCCTATATAACACAGGCCAACAAATTAATTATAGCATATCTATCTTGGAAAAAATCTTGATTTTTTAAAAAAAAAAAAATCTATCAGAGATGGAGAATATACCACAACCTCTTGGTAAATTGTTTCAATGGCTATTTACCCTCACTGTTTTTTTTTTTTTTTAATATAATATTACATTATTTCCAGTTTGAATTCATCTTGATTTCAAATTCTAGCTTTTGGATTATGTTATACCTATCTCTGCAACACTGAAAAATATTAAATATTTGTTTCCTATGTTGGCACTTAAATGGTAATCAAGTCACCTTTTTATCCTTCTCTTTAAGGTAAATAGCTATGTGATTGAACTCTGAGTCTAAGGCATGTTTTTAAGTCCTTTAATCATTCTTGTAGCTCTTCCTTGAACCCTATGAATTTATTAGCATCCTTCTGGAACTGGCAATAGTATTCCAGCACTCATCAAACCACTGCCAAAACATTGGTCAAATAACTTCATTACTCAGGTTTCCCTGTTTGCATTCCAGGATTACATTAGGCCACAAGAACATACAGGGGGCTTATGTTCCAGTGATTAACCATCATGACCCCCCCCCCCAAATCTAGTTCATAGTTAGGGCATCCTAAAAAAGTCATCCTTTCATTCTGTAAATATGGCTTACATTCTTGTTCCTAGATGTATAAATTCACATTCAGTGTTACAAACATGCATATTGTCTTCCAAACAATTCTGCTCACTTGGAATCAATGACCAGTACATTATTTACCACCTTCCCAATTTTTGTCATCAACAAACTTTTGGTGCTAGTTGTATGTTTTCTTTCAGGGTGCTGATGAAAAGATAAAATAGCATAGGGCCAAGAACTCATTCCTGTGGGACTTGCTGGAAATGCATCTGCTTGATGATCTCCCATTTATTTACATTTGGAGATCTTTATTACATTTGGAGGGTTAGCCAGGTTTTAGTCCTTTTAATGTGTTGTGAATTTATATTCTTGTTTTTAACCAATGTCATACTGTACCAAGACAAATGCTTTACAGAGGCTAAGTATACAACATTATCAACAACCAAATTTGTATTATCTTTAAAAACTCCAAATTAGTTGAAGATATGTATTTTTCATAAGCCCATGTTGACTGGCATTAATTATATTATCTCCATTAATTATTTGAGTCCCATATCAGCTGCTACATTGTCTTTTCCGGGATTAGGACAGGATTATAATTACTCAGGCCATTCATATTACTCTTTAGAGCAGAAGGAGGGCATTGTAGCACCCTTCTCCAAGGTGGTATAACAAAGTTGTGCTCTACTGCTTAAACCCATCTTACTTGTCTATTGTTCATTTGCCTGCTTGTCCTCATCGAATTACTAATACATTGCTGAAGACTATTTTCACGAACTCTTAAACTGATTCTTTTTCTTTCAGAGCTCTGTTTCTTTCCTGTACAATAAGTTGCTTGATTATGGAGCTGGTCAATAAATGGAACAACTTTTAAAATATGGTTTAATTGAAAAAATATATTCAATATTCATTAATTTTATACAGATCGTCCATTTGAAGTTTTCAAAGAGCAGATCATACTTCGGGCCAGCCATTAACAATTCTCTCTCATTTTTTAAATTTTATTTATTTATAGTGATGCAGAACGGATATAGATGGGAACCATTTAACTGTGACCTTTAAAGTCTAATATTACAGAACACACACAATTTCATGATGAACAACACTGAAAAGCCAGATTGGTACGGTATTTTTCTTTGATACAACACAAATGGTGCACTAGAATTGTTAACTCTGTGACATAGCATTCATTTCCATATCCAAATCAAAGACTTTCACAATAAATAATTGGGGAGAGGTGCATATCAACTGAAAGGAAATCAGATTTTCTACCTTGCAAGTTCATGTTTATTTCTAATAGTGTATTTTCTCAAGAAATAAAGAAACTTAAGGCATTTGCCTATATTGAGTAGTATCAACAAGATATCATGGAATGTGCTGGGGAATAACTTGGAGTTGGGGTAAGCCCAAGAAAGTTTGGCAACATTCCCATTGAATTATTTTTCTAGAGTCTCCTGACTTTTTTTTTTTAAATTTCATATACAGTTTTCTCATTGAAATGTCAAAAGTATTGTGATTCCTTACATTGATATTACTCTGTGACGTAGACCAGCTCACAGTGTCACAGTTGTATGCGAAGTTAAACAGATGGGTTAACTGACATAGTTAACACAGATCAAGGGGAAGTGGCCCATTAATATCTTTCTAGTCATAGAGGGAAAGGAGAAGTGGAGAAGGGAAGCTGGGGGCAGTGACTTTAGTGGGTTACAGATTATTGGAATAAACCATAAATCCAGTGTGTCTGTTTAGTCCTCAATTTTTAGTATTTAGCAGGCATAAATTTAAATTCCCAAATTTGTAGCTCAAATATTCAGCAAATATTTTTGGATAAGAAACAAATTTGCAAAATTTCCAATCTCTTTGTAGAGTGAGCAGAAAAACCAGGCAGAATGAATTGAAATAATTAGTATAGTTACTTTCCTCTTTAATTGTGTATATCATTTTTATTTTGCTTATAGACAAATGTTTTTGTTGTCAGATTTACTATTCTTAAGTAGCACCTCTTAATCAATTAAACACAGAAGAATCTTCCCTGGTTGACTGTGATTTGCAACTTAACAACACACATGCAAATGAAATTAGTGTTGGCAAAAATAATTATAGTTGCTCCTGGGAGGATTAATATATCTAAAGCTTGCCCTGCTTCTGTTGAGTTTAATTTAATTTTATTGCAATGTATTAAATGAGTAAATTAATTGTGTTCAGTATTTTTGGCAGTTAATGTGCACTCACATGAATGCACTTTCAGTTGTACTGACAGGGGCCATATTTAAATATATATTTGTGTCTGTTAAGATATGGATATTGGTAAGCATTTGTGAATAATACTGGTTCAGTGCCTCAGAATGACACGTTGCAGTTAACATTAAAATTGCCATTGATAAATTGAAAGAAATTACTGTTACTACATTATTACAAATGCACGATAAGAGTACAAACTGTCCCCTTATAGGACAAATCCAAAGCATTTAATAGATAATCAAAGACACTGGAGAGATATTTAGATTAACCTTCGGAGTTCTGTAGCAGGACTATAAAGATCTCTTGAATTTTTGCCTGATATTGCACACTGGAATGGTTCTTCAATGCCTGTGCAGCTCCAGTGAAATCACTTGTGCAGAATCAGGTTCTATGTGGTGCTGTGAAAATTCTGTAGGAAGGGTTTGACTGCTGATTCCACTCTAGATGGCACTGAAATTACACTGATAGTTAGACTGAAGGCCAGGATTACTACTTCTCTTAGAAATAAAATAACTTAAATATGACAGTTTGATGGCAGTTGTATGCCTTGGGTGATGTTAGTTAAAGCTTTGTCTACATTGGCAATAGTCTATAGGGTAGATTTAGCTCAGCATCATAGTGAAAAGTAGGGTGCATCCACACTTGTATGTAGCTATGGGCAACCAGGGCCGGCCCAAGGATTTTTGGTGCCCTAGGCCAATGCTGATTTTGTTGCTTCCCCTGGCCACCAGTGGGGATCTGGCTGAGGGCAGGGAGCGGCGCTGCTGCTGCCAGGATCTGGCTCTGCCCAGGAATCTGGCTGCAGGTAGGGAGCAGAGCATGGCAGGGTAGGCTTGCTTGCATCCCCTAATTGTTGGTGTTCTAGGTGACTACCTAGGTTGCCTCTGTGGACAGACCAGCCCTGCATGCAACAGTGAAACGTTGATGGGAGGGAGGCAACAGGGAAAGGCTCTGGTAGTGGGCGGCTGGTAGAGCCTTTCTGTGCAATGGGTGATCCAAGGTCAATGTGAGTTGAAGGCACTGAATACCTTGCAGTATTGAGTATTTCCTAAGTAGTCATGTAACTCTTTGACCATTTAAAATATCGTGCCACAACATTTGGCCTCATGATCTCCAGCAGCAGTGAATTCAACATGCTGTCTCAATGTTATATGAATATCAAGCGTTGCCTTTCATTTGTCTTAAATGTATTGTCCATTAACTAATGGAAGCTTTGATTTTTTTTGAGATTCTGGCTGCTGAATGGATGCCTAGCTGCATGACTACAGCAGGTGCTAACAGTAAATAATAATTGATAGGTAGAGCAGTTTAAGAAATGATTCCCTCAAAAACTTTCTACATTCTGACATTTGTGTTCAGAAATGAAATGCCAAAAAGGAATAAACAGTAATAATAATTGATGTTTTGGGGGTCGGATTCTCAGCTGGTGTAAATTGAAAGCTCCATAGGACATCTGACCCCTTATATTGTCGTGTTTTTTTTTTCCCTTTCACAAGTGAACTGATTTTTTTTTTGCTGTGATCTGAGAAAATTGTCTGCATGTTTTTATCTGTATGGTAGAGGTAAGTTAATTCCTCCATGGGTATAATGTTTGCTGTCAAATGATTACATGCATTCAACATTTTATAATAAAGCTAAGCTTGAATTTATTAGATCTAATGGATTCTGAGGCCACAAGAGAATCTTTTTGATCATATAGTCTGGCCTGTATAGAACCAAGAGCATAAACTTGCACAGAATATCTCCTAGAGTCTGTCTCTTAGAAGAAAACATCCAGTCTTGATTTTAGGACTGTTCATGAAGAAGAATCCACCACACCACTTGTTAAATAGCTCCACTGGTTACATGTTTTCACTTAAAAGTTTACTTCTTATTTCCAGTGTGACACTGATTCACTTCAAACTTCCAGTAACTTCTCTGATGGTTTGAAGAACCCATTATTAAAATTTCTTCCCCTTGTAGATGTTTATAGACCAGGGATGGACAAAATTGGCTTACAACTATGCACCAGCAATTTTACTTTTGGTTGCCAGAGGGCACTCCTCCATTCCATTTCTGCAGTGGAACAAGGCAACAAGTTACTAAAACTGGTCACCCATGGCAACCAGAAACCTTAATTGCCAAAGCCTATTATAGATTGTTACCTCTTAACCTTTTCTTTAAGCTAAATAGATTTAACTGCTTGTATTGATCACCATAAGGCATTAATCCTTTACTGATTTGAGTGCTTCTTCTCTGAACCTCTCCAATTTATCATCAACATTTTTTTTTTGAATTGTGGACACCAGAACTGCACCGTGCCAAATACAGTGGTGATAAGTTTCTATCTGTTCCTCCTAGTTTCATAGAATAATAGGGTTGGAAGGGACCTCATAGGTCATCTAGTCCAACCCCCTGCCAGAGGCAGGACCACTCCCACTAAACCATCCCAGTCATGGTTTTGTCCAGCCAGGCCTTAAACACCTCCAAAGATGGAGATTTCACCACCTCCCTAGGCAGCTCATTCCAATGCTTCACCACTCGCCTAGTAAAAAAGTTTTTTCTAATATCCAGCCTAGACCTCCCTAACTGCATCCAAGGATCACTTTGGCCCTTGCCCATTAGGTAAGCAAGAATAACAGCAGCATAGTCATATGTGGGACTCAGTTGGCCCAGCCAACCCACTGCAGCACCCAACAGTAGCGCAAATTTCTCCACCACAGTTGTGGCCTGGACAACAGCGTCAGCTGCAGCAGCAAGTGGAATGGAGGCACTGCTCCACTTGTGGCTGTGGCTGCCAGCCACGCCATGCAGCCGTGGCTGCAAGTGGAGAAGCACAGGTACCTCTGCTCCTTTTAATGTTGTAATCACAGCAGTTGGCCAGGCCCTGCCTGCAATAGTAATGGAGAAATTCGCACAGGTGTTGGGCACTGTGGTGGGTGGGGTCATGTGACTGGAAGCTGCCCCCTACCTACCCTACAGAGTTAGGGTCCCAGCCTAGAAACCTGAGCTGCCTACACCCCTGAATAGTAGTGGGGTAAACACAGTTTACTCTTTGTTAGTGCACATCACTGTGTGTACACAACAGCAGTTTGCTGAAGGTATGATGGGTGTCCCATGCTCCTGTGCTTCATTGGGGAATTTTTCACTGTGCAATGTGAGGTAGCTAGAGGAAGCCAGGCTAGTTCAAGATTTTTAAATCCTGTGGGTCATTTGATTCCACATTATATTCCTGTTGAGTGGGCAAGCCAAAGGAATATGTTTTGGGATTTTACCTGCTGCACCACTGAGCAGATGATGTGGTGATGATGGCAGCAGCTGAAGGCAAGAGTAAGTTTCCAAACAATGGAGAATACTGGGTCTTAGAGCAGCTTTGGCATATACAGTGCCATTTCTGGGGTTGGGAAAGCAGCATGAGTTGAAAGGAAAAGATTGTTTTGCAGAAATGACCAATAGTAGTAACTGGACTTCAGGGTGGGGAAGGCAACCTTTCTGGAGAGGCATGCTGAACTAACACTGGCCCTACAGCAGCAATATATCAATAAACAATGCTCTAGATACATGGACAAGTGGGTAGCAATTGCTATCTGTAATACTTGGATACTGTTGATCATCACAAAACAATTTATCATTGGAAGCTAAACTATGGGGGTCATTGTCATGCAGATGTATGATGCTATGGCAAAGGTATTACTGGCTCATGCTATAAAGCCTGCAAGTGATTAGGAGGCTATCAATGGCTCTATGCATGTGGTATTCCTGAACTGCACTCAGGCATTTGATGTGTACCAGCTTTAATAAGGGAGGAGGGCACTGATCAACTTGACCTGACGGTGGGGTAGACACACAGGTAACAAGTAAAGAACAATTCGGTAACAGTTCACCAGCAAAGCTGTGTACTAGGGATGTTCAAAGACTACCAAAGCAGTATACAGCAGCATTGTGTACCTATGACCAAGCTAAGTTGCTTCATAGCAAAATTAGGTTTTTTTTTTTAAATTCCAGTTTGTGATAAATGTGGAGTCTCATGTGCTGCAATGAATTGCAGCATGTGTGCAAGTGTTTGCCCATTTTATAGTTTCACTAAGGTTGCACATTTAACTCCCCCTCCCCAGCCCTTTACACAAGCCATTGGTATATGATGAGAGACTACCAAGGGATAAAACAGACAAACAGCATGTGGGAAGGCAGAACAAAATACCCTTGAAACTATTAAATTTTGGACAAGCAGGAGTGCTGATGCATCAGTTTCCTAGCCAGGTGAAGACTGAATCTCTGATCATGTGGTTGTTAAAGGGCCTTGGCATTAATTTCAATTTAACATATGGACAGTGAGTTTTTGACTTAAAATTGCCTTGTTACCTAGATAAGTACTTGCCCATCTTTTTCCCTTAAAAGAAAAAGAAAAAAGGAAAAATGAATTCTCGCTCCAGTGTGGGGAGTGTGATCCAGGCTACTGAAGGGTGAAGAGTTAGCAATCCATTCAGCCTTCAGAGAGCTTTTTATAACCTTCCTGGATAGAAAAATACCATATAAAAGTAAGACCATGTTGTCATTGACAGTATTATTTAGATGCTTCTGAAAGAGGTGGGCTCCTCAGGCAATGAAACTCCAATGAAAGCTGGAGAGAAAGTATCAGTGGTGCAGTTTTTTGCCAAAATGGTTGAGGATGAGCTGGTGGAACCGTCTTTAGGAATAGGAGAAGTCATCTTACTTGCATGTCTGTATTCTATACTCAGGATAACAATTTGAAAGTGAAAGGAGACTCAGTGCCTAGTGGTTATATTTATTGATAGTGAGATAGTTGGTCTAGCCTGGCGGTTCTCAAACTTTTTTTTTTTCTGGTATCCCCTCTGAAAATATTTCAGGCTGTGATGACGGCCCTCACCCCCAATACCATGCTACCCCCCCTGTGCTATACAGGTCTTATTTCTGTGCTACTGCTGCATTGCCTTTGAAGCACATAGCCAGTGGCTGCTGCTCTCTGGCTGCACAGCTCTGAAGGATACTGGCTTTCAGCCATGCCTGGAGCTGATAGCGCAGCTGTGGTATGCTTGGGGGCTGACAGCTCCCCCTCTCCATAATAGCCGTGTGACGCCCCCCCACCTTTGGGTGGTCCTAACTCCAAGCTTGAGAGTGCCTGTAGGCAGGGACTGTGACTCAAGTTGGAGTCAAATCTGGACTTGCCCCAAGCAAATCATGTTATATTTCCTGTGCCATCCTTCCTCATATCTAATATGGAGATAGTAATTCCCTGTACCTCACAGATATTGTGGTAGTACAATCCACTGATTGGGAAATGCTCAGATACAGCAACAATGATGACCATATGAGTATACCTACACTTTATGGTGATGAAACACTACAACAATTTCATCAGCTTATCTATCCACACTTGATCTGAGCAATGAGCTACATGTAAATGGAAACCTGTCCTCATCTGCGCTTTAGTGGAGTTTCACGTGGCTGTAGGGACCTGCCTGTCTGTAGCAGCTTTCTGGATTGAGCTGATAGGGAAGTACCTAGACAGATCATTCCAATACAGAATAACAACAACTTGGACTGTTGCTGCAATTATATGCTGAAAAAGAACAATGTGGTTTTAAGTTGAAATGTCAGAGGGAGAAAATATTTTGTAAGCCTTCATCCTCGAAGCTTAGATGAACTGGTGCTCAGATTGTATATATTTGGCCAATAGTCATTAGCTATAGGAATATGATTTCTGCATGAAAGTAAACCAGTGTTTTTCTTTTACAGGCAAACTTCACTCCTATTGGTTGTAAAATCACAATATATAATGAATTGATTATAGGCTATGACTTCATTTAAATCAGTGGCATTAGCAGAGATTTACTCCAGTGTGACCGGTTAGTAAATCCTAAGGGAGGGACTGATTGAAATGGGGGCTAGAGCTAAGAAGCAACTGTATCTCAGGGCCGGTGCTAGGAATTTCAGAGTGTTTTTTTTTTTTTCCCATGCTCAGCAGACAGAAATAAATTGGCTTTATTGAAGTGAACAGGATAATACCAGAGCTCCTACTGAAGAGAACAGGAAAAAGAACTGTAGTCATTATGATTATCCATGCAGAGCCTTTTAAATTCATTTGATATTTATAAATAACAAAACAAAGTAACCAAGCAGTGGTGCTGAAACTGATAATAGCCCATATTCAGTTCCATCATGGCCTGTCGTGGGTGATGCTATTATGAAAGGGCCATCACTGATCCTCCCTATTTTTCTCTTTAACCTTAAAATCCTCTTTTTACAGTTTACAACTTCTGAAATTTGGCGCTGCACTAATAATTTTCTGCACTAGTTCTGTGAAGGTTCTGCATGCTGTTCTTAGTGACTGAATGGATTCTGTTTATGTGGGTCATCTTCTGATCCACAGTAAAGGGAACTGTCAAGGCAATGCAGAAGAATTTCCCTTTTAATGTAAAGGATGATTAAAACAAATCCCAGTGCCCTCAAGTCACATTTACACTTTCTATAACTCAGTGGGTTTCACTGCCCTGGATCTAGAACGGGAAATGATCAATTAACAGTGTAGGCACTACTGTAATCTTGCATACAGAACTTAAAGAGAGAGAGGTTAGTCTTCTAGAATATCTGAAATAAGTATTTTAGAGCAAAACAAACAAAGAGCCTGGTGCCACTTTTAAAGACTAACAAATTTATTAATCGCATCAGCTTTTGTGGGAGAGAATCCCACTTCATCAGAGCAGTATTCTTTGGCCAAATCAAACTCAAAATATTTTAGGCATGATTGTGTTAACCAGCAGGGAATGAATATATGATTGACTTACTGTGGGTGGACGGTGAGGGAATGTTGTGTGTTATAGGCATAACACAGAGAGAGAACAATGACAAGTTCTTATAGTAGCTTTGTAGTAAAATATATGAACAGCCGAAGACCATAGATATGAAGGAAAAAGAGACTTCAAAGAATATAACCATATTTAACCACGAATATAACATTTGTTAGATGTGACTATGCTGTGTTCAATTGCATGGAAAAGGTGACTTTTGGATTATGCTATTGCCTTACTTTAAGACTGTGGGCATCCGACTTACCCTGACACCTGTTTATTGATCTGTTGGTTGCGGATGATGATGTGTTGCCCGGATTTGAGCTCTGTGGGTGAAAGATACACCCTAATGATGCACATATTTTACCGCTGTATCCTTCTGAACCTGCCTCAAGCAAGCAAGAGATCCTCCGTCTTCCACTCTAGAAAGTTGCTGACGTCACTTCAAACGACAGCTGAAGCTGATTAGCAGAGGTGGGGGAAGAAAGAGCTACGTAGCAGCCTCGGAAAACTGATAGGGTCTCCTCTGATATGTGCCACAGTAAACTGGTGATTCAGAATTTTCATTCTAATCTTGGCAAGCAAAATGGAATCACTCAAGTGATGCTTTACCACATCAAAAAAGCCACCCAGCCTTAGAGCTGTGATTCTTAGCATATGGGTCAACTCAGCTGCTTTAAACTTGCATGATAAAAACAGCAGTGTAAATGTTCCCACTTGGGCTTGGAGACCTAGCCACCTGGTTCTGGAACCCTGGTTCCACCCGAGAAGGAATATCTTCTCTTTTTAGTGTTGCAGAGTGAGCTTTGAAAACCCAAGATTTTGTTTATACTAAGAATATACCCATTTTTGCTTAAAATCATCAAATGATGCCTTTCTCCCATAACAAATACGGAAACCTAGCTTCTGTGCTTTTGTTGTCACTCATTCACTAAAAAGAGACCTATGTGAAGTTATTCCATGTCTGTCTCTTTCAGTTTCTCTCACTGTCTCTTTCCTCAAGTATTTTATCAAAGTGCCTTCTGTCTATTGTTTAGATCTGTTTCCTTTTCTCAAACTACTTTTTCTATGGTTTCTCAGGATTATCTCAGAAATTTGGAATCATGACAATTCAGTTTTTCCTCCCCCCCCCATACTTGGAGACATTCGCTGATCATGTAAACCTCTGCTGAAGTTTTATTTTGGGGGGGGTTGGGGAGCCTAACCCATCTAACTCCCTCCACCCCCCCCCCCTCCTGTGAGGGCCAACAGTTCAAAAGTGGCCACTGATTGTGGATCTATTTTGATGGTGCCATGGCCACCTTTGATATGAAGTACTGAGTGCTTTATATGTCCCTCTGGCATCAGTATCTGTGACTGGCTTTAATTAGAGCTGATCCATAGGAGAAAACTATATAGAACTGAAGCAACCTTTCAGTGTGGAGTGGTTGGAGGCTGGCTCCAGATCTGAACTGTGTAGACAGGGTCTGTCTTTTGTCTCAGTGCCCACTTAATTGCAATTCATTTGTGTACTTTTCACTTAACATAACTGGTGTCATTATAAGGTTACTTTGGATAGATTCTTAGCTGGTGTTAATCAACAGAAGTTCACTGAAGTCAATTGAGATGACTTGTATTCTTAAAGTTAAGCAAGTGTTTAAGTGCTTTGCTGAATCAAGGCTTAATTAGAGGCTTTGGAGATACAGAATGCATTTCTGAGGTTGTTAGCCTTTTTAAGAGTACAGAAAATGGAAACAATATCAGATGGGCAAGAGAAAGACCTTCTCTTCTGAAGGCAGCAGGGGACATTTTAAACAAAAGATGAAAAAAACATTGTGGAGTAGTTTATAATAGCTCCAAATTCATGTGGATCAATAGATTCAGATTAGGGCTGGTGACTAATAGTCCAACTCATTTCTGACTCTGACAGATAATCACTAAGAGCTATCGTACCCTCAGGAAAAAGACTAGATAAGTGGACTTAATTAAAAAAAAATATTAGACTGTGGAGGGGGGTGACTGTCTAGCACAGGGACATAGAGATTTATGAAAAGCTACGATTGTGAAAGATCTTCTGAGATTTCATTATGCCACAGCCTCTAAACTGCTTGATAGCATCTGTAAGTCTCACTCCAAGAGATCGGAGTTGACTGAGCAATCCTCCTTTCTGTTCATTTGGCATAGTGGACTCTGTTCTGATCTCAGCTGTGCTACGCACATTGCTACTTACCTGTTATTATTTGTGCATAAGTTCAGTAGTGTGCATGCATGCTGGTATATAACCAGGTGTCTCAGGTTCAGTGTGAAGCTTTGGGGCCAAATTCGGTTCTGACTTCTGTTAAATTCTACTTCCTAAGTGTCAGGTGGAGAGCCTGTAATATGAATGGCCATGCTGAGATTTGGTGTGTGGCTCTGAGAGGAGAGTTTGTTGATATTATGAATCAATCATGACTAAAGTATTTTAGATATAACATGCTAAAAGTATAACAGTGGTGAAGCCTGGCCTAACCCAAAGATTCATCAGGAAATATTTGCCTACATTTGAAGACTGGTGGGCGGGAGTGGAGGAATAAGAGTGGTGGTGGTACACAGTTGTACTGAATAACTGGTGGTGGGGTAAAAAAAACTTTGTCTTGGTCTACATAACAAAACCTTGACTTCTTCCTGTACAGATTAGAATAAATATCATGCTCTAAAATTACTGTGCTTTTAGTGGCCCAGATGATCCCCTCTCATGGAAGTGGCAAAAGAATGGGGGAAGGGGAGTCCCAAAGGCAAGTATCTTTACGAATGGAGCATTATTGGAGGTGGCCCTTTAGAGTAAGTACCACAAATTTGGTGGCTCTACAGAAATATGCAAATTATACCAGGGGATCTAGCAGATGCCTTGGGCCTCTGGACCAATTCTGGTCCATGCAGCTTTCTGCCAAGGAGTTGGGGGCAGGGCTATCAGACATCATTCCTGGCTGTGATGTTCTTCAGCTCCATGGTCGTGGAGTTCAGCACAAAAATCCTACAGGTTCAGGTTGTTAGTCTCGAGCTTAGCCTCTGGAGCATCAGATGGATGAAAAGAAACGGGAATGGTAAAATGGAGGTGGCTTAAATTGCTTCGGCATTGGAGGCAGGAGAGCCACACACAAAGGCTCCCCTTAATGCAGAGCAGGGTGGTGAGGATGAGCCAGGACATGCTGAAGAAAATTCTTTTTCAGTAGAAAGCATGAGCCTTTGAGACTGTAGCTAAATAATGTTATAGTTTGCATCATCATAAAGACTATCCACAATGTTTCAGGGAGTAATTATGGTCACTTTTTGTTCACCTCAGTGTCACCTCAGAATTTAGAGTAGCTATGCCAGTAACATTTTGCATTTTTTGGTGTTTCTCTTTCTCCACCCCACCCCCCAACCCCTCACTCAGGCAAATAAGGTTCTCATTTTGCATTTGGTACAATTTGATGCCGCAGTGTTGTACACTTGAGTCCTCTAATTTTAATTAGCCAAATCTCTGTGATGGTTATCAGTTCCTTTCCATGGCTTGGAAAATAGTCTATGTTCACTGTCTATTGTCTTTGTCAGGGCCTCAAACAGGAAATTGTTCACATAATGCAATATTGATTTTTAAACCTGTTTTTTTCCCCCCACTCAACTACAAGAATGTTTATAAATGACCTAGAGTTTAAAACAAAAGAAAACAAAACCCAAATGACTAACAAACGCATATGTCCACACATCAATTCAGTTCTAGTATTAAGGGTCAAATATTGCGTTAAAAAGCACTGTTGAAATCAGGTTTAACCAAAAGCCAAAGCTGTAATGTGCAGTAACGAAACGTATCCAGATGTAGCAATAACTAAGAATCAAATTAATCATCTTTTTTTTTTTTGCCAGCCAATCTTCTCTATCTATTCTATGTCATGTATACCAAGCACCCTGGTAAAGGTTCAAATAATCAATAGCACAATAGTCAACCCTTCAGAAAACACTGGTGGTGGTAAATCTTATCTATGCCAGATACTTTCTTTTGTGAACAGCCTTTTAGGTAAAATGTGCATCTGTTCAAATGGCTTGGTTTTAATACCCCCTTATTTTTTTCAGTGCCAACTTTTTTCCTATTGGATTGTTGTGACTTGTTTTCTACTGTACTGTTGAAATCTGCAGCAAAGTTTTTGCAGTGGTAGCTTGCTTCTGTAGGATTTTTATGCCATTATTGAAAATCTTTAGGGGGAAAAATCAAGATCTAATAGCTTTTTAACCCCTGAAGCAGTAGCTGGCAAACAGTTTTCACTGGGTCTTTTGCAACTTCCCTGGACTTCCGCTAGCCTCCTCACTAAGGCTTGCAGGGGTTCATCTCACTGAATTGAGCTCCAGTGTGGGACTGAGGCATTATTTGGTCAGCTGGGTTGAATCTGTTCTGTACCTAGCATGCATATAATTACCCATCTAATTCCTGTGTGACTTGAACTGGCCGTGTTTGTATTGCCAGCAAACCTACTCATCCATGTGCAACTGTGTTGCAAATGAAAAAAGCACCAACTTGAATGATTCTAATCTCCAGACAAAGATGCATGCCCATCTCTCTTACTCAATATCAAGATTGTGACTTACTTTCATTCTTTGGCAGGGCTGATTATATTTCATGTGATATACCTGATCCAAGTTATTTTGTTGTATGTGAATAATTATTTGTATGCTAATCTCCCATAATTATAAATTCTAGCACTGAATAAGTTGGACCCATTTTGGGTGCACCCTTTCACTTCCTTCCTATATACTAAAAGAAAACATGCCACTTAGGCTATTTTTTTGTGCGTCAGGATATGCCTTTGAAGAAGTTCTTAGCTTCACAATCAGCTATTTGCATCCTGCTGTCCTCATTGAAACCTGTTGGAATGTATATTTGATACAGTGATTTTTGCAGTGGTCCATCTATGAAAAACTATTCCCTTCATAGCTGGAATTCACATTCCCCTAACTGAGGGAATACTTGCCATTTTGTTTCATCCTTTGAAATAAGAGATTAAACAACAAAAGGCTGCTGAATGATTCATTCCCCCACTTTAGTCAGAGAACAATGCTTAGTAGAATTACTAAAGGAAGCTTTCTTTGTTGATTATTTTAGATCTCCTTGACTTTTTTCCTAAAAACTGTAGCACTCTGACTGCAGAGATATGAGACACATAATCTAAGAAGTGCCTCCCTTACAAATGTCCTGTCTAAGACAATGACCCAAGTGAGAGACTCTTATTTTTTCCTCTGAGTTTTCTGTTCATCTTAGCCTAAAAAAACCCAAACCAAACAAAAAACAAAACAAAAAAAAAAAAAAAAACCAAACATAAACCAACCAAACAAAAAAAAACAACCCAAATTATGCACTCTCAATTAGGTTAAACCAAAATCAATGACTCATCTCACTTCCAACCATGTTCCGCATAGGAAAATTCTGCCCAACAGGCCAAAGGCCTAATTCTCTGTCTCCTGGTGTAATATTTTGGGGATTATATTATACCAGACCCCTGCCTCTCCTGATGTCCATTTGTTTTCTGGGATGGTCAGCTGGTTCCACTCTTCTAGCTAGTCTGCTTGACCACCTTCTGTCCTTGGAAAAATCAGAAAAGATTAGGCTTATCTCTCCAACAAACTCATATTTGGGAGACTATCTGTTCTTCTACATAAGTGAATTCTATGCAGCTCTTCTGTTAGAAAACCAGCTGCTTCCTTGCTTCTGTATTGGTGTGGGACTGATGTCTTAGACTGCATCATATTTCTGGTATTTATTTGCATGGACATTGTATATTGTGCTATAGTTTTCATGGGCACTTCAACACTTGTTTTTTGTGAATTCACAATGTCTGCCTCCATCTTAAAATATGTTGGGGTGGGGATGTATTGTATGCACGTGGACCTCGCATTTAATGCATACATTTAAATGTATCCTTCTCTGTATCTGAATATATAATCTGCATGCTTTTATTTGGAGGTTTTTCTGTCTAGTGAAAGTTAAAGTAGAAAATAGCTAGATGTATAAGGAGGAAGATTTTCAAACTCTGGGTGGAAAATAGACCCTTGTGTTTCAAAACTGAGTATATTAGACCTCAAACTGTGGAGAGCACCTTCTCTGAGGAGAGCACTTCACAACTGATTAAGGCCCATTAACATCAATATGATCCTAGTACATACTTATAGTTAGGCAGGTACTTAAATAATGTCTTGACTAAGGATGAATGGATTTAAATATATGCTTAAGTGCCTCCTTGTATCAGGACCATGCAGATTAACAGTTATAAATAAGAAAATACATGAATGAGTGTTCTAGGTTGAGAAACACAAAAAGTACAAGTAAAGAGCATATCAAAGATGTGGTTTTAAACTACAGAGAGTAACTTGTAACTATTGTCTGGACAGTTTATTTGATGGTCTGTCTGCTGAGATTTGAGTAACAACTTTATACAGTCAACTCACTCAAAGCAAAAGTTTTAAAGTCCATGTTATTTAATTAAATAACTCCTGCTAGTCCTTCAGGACAATATTTCTGACCATAAAGTGAATTTTAAATAAAAACAATAACCTTAATCTTTTCCCAAAACTTCTAATGGTTTCCAGACATCACCCTTCTTGTTTTTGAAATACCATAACACTTGGGAACCAATTGAAATATAGATAACTAATCTGTGTGTTTCCAAAACACAAAGGCACAAATTTGATGTGGAGCACAAATATGCCTACATAAGAACCGTCAATGATTTTAATGTAAAAATAGTTAAAGGGAGAGAAAAGTTTGTCATATCAGTATGACACTGCCTATATACAATAATGTTGCATAGTACATGGTCGTCCCCCCCCACCCTTCTTGGCTTAAATTATTGATGGGAAGTAATTGGGAATTAAAGATATCTATTAAATGTTTAGGACTCAATTGACTTTAGGCATAAACTTAACTAGAGGGTAATATCTAACCGGAACCACTTCCCCCATAGGCGGCTTATTTGTTGTGGTTTCTGATGGAGGAATAGCCTGTATTAGCAGCAAATTGCAGCTCTTCCTAACTACCATCAACTGGGTGGGTGTGGATGGGGAAATGTTGCCTGGGCTCCTTCCTTTCTATCTGCTGCAGGTCCTAGTGCCAAGATTTGCTAGCTCTGGAAGCACTGACCCCTCGTCACTTGAGATCCACCCCTCCCTCCCCAGTTCCACCAATCTGAAGGACGCAGGACAGGTCGCTACAAGAGCAGATCTAATGGATCTCAGTCCGTTACTTAGGCAGGTCTAATTCAGGCCAAAGAAATGGCCGTGAAACATACGTATACTAAGAGGTTCATCCTTTTTAGAAGGTGTTGCAGAGGAACAGAGAAATGAAGTGCCTATGATGGAGTCAGTGGGCTAGCATTTCACCTCAGTATGATTTTTAAAAAAGTGAATGTGTGTAAAAATGCATATCTGACTTTTTGGTTAATGTATGCCCTCGTCACTGAGATAAAACATACGGTTTGTATATTGGTCAAGCAACTAGCCAGTTATATGTATAACATGGTGATTCTATTTTGACTTTCCCAAAGATGACAACTTTTAAGAAACATAGTTGGAACTGGAAAGTGGTTTAGTTTCTCTGCGTCATCTGTAAGAGTGAATACTTCAACTGAATTGCTAGCTTTGTAACTTACTACAGCAATAATCTCCATCTGCTTCAGCAAAATGGCACTATTTTTCTTTTCTCCTGTCACTAAAGGCTGTCCTATATCAAAACACTAGTGCTTTCTTTACTCTGTATCAATGGATCATGTATTTAAAATACAAACCTAAAATTGGAAAATAGTTGTAATAATGAGGCTACAAGGCTACTTTGCGCTAGATAAGCATATCAGTGGATATAGTAAGAGTTAGCCATGATTGGGAAGTGTGATTATAATGTACTTTCCGTAAAATGGATTTTAATTGCTTTACCTGCAGGTCCATATAGTGCATTGTATTTTGGCTCTTGTTTATAAGTCATAAATACCTGTTGCAGATCTTTTACTTTTTCTCCCCTTAAATGAAGGGGCATAAAATGCCTCTAACATAAATAGATTCCTAGACTCTTTTTTTTTCTTTGCAAATATGTGGTCTGAAGATCAAATTACTTTTAATGGATCATTACAGTTTACTCTTGTACTCTGTTCTCCATGTGCCTCGTTTCAGCTGTAGAGAAATGCTTTTGTACTGCTAGTGCTGTCTTAAAATAGGAGCTTGCAATACAATGGATTACGGACCTTTACAAATGGTGCATTCATACAAGTATATGTAATACATGCATAATCTTTGCATAGGTACAAAGAAGATTGGAACAGGCAGTCTTACTCTACCTTAGTGTTGTATGTCTCCTGGGTAGCTGTTTCTTCTGATTTGTCCTGTGTTGGATTTAATTACTCTTCTTCTACCCCTGAGCTTTCCCATAAGGCGATCATACAAATGTAGCACTGAAAGGGATCTTGAAGTAGTCAAGTTCAGTCCCAGGCACTGAGGCAGTTCAGAGGAAATCTATTGGTATTATGTCTGGCTTGGTTTAAAAAGCTTCAGTGGTGATGATTCTATCTCCTTTGGAAGCATGTTCCAGAGTTTTTACCTACCCCCTATAGTTAGGTGAGATATCAGGAAAATAAATTTCTCTTGCTGCATATTAAGCCAATTACTGTTGTCCTATCTTTAGTGGTCATGGGGAACAATTGATCACCATCCTCCTTACCATATCTAAAAAGTGTTATGAGGTTCCCATCATGTTGTCTTTTTCTCAAGACTAAACATACTCAGGTTTTAACATGTCACCACAGGTCAGTGTGACCGGGTGTGCTCCCTTACCATGAATGTCTCTTTTCAAGCAGTCCTCACAGTCTTATGCCCATTAATGTCACTTAAAATATTGGTGGCAGTGTATGTCACTTAAAATGTCTCAGGCAGCTTAATGCCCCATCAAAATCAGACTTTTGCCAAGCTTCTAGGTACTCCATAGATTCATAACTTTTTTAAGGCCAGAAGGGACCAATGTGATCATCTAATCTGACCTCCTACACAATGCAGGCCACAGAGCCTCCTGTCCACTCCTGCAATAGACACCTAACCTAATGAAGTCCCCAAACCATGTTTTAAAGGTTTCAAGATGCAGAGAGTCCACTAGCAAATCACCCATGCCCCATGCTACAGGAGAAGGCAAAAAACCCCAGGGCCTCTGCCAATCTCTTGTGATGGAAAATCATTTCCTGGCCTTGAATATGGCAGTTAGCTAATCACTGTCTGGCTGGTGAGTCTTACTCACATGCCAGACACTCAATAAATAAATCCCTGGGCCAACTTAGAACCCACTGCATCTAATATCCTATCCCATTGACTGTTAGTGGTAAATATGCCAAAGATTGGTTAATTGCCAAATTAGGTTGTTCCATCACACTGCCCCCTCCATAATTTTAATCCATCTCAGTTTTGAAGCCAGCTATGTTCTTCCCTCCATTGCGCCCCTTGGAGGGCTATTCTAGAGCTTTACTCCTCTGATGGTTAAAAACCTGCATCTACTTCCGATCCTTGGCTGCTTTGCCTTTGTTCCTGTCTCCACAGACCACCTCCTGCCCCATCCACATCCTATCTTTATTTTAATTGTCCTCTACACTGAGGCTGAATCTCTTTAACTGGTTAATCACACAGTCCTAGTCAATTATTTTTCTCAATTTGGCCTTTCTGGAAAAGTTTATAGAGTGGAAAGTTAGCCTTAGGCTACACTCACTTTGTCAGGTTATTCTGCATCTCCTCTCTTTTGTTCTCTGGACTGTCTTTCCAATTTGTCTTCTTTCTGAAGTGGGGCACTCAGACTGGACACAACAGTCCAGCTGACAGCTCATCAATGTCAAGTGATGAGATCATTGCCGCCTCCTGTCTTACATATTGAGTTCCTGTTAATACACTGCAGAATAAGTAACCTTTCTTTCCAGCTGTCACATTAATTCATATTCACTAGTGATCCCCTATAGCCCCCATATCCTTGTCAGTGGTGCTAAAAACCTATCAGTAATTCTCCATTTTTTTAGTTGTAGAATTTGATATTTTTTCCCCTTCATAAGTGTGGTAGCTTCCACCTGTCTTTATTGAATTTAGACCAGTTCACCATTTTTGTCTGTCATTTTGAGTTCTAATCTTGTAGCCCCCTTCCTAGTTTGGTATCATCTGCAAATTTTATTACCATATAAAATAAACCCATATAAAACCATATTCACTTTAAGATGACACTCCAACTATTTCAAGTGTGAGGTTTAAAGGTAAAAATTTCAAAAGAGTTAAGTGTTTAAGGCACTTGAGACCCAGACCCTCAAAGGAATTTAGACACCTAATGTCTGGGAACTCAAGTCTTACTGAAAGTCAATAAAGGTCAAATCTTTATTGGCATGTAGGTACAGTTGCAGGTGGGAAGTCCAATGGAATATGGCAACTAGCATCTTTAGGCTCCTAGGTCTTTTAAAAGATCTGCCCCTTATGAAAATCAGGACTATGCTTTCTATAATTTTATCCTAAATGTTCAGGTGCTCATTTCTGCAATCTATACTTGAGGACAACAGAGAGAAAGCACAAAGCCTCTCTGTTAATAAGCCATTCCAATGAAGCTTTTTGCAGTGTAGCTAGAGTGCACAAATGACCACTCTGAAGTGCTTACAAGCTTTAAGGACTTAATATACCTATCTGTATTTTGTTTTTGGTCTAATGTAGATCTGTGTAAATGGAATAGGTTGTGGTGGGCAGTGTCTTTTAGCCATACACATGGAAGCAAAACATGGGCACTTATTTCAGTGTTTACTAGTGAAAATCCTGTGCTCAGTATTAAATTGCATATGCTTTTATTGGCTACATAAAAACATATAGTTGCCCATCTGTTTGGATGGTATGCTGCCTATTCATTAGAAGTTGATCATATGCTTGGTCTAGTGTTATAGTTAAATACAGAAAAATTACAGAACACCTAGATAATTTTCCCAGAAGAATTTTAAGGAACATTTCTAGATAAAAGTATCATCCATTACTGTTCAAAGCAAGTTTTTAGGGAAATGTATTTGTAAGAATTACTTATGAAGGACTGGATCCTTTTGCATTACACACCCGTAATTCCTAGTGTAGGCAGGTGTTCGAGTGGGCAAGCAGAGAAAGATCAGGGCTCAAGTTTCTCTGTTCTTAGGTGAAGAATGCTTGAAGGGGACATCTTAGCCTAGAAGTGTGGGCTACAAATTCCCCCAAACTTCTACAGAGTTCCAAAAAGTTAAGCTTTGTCACCGTCTTGGAATGGGGATATTTTTCTGATAGGAAATTCACATGTACTCTTTTTTGGTTTCAAAGCCCTGAGCTGATATTTTTCAGCTTGAAGCTTTCAGCTTTGACAGGAACAATGAGTTGCTGAGAATGCAAATGTTTGATGCAATGTACAGTGTCTGAACACACATGCATCACCTAACAACCTTCCTATTGTGAGCTGTCAGAAAAGAAGATAGAGCAGCATCAGGGCGAGAATGTGGTGGTGTGATTAAACATTGGGATACTATGTAGTACTATGCTCCTAGAAAATAGCTTTCAAGCAAGAAGTGTGTGTGTGTGGGGGGGAGGATAATATGTGAAACAAGAAAGATGGTGCATGGCAGTGCCTTTGTTTGTTCTGCAGTGTGCAGTTCTAGCTCCTGTTGGGATCAATTCTTCAGGAGGATGGGCAGCAGCATGGAGGTTGAGGATCCCAGTCACCAGGAACCACTGTGTCGGCACCCAAAGGGAATTGCAACAGAAGTGGTTTAGAATCTCAGTAGTGAATTCACAGGGCAAAATGGTAATGGATCCAGAACAAGATTCAGTGGAGCTAGGATGGATGCACTGTCTTATTTTGTGCTTCCCCTAGAGCAACTTGATTGTTTTAGTTAGTCAATTGAAGAATTTAACTTTCTATCGTTATCCTTATGATAGTTCAAAATGTTAACTTTGCCCAGCTGTTTTAAAGGACAAATGCAGCTATGAAAACAGGTGGTCTTTTATTTCTAATATTCAGACATGTTTCTTGGGCTTATTTTTGTGTATTCTTATGAATGAAAATATGGGTGTATGGACTAAGTAGGATGTTCCTGGAGGGATTCCTGAAGCCACAAAAGGGTTGGGGAGGGGTGAAGATCCCCTGCTCAGGATTGCAGTGGACTACCAGGGTAATCTGAACTGACTAAGCACCGCTCTCAGCTATCAAGACAAAGGGCTTGTCTAGCTTGATGGCAGCAGATTCACCGCCATCGGATCTAATTTCCCAATTTAATTTGAATGGGTCTGTAACGACCTGCTCAATTGATCAGCGAGTCAGTGCATTAACTCCAGCCCCTGAACTGGAATAGTGTGAGTCAAAGGAACAGTGTTTCTCTTTGACTCAGCACAGTGGACCCACAGAACTGTAGGAAGTTGAAGAGAGATACTCAAATTATTTTAAGTAACTTGCATATCTCCCTTCAACGGCCACCAAAAATGGCGGGCAGCGTAGCCTAGGATAAAAATTTCTCAAAACCTATGATGTGAGCACTGTGGTGGTGTTAGCACTGTGGACCTCCCCCAACCTGTGACAGACACTGGAAAGAAGGTACTCTATACTACATTGAGGCATTTACCTTTCCTTTTGATTTCCCATCAGGAGAAATTTAAGAGGGTATGATGAAGGCAGAGACCCCTTGCAAGAAATAAAGAACTGGGGTATAGGTTAGAGCCATCAAAGGCAGATAACTGTGCCCAGTTGTTTCTGGATTCTGCCACCAACTGAGAGAAAAGCTTTCGGGGGACTTCTTTACAATGGAGTTCCTGTTTTTGGCTCCCTGTAGGGAGCTGTCCAGTTGAAGAGAATTTCTGAAATATGAAACATCTGAGGGTGGAGAGAGTATATGATTCTTTTAATCTCCTGAATTACTTAGAAAGGAGTATGTCAAGACAGGAATTTAATAAAGAAACTCATTCTTATCACTTCCCGAGTTCTGTTTTTGAACTAGTAGGCTATGAAGTGAAATGACGAATATTTTTTGGCTCAACTTCTGAAGTTTTAAATAAAGAATTTCTGGTATCATTTCTGTCTGAAGACACAACTGGAGTTTATTAGGGTGTCTATACAAAACTTGTCCATTTTTTGGATTACATGATTTATCCCAGTTGTATCTGTGTTATTTTTGTAAGTCTTCTGTAAAATTGACTTTTTTATCCACTAGACCATGATGTAAATAATTTCAGTACTGGTGAAACCAGTACTGCTATACAAATTTATACAAACTGAGAATAAAGCTTTTAGCTTTAAACCTCAGGATTCACTACATAAGCATAAGAACTTTCAAATCAAATCTGCAAATATCATGGTGAATCAATATAACTTAATTAACAAAAGTCCAACTATAGAGTGTAAACCAGTTCAGAATAAATTACTGCAGATAGTTAGGACAGAAAACCTTGCACATTCCTATCAATGTAATAAAACAAAATGCTGTCAACATCCATTCAGTGACATGCATCTATCATGGATGACCTATGATGTTTGAAGTCAAGGCAATATTGCTGATATGCTATGATTTCCATCACTAATGTATAGAGGAAAAACTCAACACTGACACCAAATACCCACTTTATCTTTTTCCCACAACAAAGATATCAAATATCTCTTCACAGTTAGTTAGTGAGACATGCTTTTCAGATTCACTGATTTTGTGTTCCTTGTGTATGTTACAGTATTATAAAATTAAGCTAACTAGACATTGGAGCAACGTGATGGATTTCCCAGTTCACTCCTTTCTGTGAAATAAAGCCTGACCATATTGCTTTTTAGTCAAGCTTTTCAGTTTTGTTTCATACATTTACACAGTAAGTTGTCTTACTTTTAAGTAATGTGGCAGCATGTTATATCAAATACTTTTACTGCTTCCAGATAGCACATTCATAGTAGAGAGATCCAAATGATCTCTTATGTCCAATTGTCCGTCTCCTTACTTCAGGGTGCTAAGCTACAGTATTTTCTAAAGTCTTGTCTACTCTAATTCTAAATGGCTTAAGCCAGGGTGATTCTAAGACTTCTCTGAGGAAGCTGTTCTACCTAATACCCCACTAACGCTGACTTGCTGAGCGAGGTCATGATCTGGCCGGAATGCGGAGGGACGGCGGTACGGCTCAGCTGAACAGCAAGAGATTTCCCCAACTTGTTTCTTCTCATCTGTCAGGGAAAAAATGAAAATCCTTTTTTTACAGGGAGAGGGAGAAGGAAGTATTTTCCATGAAAAGCCTTTATAAAATAATGTCCTATTAAGAATTCCAGTAGAACATGTTGTGCTGTCTTGTAATTGTACACTGGAAATGTTGCTCTTGAATTGCTTTCCAGCTGCTTGTCTGGATAATTAAATAAATTTTAAACCCAAATAAAAAGAATCAAGAACTTTTAAATATGAACCTTGGGCAAAGTTAATTATATTTTCATTCACTATTTTTTACTTAGAAGTTTGTCAGTGTCTTAAATGACATCATTTTTAATTCCTTTGCTATTTACTTGTTCCTATTAATCAAGAAAAAAATCCCTCTTTTGGCAGTAATGAAGACATAATAGGCAATCTTGAATTAACTTAATTCTTTTTGTGATCACCATGAGCTGAATCATTAATTACTGAGATATCTACAATTACACATTTTACCAAGCCTTCAAACAAGTCATGGATTTTGTTTAACCAGAAGACCCTTGGTGACTCCCATGCAATCTCACTGAAGTAACTGTCTTGGTCATGGGATCACTAAGAGAGAATGTTTAAAAGCTGTTGCTACCACCTGGTAAAAATGCTCAATGAGGAAATCCATGATAGTGGCTCTGAATATTAGAGTTGCAATCCCAGAAGTGGAGGGTGCAGTTTAGAGTACTTGATGGTTTCTGATGCAAACTTTTTATCTGAAACTCCATTTGCACAAGCCCCACTGCTGCAATCAGGGCTGGACTAGATTAAATGATGCCCTGGGTGAAGAGAGTCTGAATCACTTCCCACCTCCATTTGTTAAATTCTTGAATACCCTTTATTTTTATTGTTCTTGTAGCCCATTTCATGAGTTTAAAGCATGATTTGCTTACATAATTTATTCCTATCTTGTAAGATCATAAATTTGTACACTAGGATCTGTAAATCTGTATTTAACAACAAAAACAACAGCCTGAGCCCGGCACTTCCTCATGCCGCCTGGCACCTCGCATGATGTTCTGGTTTGCCAGCCCTTAAACTCGGCACTTGCTGCATTGCTTTCCCAGAGCACAAAACAGCTATGATTCTTCTGACTTTTCAGTAAAGTTTCAAATCTAGACCGTGTTGGAAAATATAACCCTAACCTTCCATCCAGGATGGTGTGAAACTGGCATTTTACACAAAGGGAAGCAGGCCCCATTTACACTAGAATATACACTTTAATTGTTGCTCAAGACTTGGAGACCTATTAGCTGTCCTTGGTCTTGAGAATTTGCAAACTGAACAAAAGGAAGCTGCTGCTTTATGAGCTGTGTGTTGGCTGAGAGCTGTTGGTAAATATGTCTTCCTTTACTTTGTTGATAATCTTTATGGGTAAGGGCGTATTTGGTGAGATATTTTAGGGGATATTCGTCCGCGGACATTCAGTTTATTGAAATTAGTAGGATGAATGTGGCTTGTTGATTCTCTGGCCAAACCATAAATAGTTGAATCAATGAAATGCATTTAACTTTCTAAAAACAGGAGTGGCTGATACTTGGTATAATGAAATCCACAGCCGACTGGGTGAGGTTCCATTAAAGATGGACAGTAAGTGCACAAAGGTTTTTGATGGTGTCACAAGGTGGCAGCATAATCTTCAGTTCTTGAATACATATATATATGGCCTCATTCTTTATTGAAATGGCTTCTCTCCCCACTTTTATCAAATTGTAGCACAGTCCTTTATTGACACCTTTAATATTGTGTTACACGTTTGTAATGCATTAGGAGAAAATAAACACTGAAAATCAACAAGCTCCAAGCCTCATGAAACCAGAGACAGAAAACTATTTATTTTCCATGTAACTAGTTACATGAGTTTATTGATCAAATTAAAGTCTCAGCTGTGCTACAGTGACACAACGGGTTATTTCTGTGATAAACAGTCGGTAAACTATAATAACTAAGAACACCAGATGATAACCCCCCACACTTATTAACGTTCAGCAACTGCCAAAATGTTGATTGACAGTACTGAACAACCGGGGGTTTGGTTTTTCATGACCTAAGGAGAAGAGAATATATGCTGGGGGCTTCTCTGGTAATTGTCTTCTCCAGCAGTATTGGGTTCATTTCGAGTCTCACGTGCACAGACAGTTCATTTCTCTCTATCAGCTGCCACCTCTATCTACATCTAGTTTATAGTCAAATTTGCTGTAACAGTGCAGACGTGGTAGGCAGCTTTATAAATGACATGAGAGGAATTACAGAGTGCTCATTCATCAGTCTGTTCCATATTTTTTATTCATTATATGATTGAGCTCTGCCAATTAGTCCTGTGCCTTTCCAGGGTTGAAATAATAGTGCTTTCTTTCTCCCTCTGAATTTTTACTGAGCATTGACCATGTTTAGATTTGATTGATTAAAAATCCATGCATAAAAACAGATGGAAGATGAGCTATTTTTGTTCCAGAGCTTGCTACTTCAAGGTGCTGAACAATTAGGGTCCTGATCCAGTAAAAGACTTCAGCATGTTTTATTGTATTCAGTGGGTTTACTGAGGTTTTTAAAGGTAAACAAATGCTCTGCTGGATCAGGGTTTAGAATATTCAGATTCCAAAGGGATAGCCGTGTTAGTCTAGTCCAGCAAAAACAAAACAAAACAAGGAGTCATGTGGCACTTGAAGACTAACAGATTTATTTTTTGCATGAGCTTTCGTGGGAGAAAATCCCACTTCGTCAGATGCTTTGAAGATGGGTGAACTTACAGAATGGAATGAAAATAAATGCAAGGGGGTGTAAAACATAGGATCAGGTCCTACAGTAACAGCAAACCAGAGCAGTTGTTAGGTTCAAACCCTGGGAAGCATGAAGTTAAATTACCTTTTGTAATGGGAAAAGAACCCATAGTCTCAATTCAATCCTGCTTTCACACAATTTAATTTGCATATTAATTCAAGTTCAGCTGTTTCTCTTTGAAGTCTTGATGTCCTAGTCACATCTCTGATGACGGTCATTAACAAATCATTTATTGAGTGATTAGAAAGATGGAAGTGCTCAGCAACTGGTTTCTTTGTTTTGTGATTTCTGATATCAGCTTTATGTTCATTTATTCTTTTGTGCAGGGATCGTCCTGTTTGTCCAACATATAAGGTGTTGAGGCATTTCTGGCACATGATGGCATAGATCACATATTCAGAGCCTAACAGGATTGGGACTTCTTGGATATTCTTGATCTATATTGAGCTGTGTAGGGTATTCTTTACTTATATGTGTGCTTTGAAAGGTATATGCAAAAAAAAAAAAAAGCAGTAGTTTAGGCATCTTTCTCAATAGTTACATGGAAACAATCAAAGCAGACATCCATTCCCTAGTGAGGTGAAGACATTGTTAAAGACCCAGTCCCTTTTCTAGTGAATATCTCACATAAATTCAATAAGACCTGTGGCAGAGATTGCCCCTCTGGAGAGGGGAACTCTCCCTTGGCGGTATGGGCCAGAGGCCAATCTGCCCCAGCCCAGGTGGGTCTTCTGAGGAACTCCCCTGGGCATCAGAGTCAACTCTTCCTTCTTTCCTCTGTCTGTCTGTCTGCAAGGGGTTAGGATGGTAGCTTTCTCCTCAGCCTGGGAGTGGCTCCAGACCTGGAGGCAGCTTCAGTCTCTCCCCCCTCCCTTCTGGCAGCAGCAGCCTTTATAGGTCTGGGCCAGCCCTTGATTGAGCCCAGGTGTCTCCAATTAGCCTGCAGAGACATCATCTTTGTAGCCAGGGTAAAGAGCCTTTAGCAGCCTGGGGCTCCCATCCCTGCAGTGCCACCCCCTTCTGTAGGCCTGCTCCCCTGAAGATCTCTTCCCCCCTCCATCCACAACACACCCCCAAACACTCCTCCTTTCTTCAAGAAGAGGAAGAGAAGAGAACCCCTGTTCCTGCTTCCCTGCTTGTGGACCTGCTTCTCCTGGTGTTCCTGTTCCTGCTCCACCACCACTTGGACCTACCTCTGCTGTTCCTGCCACCACCACCACCACCTTGTTGCCCCTGTTTTTTGTTGTTGTATCCTCCTCCTCCATTGCTGCTGCTGCTGCTGCTGCTGCTGGCTGGTCTCCCTCCCCTCCCACTCCCCTGCCCTGTGGGGAGTGGGGGGAGGTAGAGAAGGAAGGACACTACCACCACAACTACCAGAAGGAGAAGACCACCTCTCCCACCAGCCAGCTAGCCAGCCAGTCCCTGCTGCCAGCTGGAGCCTGCTGCCCTTGAACAAGGACTTTACTACCACCACCACCACTGAGGGGAGGCCCCCTGCTAGGACAGAGACATTGTTGCTTGCAGCTGGGGGTAAGCTCCAAGAGACTGGAACTGTGTATTGCCATCACTACCCCCAGCTGCTGTTTGCCTGGCCTCCCCTCCCTCAGGAAGGCAGCGGGCTCCTAAACCTGTGGGACTTTCTTGCATTGCCTGAGCAGCAGGGACCACAGAGCCCACCCCAGCAGCAGCTTCCCTGCCCCCTCGCCCAGCCCCTTCCCCCCCCCACTCCCCCAGCCCCCAGTGGCTGGAGGGCTCCCCCCCACTTGCTGTTGCCCTCCAGCCGGTTCAGTGTCCCTCTCCCCCACGGCCCCCACCCTCCCCAACCCCTCGGTTCCTCGTGCTCCCCTGCCCCGCCCTAGCCCAGCAGTTTGTTTGTTTGTTTGCCCCACCCTTCCCTGGCCCCACCCTGCAGTCCTCACTGCCTCGCTGCCCCACCCGCGGTTCCCTTGACCCCACCCCCCCAACTAGGAGAAGCTAGTCACTGCGAGCACCCAACCACTTGTTTCTTTTTTCCCCCTGGTTTACTGCCCCCCCTGATACCCCATTCACTAGTTCCCCCGAAGTGCAGCCGGAGGAGCCGGCCCCCTCCGGCCCCCACGAGCCCCATTCCTTCCCCAGGCACCCTCCTCCCCAGCCTGCAGCTTAGCGAGGAGGAGTGGTCTGCCAGCCTCCCTCCTATCCCTGCCATTGACCCCCTGCCCTCCCCATTGCTTGTCCCCCACCTCCCTGTGTCCTCGCCCCTGCCCCAGCCGGTGCCCTCCTCCCTAGCCTACAGCTCAGCGGGGAGGGGAGAACCTCCCTAGCCCCTCCCAGTCCCCCTCTTATTCCCTACCCTTGTCCCCACCCTAGCCTGTGCCCTCCTCCCTGGCCCACAGCTCAGCAGGGAGGAGAGGATTTCCCCGGCCCCTCCCACCCCCCCATACTCCCGGCCCGTGCCCACCCACCCCATCCCTGGCACCTCCCTCCCCCCGCAGACCAGTCTCCTTTCCTGCCTGTCCCTTACCTGGGGACATGGAGACTTCCCCAGTCCCCTCCGCTCCTCTCCCCCAACCTGCTCCCCCATCCAGCTCAGCGGCTGCCCCCTCGACCACTGCCGCTGCCACCACCAATGCCCCCAGCGGAGGGGCGACAGCGGCGGTGGGCACGGGAGGGGCCTCCACCTCTGCTCCTGCCGCCACCATCTCGGCCGGCCGCAAAGCCCGGCAGAAAAAGGCGAGCAAGGGCCCTGCCGTTGCTGTGGCCACGGCATCGGCCACGGCCCCCTCGTCCCCTGTCCTTCCCTCCACCAGCTCTGGGGGTATCCCCGCCCCCAGGGCGTACGCCCAGGTGGCTGCCACCCCTCCACCCACCGCCACACCATCAGCCCGCGCCGCCTCCTTGCCTTCCACCTCGGGCGGCCGGGGCCCCTTTTCCACCTTGACCAGGAGGCACGGGGTCCGTTGTCTCCTGGTGGCCGCCTCCCCGCACGTGGAGACCTACGTGCGGGCGATGGCGAGGGTGGTGGGGCCCTCGGCCGTTGTGGCGGCCTCCAAGATGTACGGGAAGATCGTTTTCTTCCTGGCATCGGAGGCCGCCGCGCAGGAGGCGGTGGTGAAGGGCTTGGCGGTGGGGGGCGTCTACGTCCCCGTGGAGCCCCTGGAGGACCTGGGCGTACGGGTGGTCCTTACCTCCGTCCTGCCCTTCCTCCCTAATTCCGCCTTGCTTCCCCCTCTCTCCACCCTGGGGAAGCTAGTTTCCACCATCAGCCCTCTCCCGCTGGGCTGCAAGGACCCCACCCTCCGTCACGTCCTGTCCTTCCGCCGGCAGGTGCAGGTTCAACTGCCGCCGGCGGGGGCTCGTGACGGAGTGGCTCTCGAGGGGTCCTTCTTAGTGCCCCACCAAGGGGCACTCTATAGAATCCATTATTCCTCGGGGGAGGCTCGGTGCTTCCTCTGTCGGGCCACGGGGCACGTCCGGAGGGACTGCCCCCTGGCCCACCACGGAGAGGAGGCAACCGGGCCCCCCGGGGCCGCGGCGGGCGCCGGCCATACCACCGCCGGCGGCCCAAGCCAGCCAGCCACCAGTGCCGTCCCTCCTCCTCCTCCTCCTACCCCACGGCCATCGGGGCCTTCGGAGGAGAGAGGCAGGGAGGTGGCTGGCCCCAGTCAGGGAGAGGGCCCACCCCAGGGGGAGGGTTCCCATCCTTCTGTCGTTCCGCCCTCGCTCCCTTCCCCCCCCGGCACCAGTGCCCTTGCCGCCCGACTCTGCCCCCGCTGGCCAGCCCTCCACTGCCACCTCGGAGGGCTGGGTGCTCGTCGAGGGGCGCGGCAAGCGGAGGAAGGTCCGTCCCCTCCCCTCCACGTCGGATGGGGAGGAGGCCCCCCGGAAATCACTGCGGGGGGCTAACCGTCAAGCTCCAGTTGCTGACGGACCTTCCGCCGTGCCCCCCGATGGGAACCAGCGGGAGGACCAGGCCGAGGAGATGGAGGCAGAAGCGGAGGAGGGCAGCGCTGCCCCCCTTATGGAGGCCCTTTTTGATCCCACTCCCAGGGAGGCCGTAGATGGAGCCGCCCCCTCTGCCCCCGCTCTGCCCGTAACATCTGCGCCTGCCGCCAACGCCGAGGCAACTCCAGCCCCAGCGTCTGGAGCGGCGGTGCCCACGGCAGCGGGGAGCACATTAGGCTCCATCTTCGCGGAGCTTGAGGCCCTGGATCTGACCCCGGTCACTGCGGGGGAGGACGATCCCCTCCCGGCGGGCCTCGAGCTGGGCGGCGACTTGTTGTTGCCGCCCCCTCCATTCCCACAGTCTTCCTTCCCACCCGTTGTTCCTGACCTCACCCCAGGGACGCCCCCGGATCGCTCCACCTGCCCGGCAGCGCTCGGTGCCTTACAAGCAGGTGCCAGCTCCGTGCGGGCGGCACTCGGCACCGAGCAGCCGGGCCCCGGGGGATCGTGCCCAGTGGCACAGCCACTCCCTCCTACCTTCACCGCTTCTGCCCAGTGTCCCCCCCGATCCGACGCTGAGGCCACAACTGCCACTCTTGACCTAACACCTGGGCCCAGCGTCGGCGGGGATCCCCTTTTCGATCCACCCACCATGAACCCTGTGCCCGGTCGAGGGGAGCCGCACCCCGGTTGTCTGACAGCCGGGGACCCCGCCCTTGTTTCCACCCTCGTTCCCGACACAGGCCCCACCCCAACCACTGCCCCGCCCACTGTTGTCCCTACCCCTGCCCCAAATCCTGTACCCGCTGCTGCCCCCCCTGGGAGCATGACCTTTCCATTCCCTGACAATAACTCCCGGGGGGTGGCATTCGTGGCCCCCACCCTGCCCGGGGCTGCAGATCTCCCTCCGCCGCCTTTCCCCCCCGTGCCAGGGGCCGGGATGGACAATGGGGAGCCTCGATCAGTGGCACTGCCGCGACGGGGCTCCCTGCCTTGTCTGTCCCTCCCGGCAGGCAGCGGGGCGGACACGGGGACCCGCCTGGAGGACGGCCCGGGGCCTTCCGCCCCGGACCCCCTGGCGCTGCGCGGCGAGCTCCGCGCCTTCCTGGCCGACACTCGAGGGGCCAGGAATCGGGTGCGGCTCGCCTTGCAGCGCTTTGGGAGCTTCCACCTCGTCCTCCAGACCGTGAGGGCCATCCTGAAGGAGGGGAAGGGGACCGGGAGGCAGGACGCCGCGGCCTATCAGAGGGCCCGCGTCTTCCGTGACTCCCTCATGGCCTTTGGGGTGGGTCACGGTTTGCTCCGCGGCCCGACGGAGGCCCAAGGCGTTCCTGCTGCTCCTGTGGATCTCCCCCAGCCCTCCTCATGGCCCCTACCATCTTCGCAACCTTGAACACCAGGGGCTGTAGGGTGGGTCTCCGCAGGACCCAGGTGCTCTCCTACCTTCGGGAGGGGGGCTACTCTGTGGTGTTCCTGCAGGAGACCCACACGGATCCGGCCGCCGAGGCCAGCTGGCGGCTGGAATGGGGGAACGGGGTGTTCATGAGCCATCTGTCCACCCGCTCCGGCGGTGTGGCCACCCTGTTCTCCCCCGACCTACGGCCCGAGGTGCTGGGGGCGGTCGAGGTCGTGCCGGGCCGCCTGCTGCACGTCCGGGTCCGCATGGAGGGGCTGGCACTGAACCTTGTCAACGTCTACGCCCCGACATCGGGCCCGGAGCGGATGCCCTTCTTTTGGCAGGCGGCCGCTTTCCTCGACACCTTAGATCCACAGGAGTGCCTGGTCCTGGGGGGGGATTTTAACATCACCCTCGAGGACCGGGACCGCTCTGGGACCGAGCAGTACCAGGCCGCCGCCGACGTCCTCCGGGAGTTGATGGACCGTCACTCCCTGGTGGACGTCTGGCGTGACCACCACCCGGACGATGAGGTCACCTTCACCTTCGTCCGGGTGGGGGCGGACCGGTCACAGCACTCCTGGTTGGACCGCATCTACTTGTCCCGTCGCCATCTGGCACGAGCCCACTCCTCCAGCGTGAGGCCGGCCCCGTTCTCGGATCACCACCTGGTGACCGTGACGGCCTCTCTCTCGGCGGAGAGGCCGGGGTCGGCCTACTGGCACTTCAACAACAGCCTGCTGGAGGATGTGGGCTTCGTGGCGGCCTTCCGGGAGTTCTGGCTGGCCTGGCGGGAGCAGAGGCCCGCCTTTTCCTCGGCGCGGCGTTGGTGGGACACGGGGAAGGTGCGTGCCCGGCTCTTCTGCCATGACTACACCCGGGGGGCCAGCCGGCGGAGGGATGTGGCGATAGAGCAGCTGGAGCGGGAGGTCTTGGAGCTGGAGAGGCGTCTGGCCGCCAGCCCTGAGGACCCGTCCCTCTGCGGAGCGTGCTGGGAGAAGCGGGAGGAGCTCCGGGCCCTCGAGGACCTTCGGGCCCGGGGGGCCTTTGTGCGATCCCGCATCCACCTCCTTTGGGAGATGGATCGCGGCTCCCGCTTCTTCTATGCCCTGGAGAAACGGAGGGGGGCTGAGAAGCATGTCACCTGCCTCCTCGCTGAGGACGGCACCCCCCTCACGGATCCGGAGGAGATGCGTGGAAGGGCCAGGGCCTTCTACGCCAGCCTTTTCTCCCCGGACCCGACCGAAGCTGACGCCTGCAGGGTGCTCTGGAACGAACTCCCCGCGCTCAGCACGGGCGCCCGGGACCGGCTGGAGCTTCCTCTCACTCTGGCCGAGTTCACGGACGTCCTCCGTCGCATGCCCAATAACAAGTCCCCAGGCATGGACGGGCTGACCGTGGAGTTCTACCGCGTGTTCTGGGACGTCCTCGGCCCGGACCTGGCCGTCGTCTGGGCCGAGTCCGAGGGAAGCGGAGAGCTTCCCCTCTCTTGCTGGCGGGCCGTGCTGGCCCTGCTGCCCAAGAAGGGGGACCTCCGCGACCTTCGGAACTGGCGTCCCGTCTCGCTCCTCTGCACGGACTACAAGATCGTGGCCAAGGCCATCTCGCTGCGGCTTGGGTCTGTGCTGCAGGACGTGGTTCACCCTGACCAGACCTACACCGTCCCGGGCCAGTCCATCTTTAGCAATTTGTACCTGGTCCGGGATCTCTTGGAGCTCGGGTGTAGGGACGGTCTGTCGTTCGCCCTCCTGGCCCTGGACCAGGAGAAAGCGTTCGATCGGGTGGACCACGGGTACCTCCTGGGCACCCTGCAGGACTTCGGCTTCGGGCCACGTTTTGTGGGTTTCCTCCGGGTGCTGTACGCCTCCGCGGAGTGCCTGGTCAAGCTCAACTGGACCCTGACCGAGCCGGTCAGCTTCGGGCGAGGAGTGCGTCAAGGCTGCCCGCTGTCGGGCCAGCTGTATGCTCTGGCCATCGAGCCCTTTCTCTGTCTCCTCCGTCGGAGGTTGACGGGGTTGGTGCTCCGTGAGCCGGAGCTGCGGCTGGTCCTGTCAGCGTACGCCAACGACGTGCTCCTCGCGGTCCAGGACCCGGGCGACCTGTGGCGGCTGGAGGCTTGCCAGACCATCTACTCGGCGGCCTCCTCCGCCCGGATCAACTGGGTCAAGAGCTCTGGCCTGACGGTAGGGGCCGGGTGGTCGGCGGGCCCCCTCCCACCCGCGCTTCAAGCCATCCGGTGGAGCGCGGGTCCGCTGCTCTATCTCGGCGTTTACCTTTCTGCCACCCATCCCTCCCCGGATGAGAACTGGCACGATTTGGAGGACAGGGTCGTTGGGCGGCTGCGGAGATGGACGGGACTGCTGCGGTGCCTCTCCCTTCGTGGGAGGGCGCTGGTGGTCAACCAGCTTGTCCTGTCCATGCTCTGGCACCGGCTCAACACCCTGGTCCCGCCCCCGAGGTTCCTGGCCCACCTCCAGAAGACAGTTCTGGAGTTCTTTTGGCCAGGACTGCACTGGGTCTCTGCAGGGATCCTGAGTCTTCCCCTGGAGGAGGGAGGGCAGGGCCTGTGCTGTGTCCACAGCCAGGTCCACGCCTTCCGCCTCCAGGCCCTGCAGAGACTCCTTTATGGTGCAGGTAGTCCGGCGTGGAGCCACCTGGCGCACACTTTCCTCCGCCGCTACCGAGGGCTCCGATACGACCGGCAGCTCCTTTATATCCAGCTGAGAGGTGGTCCGCGAGACCTCTCCGAGCTGCCGGCCTTCTACCAGGACCTCCTCCGGACCTGGAGGCTGGTTTCGGCCTCCAGGTCCCTTGTGCCCACCGAGGGGGAGGACCTCCTCGCGGAGCCCCTGCTACACAATCCCCATCTGAGTGTGCAGGCGGCGGAGGCCCCCTCCGTGAGGCGGAGGTTGGTCCTGGCAGGCGTCACCAGGGTCGGAGACCTCCTGGACTATACCCGGGGGGACTGGGTGGATCCCCTAGTGCTCGCTCAGCGCATGGGGCTCTCCACCCTCCGGACCCCCCGGCGCCTACTCCAGGAGGTGAAGGCGGCCCTGCCCCCCACTGCTCGGGCTTACCTAGAGCGGGTCCTGCAAGAGGGTACCCCCCGCCCTCCTCTCAGTCCCGGCCCTCCGGAGCTTGCGATCGGGCCCCGGCCCCGCGAGCCCCCCCGGCCCCCCCCGCCCCATGCTCCGAGCCGGCTGCTAGAGCTGCAGCCGGTCCCCTTCCGAACCGCGCCCCGCAAACACCTGTACACGCTCGTGCTCCACACTCTCCACTTCCTCGCCCTCGTGTCCCGCCCCGACACCAAGTGGCGGGACCTCCTTCCACCTGCGGAGGGCGAGGACCCCCGGTGGGCCAGCCTCTATGCCACCTTGACCCCACGGCCCACCGGGGACATTAGTTGGCGGCTCCTGCACGGAGCCGTGAGCACGGGCGTGTACTTGGCGCGGTTCACCCCCATTCCAGACACCTGCCTCTTCTGCGGCGAGAGGGAGACCCTGGCGCACGCCTATCTTGAATGCGCCAGGTTGCAGCCCCTCTTCCGGCTCCTCCAGAACCTCTTCCTGAGGTTCTGGTTGCACTTCTCCCCACACACGTTCCTTTACTCACTCCCGATTTGCGGCCCCACGAAGTCGCGGGACCTCCTCGCCAGCCTCCTCCTGGCCTACGCAAAACAGGCCATCTATAAGACCAGGGAGAGGAGGCTGGCTGAGGGAGGGGCCTGCGACTGTGGGGCCTACTTCCGGTCCCTGGTCCGTTCACGTCTCCGGGCAGAGTTCCTCTGGGCGGCGTCCGCCGGCTCCCTCGACACGTTCCGGGAGCAGTGGGCGCTGTCCGGGGTTCTCTGCTCGGTGTCCCCCTCCGGTTCCCTAATTCTGAACCTCTGACCCCCACACCCGCTCCCGTTTTGTCATTATTTGTCCCCCGAAATCAGTTGGCCCCGGGCCTAGGACCACCTCCCCTTGAGCTGGGGGAGGGGTGTTAGCGGTGGGTGGGCTTACGCCCACCCACCTCCTCGGTGACCAAATAGGCACACCATTCTGTAGCCCTCTGAGCTCACGTTATCACAGACCAATATGTGAGACTGATGAGTTCTAAACTAGCTTTTACCACTCAGGAAAGAGACCTTGCTGTGGCAATTTCTGAAAACAACCACTCAATGTGCAGAGTCTGCCAAAAAAGTTAACAATTTTGGGAATTATGAGGAAAGGGATAAATAAAAGTATCATATTGCCTCTTTTATAAATCCATGGTATGCCCATGTTTTGAGTATTGGATGCAGATCTCGTCACTCCATCTCAAAAAGTGATGTATGGAATTGGAAAAGATACAGAAAAGAATAAAAATGATTCGGGCTATGGAACAGCTTCCATATGAGGAGAGGTTAATAAGATTGGGATTTTACAGCTTAGAAAAGAGATCATTGGGGGGGAGATATGATCAAGGTCAATAAAATCATGACTGTGTGAAGAAAGTAAATAAGGAAGCATTGCTTAGTCCTTTCATAGAACAAAAAATAACGGTCCTCAAATGAAATTATAGGCAACAGGTTTAAAACAAAAGGAAGCATACACTGCATAATCAATCTGTGGAACTCCATGCCAAAGGATATTGTGGAGGCCAGAACTGAAGATGTCAATTCCCATATGGAGGACACTTGTTCATGATTTCTTTTAGCATGGGAGTGTTGTGAACACTAGTAAACAGATGATCCTTGATAGATGACAGATGAGTCCAGTGGCATGAAATACAAGGCAAATGGAGACCCTCAATCTGCTGAAACCTTGTCCTCCTTCAGAGCTATTGGAAAGGGGTTCCACTTTTTCTTCTCCCTGGTCTGTCACTGAGATCTTCTTGTATCACTTAGTTGGGAACTTCCCCTTTGAACATGCCACCTTGGGTGATTCTACCAGGAGTGTGAAGCTCTAAATAGTCTTTCTCCCAGGATGATTAGACCACAAGCTTCTCCACCATGACAAAGTGACTATAAGGAAATTCAAAAAAGAACTAGGTGAGTTCATGGAGAATAGGTCCATCAATGACTATTAGCCAGTGTAGAGAGGGGTTGCTGTTTGCCATAGGGTGAGAATAGCTAAGTGAATGGATAACTTGATTACCTTTTTCTATTCATTCCCTTTTGAGGAGCCTGGCATTGGCCACTGTCAGAATACAAAATGCTGGGCTAGATGGGCCTTTGATCTGACCCAGTATGACTCTTCCTATGCTCCTATAGGGGAGTTTGCAATGTGAGGCCATGGCAACCTATTCATTGGCCCTGCGGCTACAGTCACTTTCTGATCCTAGTGGCTTTTGTCCCCAGTTCTTTGCAGTGAAGCTCTCCTTGGACCTCTCCATCTTCATTTTACCCTTTCACCTCCTGCCCAGTTCCTGCCTTACTTGTCTAAATTCTGCCAGGCATGAGTGTTTCTCCAAAGCCCTACTTTTGCCCTCTCACTCCTTGCCTGCAACAGCCTGTCCTGTACACCTCTCTCCCTGCATAGCGTTTTGATCCCAGAAGGCACTGTACGGCATCTGGGGAAGACCAGAATCAGACTATTGTTCCACACAAAGTGGGTGACTTCCACTGACAAATCAGGAATATAGTTTCTGTTTTGGAGAGAAGCAGAATATAAATATGGGCAGACAAAGGAAACGGGATTGAATATTAGCTGCGGATCACTACAATAACAGTGATTTTATATTTTGATTGCTAAATCTTTGTTACTGGTAATGCTGCACAGTTCACAAAGACCCCAAACTTGATTTCCATGACAGCAGCAAGAAAAATCTTTTGGTTGTAATCCAAGCAAATATGTTCTATTAAGACTAAGTTAAGGTGGGCAAACTCAGGGATGCCATTTTTACTTTTTTTCCCCCCCCAGAGTATTACTGCACTTTAAGAAACTCTTAGAAAGCAAATTTAAATTAATGATGAGTAGATTAAGGGATTTTCCACCACCTGGTGAGCTGCTATAAAACAGCAGATGTTGGACATAGTTGTAGGCTGGCATGCTTAAGGCTCTGTTTATTTATTAATTTGCCTATTTGGGTATTCTGAGAGATGTAGTAAATGACATTTCTAATCATCTGATAAATTGCAGGAGCAGAAATGCTCCAAACCCTACACCCACCAAGCTTGACCATCCCATGAGAAGGATGACTTTATTGCCAAAGCTGAATGAATACTATACATAAACAGCACCTGCACAGGAGAAAATGCTAGCACAGTATCTAGAATCTCAAACCATATAGCAAGTTCTTCCTTTTATTTACATGGTTTATTTTAGGCATTGCATTTGGAGGGTAGGGTGGGGAGAGGGAAGGCAGAAGGATTTGCTTATGCAGGAAATAGTACTTTGTTTATGACCATTTTAACTTTTTTGCAAATAAATTGACTTTTTTGATTGCAGCAGGGAAACATAAGTCTAACTTTTTTTAAAAAGGTATGGGCAAAAGTGATTGTGCAGTTGTCTGAAGCAATACTATAATTCAACATGCAAGTGATTATTTCACACTGTTATCCAAGTTGTGCACGCAGTTATGGTAGTTATCAGCTGTGGGTGTGTAGGTGTCATTTTTAAAAAAAAACTTGGAATATGTGTTTCTTCACTGTGTGACAAGGAGCATGTCATTAAATTTCCTTTAAAAAAAAAAAGATATTTTTGTAGCTGCTGTTAATACCTCCCATATTGTATCATCTACAGTATTATAAGAATCACAGGCTTCTCATAACAACCAGAGCTGTGAAAATGTTTCTGCTCAACTGCAGTGTATCCTACTTTATAGGGGAAAATAAACACTTACTAAATCATGAAACAACTCTAATTTGAGCTGCAATAGTTTTGAAATGATCTACAATATACACAAAATTTTACCAGGTACTAATATTTTGCAAAGAAATCACATCCATCATTTTAAATTGATTTTTGTCTGTTATTAACAATAATGTATGACTAATAATATCTATTCCCACTGTATTTGTTCACTTTTCTTGGCAAAGTTATCATATTAAAGCATCAAGGGATATTGTTCGAGGATCAACTTAATACAAATTCATGTATGTTTGCAGCATGTACTTTCTAACATTGTGGAACCAAAAGAGTTATATTTTGTGTTAGAGACTACTTAAAATTCTAGTATGGTGCAGTTGTATGTATTTAGATGACTTATTCCATTTCTAATAGTGGAGTAATAACTCTTTTTTACAGTGACAGGAGTGGAAGCCATTAACACTGTGTTTCAATATTGTCAGTGTTTCAGAGAGATGTGTACCTGGACCAAAACTAAAATAAGATTGGTACATTTAATTTATTACTTCAAAGCAGGGCTACTTAGAAGACCCATTGCAGCTAATAAAAGGGGACTTCTAGAATTGATGTGGTAAATACAATGGTAAATTGGAATGTCATTGTTATTAAAATACACCAATGCTATTAAGAGGAAATACATTTAGCCTCTCATCTGTGCACTTACAATTCCACCTAACGCTTGAAGGGGCTAAGCAGGTTACTCATTCATATGACCAATAAAGTATCTCCCACCGAGAACAAAAATGTACAGCTTTATGTGACAGAATTGTCATGGAAACAAAGTAAATCTAAAACTAAACAGGGCTGTGAATATCCAATCTGTAGCATTAAACTCACAGTGCTTCAGAGTGGAAATACACAGGAAGTTTGCATCTGCTTCCCACTGCTGAAGATAGAGATATAGAAGGAGCATTCTCTATTTCAGCTGGATGTGAGGTCCTCAAAAGCACATTTTTCTACCTGTCTGGCTGTTTCTGTTTTCCTAAGACTGTCTACTTACTTATGTGTCCAGTTAGCCAATTTCTATATGCAGTTGTAGGTTTACTCATGGGCAGCAGGACATGAGCCTCGTGTACCAGCCTTTGCAAATGTGTCCTGGCTACTTTAAAACACCACATCACTGGTGGGGCAATGTTTAAGCTGGGGCAAAATGTTGATAGTGGGATGTTATCTTTTAAATTAATTTTTTTTTTTTGTTCTCAGATACATTTTTTGTAAGTTCTTCCTTCCCTAGAATTCAAATTTCATTAAAGTTCTAGGCCAAGGTTTTCAAAAACTGGAATAAAAAGATAGACTGACTGATGATTTCATTTTGAAAAATGATCACCCAGACGCAGCAGCCTCTGATCTCCCTGCTTGTTGTTTCCTATATTCCAAAAAAACAAATGTACTATCTGTTCATAAAATCCCTGGTTCACCAAAGATGTCTGCGTGTGGCTAGAAAAGCACATGCATAGATTTTTGAAGAATTGGAACACAATTAGGGAATTGTAAAAAGAATCCCTAAATCTTATTTTTGTCAGTCTCCAATGCCTTTAAATAATGAAAATTCCAACTTCAGTGCCTTGGTAAATATCTACGATAGGATAAAATTTTCAGTGTTGTCTACTAATTTTGGATGCCTCTGATTTTTCAGAGTTATCATCATAAAATAGTTTCAAAGGGGTAGCCGTGTCAGTTTAGTTCAGCAAAACAAACAAGGATTCCTGTGGCACTTGTAAAGACTACAAATTTATTTATCTCATGAGCTTTCGTGGGAAAAAATCCCACTTTTGTCAGATGCTTTGAAGATTCCCCATCTTCAAAGTGTCTGACGAAGTGGGACTTTTGCCCATGAAAGTTCATGTGATAGATAAACTTGTTAGTCTTTAAAAGTGCCACAGGAATCCTTGTTTATGATCATAAAAGCGAGCTTATGGCCTGTTATAGAGAATCATGCCTAATCATAAAGCCTTTTTACATGTTCTTGTACAATCATTGGAAATTTTTTGAGATATAGTTAAGCAAGTCCCATGTTTAAAATAGGAGGGTGCAATCGTGCACTCGCTGAAGTCAGAGGCAGAGCAACAGTTGACTTCAGTCTCCAGAAGCTATATTATTTTTCTTTTTTACAAATCCAGATTTCTTTGTTTGAACCAGACACTGGATGTGGGTCATGCCCTACAGAGTAGAGAATGGCATTCTGCTCTACTTTAAAAAATGAGTCAAGACTACTAAAATACTTCAGCTTTATTCCTTTGTAAATGTGAGTCACAGCATACAAATAAAGTCCATAGTTACAGGTCCTGTCTTTGCCTTTCTTATTAATAGACAAAATTAACATGGTAGTTGTGCTCCAGCATGCAGCTTAATGAAGGGTTAGATTCCCCTGCGGTCTCTCTGCTGTTCATCACTCTTACCTTGAGCTTTCAAACCTGATTGTACTGTATGATGGAATTGACAATTAAAAACTGGAATCCAATTTTATAGGGTGAGTCTCATGAACAACAGGCAAAATTCTGTGAACCTTCATTTTTAGTGTTTTGTATTTTAGAGTATCAACTGTACCTATAAAGTGTAATTCTCCTGCACCTAGGTCAATATTAATTGTTTCTCTAAGGACGACCTTCTTTCCTTTTGGTTAAAAGGGGTTCCCTTTATATTCTGTGCAGAAATATAACTGAGATTTAATCCATTCTCCATATGCTATTTTGTCAGTTCTAGCTGAAATTCCAGCAGCAAGGTCACTTTCCACCTTGGGGGCTGAGTGCTCTTTCAAATCAATACATTTTGGGAAGTGAGATCAAACTCTTTTTCTAATATCCGAAGGGCCAATAAGTGGTGCTTCTCCCTGACTATGTACAGTACTGTGGTTGAGAAACATCAATTTTCTTATATCTTGAAAACGAGCCAGAGGCTATGGAAGTCAGGCCCTTCAAAAAGGTTTATTAGGTTAAGAGAATTTAAAGTATTCTCTGACCTAAAGGAAAACTAATTTTAAAATCTACAGGTCAGATCCTCAGCTGGTGTAAATAGATATTATTCCATCAAAGTCATCCTGGATTTACACCAGTTTAATGTCTTGTCCTTTAGCTATTTAAAATATTTAAGCTAGGGCAGCTCATGTAAGATTAAATACTTGACTGCTAACAGCATCCTGGGCCAACGAACAGAAAAGTAAACTCTTATTCATGCATTCACAAGAAGACAAATATGCTTTCAAAAATAGCTCCTAAGCTTTTGGTTTTGGTGATGTTTGGTAACCTGCTGTTTGCTAAATATGATGGGTCCCCCTCTGAATGATCGACAGGGGATCTGAGTCTGCTACCTCTCTTCCATGAGGCTGATTCCTTTTTAGCTTACATTGTAGAGCTCTAAGTTCTTGGCTCGAGAATGGCTCAAGTTTGAATGCAGATGATGGCCCAGATGATAGTACAGTTGCTCTTTTGAAAGCAAAGGAAGAAAAGGACAATTTTTATCCCATAATATACCCTTTGCATATTAGTGAATTTCCTTGAGTCTGACAGCTTTATACAGAACCCTCAATGCAACCATACTTGAGACTATCTTTCTTTTAAAAAATAAATGACTGGTCACTGAGATGGACATCTAATTATTTTAATGGTAAAGAGACTTCAGTAAACTAGATTTGCTATGTTTCTTCTGATGCAGTATGCTGCCAGACTGCATTGTGCATTTGGTGAACTCCATGGTGATGAGCCCACTCATAGAGGGGCCTCTTGGCACTTTGGCTAGCCAGCAATAAATAGGGTATGATTCTCCATTGCCTTGTGTCTTTTATAATCATTGACATGATATGAAATTAATGTAAAATGCTATCAAGTCAGAAAGAGAGCATTCTGTACTTATTTTTCAATGGTGTAAATGACTGTGCAGATCCAGGGCCATTGAGAATAAGGCTTTTATTCTTGGGACAGTTGTTTTTTAAGTTGCTTCCTTTAACTCTACTTTTTCATTAAAGGCATGAAAATTAGAGTTTAACTAGTAGTTTAATATGTTTTTATTTCAGCTTATTGCCCTTCCCACTCCTGACTAGAAAAATATTTAGACATCATTTCCAATACAGCTAGTCCTCACTTAGTGACCTACTCGTTTAGTGACCCCTCAGAGTTATGACCAGCTCTCTGATGAGTTGGTATTATGGCGATGTACGAGAACTCGCATCAACTCTCGCAGATTACCTATATTTACAGTACACTATGCAAACTAAGTTCAGTAGATTAGAGCTTAAAACATTTAAAATATATATTAAAAATGTTATAAATGATGCAAAGGTGACATTAAAACTATCTACCGATGGTTGAAAAACCCACTACCAGTAAAGTACATTATGCCTGAAATACCGGTAAGGGCTGCTCCTCGTTTAGTGACCAATTCGTTTATCAACCAGGTTTCAGGAACGGAACCCGGTCACTAAGTGAGGACTACCTGTAGTTGGTTTTGCACTGAAACCAGAAGACATAGTCAGCAGAAAAGTATAGGGGGAAGAGAAGGCCTGTGATGTTCCCTCTGGAGTCTTCATCTTTGTTGAACTGCTTCCTCTATTTTACATTATATTAGAACAGCAGCGTCTTATTTTATCATACAAGCCCTGTTATTTGTAACATAGAAACTTAATAAGGAAAGCTTAATTTGTATAATTCCCTTTTGTTGAAAATAAGACTGTAAGCGTGATGTGGTCTGAAGCTGTGCTTCTAGTAAGTAACCTAAACATCAATTCAGGAACCATGTTGCTTTCAAGCATATTAATCCTATTGTTCATATATTTAGATACATGATGGTGCATTACAGTCTAAATGAGCTTGGCGGTTTTGAATTACAGTATTCACCAGGGAAATGATAGACATTTATCACCTCAACCTCACTTGATTCTAACAGCAGGAAACAGAGTCCTGGTGAGCTTTCTGCATACATTGCCCAAAATACAGGCAATTTATTTAATGCATTTCCAGTAGTGGATGTGTCATTTGGCTGCTTAGTGCTCACCTGCAATGAATCTCCTTGTTAGTGTTTTTCTGGTTCCTTGGTAGATACAATGACTAAATACAAGACGCTTCCAGAATTGATTACTCTGGAAAATGGAAAGGCCTGTCAAATGTTGATGGAAATATTTTTCTCTCTGCTTCCTGAACTGATTTCCCCCCTCTCCATACCTGAAGCCATATAAAATTACCATAGTTATTACAGTAGAAAAAGCAAAACCAAACACCCCTCCCACCCAGGAATTACGGAAGGCATATAAACCATCCTATAGCAAGGCTAAAACTACTGGAGTAGGAGGAATGCAGGAACTGCCACCCTAGATGTGAGACACAGTCCATTTTGCCCACTGTCCTGTCTCCACCAGTGGTCAGCACCAGATGATCCAGAGGAAGGTGTAAGCTCTGTCCAGAGGGGGATGTCAGATAATTTACCACCCGAGATTGTGTCTCAAGATTGTTTCTAGTAGTTAAAAATTGAGTTAAGCCCTAAAGTGGAATCCTTTCCAGAAATGTCTTTTTTGTTTGTTTATTATAAGTATGGATATTCTTGATAGCCACATAAATGTCCAGTTTCTATTTTTGAATCTTGTGAAGCCTTAGTCTCAACAATTTGCTGTGACAATGAGTTCCACAAAGCATTTCCTTTTATCAGTTTTGAATTTCCCATCTGGTAGGTGACTCTGCCTGAGGAAAGGTTATCTCATTATTTCCTGTTGCCAGATTCCTTGCACCTCGCTGTGAAGCATCTGGTACTGGTCAGTCTCAGTGACAGGATATTGGACTGTATCAGTGGTTTTCATACTTGTGTTTTGGTGATCCCTTTCACACAACAAGTCTGTGAGTGCAATCCCCTGACTCCTGTGGGCTTCCCAGTTCCCCTTTGTCCTTAACCCTTTTCACTCTCTTTCTCCGCTCAACTGAGGAAACTTGTCTATGCACAGATCAGCTGCATGCTGCTTGAGCTCTGTTCCTCTGAGCTCCCCTGAGGGTGCAAGGGGTAGTGATCCATGTCTGGACTCCCTATGTCTGAGTCTCTTTCCACACGAGCTGTATGATCCTGGCATGGCTCCTCACTCCCCCTCCACAACTCCCTGTGGAGCTCAGAGGAACATTGGAGGAGGGCGAGATGAGCAGTATCAACATATCAGAGCTCACGGCCCCTCCATTTTTCTCCACTGGGAGGAATCAGGGTGGGTCGCAGTCCCCTATGCTTTGTCAGACTTGGGACTTAGCTCTGTCAGTGGTGGTGCTCTGAGCAAACAGCCCTGCACCTTGCCAGGGTTGGGGCTCACCGCTCATGACCCCCACACGTCCACATTGTGTTCCTCAATTTGAGAAGCAGTTGATTAAACAGACTGGAGTTCAGGTCTCCTGCAGTTGGGCAATTCCAATACAAAAGTAAAAACAAAGACAGACTGAATTACAGAGACTCATCACCCTTGTATCTTTTGCTGCATATCCTGATAACTACTGAATAACAGTAAGGCCCTTTGGGGAGAGGACTGTCTTTGTTCTGTGTGCATGCAGTGCAAAGCAGTGGGGTCCTGGTCCATGGCTGTGGGTAGTTGGCACTGCAGGAATACAAGTAATAAATAATAATGAGCATAGCTCAATAATCCTGGCATTACCTGTTCTTAGATTGGCCTCACCCATCTGGGGGCTGCACTCACTCATAGGGTTATCGATGCAAAGCAAGGATCAAGCCATGTGGAGGTAGTAACTTGAATCTTACTGATAAACTGGTGTAAAGCAGAGAGAAAAGTTAGCTCTCAGAGCTCAGTTTTTCTCTGGTTTACTCTGACCTGCATTGGGAACAACTCTAATATCCTTCAGTGTGAGAGAGACCAAAATCTCTTAATTTTCTTTCTTAAAAGTCTAGTATGAAATGTAGGCTTCATCCTCAGCTCCCATAAATCACTGCAGTTGCTTTGACTTCAGTTGAGCTATGCCTGCAGTTGTCACCAACTGGAGACCTACTGCTTTCACATTCTGCCTTTATTCTGTCTGGTCTTACAACATTCCTGATTTGTGTGAGTGCAGTAACAGACATCTTTGAGTCATGCATGCATCACAATTTTTGAGTTGTTGAAAAATAGTCAAGAAAGTTTCAAATGCCTCAATGTGTTAATGCTAATATATTGATTGTCTCTGTGTCAGACACTAGAAATACTTAAAAATGGATTTGAGCTGATAAAACATGGGCTTTACAAGCCACTGCTTTGACATTTAACTTAGGACAAACCATTTCTGTGTTGTTTGAAAATGTATTCACAAGGTTACACATAAAAAGATTATTTTAAAAGCCCTATTTTATTTAAAGTTTGATTATAAATACAGTATTTTTTGAACAAACACTGATTTTAAATTTGTATTTGATTTTTGGAAACTATTGCATCTTATTTAATTGACTAACTAGGTACATGATCAAATTCTCCAAAAATGGAAAATGGGCTGACTTTAGCAAATAAATTTGCAACATATTTTCCATATTTCACCTTTTATCATCTAGATTTCAGCTTGGTTCCAAATGATGGTAGAGACCACAAAAACTGAGACTGTAAGTTTGGTTCACAGCAACTCCCAGACATTTGGTTGCTGATCAAGGCTACCTGAACTTCTTGAGTTTGTTGCACATCTGCCATTGTTGTTACAGGACCCTGTAACAACTATTATTATTGTCCCATTATGCTTCCAGTGATGTAAATCTGAGTCAGGAATGTGATTTGCATCTTCATTGCATACCTGCTAGGACAGGAGAGCAGAAAAATTCTCTTCTGGCCAAAGTTACCAAATCACCTAGGATTTACTTGGCTTTGCATCTTATCAGACATCCAGTACCTAAGCAGATTTTTTTTTCCTATTCTTCTACAGCTCTTTTAGAAGTCTGATCAGAATGCTTTGAAAGATGACTCGTGCCATTCTCACGTCAGCAAGACAGGTCAGTAAATACTGCATGGATTATACTGTCCATTGAGTGGGTGGTTGCTCATGCAATATAACTGTTATATCATCCTGTATTATGCACCCTTTAACATCTAGTTACGGCTGACTCTCTTGGTACAATGTCATGCTAAAGTAACTTTAGAAGCTAATACTGCTAATGTTAACATCATATAACAGAGTTCTACAAGCATGGCTATGTCACTGTAGTACAATTTTGACAAATCTATTGCCCCATTTGGTCACGTGCAGTCTTGTGTAGGTATAGCCAAAAAGTGCTGATGCCACTATATGACAATAAATTTTCTTTTTATATCCTGTCTGTGACCTGATCCCACCATTTTGCTAGGGCAAATCTCCAAATGATGACTCTCTTTATGTTAATGTATTGGTAGCTACTCTATTTCATATTTTCTTCTGCGTGGATCTCTTGGCAATTTTTTTCTCCTTCATATTTGTTTAAATGGTTGGTCCAGGCACACTGATGTCATGACATTGATTTGCTGAGCTCCACAGTTGAACCACCTGTAAAATTCTTAGGATCTAGAAACAAAAGCTTTACAGAATCTAAATTTCCATCTATGTTTGGATTGTTCTTGGGGAAAATAAAGTTGCAGTTAGGAATGTGGATCCCTACAATATGTAGAATTCTGTTCTTCAGTTTATGCAAACCTTATTCAAGTTGCCTAATTGCTGTAAATTAGGACAGAATTCTTACACAGATAGAAATATCCAATAAAACTTGGTTCCAGTCAAGCCAGAATCATTGTACCACATCAACAACTCTCTGCCTGCCTACCCCTGTGTTTTGACTCCTCTTTATTCCAAGCTGGAGGTCAGAAGTACATGACAATCTTTAACAGAATTGTTTTCAGAATTATCTGCATTCAGATTTGATTTTAATTCAAAGTTAACAGTTCAAAGTTCAGCTCTTATTTTAGTCAAACTGTTCCTAAACAAAATGACCAGCAAGACATGAACAACTTGATGTTCGTTCATTAAGTGATGGAAATAAAAAGGTGACAAAGAAAAGAACTGGTAGGAAGCTAGCAGGCTTTATTTCTGGGACTCAGCGATGTGATCTGAGTTCTGGTTACAAAAGGTTCATACATGGTGGGAATCAGTACCGCTGACTGTATTGACTGTTAAACTGGATATGTAGTACTGGCAAACTCACTGATCCTGGAGCTATGCATATTCCTGCTGATGTCGTTCAAATTCGTGGTGCACAAGCAGTGTATAAATAAAAGTAGCCACATTAGCTTCAATACTGCTGTCATTTAATGGGTAAAAGGATTTCCACCATTGAAAAGTATAAAATGAACCAGGATTTTGAAGATGCTCATAAGGCAAATACTGAAGCAGAAAAATTAACAGCAAGTGATGATATTCCTTTCAAAGCATATAATGTGGTAGAAGTAGATGAACTGGCAAGCTGGTGAGCTCTGTTTTTGTTTTCTCTTTGATGGAATGGGTGATGCAAAAATAATATGTTGGTCCTGAAGAAATATTGCTTATGCAGCCACTAGCCCCCTCCTCTCCTTAGTAGGAGGATAAACTTTACAATGGAATAAGTATGTGTGCAAATAAAACGCTGCTTTCTGCATAAAGTATAATCTCATTTAGAGGCACGTATTTTATAGTACTAAATTGAATGAGTAATTTAATATGAAGCTGTTGTGCTGAGAACATGGAAAATCCAGAACAATTAGTGCATTTGACCATTTTACAGCATTTTCATATTAATTTAATGCAGTTTCACAAAGATCTCTATTCATCAAAAATCTGTTGTTTCCTGTATCTCTAGAGTCTAGACTGTAGTTTACCTAATTTGTTGCTTCTTGGTCAGAACTGAGTATGACTTTAGATGTGGGCTGGATAGGGTTCTGTATTTCAAGAGAACATCATGAATTTGGAAGGAGTTTCATGACTGAAAAGTTTTTCACTGTGGAAGACCACTCACTCATACTGCACAAGCCCATCTCCAGTATGAAGATGGTAAGGAGAGACCATTTGGCTCATGCTCTGCTTTGGTCCATGTCCCCAGAATTATGAATTGTGAGAGGGGTGAGCTGCCAAAAAAGATGACTTTCATGTTTTAGCCCTGATCCCCAATCACTTGATGTGTCATGGTTACAGCCCCAGGAATGGAGAAGAAATAAAAAATTGAAGATGGACTGACTGAAATACAGCATTACAGCTAGGTTCATCTACAGACTTTAGGGTGCATTATTTATATTCCACTAGGATTGTATGTTACTAAACTGTGTTTTTCTATAATTTTAGCATGCAGTTCATTTAATTTTATTGCTGAGGGTAGGAGAGAATTTTCAGCTATCTCCTATCCATTCTGTCAGAGAAAGAGCTTTCTGCCTTGTTAAATGCAGAGGCAGAAATATTAAAAGTATTCTTTTCCCAAATGCATAATAGTGTTTACAACTTGAAGTATGAAATACACTTTATCCATTTTAGACTAAGGACTACATTTTAAAAAGAGAGAGTTTCATTAGAGTGCTAAATATTCACTGAATGGAACTATTTCACTGTGTTTATACAGTGTAACAAGTGTATGCAGGTATTGTACATCACAAAACTCACACACTGTCACCTTTTTAAAAATTAGGATATCAATATTCAAATTTTATTTTGTTTAGCTAACTTTGTAACAACCAAAAAGAGGCTCCTTATATGAAACCATATTCCCCCTGTAGTGCCAGCCAGCTTGAAAGGGAATGGGGAAAAGGAGAAAACACCCCAAGAAGATCTGTTAATATAGACTAAAGCATGTTGTTTTCATAGGGAAAATGCATGGTCTGCAATCTTATATACTCTTATCTATTCGTGAGCAATGTGTTTGCTTATTTTTTTATAAGGATCTCTTGCTCTGATGTTGTCCAGTCTCACACATCAAGATTCAAATACTTTCATCTTCCTAATTCTTTGGAGGAGGCCAGCATAGAAAATAAACTCTCTTTGTGCAAGTGTAAGACATGGGGGTATGTGTAAACATGGAAGTGGTAGTGGTAGACATGGTGGTACTTAAGCACATCTCAAGTGTCTGGGATGCCCACTTCCTTACTTTCAAATGCATGTGGTGCAAAGGAGGCAAGACATGAGCAGAGAAGATGTGTCTGAGACATTGTGGGCTTGAGTGTGATCCTCCTCATGTTGATGATATGCTCTGTTACCTGCTCTCCTCTTAGGACCCAAGTTTATTCCTGTTGGCTTTATATTCATATCAGTGGAAGAAGGATCAGATCCATAGTTCTTAGTCCTGCAAATAGGCAGAAGTAAGTTGGCAGTGTCACAGCAGTTCTGATTATACTTCTTTCTGCTCCTCGACTTGCACTTACGTAGGTCCTATACTGAGCTTGCACTGTGCAGTGTGAAACCCAAAGCAGCTAAACAAAACTCATCGTGCCAGATCATGTATTATTTTCACAATCTGTGTGGGCAAAACAGTTCATTAGGCTACCAAACTCCACATTTCATCCCTTTCCCTAAAAATAACTAAATTCTATTTTTTTTAATGGGCCGATTCTATAAGGCACTAGCTTCGACTCTGTCCTACCTGTTTATCCCATATAAGCTCTCCAGTTATGCAGGCTTGCACCTATTAGCAAAACATCTAAGTGGTGGCATTCCTGTATCAATGCACTTGGCACCTTTCACCCACCTCGTGGGTTATTGAGAGGTGCAGTAACCTCTCTGAAATATTAATCCTAAATTTGGACTTTTTTCCAAAACTTCTTGATCAGTGAAAACTCTCACTGGATTCTTTAAGAGTGTGTGTGTTGTGTTGTGTTGTGTTTGTTTTAATCTTTTTGTCAGGGGAACCTAGATCATGGGGTGGGTGTCTCTTATAACCCACACTCACTCACTGTACTCCTGTATCCCACGCTGGTGGTGGTTGGGTCACGTATAGATGTTGATGAACCTGCTACACAGCCCTGGCAAACAGCTGTTGATGACTTGTCTCTGAGAATAGCACCTTGTGACTTTAAAAACAGAAGGCCTGTATTTGGTACCTACTGCCAATCTCAAAGGTGAGACATGGTTAAATAGCAAGAAGTAGCTGGTTACAAAAGATGATTTAGTATAAGAGAAGAAAAGGGAACGTGCACAAAATACAAACATAACAGAAAGCTGCAGCCAGACAAAAGCCAAGTAGTCAACTATTCAAAGCTGCACCCCTGATTGCTCTTTTACCAAAACCAATGAAACCTTTTATCATGTTCTTCAGAAGGCTGAGCTGTTGGTTAAGTGTTAGAAGACAGTTTTGTTCCTCTTTCAGTAAACTTTTTTAGCTTTCATTTGGTAATTAATCCAAGTGACACCGCTTTCAGAAGTGTTTCAAGAAGAATGAGCACGGTTTATCTTAGATGTCATTATTTTTGTTAGTGTTGGTAAAGGAGCCTTTGAAAGAGTAAATGTATTGCTGCAGTGAGAGAAGCAGTGAGCAGCTATTTGCTAGAGATTTAAATTCTGGAAATCGAGGCTGTATACTGTAAAGAGCACTTGTGATAAAGCCTTTATCTGCCCATTAGACTCATTTTACTCATTCCCACAAAGTGTGTCTGATTGTTTCAGCTTGGCTGTTTCTGGGGTAAACCTGCTAAATGCTTTAGCTGAGTCCTGGCTCTGAAGCAGTCAGCTAAGGAGCCATCAGTATTGGGAAAAAGATTCTACTTTTCTTTGAAATGAGGCAGTGACTAGGAGAATCAATATTCTCTTTTTACAAATATTCGCTAGAGCTTACAATGGGTGAGATGAGAGAGTTTTGGAAGGCAGGAGGGGAGCACAGATGAAAACTAGGTGATTTTATTATTGTCCTATCATGGAAACTTTTTTTTAAAAAAACAGCCTTCTGAACATATAAGAACTTTAAGCATAAAAAGGGGAAATCTATTGTCTGAAATGTGTCCCTGTGAGTCACTGATAAATTCTGACCTGAACCAATGCCATTGATAGTGTAGTCAGGGGTTTTATTAAACTCTTGCATTTTAGATGCTCAGATGTCCTAAGTACACTATTCTCCTTTTGACTTTCCTTAATTCTCACTGTGTCTAAGAGCACTAGGTTCTGGAGGCCACTGATTGTGATGCCTTGCATGCTGAACATGTTCTTAGGTGGATCGCTCAAGCTATAGGCATGCTCCATGTGTTCCAGTCATTACTAGCATTGTCTTTGTTTCAGTTTTCCATGATTGTTCCACTATGAGTTCTGCATTCTCTGTTGTCATCTTGTTGTTTTTGTTTTGGTTTTTTATGTTTCTCTTTGCTGGTATGGCAATATTAATTAACATGGGGTGGTGAAATTTATAGATCCCACACTAAAAGAGTGGTGGAGCAGCCTTGGGTCAAGATAACCATGTCCCTCAGAAGCTGCTGAGGTCTCTGACAGTCAAATTGGTGTCCAGGGTGAGTGTCTGCCTCTTTAGGAAGGCAGCTAGGCTTTAGCTCCTGGAACAGGGTAATCTACAGGGGCAGGCCCGGGTACAGCTAACTCCTGACTGGAAGGTCAAAGGACTGATCCTTTTATTCTCCTCCCTCTTTCACTTGCTCCCTGAAACTGAACATTGAAAGTGGGCTGGGAAGCCCCACCTGGTTATTTGAACTGTTGAGATTGGGCAAGGAGACCAGAGTGCTAGGAGCACAGGGAGGTAGAAAGTGGCCTAGGAGAGACTTGTCTCGCATATTTGCTAAGAGACCACTGAAACTCTCCTCATGTCCTCCCTCTTGAACCCTGGGCTTGGCTGGGGCAGAGGGATGGCCTTGGCCTCCTTGCTGTTGATGTTGTCTTCTCCTCTGGCCATTTAACACAGTTAAATACCCTCATACTGTCAAGTGTGGCCATTCCAAGACTCTTGGATCCTTTTGAAGTGCAGCTTGCAAGTCCCCAGATGAACCCTACTACCTATGGTCTTGGTTTTTTTTGTACAAACGACATATTCGGCCTGTATGCCTACACTGTTTGGTCTGTTGTGAGTACTACATCCTATAAAATCATAGTCACTTCATCTTCTGGAGCATTTGCAATTAGATGGCCATAATATCACATGATTTGTTTTTAATTCTGTATTTGCCAGAGATGCTTCAATGCAGATACTTGGTGGCCTCATTGTATCTGTTCATATATTGCCTCCCAGTCAGACTCCTTCAGACATTCCATACAAGGTCCATTGTCTCTTCCCTTTTGGAGCGCTTTCTGAAGTTTTGAGGAGCAATTCTTTTGGTCATTTTTGTTTAGAGAGTAAAGCCTTGAGGACTCTCGCTCTCTCTCCCCCACCCCCACCCATGCATTGGTTTCTTTGTAACTCTTTTACATCTTTGGCTATTCACTTTCTCCTTTCTTTCGTGCTTTCTTGGGCTGGGATACTTCTTCAACCATCGCTTATTATTGTAACCAGATGATTCTCATTCTGGCTGATTGTTAATATATTTTGATGTTAAATTATTTTCAATTGCTGCTTCTATAGACAGCAGACCTTTTCCTCCATTGCTTTGTTGGATGTACATCCTGCCCACATTTCGACTGATATTCATTACTCTGTTCATTGTCTTGAGCTTTCTTGTATGGGTTTTAATTTTTTCTTGTCTTGTTTAAGCTGGATCACCTTGGCAGTGTACCATCCTGTACTGGTATCACCTATATATCAATTGCTTGGAACAAAGTCTTTAATTTTTGTTGTTGTTGTCCTTAAAGTACAGTAGCTCTTATTAATCTGTAATATTCCTTCCTCATTTCTTGTTTGACTTCCTTATATTTCAGTTCTAACAGTTCCCAGGTTCCAAGTTGTTTAGAGGATCCATACCAAGAGAGAGCATCGATAGCATCTTGGTTAACTTGTATGCCATCTGACTGTATCCACACATTTAGCAAAAACTAAGCTACAGCATTATGTCTTTTTACTTAGCTTTTGTATACACCATCAGTCTGTACTTATTATTGACCATCCATGTAGTTTCAGATTATTCATGAATTACAAAATGGTTAATTGGTTGTTACTTGCTGCTAATCTGGTAACTCCAATTTGTTTCACGAAGCATCCATGTCATCATTACTGGAAACAGAATTGGTGATAAGGAATCCTCTGGAAAGATTCCTCTTTTTTAATATTAATCTCAATGAAAATCCCTTGAAGGAAGTAGAGTTGCATGTTCTTATTAACAATTGATGTTGCAGGAAGGAAATGATCTTTGGGTGACCCTTGTTCATTTTCACTGACTTAACGCAGTTATGAATGTGGGATGCTGTCATATGCTTTTTAGCCAATTATCCACAGCACCTCTAATTTTTTTTGTTTTGTTTTTTATCTTCTGAGGTTCTCCAGTTTAGTCCACAGTGTTAGTCTGCCTCTCTTCTTTTTACCGTGCAAGTGTTTGTGGTGGTTTTTGTTCAAGAGGCAGTATTACTTTGAGCTAGTACTATCCTGACTTTTTTTTTTTTTTTTTTTGGGTGAGAATTGGCATTAGAAGTTTCCACATGCTTGGTCAACTGTGATCACTCTTTAATTTAATTTAAGGATCATTGTGGCCTTCTCTAATTTTTTTTTTTGTATTCCCTGTCACCGTTGTTCTTAGATATCCATTTTTGAACCAAGTAAACAATCACAGAGGGTTGTTAGGTGTTGCTTCTATGCAATCTGTTTGGTGTGGGTGCTTTGCAATTTTTCATTCCTTTTTGTAAATCCTCTATTCCATTGATATAGCTCTGTATTCCTCTACTGTGTGGTTTTTAAAACATTTTATAGCTTAAATTATTTATTTATCATTAGAACAGTCACTTTAAAATACATTCCCATTTAATTGTGGCATTCAAGCTTGAAAAAAATCATAGTTAAACAGTGATGAAGTTTACTTCTGTCTTACCAGCTACTGTAAAGTGCTATGCAAATTTATGCCAACCCTGGGTGATAGCTGATGTAGCTAGAAGTGTTAGCTCCTGAGATGCTCTGAAATGCTATTGTCTTACCACACAGAGCTAATCACAGTCAAAGTGCATTATGAACCACGTATGGAGCAAAAATAAGATGACATCTTGGCTTTTCTCTGGGTGGAATGGAAATATCTTGAAATGGCCAGCTCTTGCAATATTTTTGCCCCCTCCCCCTTACCTGGTATGGCCATCAGGAATGAAATAACTCTGAAAAATAGAACCAGCAATAGTACAAGCAGCAATAGCTGAAACAATATTTATGGTACTAAGGTGTCTCTTCCAGGAGCCCTCAACCTGAAGCTTAACCCCAGGGTCTGTAGCATCTCTGTTCTGCCCATAAGGGTTAGGGCCACTTTGTCACAGTTCAAATTTACTCTCTTTTTACTCCTTGTTATTTACATAGCCTAGATCATGCACTTTGCCTCTGTGGGTGAAGAGGAGACAAATGCTTATTGATTCTCTGCTTGGAGCCATGGTTGTAGATGGGTTGCATTTGTGGCATAACTTTTCCTTTCAATTAGACTCCATGGAAGCTGCTCTGCCTTGCTCTGCTCAATTCATGGCTAGAAAAGTGGTGAGATGTCAGTACTGATTTTCAGTGTGGTGCTTTCCGTTTGTTATGGAAACTACGCTTTCTTCTGGAGCAGAATTTTGGGAAACTATGTTAAGAATCTGGTCTGCCAGGGAGGGACTGTGAAGGCCAATAACAAATGGTAAGGCAGCTGTTGTGAACTTTACATCTCCTTGTGTATAGGTGACAATCAAAATCTAAGTTAGTTCAACAACTTTAAGCTCACAATAGGGACCAGGATCCTAAACTGTTTGAAATCATACATGTATATTCTGTGCTTTCTGCACACAAGTGTATTTCATTCTGTGCAGATCAGTCAGTCATATGCTATGTGTGCTAACCACTAGACACATGAGTTAGTCTGACTGTTTTAGAAATAGATTTGTATGCAAATATCTCTTGAATATGTTTCTCCTCATTAGAGGGTGGAGGAGATTGTTTGTTTGTAAAAAGATCTATTATGTGTCATCTCAAACAAATTTGCTAAGCTTTTTCATATTTCAACAGTATTCTAACAAGACCGATTGTATAATGTAAAAAGAAAGCACAGGAGACAAATGGTTTATGACACTTATGCTACCTTTACTGTGCAAGGTAGGCGTGGATTGTTTTTATGGCAAGACAAAAAGATGATGCGCAATTAACTATAAACTCACACAGCAGGTTTATCTTGTATCCAGCTCATTTATCTGTGTCTGTCTCCAGTGGACTCATGAGTTTCATCAAGAAAACCATTTGCAAGCCAGCAGACCAAAACAGATCATTTTCAGCTCCAAATTCACTCAAGGCTTCTGTTTAGTTTTACCTTATTTTTAAGGTTTATGGGTACACCAGACGCATAATAATAAAAGATGGTTTGTTTATCTTTATTGCTCCGGAGGGCCTTGTATATTGGGTCTCAGTTAGAGACCTAAGTCTGCAAATGCTCATACATGTGGGTAACTTTATACTCCTAAATAATTCCAATCAACTCAATGGAGGAAAGTGGAAAATGCAACATGTAACTTCTTAGTTTTCAACTTTCTTGATTTGATGATGATCCTGAAAAATTAAGCTCAGGGAATTGAGAGAGGAAGGATGGCCTTGTGGTTGAAGCACTCTACTGGCACTTGATGTTGAAATTCGGTTTCCAGCATATCCATAGACTCTCTGTGTGACCTTGAGCAACTATCTTGTTCTTTGTTTTTCAGTAAAATGGGGAAAATGATATTTTGTCTTCTCCAGTTAAACAGCAGATTCTTTGGAACGAAGGCTGTCACTGAAGATGTGTAGTGCAAACCTGAACTGATCCCATAAGATTTCTATTGGTTTGTCTATAATATATATAATGATTGGTAATGGAATGCTGAGCTTTTCAGCCCGGAGTACAAACAGTTAAAAAAAAATTATCCAAAGAGTTGTTTGGTGGCCACACAAAAACAGGTGAGTTTAGTCTTCTACATTCCTACCGTTTAATTTTGCCTTTGTATGCCATGCCTCCTTCCAGTAAGAGAAGAGTGTGATGTAGTCATGCTGCTGCCTTCCAAATGGCAAACTAAACTCATTACAACTACATTTATAAGATCTGTACAGATAGACATCATAACTTCTGTATCAAAACAGGAAATGAGAAAATGACTGCTGAAAGCTTGCAAAAATTGGGTCAAGATTGGTTTGACCTATGCAAAACTAAGACTGAATTAGTAAAATAAATATTTTACTTCTCATTTATGCAAACACTAAACCACAGGTGCTACTCACCTACCTTTATACATAAACTGTTATATAAATGCAAAACGTCACTCCCCACTTACTATATACTGTTGGGCTTTTTGTAAGACCATGGAAAAATTCTTTTTTTTTTTTTTTTTTTAAATATGCTGCATCTCAAATATATTTCAAATATCTTTCCTTGACCTGATATGAATGGAAGGGTTAAAATGTCTGTTTTGACTGTTAAATACACTTTCATTGTAGAGCAATGCTCTGCATCCCCACTTAAGTTTCCTTTGTAAATGTTCTCCTTTTAGTCATCACTTCACAAGGTATGACATTATTTTATTTTTGAATGGGATCACTTTTCATATAAAGTCCTTTTATTTTTTTCACTAAAAGTTCATTCTTTGCATTTCTTTGGAAGTCTGCTAGTTTTTGCTAGGAAAGGGGAAAAGATGATGGAGAATTAAAATTAAACACCTCTGTGAATCTTCCAGCTATTTTTTAGATACAAACATAAACCTAATATTGAAGCTATGCTATGGTCAGGTAACTGTTAAATGATTTTTTAATTCCCTCCCCATCACTTTCCACATCAGACTAGAAATTTCCAAATCTTGTTGAGAACAACTATTCTCATATGGGACTGATTCCCCTCTTCCCCCACCTCTGTTTTTAAGCAGTCACACTTGAAATTAATGGGAGCTGTGAATGATCAGTATCTCTGAGCATCAGACTCCTGACGTTTCCGTCTAAGGTCAGAAAGCTCATAGTAATGGTTGTATTTATAATATTTTCAGACCATTCTGTAGACTCAAGACCTACTTAAAAGTCTGCATAAACATTTAGAGCCATTTTTAAAGATATTTAGATGCCTAAATTTCCTGATAGATACTTAGTGGGGTTTTCAAAAGTGAAAAGTACCTAGGCACCTAACTCCATTGAAATCCAGGCATCTTTTGGTGCCAAAATACCTTTAAATATCTGCCGTCCATGACAATCATCACAGTAATAATCTAGTGTAACCAGCTTCTTTTGAATGCTTTAAACTGAACTCAACCTTGGATCCTTTTGATATTTTTCTATTACCAGGTTTCACCCTCCATTCGTCCGTCAGGTTCTCAATACTCCAGAATAAGCCTGGAGAATTCTCATTTAGTAATTCACCATCTATCATATACAGGCCTTACCCTTAACTAGACACTTTCATTGGAGGAGGAGCTATCTGATATGATTTACTGTAGTAAATGGTTTGCTTATGTTTCATGCTACCATGGTATCACATAGTCTCCTCATCCTGAGAAACTGTTCTCATGCCTTTCTCTGGATTTTTAGTGAGGAGAACTACCTTGTTTTGACAGCAACAATATTGTCAATTAAGATAGTGAGAACAGTGTGGGATATGAAACAAAACTACTAAATAAGGACCTTTTGCAAATTTCACACATGGCTGGAAAACCAGCTAACGCCTACAAGTAAGATATGAATTCCCATTTTCTCCCTGGTTTAATTCTACTTAATTCAGTAGAGAGACCCCTTTGACTAATAGGGGCTTGGAATCTGACCATTTTTGTTCTGCTTGCAAAAACTGAAGCTACAGAGCAAATTCTCTACTGAGTCCACAAGCAGGATCCAAATGTCTATTAGTGGCACCTCTTTGGCCAATGGTCTATGAAATATTGGTTTGTCAGGGAATGGTGCAAGTTCCTGGGACTTAGTGCAAGTTTTCAGTATTTTCCTAAGGCAGTTGATTGAGTGGATTAAAAAGGGGAGAATTTATTTGTAGGTGAGTGGGTATCTTTTTGTGTGAGTTATCCATTTAAATGTGGGTTTTTTTAAATAGTAAAATTATAAAGGATCAAAACATTAGCTATACCTTTATACACTGAAAAAATTCCAAATGATTATTCTGTAAGAATTGATTTAATTTTCTATTAGAGAGACATTTTTCTTTGTTTACTGCAAGTGGGGATAGCATGGAGGACACAACCTTTGAGTAAAATCTTTGCTGCTTTTAAATCAGGGACAGTTTGGTCATTGACTGCTGTGGGGTTGGCAGTTCACTTTTGATAGGGCAATATGACCATTACACATTTTATTCTTTCCAAGTTAACATTATCAGTGTATGATCTAGTTTCAGGCCCTGTTGTTCTTTTTAAAATAAAGATATAATCTGAGGGTTTTGTTGACAATTTAATTGGCTCATACCTGAGGTGCCCTCTGCCCTTTGAATTGTTATTCTGTAATATAGTGGGAGGAATTATGAAAATGCTATGGTGTGTTTAGCTTTAGAGATCTAAAAGAGATTGAATACATACTGGACTGGAAGATTAAAGGTCTCATTTTTTTAAAATCTACTTTTAGTTTACTAAAGTCTCTAAAAGCTTTAAAACCTAGATCTAGTTTAATTATGGTTATTGGGAGGCATGAGGAGAGCAGGGATAGGGAAAGTGGTGGAGAAAGCTAATCTTCAATACTTTAAAAGTATTTATGCATATACTTTCACCTCCATACCCTTGTTGACTTTACCTTTGAAGGTGGTCTGCCGCAGATGATTGTCTAGCTCTTGTAGCTGTAAAAATTGCAGGCTAAAGCGTGAAGACCTTACTTATGGAAGCTGCCTTTGAGTTCAAGCAAACTAGATGAGGACTGTAGTAGATGGACTGGAAAATGGAATTATCATATCCCTGGAAGATACATTTTTCACCTTTTAGAATGAGTTAGCTATTTTCAGTGAGAGTAGTGTAATTCAAATATCTCAAGTCAATAGGCCAAATTCTAATGTGGTTTCCAGTGTGAGTAAAGGTAGCAGAACCTTGCTCTAAAATTTAAAAAAAAAAAAAAACACAAAAAAAAAACAACAAAAAAAAAAACTTAGTGCATTGCCATATCTAATTTCAAATCCAAGATATGCAAGTGTGAACATGTCACAGTTAATGATTCAACAATATGCCTTTCCTCTAGTCCTCTGTTTTATTTAGATAATGAGAAACTATTCTGTGCTGAGGACATTCATTTTAAGGTTCTCAACTTCCTCTTATATTTGTTTTGACATCAAATGATACCAAGAATAGGTGACATTGACACATGCCCCCAGAGTTTGTCATCTTGTCCCTTTTACTGAAGAAAAGAAAATGCAAAATGCACGAATGAGTGTAGCATTGTCTCATATTGCATGCATAATTGTTGCTTTTCAAAATGATTAGAATTAATGTTAATATTCAAGTTAATTCATTATCCAGAAAGTAGTAGTAATTAAATGTATAAAAACTAGCTGTATATGATGGCACAGAGGTATAAGAAGTTGTTTTGCTGCACAAAACAACTCAGGTGTTGCAACACTGAACAATGCAAAGTCTAATTTTTAGGCACCCCCCTGCCTATTTGAATCCTTAAGTAGGTACCGAGGCTGCTCATGCATTATAGAGAACAGACGGACACCTTTGTATGGGAGCAACAGAAAACAGCATGCTAGGTGGGAAACCATTTAACCTACCAGTAGTTCAAAGTAGATGGCTAAACCATTGCTTGCAAGAACAGCTGTGGTGCCAAACTTCACAAAAACAATGAGGGGGTGAAACCACCACCCTTATAATCTTTAACACAGTGATTAGACCTGCAATCTGAGATACAGGCGAACCCAGTTCAATTCCGTCCACTGTCTGATGAGAAGGCATTCGAATATGGGTTTCCAACCTCGCATGTGAGTGCCCTCACCATTGGATTATGGCATATTGATATGGGAGTATTTCCTGTTTGAAGCCATTCTGCTTTTGAATAAATGTGATATGGGACGGAGACAAAGTGAGCATGACGCTGTAATGCAATGGTGAGGGCAGAGACGGCAAGCCCTTATTTAGGTCCCTTATCCTCATCACGTTTTAAAGGAGGACTCCTCCCTGTAGGCCACTTCTAGTGGTTCAAGCCCCAAATGCAAGATAGGTGAAATCTTATGTGGTGTGAGAATCATGCTGGGATTTAAGTGTAAGACAGATTTCCACAGACAGAAACTTACACACTTTGGTGACTTTTATTTTAGGCACCTACTTAGTTGGGGTGACCTGCAGAGTTTAGGTAGTAGCTGAAAAGGGGTTTACTGAATTGCATCAGTGCCTAAATCCATTTAAATCTGGGTTACAAAGCCCGTCCACCATTCAAATACCACTCCATAGATTGCAAATTATGGGGACCACTGGCCATTTTTTTTGTTCTATGTTTGTACAGCACCTAGCCCAATGTGGACTTTGTACATGATTGTTGTACAACATTGCAACACTGAGCAATGCAACGTCTAAACTTTTGGGTATCCAACTGCCCAGCTGGATCCATAAGCTGGTACCTAGACTGCTCATACATTACAGAGGAGACATGTCACCACAATGAAAATGGATAAGACGCTGATCTGCATAGTTCCAGACTGTCTCAACGCTTAAAGGCAATGGCTACACTCTTGCCTACACCACTGTTTCAAGTCTCAGTCCTATGTAGTATGGATTGCTTTCATAAGCAAGGCTTTCTAGCTTATGCTTCAAATAATTGCAAATGATTAATTTTGTTTCAGGTTAGTGGGACATCATGTTCCACTAACATGCTGCAGACTTGTCATTCGGAACATACAGTGCTCGCTCTGTGTCTGTGTCGCTTTCAAGCATTTATCAGAAATCCTATATAGCCAAAGAGAACGAGAGCACGCAGGTCAATAAAATGGACAAAGCGTTGTTTCCAGCATGCTTGCGAAGTGCATACAAATTTGTGGAGTTCATTACCTTCACAGCTCCCAAGTAATCAATCAGTCAGAGTTTCAGGAACTTCCAGCTGCAGTTAATTTAAAATAATTACCTACGTACTGGAGACTCCTTTGCAGTTTTCCAGTATAGTTATTAAATTGTTTTTTCTTAACATATAGAAAGTTGACTAATTTTCTTCCCCCTCCCCAGTCCATGATACTTAACACTTCTCATATCTTAGCCAAATAACACTTACAATTATCCTCCTGGTGCCAGATCCTCAGCTGTTATGATATTAAAGTCAAAGGAACTACACTGACCCATACCAACTGAAGTGCTCTCACTCTGAAAGCTTGGTTTAAGGACTCTTTTTCTGATCAAGCAACATTTTTTCCACCGTAATCCCACTCTACAGGAATCGGCAGCCAGAATTAACAATGGGAGTAATGGGAAAGAAAAACATAATTATTCATATAAACATTATTCAAATAATAATAGCCTGATATGCTGTATATTCTTAATTTCATGCATTTTTCAAGTTTAGTCTAATATTTTATATCACTCTCAATTATCCACGCAGTATCCAGTGATCTTAAGAAATGTTTGTTTGATGTTTCATCCCAGATAACTTTCTTCACTTTTAATTAAAAGGATAGCTTTTCAGGGTACTCACTGAGGTAATATCCACAGAGGCAATGTTCATGCAAAATGAAAATATCTGCCTAAGTGGATCAGATTCCTGGACCAAAGTCTGTGAGCATGTTGACTCACATGATCAAGTTCCTACATTTGTGCATGCAATTATGTTTTTTCAAATCCATACTTGATTCTCTGAGAGTGCATAAACACTTTAAAATGTGTTTATATTGCAGATTTTTTTTATCTGCTTGTGTGTGACTTAAACTTTTCCAGTGCCTGAAGCAAAAGGGACGCTCTTCTAAAATATAAATATGAAGAAATAAAAAATGGTTGTGATGCAAATTTTGCAGTTGCATTGAAGGAGAATTCTTGGCCGTAAGTGCTTTAGTTAAAGAAACCGCATAATGGCCTGGCACTTGCCTATTTCAGAATTTATCTTTCTCCTCATGTTATACTGCCATATTGTAATCAGTGGAGGCAGTTAGAGTAGTTTACAAAGGATAGAGGCAAAGCAGAGAATTCTATAGCCTGTATTATGATGGCAGTCGGAGGATGATCACAATGGTCGCTTCTGGCCTGTAAATCTAGGAATCTATCACTGAAATGAGACATCCTGTGGCACTTTTAAAGAGTAACAAATTTATTTTTTGCATGAGCTTTCATGGGAGAAAAAGCCCACTTCATCAGAAATGTGGGCATTCTACTGTCAAACAGATGAATTTGCAAAGCAGTAAAAAGCAATTTGAGTATTTTCTTGGAGGAGGAGTGCTCACAGGGCATTACATAGCAGAGTCACAGTGACTTTTTTTATGCCTAGATGAAAGAACCCAGGAGGATAAAGTTCAGTTCGCATCTGTTATGGAATTCCTTGGGAATCACTTAGTTTCACTTTGCCTGTTACCTAGCTGCAGAACAGGGATATTTTTTTCCTCCCTTGCAGGAGCATTGTATGAAAGCTTCATTAATGCTGATGTGCTCAGAGACCACTCTGATAAGCCATGTAAGCAGATATTTTCTGGAGTGTTTTTAACAAAATATATAAAGTAGTAACCGCTGAAAAGGGATAATGCTTTAAATTAAATTATCAAATAATTAAGCTTTCATAAGTGAATGCATACCAATTGCATACCTAATAAGATACAATGAATCTATTTGAAATAATGTGTTGATTAAATATCATGCTGTCACTATCCCATATTCTTAAATTCTAATTACCTAATAAAAGCTAATGATTACTTTTAGAAATGTGCATTATTTAAGAGTGAACAGCCCTGAAGTAGATACACAGCTGACACTTAGAGAACAAATCTCAGTAAATTGGTTTTGGTAATCAAATTAATTTTTTTTTAATACAAGCTAACTGTTTTATAAAGAAAAACTCAATTTGTGAATCTTTGCGAGTCTTAGTTGAGAACATTGCTGAAATAAGAATTAAACATTGACGTCTGGGTGCTAGGCGCCCTGGAAAGATGGAAACAGTTTTTTTTCTTGAAGCGCTAATCTCAGCAAAGTATGGCTCCTCTCCACACACGGGGGAGGTGAGGGGCAGGCAGAGCCTTAAGGTATTTTCACAGCAAATGGCATTGTTTTATTTTTATTTTGGTTGGATAATAGATGTGAGTTGCTTAAGACCAAATTTATGCACTCTAGAGCTTCTTATCAAGTTCTAGTCTTGTCATCAGGGCAGGTCCTTCCATTGAGGCAGCCCAGACAGTTGCTCGGGGTGCCAAGGGCTGGGTTGGAGCTGCTCTGTTCCCTGCCTGTGGCTGGACCCCCGCCCATGGTGCCACTCCCTGGCTGGGACTGGACCCAGCTGGGGGCTGGTGTTTCCTGGCTGGGACTGGATCCCAATGGTGGTGCCACTCCCCGCCTGTGGCCAGATCCCAGCAGCACCACCAGCTGCTGGGGGCCGGGGAGGGGACGCCAAAATCCCTGTAGGCCTAGGGTGGCAAAAGACCTTGGGACAGCTCTGCTTTTCATATACTGGATACTGTGAAACTATATAATGAATATCAGCAAGAGGTCACTTAAAATGCTGGGTTCCCATTAATAGAGGTTGGGAGAAGCAATGGGAGCAGGGAGGGCCAAGGCTTGTAATAAAGAGGGAGGTCTATAGGGACTGTATCAAGAATTGGAGTATCCACATAGTTTACAGTTTGCACAGGTATCTGAACCAAAGCACTTTTGGTTTGACCATTAATAGTAGCTGCAATTACATTCTGACTGAACTTAATTAGATGCCATGCAGCTGATTTTGTGCATGGGCACCAGAAACTTCACAAGCGGATGTGTGGTGGGCGAAGGCCAAAGTGCCTGTTCCTGCTCTGTGGTGGGCTGTTATGGTGGTGAGCCAGCTGCCCTCTCTTTCCGTGCCATAGTAGCTCCTGGTAGAGAAAAAAAGGTGTAAGTGCTGTGTGTCCCTGGCAACAGAATCAAACGTGTGGGGAGTGAGGAGTCTGTAGGAGACACGAATTCTGTGCTGATATTTCTTCTGTTAATAAAGTGTGTGTGTGGCGGGAGGGCACAGTCCTTTAACTCTGGGGTTGGTGATTCTGTGCATCCTATATATAAGTAACTTCTCAATAAACACTTTTCCAGATGCTTACTCTATAACAGTGATGTTTTTTTCTTCCAAACCTCTTCCTCAGGGCCAGTTGAAAAAAATCATTTGTCTGTGACCCAACAACTGCAATGCATTCCAGTCTTTTGGTGGAGGCAGCAGGGGAAGCTGCAACCCAGTACATGAGGGTCTTTAACCCAGTAATAAGTCCCAACCCATGGTTTGAAAACCACTGCACTGTTACATCCCTAGTCTATCCGCAAAACAAAAAAACATGCAGTATGCCACATTAAATATATGTTACTAATGGCACTCTTGTGACATTATGGTCAGTGGTGTTTCCTCAAAACCTTTAGCCTCAGGTTTACTTCTGTAGATACTAAAACAACCAAGTTCCAAAGGGGCAGCTGTGTTAGTCTAGTAAAGCAGGAAAAAAGGCAAGGAGTCTTGTGGCGCTTAAAGACTAACAGATTTATTTATCTCATGAGCTTTTGTGGGAGATAATCCCACTTCATCAGATGCTTGGAAGAGGGGGAACTTACAGAATGGAATGAAAATAAATGCAGGGGAGTGTAAGATGTGGGATCAGGTCATATTGTAACAGCAAATCAGAGCATTTGTAAGTATTCAAACGCTAACAGCGCATAGGGGAGAGTGAAGTCAAATTACCTGTTACAGTGGGAAAAGAAGCCATAGTCATGATTAAGTCCTGCTTCCACACAATCTAATTTGCATAGTAGTTGGATTTTTGGCTGTTTCTTGAAATTGAGCTAATATGAAAATTAGATTGTGCAAAAGCAGGACTTAATCATGACTATGGCTTCTTTTCCCACTGTAACAGGTAATTTGACTTCACTCTCCCCTATGTGCTGTTTCCTAGCGTTTGAATCCTTACAAATGCTCTGATTTGCTGTTACAATATGACCTGATCCCACATCTTACACTCCCCTGCATTTATTTTCATCCCATTCTGTAAGTTCCCCCTCTTCAAAGCATCTGATGAAGTGGGATTTTCTCCTACGAAAGCTCATGTGATAAATAAAACAACCAAGGAGCCCTGTGGCACTTAAAGACTGACAAATTCATTTATTACGTGAGCTTTGGTGGGAGCAAATCTCACTTTTAAGATGCTTTGAAGATGGGGGAACTTACACTTCCCAGCATTTATTTCCTCCCATTCTATAGGTCATGATGAGTGCCTCCCTCCTTCCACCTCCATCAAAATGCAATGGATTGGATGAATGTAGGAGTGTTCGTTTTATCTGCGTGTGCACACATGCAGAGTCTTTTTTCTTTTTCCATTCTAACTTTTCCAAATCCGGAATTTTTAAAAGTATGATGTGATTTGGAGAGAGCACCATCCTTTTTGAAAATGAAAGGTCTTGTTTTAGGTATTTTGTAGTTCTAGGAACACGACACAAAGTTCAGATTTGGAGCTGAGATCCTCCAAAATTCTTGTGTTCTCAGACATGAGATTTTGCTTCAGATCTATCTCCACTCTAGATATGGTGTTCCTGCTTTATATAAGCACCTGTATGGTAGTATGTTTTTGGCCCTCAAACCAGAAAAAAAATTGAGAACCACTGATTTATAAAGTAAAATTTTAAATGTGTTTATTTGTTTACTTTAACTTTTTGATGATTTTGCCATCTTGAAAGGAAGTAATTGTATAAGTAAATGTGTGTTTTGGCTTTGGAAAGACTGTCAAAATTAGTATAGACTTTTCATGTTAGTTTCAAAACAGTTAATAAATTGACTTACTAGCATGCTATATTACTGTTCATTTTTTACTGTACTTCCATATCATTGAATGAAAATGTTTCTGTGGTGCAGCCCTCAGACCAACATCCTAGTCCTCATGCAGCCCTAGAGGTAATTTGAGCATGAAATCCCTGCTCTACACCATACAGTTGCATCTCTAGCAAGAGTAGTAGTGGTAGGTGTATTGACCAGTGCCAAGTGACCATTTGTCTGTTAACCATAATATCATGTAGATCTGACTCTTCCGTATTTTTATGTCTGATTTTGTAAGCAAATAGTTTTTATGTGATGTGAAACTTGCAGGTATGCAAGACAAATCAGACTCCTGAAAGGAGTACAGTAGTTTGGAAAAGTTGAGAGCCTCTTGTATGAAGAACACAGCCTGAATATGGAAAAGCAGATCTACATGATATTATGGTTAATAGACAAATGGTCACTGGCACTTGTCTGTGCTAATACACCCACCATTACTACTCCTGATAGAGATGCGACTGTATGGGGTAGAGCAGGGGTCTCAAGCTCAAATTACCTCTAGGGCCGCATGAGGACTAGGATGTTGGCCTGAGGGCTGCATCACAGAAACATTTTCATACAATGATATGGAAGTACAGTAAAAAAAAAAAAAAAAAAAAAAGAGTAATATAGTATGCTAGTAAGTCCATATATTAACTGTTTTGAAACTGTAACATGAAAAGTCGGTGCTAATTTTGACAGTCTTTCCAAAGCCAAAACACACATTTACTTTTAGAATTACTTCCTTTCAAGATGGCAGAATCATCAAAAAGTTAGAGTAAACATTTAAAATTGTACCTGTATGATAGCAATATGCCTGCCTTTCCACTAGATTTGAAAGGACTTTCTATTTAAGAATGTCTTCTCAGTGATGTGAAGGGATACGCTTGTCGTTAATGGTCCCTCCATTAAACATCAGCTTCCCTTTTTCTTTCAAAAATCAGGTGGTCTCAGAGTTGTAGAAGCAGCACTCCTTTGAGGCTGAAACTGGAGACTATGTGACAAGGAGGTTTGGAAATGTTAGAATGGAAAAGGAAGAAGATACTGAAAATCAGGTTGCCTAGCATTAAAACAGGAAGAGAGAAGGGAAATATTTCTCTTGTATCCAGGAAATCAAACTTATTCCTCCTGGTAAAAATTTCTTTGGCCACTTTATGTAAAGTCATGTATTTCGCTATAGCTTTCTGGATAGAGGAGAAGTCCTAAAACTTCTCAAAGGCTGGTCCCAGGAGGTGAGGTGTTGAGAGATCTGCTTTTTGAGTTGTGACAATTAAAATGAATGAAAAGATTCACCCTTGCTGGCCTCCCTCTTTCTCTTGCTCATGCAGTTCTTTTGCTTAGTGACTGGACGTCTTTGCATGCTGTATACCAAAAGAAGAAAAAAGAGGCAGGCATGTCATCACAACAGAGATGAAAGGCAAACCTCAGCATTGAAAGGAGTTTGTGATAAATCCTGCTATTCTGTTAGCTGGCTGTGATTGGAAATAGTTGAGAGTTTTTAAAAAGAGCATTGAAAGTGGTAACATGCAAGTGGAAATGTGTCAGAGATCTGTGAGAAACATCAGAGGAAAAAAACTCCCCAAACATTGTTACGTTTATTTACAGAGGTGTGCGACTAGGGCGCAGAAACTAGAGTTCTAATCCTGTTTAATTTCCACTGTGGGCTTGGAGACATTGTTCAACTTCTCCTTGCCTTTGTTTATTCATCTGTAGAACAAAGCTCTTAATGTTTCCCCGCCAAGCAAATATTGTGACAATTTAACATCTGTAAACTACTTTGAAGGTGAAATATGCAAAATGAATACTAATTATTATCAAAACAATGCATATGCCTTATCAGAGAGGCAGTTATTAGCAATGAGGAGGCTGATATTCTGCTCCTGATTGTGCCACTGCCTCACTGGATGACCCTGGCTGAATCACTGCACCTCTCTCTGCCCCAATTTTAAACAATAAACATTGTTTAAAACTGTCTGTTTTGTCAAGTGCTTTGAGATCTTAAAATAGACTATGCTCTTTAATGGTAAGTGTTGCTAACAAAATGACCAGAAAATAACTGCAACTGACATGTAACACTGTGAAATTTGCTAAAGGGCTGTAGCTCCTCATGTTAATTATTGTCAGCTGGTGGCACCACATGCCTGTCTCTTTGTGTAGTAAATGTGCTAAGGTACTTCTAAGATTTGTACTGTTGTAGTTACTAGTTCCTGCTAAATACCTGGAGCCAGGGTAAAATTTATTAACATAGTTACACTGGATTGGGGCTGGGTACAATTTTAGGCTTTTATCTTGCCAGTCATCACTGTAGTTTGAGTGCCTTCCACGTAGTAGTCAAAAAACTTCCCTAACTACAGTTTGGGATGATGCTAAACTATTCTTGTATCCTTAAATGTTGTTTTGTTTTTCCTCTATAGTGTGCTCTGCTTCTCTTTTGCCAGATAAAGTCCAGTTCCACGACAGATAGCTATTTCCTCATTTTAATTAAAATGAAAGTCCCGCCTGGAAAGTTCTTTAATTAAACATACAACAACAGAAGCAAAACAAAACAGGGGCAAAAATATAACAACACCCCCCCCCCATCTGCACTGTTGTAAAGTTGCTGGCAAATTAATCCCTAGAGATAGATTCAGTTTTATTAGCTTCTGAATGCTTAAATCATGGTGAGCTGCTTTGCAGAATTTCCAATTATATAAGACCCTCACATTGTACAACTATATGTTAGAAAGGCTCTCATTATAAATAAGGTTTGGTTGTCACCTCTATGCTTCAGGACACAGCTGCCTTTACCACTTCCCATCACCATTCATCTGGCTAGGAGATGCAGCATTGTCTTAATATTTAATTAAAAGCCATTTTTTAGTAGTCCCAGTTTTGCCTATAATAGAACAGACATGTCTGAGCAGGCAACCTGCATAATCTCTTGTGGCTGAAATCACTCCACAGAAGACTTTCCTGCAGTCTCAGCCTTATGGTTTCTCCTTATAATATTCCATTCTTTTCAGACTGGCTTCTGTACTGCTGAAGAGGATGGTGGAGCTGGATTTACAAGAACTAGCATTACAAATCCCCTGCATTGTGAGATGCAAATTGTGTGCAGGTGCTCTCATAATCTGCTGTGTGTTCTATCTTTCCAACCCCATGCTTGATTCAAAGCAGATACAGAGTCTGCTACAGCTCCCTACTAGAGGAATTGTTCCTTAAGTTCAAGCTCTAAAGGCTCTAGTTTTAATTTCTGGGGTTAGCCGACATAACTTCCTATGGTGAAATACTAGTGGCAGCATAGCTGGATTGCCACAACACAGATGTAGAGTCTAACTGTATCCCAGTGCTCATGCGTTTCCTTGCATGGAGCCTCGTTCCTTGATTATGTCAATAGACTGTAAAACTTTGGCCTTCCTGTTTAGTGAGCTTAACCTGGAACTCTATTTTGTAACTACCAAACATGCTGTGTTTTAGAGCATTCTGAACTGTTTTGTTTGTAGGAATAAAAACAGATATGTGTTTCATAAAGTTGTCATGTTCTTGAAGCACAAATGCATTTTTAAGAAGCATCACTGCCGGAATGGAATTTAACAGAACATGATCTCCAACTGGGCGAGTGAGTCTGTCTAATATATATCTGTTTCCGAGAATCTAAAAATAAGCTGCCTCTCCTAAACTCTTGTAGTCACTTTCTTTAACATAACTGCATTCCATGCAAACAGAAGTAGGGAAACTGGGTTGCGCTCATGAGGATTCTCAAAACTGTGCTGCAGAGAATTGGCTACATGTACCTGTGATGGGTTGGATTTTTCACAGGGACCAATTCACTAATTAGGCTGGAGACAGCTAATTAATGACAGGCTTACCTGCAGGGCTAGCTCAAGGGGCGGTGCTGCCCCAAGCCAGCTTTTGCTTTAGTGCCCCCCCCAGTTGGATGGGGGCATAAGCTGGCCTCCGCTCTGGGCTGGCTTGTCCTGCCCTGAGGGTGGGGAAAGGCCAGCCCAGAGCAGAGGGGGCCAGCTCAGAGACTGGGCTCCACTGTCCTGCCCTCCCCTGGGCTGAGTCTTGCTCCCAAGGAACGGGGAGGGCCGGTCCAGATGCAGGGTGAGAGAGACGAGTCTGCTCCATGAGCTGTCTTGCTCCGCCCCTGGGCTGGCTGTTCCCTGTCCTGGGGGCAGGCCAAGCCAGCTCAGATCAGGGGCGCCACGTGCCAGAGTGGCCAGGGTCTTACCAGCTCATCAGTAGAGCCAGCCCTGCTCACCCGTGCAAGAACAGACTGGGCCTGTATAAAGCCAGGTAGCTGGCTGCAGAGAGGGTGGGAATGGTTGCAGGAAAGGAGAGAAACAGGCAGTAGTTATTCCATGAGTGGAGGGAGTTGAGAGACCAGTAAACTCATGGAAGGGAAGTTGGACCTGTAGGAAGATGATCACGAAAATAGCAAGAAGGAGTAGGCTCAGGCAGGGATCTTGCTACTTGATATAGGGTCCTGGAGCTGAAACCCACTGAAGAGGGCATGTTTGGATTCTCCTGCCAGCCACTGGGGATAACAGTGGGGTTGAGGATGTCACAAGCCCATGGGTCTGGAGGGATTTTTAAATTTCTTGGAAAGCGAGGACCGTGGTGTCCAGGCTGGAGAACGAAACCACAAGGGAAGACTGCAGTCCCTAGAGTGAGATGGACTGCAGGGAAAGATGACAGCCAAGGGGAAGATGCTGCTGAAGTGGGAGTGCAAAGTCGAATTCCCAGGATGGCCAGCAGGAGGTCCTTTTAGTAGTGAGTGAAACCATTTTGGTGTTTTTAAAGAAATTTGGTCTCTTACAACCCCTGCTACTATATTTTTAATGAAGAAAAACATAAAAGCTCAGTGTAACAGCAGGATTGGAATTTTACTGCATCTAGCAGAAGGAATCGAGGGTTGTTTTGGAGAAATCTGTGTTGAGGAACAAACATCTTTTATAATTTTAACAAGGGGAATAAAAGGAAGGTGGGCCCAAAGCCACTTGTTTCCTTTGTTGGAAAAATTAGCCGCCTCTTGCAAGCTTGCTTTATTATGAAGACCATTTCCTTAATAAGAGTTCTAATGGTTTCTTGAGTTATAACTACATTAGTTCTTTCCACACTATTGATGACCATATGTAATTCAGAAGTCGTAAAGCAAAACAGAGTCCCTACACAGGGACACTAGACTAAGGATAGGCCAATTATTCAATGAAAGGGGAAAAACGATAACAGAAAATGTGTAAATGGTAAAAATACTAAATGACTTTGTTTTAGTTTTCACCAAAAAATGTAGTTATGAATGGATATCAAGCTTAATGAATGCTAGTGAGACTGGTGTAGGATCCGAGGATAAAAAAGGGAAGAAACAAGTTATAAATATTTAAACAAGTTAGATGTCTTCAAATCACTAAGGCCTGATGAAACACATCCTAGAATACTCAAGAAGGTGACAGAGGAGATATCCGAGCCACTAGCAGTTGTTTTTGAAAAGTTGTGGAAGACAGGAAAGAGTCCAGAGGACTGGAAAAGGGGGCAAATATAGTGCTTATGTATAAAACCTATTAAGATCTAGATAAAAGGGGGAATAACTTCAGGAACTGAAGTCCTGTAACTTATCTTCAGCACCTAGGGGTGGCGGGGGGGATGACAAAATACCTATGAAGGTGATAAGTAACAATCTCAAGAATAAATCATGTCAAACCAACCAGATAGCCTTCCTTGAGAGGGTTACAAGCCTTGTGGATGGCAAGTAGATGTGGCATTGCTTGACTTTAGATTGCTTTTGATACTCTCTCTACTTCTCATAAACAAACTAGGGAAATGCAATTTTCATGGTGTAACCATAAGGAGACTGCATAAGTAGCTGGAAAACCATTCCCTGAGTAGTCAGTCAAGTTCACAGTGAAGCTAGAAGAGCATATCTAGTAGGGTCCAACAGTGACCAGTTCTGGATCTGGTTTTGTTCAATATCTTCAGTGATTTAGAAAATGGCATAGAGAGTACACATAAAATTTGTGGATGCTACAAGCTGAGAGTGACTGCAAGTGCTTTGGAAATAGGATTAAAGTTTAAAATGATCTGCACAGCTGAAGATATGGTCTGAAATAAACAATGAAATAAAATAAGGACAAATGCAAAATACTCCACTTAGGAAAGAACAATCAGTTGTGCACATACAAAATGGGAAATGACTGACTAGGAAGGAATCCTTTGGAAAGGGATCTGTGGGTCATAGTGGATCTCAAGTTAAATACAGGTGAACACAGTCAGTGTTCCTTAAAAAAAAAAAAAAAGCCGGGGGGCATTATTTTGGGATTTATTACCAGGCACTTTGTAAATAAGATATGAGAAGTAATTTTTCCAATCTACTTTGGGCTAATTAGGCCTCAGATGGACCATGGTTGGCAGTTCTGGATGTCACATTTTAGGGAAGATGTGGACAAATTGGAGAAGGTTCAAAGAAGAGTAACAAATATGCTTAAAGGTCTAGAAACCATGATCTGTGAAGGAAGATTGAAAAAAATTGGATTTCTTCAGTCTAAAGAGAAGAGAAGACTGAGAAGGGACATAACAGTTTTTAAGTACATGAAAGATTGTTACAAGGAGAAGGGAGGAAAAATGCCAAATTACCTCTAGGACTAGGACAATAGGAAATAAGTTTAAAATGCAGCAAGGTCAATTAAAGATGAACATTAGGAAAAAATTCCTAACTGTCAGAGTAATTAAGTACTGGAATAAATTGCCCATGGAGGTGGTTGAATCTCTCTCCCTGGAGAGTTTTAAAAGCAGGTTAGATAATCACCTATCAGGGATGGCCTAGATAATGTTTGGTTCTGCTTGAGTGCAGGGTACTAGATTAAACACCTCTCCTGTTCTATGATTGTATGAATTATAGAAAAGGTCAACAATAATGAGTTAAGAAGATGTATTCACAGCCATTCTACCGAGCCATGTATTTATACAACACAGTTTTTTAAATATCAGATTATTTTGAGACCTTTTGTTAGTTATTGTCTTGTGGCATCTTTTCCATTCACTGCCACCAGCGTGCATATTGGCTTGTCTGCTGGGTGTGCTGTATGCTATGCTATAGGATGAATCCCTGTGCTCTTGTACATGTAAAAATTCACAATGAAGTAAATCTTCCTTTCAAAAAGTTGGGAGCCTAAGACCTAATGGTTTTAAACCAAAATGTAACTGAAATCATAATCTGGTTTCCATTGCACCATAGTTAGCTGCACAGAAGCAGAAATAAATATTTATCCACTGTGGCTGCCACCTCCATGAGTTGAGGAGGATCTACTGAGAGCAGCGCTAGCATCCCAGGAAAATTAGTGACTTACCCAGTGACAGCCAAGAGCAAGGCAAGGCCCACCTGACTCTCCCTCCAGACCTTTAAAGCTTCAGAATGTCAGAGACAACATAATCCTGTTCATCATTTGAACCTCGTGCCATTTGTCTGCTTGCCTGGTCATTTACCCTACCACCTCTCTCTGCCAGTAGCTTTTCTTTCACTTCTTCCCATCTTTGTAATAAAGGAATTGTTACTTGTACTACCATGTCCCTTTGGTATCATAGATTAGAATAGGAAGGGACCTCAGGAGGTCATCTAGTCCAACCTTCTGCTCAAACCAAGACTAACCCCAAATAACTCATCCCAACCTGAATTCTATCAATGTGCACCTTAAAAACCTCTAAGGATGGAGATTCTACCACCTTCCTAGGTAAGACGTTCCTCTGTTTCTGTACTGTATCACATCACAGTCTATACTTTAAGTCTCTAAGCTGTTTAGGACAGGAACGGTCACTGAGAATGTTTGTACTGTGCCCAAGCATTGGCAGATACCAATCCTGACTGAGACCTTGTGCAGCTGTCATATAAACAATGACAAAGGAATGTTTTGTGTATAGTACAGAGTAGTGAATCAGTATGTACATATAACGTTCCCCAAAATGCTGCCATTCCAAGGCTCTGATTCAGATTCTATTAGTCACATTGACGACAACAGAATTTGCATCAGGCCGTAATGGGAGAATGGGTAGAATGAAAGATGGGTTGAAGCTATGCAGCTGGATCTAGAGCCTAATATTCCGAAAGCCCAACATTCAACAGAACAGACATTATGTGGGTTGTGAAGCTTAAAAAAATTGAATGTACAGTAGCTTCCTAGAGGAATTAGCAGCAAGTGTCAATGAATCATAAGCAATCTTTTAGTCATGTACAAAAAAAAAAGTCGTCAGTAATAAAAAAGGGCAAGGAAAGTACTGTGGTTTGTAAAGAAAAGGACTTAAATTCTTTGAGAAAAGACTAGTGCTTATTTAATATGCAAATAAAAAAATCAAGTGACATTTAAGAAATTGTAATTACTCTTCGTTCTCATAAATCCCAGGTTGCTTAGAAGAGTTAATGATGTAGTAATAAATTATGAATCAAATTTCCTCATCTCACATAGTTATGCTGTGTGTCTACATGCACTGGCTGCCCATTGATAACTAGCCAAATAGCAGAGATGGCCATAAAATGCTTCATGGAGTGCACTGGGGAAATACGAAATGTCTGTTGACACTTCATCATTTATTTTCTCTACTCTTAGAGCCATGATCCAAAAGATTAATATTAATCCAGGAATTAATTTGTGTCTTATACACAATGCTAACTTACTTTCTTTCAGCTTGTCAAACAGCTTTGGGATGTATTATGTGTTTGTCGTATGCATCACTAGTTTTTTCAACTAGGAGACTGCATATTTATTTTTACTTTCCACCTTTGAGCATTGAATTTGACTTAGTGAAGCATATTTGACAATGGATTTTAGCACTCCAGGACTGCAAATCTCAGCCGTAATTTGGAGTCAAGATAGAGGGTGAAGCCAATGGAAAGAAAGCAAAGTGGTGTAAAACTGCCAGTCAAAGCAACTTGTGAGTTTTCCACTCTGTCGTAGATAAACTAAATTTCACAGTATGCTACATGTCTGAGCTGTAAAATCAAAGTTCCAAAACTTAGGTGGCTGCATATTTACTAGGCTGAGTCATAAATTTCAAATGTCTAGACAATTTCTGAATTATGCATTTGAGGAGAGTTGGTTTCTCATGTTTACACCAATTGTTAAATTATCATGTTTGACTTAGGGCAAGTGTAGAGCACGTAAAGTAATGCAACAGTTAAATTAGAAAATATCACTCAGCATTGCATGTATGATTATTAATTCTGTTTATGTGGTCAACATGCTAGAAAAATGTATATGCTACTTGCTCGTGGTCTAATTAATATTGCTGCATGATCCAAATAAGCTTGTTTTGATATACCCAGGAACGAGGGAGAGCCAATGTCAGTGATAACTGAACACTCAGTAAGTTTGCAGATGACACCAAGCTGGGGGGAACAGTAGACACACTGGAGGGCAGGGACAAGATTCAGGGAGACCTAGACAAATTGGAGCAGTGGGCCAAAAGAAATCTCATGAGGTTCAACAAGGACAAGTGCAAACTCCTGCACTTAGGACAGAAAAACCCCATGCACTACTAGAGGCTGGGAAGCGATGAGCTAAGTAGCAGCACTGTAGAAAAGGACCGGGGGGTCATGGTGGATGGGAAGCTAGATATGAGTCAACAGCGTGCTCTTGCTGCCAAAAAAGCCTATGGCAAACTGGGCTGCATCAGTAGAAGTGTTGCCAGTAGATTGAGGGATGTGATCGTTCCCCTTTATTTGGCATTGGTGAGGCTGCATCTGGAATACTGTGTCCAGTTTTGGGCTCGCTATGAAAAGTACATGGACAAATTAGAAGAAGTCCAGTGGAGTGCAACAAAAATGATCAAGGGGCTAGGGCACAAGACTTATGAAGAGACACTGAAGGAACTAGGCTTATTTAGCTTTCAAAAGAGAAGACTGAGGGGGCATTTGATAGCAACCTTCAACTTCTTGAAGGGGTGATCCAAGGAGGAGAGGTAGCTCAGCTGTTCTCAGTAGTAACAGAGGACAGACCAAGGAGCAATGGTTTCAAGTTACAGCTGGGGAGGGGAAATCCTTTTACTAGAAGGGTGGTGAAACATTGGAATGGGTTACCTAGGGAGGTGGTAGAATCTCCATCTTTGGAGATATTTAAGGCTTGGTTAGTCAAAACCCTTCCTGGGATGATTTAGTGAGAGTGGTCCTGCTTTTTCACAGGGGATTGGACTAGATGACCTCATGAGGTCCCTTCTAACCCTATGATTCTGTAATAAATTTCAAAACTAATTGTTCCAAAGGTAGCCTTCTGAGTATGAGAGCCCCCCCCCCCGTTTCTTTTGGACTAAATTCTACTGTTGGACCCCTAAAAACCTCCTTAAAATTTACAGGGGCCTGACTCCAGTGCCTTGCACCTTATCTAGTCACTTGCACCTGTCCAAATTGCATTGTACCCCTCCTTCCCAAACTTGTCCAAATATGTTCATTTTAAAGACTTTCAATGTCAGGTCAACTGAGAACATCTAAAATCAGGCCATATGACCCTGACCATGAGAATGTTAACTTAAGTAATAAAGGTGGAGTCATTATACACAATATTTCATTTTTGGGGAGTTTCAATGCCACATTAATTTCTCAGCTATCCAGACATGTAATAACTGCATGTTCCCTTGGCAATGGAATTTTTCCATAGGAAGTGGTTGGCCTACTGAAAAAAGAACAAAAACAATGAATAATAAATGCAGCCTATTATCACTTTAAAATGCTTTTGAAATTCCCTTTAGGCTAAGGAACATTCTGCACACTATATGGTTGAGCATGCCTGTGTGTGCAGGCGTGTGCAGAGGAAAGCAAGAACCTTGCTGCATTTTATGTAGGATAAGGCAAAAAATTAAAATCAATTGAAGTTCCTTTTTTTCCCCCTGGTCAATACCATACTGGTTTTGAGAACTTCATTGTCCTGTAGATCTGCTCGGGACTGCAGGGATAAAATCAGAAAGGCCAAAGGACAAATGGAGTTGCGACTAGCAAGGGATGTGAAGGATAACAGGAAGGGGTTCTACAAGTATATCAATAACAAGGAGAGGATCAGGGATGGTGTAGGTCCCTTACTGAATGGGGCAGGCATCCTCGTGACAGAGGATGAGGAAAAAGCTGAAGTGCTCAATGCTTTTTTTACTTCAGTTTTCACAAGCAGGGTCAGCTCCCAGCCCACTACACTAGGTACGGTAGACTGGGGAGAAGAAGAGAGGCCCTTGGTGACAAAAGGTCAGGTTAGGGACTGCTTAAAGAAACTAGATGTGCACAAGTCCATGGGGCCGGATGAACTGCATCCGAGGGTGCTGAGGGAGCTGGCTGATGAGATAGCAGTACCGTTGGCCATTATCTTTGAAAACTCGTGGCAAACAGGGGAGGTGCCGGAGGACTGGAAAAAAGCAAATATAGTACCTATCTTCAAGAAAGGCAAAAAGGATGATCCTGGGAATTACAGACCTGTCAGCCTCACCTCAATCCCTGGAAAAATCATGGAGCAGCTTCTCAAAGAATCCATCCTGAAACACTTGGAGGAAAATAGAGTAATCAGGAACAGTCAGCATGGATTCACCAAGGGTAAATCATGCCTGACCAACCTCATCGCCTTCTATGATGAGATGACTGGATTTGTGGATGCGGGAAGAGCCGTTGATGTGATATACCTTGACTTTAGCAAGGCTTTTGATACGGTTTCCCACAGCATTCTCATTGGCAAATTAAGGAAGTATGGGTTAGATGCATGGACTGTAAGGTGGATAGAAAACTGGCTAGAACAACGGTTTCAGCGTGTAGGAATCAATGGCTCCATGTCAAGTTGGCAGGCAGTAACAAGTGGTGTGCCCCAGGGGTCGGTCCTGGGGCCAGTTCTGTTCAATGTTTTCATTAATGATCTGGATGATGGGATAGATTGCACACTTAGTAAGTTTGCAGATGATACCAAACTGGGGGGAACGGTAGACACCCTAGAGGGCAGGGACAGGATTCAGGGAGACCTAGACAAACTGGAGCAGTGGGCCAAGAGGAATCTCATGAGGTTCAACAAGGATAAGTGTAAAATCCTGCACTTGGGACGAAAAAACCCCATGTACTGCTACAGGCTGGGGAGTGATCAGCTAAATAGCAGCACTGGAGAAAAGGACCTGGGAGTCATGGTGGATGGGAAGCTGGATATGAGTCAGCAGTGTGCTCTTGCTGCCAAAAAGGCCAATGGCATACTGGGCTGCATCAGAAGAAGTGTTACCAGCAGATCAAGGGATGTGATCATTCCCCTCTATTCTGCACTAGTGAGGCCACATCTGGAATACTGTGTCCAGTTTTGGGCTCCCCACTACAAAAAGGACATGGACAAATTAGAGAGAGTCCAGAGGAGGGCAACCAAAATGATCAAAGGGCTGGAGCACAAGCCCTATGAAGAAAGACTGAAGGAACTAGGCTTATTTAGCCTGCAGAAGAGAAGACTGAGGGGGGATTTGATAGCAACCTTCAACTACCTGAAGGGTTGCTCCAAGGAGGAGGGAGCTCGACTGTTCTCGGTAGTAACAGAGGGCAGAACGAGAAGCAATGGTTTCAAGTTACAGCTGGGGCGGTCCAGGCTGGATATTAGGAAAAACTTCCTTACTAGGCGAGTGGTGAAGCATTGGAATAAGCTGCCTAGGGAGGTGGTGGAATCTCCATCTCTGGAGGTGTTCAAGTCCCAGCTGGACAAAACCCTGACTGGGATGATCTAATGGGAGTGGTCCTGCTTTTTTTGGCAGGGGATTGGACTAGATGACCTCGTGGGGTCCCTTCCAACCCTATGATTCTATGATGAGGATACTGACTTAACAGGTTTCCTAATGACAAAACTTATTAGCCATCACAGAGCCAATTTAATCATTTTCCTTTCATAAATTACCTAGAAGCCAGATAAGGATGGAATAAAGCCCCCAATAGGTGTTAAAAACCTAATCAGCAAATTGTAGTGTACCAGCCTTCTTTTGAGTGTTAAGGTATGAGTAGGGATTTTCAGCTCCTAGTGAGCTGTTATAAAGTGCAATAATTTAAATGATATTTTTTTCATTCACATGGAGTCAGTTTCTTCCAGGTTTCTTACTCATAGCAGCTTTCAGTAATGAATGAAGAAAATAGAAATAGTTATTACCAACAAGTTTGATGGCTGACTGAATTTAGGATGTTTAGGAGAAAGGAATGCCATGTGTCATCATTCATTTCAGTTATAAAATGCCATTCTCTGTAAATGTTTCATTGTGACCAGGATCATCATTGGCCATGACTAATTTATGACAGATTGAAGGATTTAAAATAAAATGATTCTTCTTTCTAATTTTTTTTGATTTAATTGAAATTTGCCATTTGGAATTCTGCTAGTCATACCTAGAAGACATGCCAGTGTATCTTAATAACTGCAGAATCTAAGGATTAGTTTCTGAGCTAAAATATCACCATCATACAGCTGAGTAATTCCACTGACTTCATCACAGGAAGGGGAAACTGAGATGTGAAGTGACTTGACCAGACGGTCAGTGGCAGAGCTTTTTGATAGATCCTGCATCTGACTGCATTATCTTTCACAAATCTTTTCTTGTTCAACATCAGATATGCACTGCTAACTCACCCATAATCTAGAGAATCAGTTACAAGACTAAGTTAATAGCAACATAGATTGCCATTTTCCTTATCTGTGATTCGTATAGAATGTTTTGGATTTTGAAATCCATTCTCAGATGATAGAAATGGTTTGTGAATAGTTCTTATGCCCAATAAAATATAACTTCAATGAATTTAGACTTAGTTACCTTTAATAAATATTATGGATTCAGTAGTCTGGGATTTACCATTTTACAATAATATATATTGATGGCAACATCATGCATCTTTTCCACAACTATTCAGTGCTCTACATTATATCTTGAGATGGCTGTTTTTCATTCAGTGCATGGAGTTTTGTGTGTGTGAGTGAGGGAATCTGAGTACCAAAGAAAATGTCATGAAATGAAATGAAACTGATGGCATTTTATTTCAAAGGGTGTGAGGTCAGAACAATGTTCCTATAATACTGTCCCACAAACTTGACTTCAGTTTCTGGATAAAATCTCGAAATAGTCTTTCAGGTGTGCTTATGAAAACTAAAGAAAAAGCCTCTATTTTTAGCCAGTGTTAACGTTGTTGGCTTGAACTTCTGATCTTCCTTGGTAGCTACAGTCCTTGGGCTAAATCATGGTTCTGGGACTTCAGTGACAAAAGTCTGCTTGACTTGACTAGGGCCACATATAATTATTTCCTGTATGTTACCTCTCTCCCCAATTAATTAAAAATACCTTCATTTTAAGCATTATTGGTTAAAAATTTCTCATAATTCTTAATGCAAACTGTATCTTGATAAACCTTATGTTTTCTGCTCTCCCTCTCTTGTATATTGTTAGTTACTATTCCATAGCAATGAAGCAGATGCATAAAAGTAGTCGTGCGTGACACGGTTCTGCTATTAGTAATGGAGGCATGCTGTTGAAAAAGCCCCTGTGTTAGAAACAGATACTTGTGCCCTGTGGGTCTTTAGCTGAAACATTCAAATTACCTTTACAAGAATCTGACTGCACTGTACTATTTTGAGACCAGGCCTCACTGTTATTTACATGAATAAATGGAAAAAAGTCTCTCGATGATGAAGTCTGAACACGTGCTATAGTTGAAATACTGTCTATTCTTTCCTCTCCTGAAATGACATGAGAACAATAGAAGGAAATTTGAAATATACAGTACCCAGGAAAACATCAATACTGGAGTGTTTAGTGTGCTTTTTAATGAGAGCTGCAGTTAGAGGGAAATCTATTTTCACTCATCAAACTCTTACTTGACTAAGTCACTGTTTTCCAGAATGCTAGCCTGGTCATTAGAGATGTTGAGCAATGATGTCATTAAAAAAGGTAATTTCCTTTCTCAGCACCTGGCTCCCCATTCCTCTGTTAGAATCTGAACTTTTTTTTTACTTTAAAGATACAGGCTAGCATTCTATCCCTCTAGGTTTGTTTGCATAAGTCTTGTGGCCCATCCTTCTCTGTATCTATATATTTACAGCTAACATGTTATATTTTCTGTTTCATTCATCTGAAGTGGGATTGTGTCCATGAAAACTCATGCAAAAAAATAAATTTAGCCTCTAGCAAGTAGGTCATAACTACTTGTATTTGCTCTTTTGCACATGATCTCCCATTAATATTTTGCTGGTGTCACTGGAGTTTACCGAATTCCTATGCCATATAGAGAACAGATTGCAATTCATCCCCACACTTGCATCCTGGTGTGATTCAGTATGCTATCTGTGGCGCAAGATTGGATTCCTGTGGATTATATTTGCCCACTTATATCTCTTGCATACTGTATGCAGATTTGGCATATCTCACTGAACTTGCTCTACCATACATCAAACTTTTTAAATTAGCCATTGGGGAGGAAAACAGTCATCTTCTGCTATTACTGGGGCCTCATCCAGTTGGTCTCCAGGCCATGGGGTCCAGCTTGTGCCACTTTCAGTCCCAGCTGATGTCAGTGGAATTGGATTGGGATTGTAAATCAACCCTGGTTTTGGCTGCAGAGGGTGGCTGTGTTTTCTTAATTTCCTAAAATTGGTTCCTTCTTGCCATTGTCGACCACAGTCAAATTTGCAATTCTCCCAAACTCTTTAGTAACATTTTAACTTGTTGCTTGCCTAGAAGGAAGCTGACCTCTGGTCAGTAATAAACTTTCATTAACCAATGATGTAGGAGTTGGTTTCCCTTACCATGGCACAACACATAAAGGGGTTAACTGTGCAAGAGATGGAGGCAGCCAATTTGTTTATTTGGCGTGGTTATTCAGAGTGTATTTTACTCAACTTACACACTCTACAGTTCAAAAATCTTTTCTATTTGGCACACTAAGATTTTCAGTTGAAGGCTGATTTAATGAGTGTACAGAAAATCATTCAAATGTCAGCTGCTCTTTCACCTAAATGAGAGGAGAGCTGAAATACTTGAGAAGGAAGAGAGGAACATGCAAGAAGCACAAGTTTTGCTTCTTTTTTATTACTTTCATTTATTAGGCTTTATGTTATTCCTTAGAAGGGACAGCAGCACTTGTATAATTTATCTCCTTAAGTGCAAGTTGTGGCATTCTTGTCCTTCATAGCCTAAAAGCATTCTGCTTTTCCTTCCCCATTTCAAAGCAAGTACAGCAGGTTTCCTATATTTCTTTTAGGGTTTTTTGGAATGGGAACTCTGAGGCAATTGTATATCTCTAATTTGAAGAAGGAAGTTTCATCCAAGTGTTTATTAGGAATATTTATTTTATTTGAAGAGTGCAATGTCTAGGCATTAATGTACATAATGGAAAATATACAAGAAAAGTAAAAAGCATATTTGTCACTTTTTCTTTCCTTCCTTCCTTCCAGGCTAGTGCACATTTAATTTTTTGTCTGCCATTTCTGTCCTTTGTCACTTAGCTATGCCCCCTAATTCTATCTTCCTCGTAAAGGTAAAGTTACATTTTGCTGGAGCTGCAGTTGTAGACGAATGTGATCAAGAGAAGGGAACTGACTCATCACCTTTTCTTGAATCTTCTGGACCTGCACTGGCAACTATCCTCAAGGGGAAAGATCAGGGTCATATGACTTCAATTTGGATTTCAAGATGATAGCACTTAAAAAAAACCCCTATTGTTGTGACTGTTTAGGGTTTGATGCAGTGCGTTGTGACCTCCACTGGAGAAGTGAAGGACAGCTGCTGGACTGATACCACTTGGAAGTTAGTTATTACCTTTTCAAAGCAGCTACATCATCGGGAAATGGCAGCTTGAGTTCTTTTCCCACACACATTCCTCTGTCATTATACTGCTCTCTCTGGACACAGTAATTCATTTTCCATTCATCCCTGGGCCATTTTTAGTGCCTGCCATCACATGCTGTTTCTACTGGTGGATTTAACATTTATACCTATCCACTAGTCATTGGATTGCAAGAATCACTTCATTTCTATCAGCCAGCTGAACTACACTCAGATTCTAAAATTTGATCACTGCCAGCCTGAGCGCATTTCAAATGACAAACCAGGCAATAGTCTTTCTGTTCAGCACATTGCCTAAATACTGTAGAGAATGCCTTAGGAAAAATCTGAGTACCACACCTCCCATCACCAACATATCAATATACTTTAGAAGCTGATCTTTTCAGCTCAAGACAACGGATTAGTCAGATCTATGAAGCAGAATGGCATAGAGGTACAAATAAGGAGCCCTGTGGCATTTTTCAAGATGAACAAATTTACTTATCACATTTGTTAGTCTTTAAGAGTGCCGCAGGACTCCTTGTTTGTTTTTGCTGAACTAAACTAACACAGTAGCCTCTTGGAACTTGGCATAGTGGGGAGCAAGATGAAATTGCAAAGGTCAGCAGAAAATGCCATACATTTAAGATCTATGGGATCTTAAATTATGGTGCATAGCATTGTAATATTTAGGCAGCTAACAAATTAGCAGAGATAGTTGAGCAAAATTTACCTGATATCTTCCTTTTAATATAGTAATATCATGTGTTGAAAATTATTTGATTTTTTTCTCCCAAGAGCTGTAAAAGAGCAGAAACCTTTTTTTTTCTTATAAGTTATCAAATTTCAAGGAATTTCACTGTCTGAAAACATTTTTCTTTTGTCTTTTTATGTAGTGAGTATTGAACTAAATTATTTGGTAACTGGTATACACAAGATTTTGATAAGAATAAATGAATAAAATAGCTTTTAAGACGACTGGATGAGAAAAAAGGCATTAAAATATTTGATCACTGTTTTTTCTGTAAAATATACACAGTGACTATGATAACATGTGGCTTGCAGGGCATGAAGATGTGTACCTAGATGCCAAATGAGTAGCTCACACAGGGCACATCTACACTGCAAAAGTTTTTTTTTCAGGATAAGCCTCTTTATCCCAAAAAACTTTTCCATGGTTGGGCTGGCATTTTATGTTTTCTAAGAATATGCTCTGGTATTTTGAAACACCGGCGTACTTTTTCAAAAAAGTTAAACCTTGTTGGTTCTCAAAAAAGCAGCTTTTTTGAAAAAGTTTTTTCAAAAAAAGTCGTTGCTGGATGCACCAATGGCTTTTTTCGAAAAAAACTGCCTATTTTTCCAAAAAGAGAAGTTAGTACGGACTCTTTTTTTTTTTTTTGAAAAAGAAAGCTGCCTTATTTTGAGGAGAGTCTCTTTTCCCAAAATAATCTTTTTTTCGAAATAAGATTATCTTGAAATAATTAATTTGAAAAAAGTTAATTCAAATTAATTTTTGAGATAAATTCAAAATAGTTTTTTGCAAAAAACCTTTTTTCAAAAATTGTTTTGCGGTGTAGACATAGCCATCCAGAAAAGCCATAATTCTTGAATGAGAAATAGGACATTGCCCCTGAAGTAAGGAGGAAAGAACCACAGAAAACAGTGCTCTAATGCACTCTTAAAAAGATCATTTACTATCAACAAGACAGCTGCAGATTAGTAGTGGTCAAAGTGATCCTTGTATGAAGAACAAAATGCTGCTCACATCTGTAATACAAACAATTTCAATTAGTTCAGCTGGTTTTCTCATATGAATGAAGAAAAGGATATGCTTACTTTTTGTACAGTAAGATCAGAAATTTGATCAAGTAAGGAGGTCATGATTGGGCCCTTTTAAGTCAACTGTGTTCACGTTCCAAAGGGGCAGCCATGTAAGCCTAGTAAAACAAACAAAAAAAGCAAGGAGTCCTGTGGTACTTAAAGACTAACAGGTTTATTTATCGCATGAGCTTTCCTGGGAGAAAAATCCCACTTTGTCAGATACTTTAAAGACAGAGCACTTACAGAATGGGATGAATATAAATGCAAGGGAGTGTAAGATGTGGGATCAGGTCATGCTGTAACAGCAAATCAGAGCATTTGTAAAGATTCAAAC
>ML681973.1:15587178-15627362 GCA_007922195.1 Podocnemis expansa
AGCATGACCTGGCCTGCGTCTTACACTCCCTTGCATTTATATTCATCCCATTCTGTAAGTTCCTCTTCTTCAAAGCATCTGATGAAATGGGATTTTCTCCCAAGAAAGCTCATGCGATAAATAAACCTGTTAGTCTTTAAGTGCCACAGCACTCCTTGCTTTTTTTGTGCTCACCTTGTTATTGATAGTCACTGGGAAAGTGGCTGACCCTCTGATTTTTTTTTTTTTTTTCCTGCTGGTAAACCACATTGACATAATGAAAAATACATTTGGTACTCTGTGTAAGCTGTAGTTTACAGCTTTTCTGTAGCTGTCAAAGGCAAATTATGAGTTGCCTGTTTTAACAATTATTGGAAAAGGAAGTAGCCCATGCCATTGTGGTTTGGAAGGAAGGTAATCATGAGCCAGACTATATTCTGTGGTGTGGTTATGCACAAAAAAACCCAAAACGACTGGTACGAGCCTAGGTAGAAATGTACTCATGTCCCCAAATTCAGCACCCAAAAACCCAAAGTGGTTGGTTTTAATTCTTCACATTATAATGCTGAAATTCAGCTGTTAAATGAGAAGCTGCTATCTGATTTAAAATGTCCTTATTCCTGTTCCAAAGTTCGGGAATATTTGAATCCAGGATTTCTGTTCGGGGGATCTTTAGTTCAAATTGTGTTTTGGTTCTGTACTCTGTTGAAATATTTTGGTCTGTGTTTCCCAGCATGATAGGAATGAATATTTTCATGACACTGGGTCCTTTCCCCCTTACTCATCCTTTTACTTTTATAAAATGTTGAAAAGATAAACTGTTTGGCTTCATGTGCTGTCTAGAAGGTGGCTTTTTGAAAATGAATCCTCAGAGATCTGTATTTTCAATCTCCTATGTTTCAGTTAAAATTCAAGACAGGGAAAATTGTTCCTTTAAAGAAAAAGTAATGCTCATCTATTCTATACTGTTCGGCACCCAACTATTGCCAGGCAGCAACCTTTAGTTTCAGATTTATCAGTCACTTTGGGGGTTTTTGTTTTGTTTTACCGTGAGGGAGATTTTAATGTTGGAATCAATTCCATTACAGGAAAAAGGTACAATAGATGAAATGCTGTTGTAAGTGTTTTAGCTGTTTCTTTTGGCTTTATCTCCTCTGACTTTATGTTCTATTTGACCTTGCATTTCACATTCAGGCTGGTAGGGGATATAGTCCCTTCGCTTCAATTTGTCAGACAGGTGAAAATACATTGGTCAGTTAAAGTAACCTAGCAAAATGAGAGTACATGGTTGGGGCAACAGAACAGTAAGAGGAAAATGGAGAATTTAAAATTATGGTACATGTAAAGTTGGGGGCGGGTTGAATTTGCAACCTTTTAGTATTTCTTTTAATTTCTGTGCACAGTATTTTTTGACTAATGCTTAGATCCTTTGGTTTTCGAACTGATCGTGTGATTTAAATAGATCTTGCATTAACGAGAGGGACAGACACACTTTAAAATTTTATACACTAAACACATTTTAGTCAGTTTGTTAAGTTTAGTGAATGTACCTTGTCATGACATCTTACAGAATATTTTGTCCTAAACTCAACAGTTTTCTTCCACTGATCTTAAGATAATTTACTTCAGCTTGATTTATCCCTTTTCAGCTGCCAGGATTCAGTGTTGAATTTGCTCTCCAGTGAGTAGAAACTGTGAAGTTTCACCTGGGTTCATGTTGGGATTGAGGACTTCTCGTACTTTGCATGCACAGTGATATGGCGGCCCAGAAGTTTTCTACAATGGGAGAACAAGTTTGCTTATTAGGTTATCTTATTCCATGTCTTAAGTTTCAATTTAAAACTAGAAGAAATAGTCAGGTGCGTCAGAGGCAGTAGATGCAACCATAACTATAGATGATACCCAAAATATGTTGCAAAATAAGATGAGGAGGGGAATCACAGGAACTCGTATGAATGTCCATTTCTCTCTGAGCCTCTATCTTTTTCTCTGTAATATACTTGCCTTTCAAGAACTTCAGGACCCACATGGTTGTCAGTAAACTCAGACTAAAATATCTAAGTGGGGCTAGGACAGTGCTGGAGTTTTGCAAATGCCCCCCCTCCACATATTTTTTTCAGGTGTGCATAAATAGTTTCCAGATCTGTTTTTTTCAGGCTTGATCAATACTTAATATCAAATTTGGTGGTAGTTTGATGGGAAATACTCCAACTATGTAAGTTAGCTTGCATATCCCATAGACTTCCTAAAGTCTGTTCTGTGCACAATCTCTACCACACTACACCAGCGGGAAGTGTGTTCCCATCAACACAGTGTTAATCTTTTTCCGTGAGTGGATTTATAAAGTCAGTTTTTGGATTGCCAGAGTGGGTCTTCACTTTTGCTACATCGATCCTGAAATATTGATCTGATGGCATTGAATTTCCTACTGTCAATGAAGACATACCCTTAATAATTTAAGCACATGCTGTGGGGGTTTTATCAAGGCTATTTAACATTTAAAGCTGGTACAATAATGGTGAAAACAACTGTCAGATTTCTCCATTAGTGGAAAAATGTGGCTCATATATTCATCAAATAGCATTTGATCAACTTCATTCTGTTTGAAGAGAGAATAAGTGTCTGAATTTTTCAAAAGTACTCAGCCTCCATTCAGACATACAAATGAAATGGTCATATTTTCAAAAATGTTCAATGCTCAGCAACTCCTATTATTTTCAGTAAGTAAATAGTAAGCCTATATAGCAGATGAGGTTTTTAAGAAGTCTTGGATCAGCCTTTACTGAGGTACCTAAATAGGAGTTACTGAATGTTGAACTCTTTTGAAAATCTGTCCCTTAATATATTTTTTACAAGTGGTGGATCAAAAAACCTTTGTAAAAGCAAAGTTCCACAACCAAATGCCCAGTATATGCTGTATTTAGTTTTGCACTAAAATTATTTTCTCTTCTTTCTTTTCCCCACCACCATTCACTCCTTATTTGGACAGGTACCCAAGGAATGTTGTTGTTACTGCTTCTTGTTGATAGCATTTGAGGCATTCATTCTAGGCAGCATCAGGGTTCTTTTTTTTTTTTTGCGCTTACTATTTACTTATACGGTTCCTTAAATAGCCAGACCTTCTAGAGGTCACAGTCTAATTTTAGTCATCAGATTTTAGAAGAGATTAAATGAGAAGGGTCAAGGTTTGTAGCCTTGGCATCTCAGTTTGGGGAAAATGGTGTGTGTGTGTGTGTGTGTGTGTGTGTGTGCGCGCGCGCGCGCGCATGTGCATGCACTCTGATATGTGTAACGGTGTTATTGTTGGCATGCTACTTACACACATTGTGGAATGCCTAAGTCTTGCATGGGGAATTTCAGTGACCTTCTTGTGAAGTTTTGATACAGTAACCATTATAATTCTCAGTTAAAATGGTATGTGCTCATAGCACTGAACTTGATCAACTTTGGGGAAGAGAAACCTAGCTGGAAGGTAGTAAAAGGTTTGAAATAACCTTTGAACTTGTTTGGTGTTTGAACTTGAGTCAAACTTCTGAATTTAGTGTACTGTATCCAAAGTAATTGTACATAACTATTCTGGTCCATCCGTGTATTCTTTTATATAACTCTTTGGCTGGTATTTCACTGCTTGACAAAGTGCATCAGTGGAAGATTTCTGCTTACTGACTACAAGTTTGTTGTTTATTTGCTGGAGCTGAGTGAATAATTTATTCAAATTAAGCCTCTTTTTTTTTTTCAGAACACAAAGTTACTGTGAATTTATCTTGACTTTCTCCAGTGTATTGTTTAACATGTGATCAAGTTTTCATTAATTTTAATTACTTGCCTTTTGCTGTTAGAACAGTGTTGCTTACCTGTGAGTGTTCCATATAACTTTATAATATTAGACTCATAGAATCTAAAGTCAGAAGGATAAGCAAAGAGTCCTGTGGCACTCAGAGGCTAATTAATTTATTTATAGCATGAGCTTTTGTGGGAGAAAATCCCCCTTTGTAAGATGCTTTGAAGATGGGAGAACTTGAAGAATGGGAGGAAAATAAATGCAGAGAAGTGTAAGTCATAGGATCAGTTCATACTGTAACAGCAAATCAGAGCAGTTGTTAAGATTCAAATGGTGGAAAACATCATGTAAAGGAAGGTGAGGTCAAATCACCTATTGTAATGGGAAAAGAATCCATAGTCACAATTTAATCCTGCTTTCACACAATCAGATCTGCTTATCAGTTCCAATTCCACTGTTTCTCTTTGAAGTCCTGATGTGTTGCCTATCTGGTTGAACACAGCTAGTACCAAACAATCAACAGAATGATTATGAAGAATGAAATGCTCAGCTATTGGTTTCTGAATGTTGTGATTTCTGGTGCCCAGAGATTGTCCTGTTTGTCCAATGTATAAGGTGTGAGGGCATTTCTGGCACTTGATGGCATAGATCACATTGGTAGATGAGCAGGTGAATGAGCCTAGATGGAGTAGCTGACTTGATTAGGTCCTATGATGGTGTCTTTTGTGCAGATATGTGGACAAAGTTGGCATTGTGGTTTGTTGCAGAGATATGTGCCTGCTTTAATGTTTCTGTTGTTAGGTCTATAGTTGCTGATGAGTATCTGTGTACATTAGGGGGCTGTCTGTAGGCAAGGAGAGATCTGTGTCCCAAGGCTTGAGAGAGTGAGTGATCATTTTGTAGAATAGGCTATATGTCCTTAATGATGTGTGGGAGTGGTCTGACTGGGGGATTGTATGCACTGACCAGTGGAGTTCTGTTGGATTCTTTTTTGGGCTTCAGCTATAGTAGTTGACTTCGGTGTACCTGCCTACATCTGTCAATCTGTTTCTTTGCTTCCACAAGTGGGTACTGTAGTTTCAAGAATGCTTGATGGACGTGATCAATAGGTTTTCAGTATATGGTGGTGGTTGTGTCCATCCCTAATGAATACTGTCATGGTCAGAGGGAACCTTCTGATGATCTAGTCTGACCTACTGCGCAATGCAAGCCATAAAACTTCACCCACCCATTCCTGCAATAAACTTCTAATCTACAACTGAGTTATTAAAGTTCTCAAATCATGATTTAAAGACTCCAAAGTAAAGAGAATGCAACAGTGACTGAGTCATGTCCTATGCTACAAAACCCCCCAAATCCTTTAGCAGTCTCTCCTCTGGGAAAATTCCTTCCTGACACCAAATACAGCAATCAGTTAAACCCTGAGCCACATGAGCAAGACTCACCAGCCAGACATCCAAAAAAAAATTCTTCATCATAACTCAGAACCCATCTCATCAATTAACTCGTCAGCATATTTACTACCAGGAGCCAAAGACAGATGATTACCAAACTGGTTGTTTCTTTATCTAGATTTGATAAATGCAACAGAATCAGATTATCCAAGTTCTATACAGGTGCAGAAAGAAAATGAAAATTTTACTTTATTTACACATACCATTGTGAACTCATACTTGAGGTTCTGAGTATTAATGCTAGTAAGACTTGATCACATGATACTTGTGCAAAGCAAAGTAGTTGAAGTGAATTAGCTTTAGAAGTTCGTAGAAATGTTCACTGTGTGTGTTGTGTGCCCTGTGATTAACTGATTCTTGGATCTTCTAATGAAACGGCAAAAGGGAATTATGAATTTATTAGTTGAAGAGGACAGTCCAGCTGGCGTTTTGATCAGAATAAATTATCTGTTTAGTAGAATTTCAAGTCACAATAAAGTCCTAAGTGGTGTGATACCCACCTGATACCAAGTTTTACTATAAATTCTTGTCTTCAAATTGAATGCATTTTGCTGAGTTTTGTGTATCTAATTGAGCAAATGAGGGCTTAGGTTCCATTAAACATGTTTTATTTTTGTCATCTGAAATTCATGGTTTTTCTGTGTTTTTAAAAAAATGGTGAAACATACAGTTTTGGATCACGGAGGTGCTGTATAGACTGAGTTATAAGATCATCATCTACAACAGTGGGTCACAACACACTTGGCAGCATGTTGTGACATTACAGGACACACTAGCCCACTCTGTCTAGGCTAGGGGTTGCAAACTCAAATCACCACGAGGGCTGCATGAGGACTAGTACAGGGCAGCACAAGGACTAATACGTTAGCCTGCGGGCCGCACCACTGAAACCTTTTCATACAACTATATTGGAAGTATCGGTAACAATAGTGTCATTGCGGCCACAGGAAATAGCTTTAGCGGCCCACGGGCCACATGTTTGAGACCCCTCCTCTAGGCCAAATACAGCCATCTCCCTGGCTCTCTATGATACACTTACTGCTGTGTGGTGACATATTAATGTGTCCCAACGCAGTGATTGAGAACTGTTGGTGTACAGCTCCATACAGATCAAATCAAAGAAAATGTTTGCACAGACCTTTCTGAAGAGAAACCATCACACCACACGACCTATTCTGAAGCCAGAGAAGTGGCAATCAGAAATTAAATCCTAGTTGGTTTGTTTTTTATAAATAGTGGACACAATCTAATTATGAGCTTCAGCTTTTGGTGCTCAGCTATGCTGGTACAGTGATGGACCTATGTAGTGGCAAGTAATATTGTACGTTCAGGAAAGTCAGGGTCTTCTAGGAGAATTTCTGACTGAGATTTATACATCTGCTGTCAAAGTGTTATGTGGCATTCTGAATTATTTGGTAGCAATGGGAAAAACACCTGCTTCCTAGGAGTATTTCTTTTGTTCAATTACCTGAAGAAATCCTTGTTGGTGATGTATTATTTAAAATGGTAATGACAACCTGATGTAAAAAATAGGTAATTTCTGATGCTTCTTGTTCCATTACTTGACATTAAGGTACATTTATCCTGCATTCTGTTTTATCATGTGATACTGGCATTCACAAAACACTTTTTATCCATTATATACACGTATGTATATGGTATATTAAGCCTTTTGGGATTCAGTGTGCCTGAAATCTTCCTTTTTAAATAGTAACTATGTATAAAATATGTAAAAGATAAACCTGACATGCACAAAGAATAGAACAAGAACATGAAAACTGTATAGGGTAGAATCAGAGCTTCATGCCAAGCGCATCAGTGCTAAGTCAGTGGCGTGCAATGATTGCCCTTTAGGGATGCAGGCTGAGCCATTATGGAAAAGGACAGAATTTAATTGAAAACAGCCTTCCTTTTAACTTGTTTTGAGTCCTAGGTGACAGATTTATTTATTTATATTTTAAAACAGAGCAGAATTCATGCTGTGAGAACTCTGAGAATTACACGAGCCCCTTTTCTTTAAATGCTGAGGTAAAACAGGATGGAATGGTCTGATAGGTTGATACCATGCTCTAGAATTTAATATCTATTTAAGAGATTTCTGTAGAATGGTAAAAATTATAGAAATGTTTTGTATTGAAATCTGTATTTTTTCTAAAAATATTTTCTGTAGAAAGCTATTGACTTAATCCCTACTAAATTCTGTATGACTTTACTGAAGGATGAGAATTTCTATGAAATTTGTCTTCGGTGAGAGATTGTAATGTATTTATTGCTGGGTATTTTATTTATCGGAGTGGGCGGGGGAGTCCAGTGTGTGGTACTGTGACATATGTGATATAAATTTAATTATATAAATAACTGACATTGCCTGTCAAATTCATTTTCCTACCTTTCTTTGAAAATCTAAGCAAAGAGGCTTAGGGTGAATGACCAGGAGACTAAGCTACTATTTTATGCCAAGGGAGAGTCTTACTTTGTCAGAATTGACGCACATGGGTGGTCCAGTGCAAGCTTTCATTGCACTCTTCTTTGCAACATGATGCTAGGTGGGGTCCAGAGTTGGGTTTTAGTTTCTGTCCTTTGTTTTCTGAGAACCTTGTGAAGGAGTGAATACATAGCTCTCAAGCACCTCTCTGTCAAATACCACATTGTATCACATGAACACAGATGAACTTTGGACAGAGTCCTTGTTGGCCAGAAGGAGGGTGATCACAATGCAGAATTTAGGAAAAGAACATTTTAGCGAAAAGCAGGAGAGATGGGAGCCCCATCAGGGTAACTGTATGTAGAGGGTTGCTGTGTTCATGTCATGCAAGAGTTGTTCCATCTTGGTCACTAGTGTGAAAGGTGCAGTTTAAACTTCTCAGCAGTGATCTTTGCTGTGTAAACTATAATTTCTTAGAGAAAATATCACTAGTTGATTTTTATGCTCTTTACTGGTTGGTACGTGGCCCCTTTACCACATCAAACTAAATTTGACCTTCAGAATTAGGACTAAATCACATCCTTGGTTACCCATGAGAGCACACACAGAGGCTGTGGGGGTTCAATGGGCATAAGGGTGTCTTTAATGGTCTGTGAAACCTCATCGAAGCTCATGTAAACCTTTTTGGAGTAAGAACTATGGTAGTTGGCCCATATTAAGCAAAGCCTAGAGTTACACTGCAACGTTTTGCTAAGAAGTGTTGATTTCATTTGATTCTTTGAATAGGTTGCCCTCGTTTCTTTTGTACTAATTATTCTAAAATCAGTTTCCCCCTATAACTTTAGAAGGGAATTTGATTGAAGCCAACAGAAGAAATTACTCCACTGTTTTTGATCTGATGACCTTAGAAATGATAATAGGACTGGGCCCTATAAGCATATGTAATCTTCAGGTGGGCTAGAATTCATTTAATTGCCCAGGAAAAAAAAGAAATAAATAAAATTAAGCCCCAAGTCCTACAGAGAAGTAGCTGGAGACATAGGATTCAGTGTGGAAGGGATTCACAGCAAGGATTGTTCGGTTACCCCTCCCCACATTAAAATACTATCTAAGAAAAAATGTAATGAACTTTATTAACTACTAACTTGATAAACCTTATAAAAAAAGCAAAATGAATTTAAACAGAACAGTCCTCACAGAAACATTGTGGAAAAGAAACCCAAGAGTCCCAAAGTTTAGGTGGAGTCACCCATATCTCAGTTTGTCTCTTCAAGTCCGAAGGCTTGAGTTGCAAGGAGCAGCAATCTTCTTTGGTTGCAGGGATCTTAGGCAGGAATCCATGCAGGCTTTTCTTTCTCTTCTGGAAACAGCACCATCCAGTCAGTTCACTGACTGACCAGCAATCAGTCACATGTGAGAAAATTCTGCTGCAAAATGCTCCGCAGCAGAGAGAAAACATCTTGCTGTCTACTCCTGGCTCATCTTCTGCCAGTAACGCACACGGGCTCTTCTCATTGCAACTCTGTGTGGCTCCAGCTCTCAGGTGGCTGCTCTTATGGCATCTGACCACAGTGGCAATAGAAAACCTTATGGAGGATGCTGAGTGTAACCACTCACTTAATTTCCAGAAGCTTTTGGACCTGGGCAGCCAAATTTGCCCACGAATGTAACCCAGCCTCAAGAGATCCCTAAAAGAGAGAGCTCCTTAGGCATATGGTTACATGTCTGGTATCTGATAAGAGGCCACATGCTACACTGTTAAGCTGGTATAAATATGGAGTAATACTTCTGAGGTCAACATTTATATTAGTGTAACAGAGAGCTATTTGGTATATAGGGCCTGAGTCAAGGCCTTCCCCACAAAGTGAATGGAAAGAATCCTATTGCCTTCAATGGACTTGGGTCAGGACCATAGGGCCGATAACTGCTGTAAATAATACTTCTTAAGAAGGTCAAATCATCTGATATAGTCTGTCATAAAGACAGTTTATAAATATAATGATGTTGCTGGCTTCTGCCTGACCTAAATTAATATGATAGGAAGAAATGCATGAAACTAGTTAAATTACACTTTAGCAGAAATCACAGGCAATGGACACTATTCTATGAATATTTCATAACAGCTATAAATAATTCTGTTGGAATATGAAGATCTGAAAGTGACTGCTTGAATCATGTAGGGCATTTATGTAAGGTTCATCTCTTTGTACATACTATAATAGACACTTTCATTCATGAAATTCAAGTCATGTATGAGCAAAAGTGATGCATTTCCTTGATTTATTTTAAATAGATTGTTATTTAGTTTACTTGGGAATGAAGTACACATAACAAGTTCTTCCTCTTGCTCCCCATCAAAGAACTCCTTATTAAGACATCCCAAATAATGCAGATTGTACTTGAGGGGTAACAGAATGTTTTATTTATTAGTTATAATACAAGGACTGAATACATCAGTTTTCATGAAATACGAATGGTGATTATTTTACTCCTACTTATCATTCTCTCAAGTCTTCAGGTAATGATAAAAATAAACTCCAAAATACTGTTTGAATGTTCTTAAGCCCCTTCAGATTGTTTTGTTGTTTCTGTGAATGGTGCATCTACTCAACTTTGAATCTGCCAGGGAAACAAAATCTTCATGAACTTGAAATTCTAATTATTGAGAAGAGCCTGATATATGTATTTTGATAAAGTGATTTTAGCAGCTCAGTATTGGATGGCAATCACTTGTATAGGCCAAATGTAACTCACTCCATTAACTTGAGCAGCTGGAACTCTAACGACACAGCCTTTCTTGAGAAATTACTTGAAGTGATTCAAGAATATCATAAATCTGCATGGTCCCTATTTCTGTTCTCCTCCCCACCTTTTCCTGGTTTTCTCAATAGAAACAGTGATGTCATTGGAAATATCTTTGTTAGAACATGCCCTGGTAGTTAGAGTTTGCCAGAAAACATTAAATACACAAACATGGCACTTAAATGTTAATGCTGGAAGAAGCTTTCTGTTCATCTCTTCCCATCTCATGTTTTTCCATTAACCATGCGGATGAGGCATTATTGGCAATTCAAAGGAGCAAATTAATGAGCTAAATGGAGGGTGTTGGATGTGGGAAAATTAATTAGTTCAGTTTATAAAAGCAGCTAGAAAGACCAAATTAATACAACATCATAACAGAAACACATATATAATGGAATGCTTTGACAGCATAAAATAAGCTCATGTAGGAGATATAATAATACTTTCTGCAAAAAACAGGATACCCTTTCAATCTCTCAGTCCACCCTCTTGCTGAAATGCCTGAGAAAAGACTGCTGAAGCCTTATGGCATTCTCTATAGCATTCTCATTAACAGATATGCAGGCTTTGCTGGGTAGGGAAGGAAGTGAATTAAAAACTTTAGGGCCCAGCAGACAGAACTTGCATATCACCATCCTGTCTATTTTTGTAGGACAGTACCCTTGTGAACACTTCTGTTGATATCACTTCCATTAGTATGACACAGGGAGAGAGATGTCTGGATAACTAGGTCTCAAGCCATTTTGGGTTTTATAAATTAGAACCATCTGCTAGAAATCACTGACAAACGTTGTTGGTCCTGGAGCACTGATGTAACATAATCACATTGTGATGCTGGCTGCCACAGTCTGCAGGGGTTTCAGGCTGAGTGGTGCAAACACACAGGCCCATGGAGAGAAAATTGCAGTTACTTGTTCTCAGGGTGACTAAGATATGAGTAATGGGCAAGATCAATCTCAGAGAATAAAGATTCTGTCTGTAATTAACAGAACAAAGAATCTGAGAACCTTCCAGTGGTCTAGGTTCCACAACAGGCTTGATTTTTTTTTTTTGATCATCCTCATCATGCATTATCAATGTTCCAATATTTATATATTAGCAACTGAAAGATTGTTCATTGTTTTAGTATTCACATTTTTCCATCATGTATTATCTTGTCAGATAAGATCATCAAAAGAACACTTGTTTTGGTTTTCTATGTCTAATTATTACGGAAAAGCAATAAACATTAACTATTGTTTGTTCCTTTGCTTTTATTTTGTTTCTAGTTCACTGTCATAAAACTAGAATGTATTTATTCCCAGTCTACGGTCTTTAAATTGTAGTTCATTACCATTTTTCACTGCCACATAATCTCTTCTGAAGTGTCAAATGTGCTATTAGTACATGATAAATTTTCACCACCTACTGTTGGAAGAGCTTCTATTTTTCTTTCCACTAAAAAAAACCCTTCAGTACAATACAGCAGATTTAATTAGAACATGTTGTCTTCCATAGCGTGGTACTGGTCAAAAGCAAGCAAGCAAATCAAAATGTGAGATGAGGCTCAGTAATGTATAAATAGTGAAGTACAGTAACTTGCACAGAGTTGTTTATTCAGTGAGTATGACTGTATCTTATGTTAGAAGAAGTTAGAAAGGAAGAGGCAGCAGCAGCATCAGCCAAGAAGAGGTGATAAAATAAACACAGAGTAGAACAGATGACATTTTCGTTCCGTAGGAATTACTCTAGTGTTCCATTAGTGCAACTGTGGCACTTTTAAAGACTAACAAATTTATTTATAAATAAATATTCATGAATAAATTTGTTGGTCTTTAAATTGCCACAGGACTCCTTGTTTGTTTTACTGATCTAGACTAACACAACTGCCCCTTTGGAATTAGTGCAGCTAAAATCACAGTAGAAGTTAGTTACCACACTTATTGCCTGTGTTAAGCATATGAGAAAACAAAGGTACTGAAAATACCAGTACTATCTCTTGGGGAAATGCGCACTTAAAAACAAACAAACAAAAACCCTGTTGCACTTTTGCTGTTTGTGCCCATTTTCTATACAGTTTAGAGCTGATGTAAAATGTGCAACACAGTTTACATTAGCTCTGAATTTGTCTCCAACACCATGAAAGTTGCACTCCCTTTTTTTGCTTTGGATTTTGTGTCCTACATTGAATAGCATAAGCAGTTATCTAAAGTTTTGGATTCTAAGATGGTATGTTTATACCGAGATTGCATAAATAAATGTTAGCCATCAAACTCCAGGTGCAGGATGCCAATTTTTGGGTCACTAGTAATGTGGATTTGAATGACAGTCTAGTGATAAAGAACTCCGTATCTAGGAGCTAGGATTTTGATACTGCTGTTGCTCATGGAAGTTAAAAAGTTTGAGGGGTGGCCATGTTAGTCTAGTTTACAAAACAGACAAGGAGCCCTGTGGCACTTAAAGACTAACAATTATTTATTGCATGAGCTTTCATGGGAGAAAAAACCCACTTTGTCAGATGTTTTGAAGATGGGGAAACTTAAGTTTCTGTATCATTATTTAAAGCTGAATGTATCCTCCCAGATTTTGAGTAGCAGTTATTGACCGTGTGTTGTTAAAACTCTGTATCAGCACAAGATGGATAGCCAAGATTCACAGCTACTTTCACCATACAACTGTCTCATGTTTTATCTATTTAACTGTGGTTCAAAATATGGTAATGTAGAATCTTTAGTTCTTAAACTGCAAAAGAAGACAGCGATGATATAGTTCCTAAATTGCTTTCTTTTCCTAGTCGTTTTGCAATTCCTTTTACTAGCCAGTGCCTAGATAATTGACATTCCACTCATCAGTGCTGTGGCATCTCTGTAAGCCTTTATGTGCATCAGCATACGCTGATCTATTTTCTGGTTTCACTGTATAACTATAGCTTAGTGTCCCACCATCATTTACTTACCGTTTCAACTTGAACTCACTCTGCACTGTCCCTACTATTAGTATAGTTTTGGAGGTGCTATACCTTCCCCAGATGCAATGTTAACCTTTATCGAGAGAGCCACAAACTCTTCCATCCTGATGCCAGTATTGCTTCCTATAGGTTATAAAGCCTTTTAATTTACCACACTGTTTCATATCCCATACTTTATATTTTGTACTTGGCATTTAACAATTAATGACCCTTTCGAAACATGCTGAGCAACCCACAACATCCATCTTTGATTGGCAGCAAAACATAATGAAGCACTTTAAACATCAGTCATCAGATACTGTAGCGTATTTGAATTCTATTGTTCATCATCTTAGCCTTATTTTCCATTACTACATTTGGCAATGAATAATGTATCACAATGGATTTATCTGCCTTAAAAATAAAGCCTCCTATTTTATTCTGTGTCCTTAATCTTTACCCTGACAAAACAATGAGTAGCTTTTGTTAAGAATGACTACTGTATAATGAGTCACTGCTATGAGCTTTCATCCCCCTCAACCTCTTTCATCAGCTTCCACATCTGAAGTTAGATTGTTTGTTTACCCTTCCTTCTGTAGTTGGCCTGTTCCTTTGACCTGCTATGAATTCTCCCATCTCTTCCTTTTATACTTTCACTCCATTTCTCCCTCTGCATTTGGTGATAAATTATCAATATTGAGCCGAATTGCTCTATGTGAGTTTAAAATGGTACAGTCCCTCCTTCTGATCTCTTCACATGTGAGATAGACCATTCCATTAGCAGTGTTAAGCCTGGTTTATAAAATTAGGTTGGCGTAACTATTTCATTGAGCGGTATGAGTAATCCACATCCTTGAGCATTGTAGTTAAGCAGACCTAATTCCCTGTGTAAACAGGCCTAGGTTAACAGAAGAATTCTTCTGCAAGCTTAGCCACCACCTTGCAGGGAGGTGGATCACCTATGCTAATAGAAAAATCTGTCACATTGGCATAGATAGTATCTTGTCAATTTCCAAGGGGATAGCCATGTTAATCTAGTCCAGCGCGCAAAAAAAAAAAACCCACCAACACCACATGAGTTATGTGGCACTGTAAGACTGACAGATTTATTTTTCGCATGAGCTTTCGTGGGAGAAAATCCCACTTCGTCAGATGTTTCAAAGATGGGTGAGTTCACCTGTTAGTCTTTAAGTGCCAGATGACTCCTTGGTGTTTTTTTTTATAGATAGTATCTACATTGAAGCTCTACAGCTGTGCCACTGTAGCATTTTAAGTGTAGAAAAACCCTTAGTTTTCCTCCGTAGAAAAGTTAGGCTTTTATTAGAGTGGAATGTTAGAAATGGTCACTTGAGTCTAACATTTAACTCAAAACTTTTGTTTATTCTGGTAAATGGTGCTGTCTTAAAGTTCTCTCTCATTCTCAGCTTTGCTATAGAGCTTGTATGTAGAACCTTACTGTCCTGACTGGGTTCCTGCTACAAATTGACAGAAATGGTACATACCCTCCTGTTAGCTGTTTTCCTATTTTTCTTCTTACATTCTATGAAGATATAGAGGAAAACGAATATTTTTAATTCAGATTTGTTAGCTTTTAAGTGCCACAGGACTCCTTGTTTGTTTTCGTGAACAAGACTAAAACGGTTGCCCCTTTGGGACCTGATAACTGAAATACCATGGAGCTAATAGTAGGGTTGCTACCATGACGCTGTTCACTCTGTATGACAAATAAAAGGAATCCTGGGACATTTATAAAGACTAACAAATTTATTGAAGCTTTCATGAATTCTAACTCACTTACTCAGACAGATGAAGTAAGAACTGCAAGATGCTAGGTATATATGTACATAAAGGGTAGCTAACAAGGTCAATTCAAACTGTGGAGAGGTGGTCCATTAACAATTCATGAGAATGTTTAAAGAGGCAAAATTACCTTTTGTAGACAGTTCAGTTTGGCCAGTGGAAATGGAAGAAGGGCATTGCTGGCACATGATGGGATATATCTCACTGGTAGATATAGATATGAAAGAGTTCCTGATGGAATGGCTGGTTTGATTAGGTCATATGATGGTGTCATGTGAGTAGGTGCATGGGTGGAGTTGGCAAGGGGGTTTGTTGAAGGGGCAGGCACCTGGGTTAGTGTTTCTGTTGTATTGTGCGTAGTTGCTGATGAGTATTTGCTTTAGGTTGGGGAGGTGTCAGTAAGGGGAGGTCTTGTAAATTATGACATCCCTCACTCTGTGTTTGCCTTGTTGATTCAGATTATAAACTGTTCAAGGCAGAGCAGAGAAATCCTGCTATTCTCTGTTTCTACAGATGTAGTACATCTGGCCTGCGTTCTTAGTAGTTTCTTAGGCCAGTGGTTTTTAACCTTTTTTTAACCCTTGGAACACGGTTGAAAGAAATGATTTATGCCTGTGACCCAACAATTACATCTTTGAGCAACACATTCCACTCTTTTGGCAGTGGCAGCAGGGTGTGCCACAAGTCAGTACCTGAGGGTCTGTGATCCAGTACTGAGTTGCGACCCGTGGTTTGAAAACCACTGTCTTTGGTGGTACCTTAATAAATATCATTTAAAAAAGTGCAATAAAGAACTCAAATAGGTTTTGTAAGGTGTTTTTGTGTGTTAAATCTTTGAATCATTTTTCCTGCAAGTACAGAAATCATTGATGTAAACAAAGAGAGCATGCTAAAGTTTTTTGATTTTAGAGCCTAAATGACTATAAAGAGATGTTTGAGAAGTCAGTTTACTATTCTCTCTTGTTATTTAAGGTCTTTTATCTGAAAACATTGACGTATTCAGTGTACATCTATTGTGCACAATGAAAATGATTCAAGGCCCTATTGATTCATAGTGTCATTGTTACCACTTACCCTTGACCCTCAGGTTCAATTACATTTTATTTTTCTTGTGCTCAGAATCATAGCAACATTATGCTAAGTGTAAGGGCAAATGAATTGCAAATGTCTCACCACTTTCATTTTTATTCTTAATTGGTAACATTTTTATTTATTTAAATGACAGAAAAATATTATCTTTCTTTTCTATAATCATCCCTGAAGGAAAATCGATGGGGATTATCGAAAATTGCACAGTACTCTCCTAATTCTGACTTCATCAAAACAGGTGATCAAACTCCTAGAGATCTGAATGGGAACAAAAGCTACTTCCTGACTTCACTATTACTTCTGGTGTGTTTAAATATGTATAACAAGGGAGTCTTCTGACATAGAATAAGACTGTACACCATGCTGGATTGTAATAATCAGTTTTTAGTATTTCCAGACTTTAGTTGATCAGGCAAAAATATCCAAGGTGTCTTGTTGCCTCTGGTAGTCTTCTTTGTGGTTGTCTTTTAAATTTTCACCAGAAAACAATCATCACATAAGTGAAGTTATTTAAACATGGGTAGTTTTACAAATGTGCCTAACTGAAATCTTATTCAACAGCTCAGATTTTGATTTTTTTTTTTTAACCCATCTCTGAAATGCTACTATCTCTGTGTCAGAATACAAGCCTTATAGCAGTGCATAACAGGTTAGAATAATCAGTGGAAACCCCCCTCCCCACCTCTCACCACACAATTGCATCCACTCAACTAAGTGAGTGTGTAGATCAAATTAAACAGCAATTTTGTTGTGTTCATCTTGACTATGAACACCTAACTAGTGTCACCTCAGAAAAATCAAATAAACTGGGGTTTTTATTACTCAAAGCTCCATTCTAACTTACTAAATAAAGCACACAGTATTTGACTCCAGGAGAAAGCACTTTCTTGCTAGAAAATGGAACAAGGATTTACATTCTGATTGCTACAGTAGATGACATTTACTAAGCATAGTATGTTAAGTAGTGGCAGGTTAATAATACATAATTTTATGGAATATAACGTATGCCTTCAGATTATACTTTTTATATTTTAAAAAATTGGTGAATTTGATTGTACATGGCCTATGAGAATGGGAAGTCCTCTACCAAGAAGTATAATGTAGTATTATGTCTGTGCTTCTGTAATATAAATGATCTAGAATAAACAGTAAGGTTCAAGGTAATTGTCTAAAAAAAATAAATTGGGCGTTCAGATGGCAACAATGACTTAATGATTCTGGTTACAAGTGCAATGGAAAGCTTAAGGCTTTTCTTTCCCAAGGTCATGGGAATTCTTACTGCAGTGATAAAAATTCCTGCATCCCTCATGAAAAGGCTTAGAGAGGAGGAGAAAATTTTTACTCTGTTTATTTGCTGCAGTAATCTGACCTGATACTGTGTACTTCAAGGCTTTTAGCCCTCCTCCCTGTACGTCTTTCTCATTTTCAAGGCTCTGATGATGTGGGAGCTTTCCCATGAAAGGTCATGCAATAAATAAATTTGTTAGCCTGTAAAAGTGCTACAAGACTCCTTGTTTAATTGTTTTTTGTTGAAGTTCCCTCTGCCTGCTTGCATTAAGACAAGGAGCTGTCAGCAATGTGCCTTTGTGAAGTTCAAAAGGGGAACCGTGTTAGTCTAGTTCAGCAAAACAAACAAGGAATCCTGTGGCACTTTTAAAGACTAACATTTATTTATGGGCAAAAATCCCACTTCCCTGGACACTTGAGGATGGGGAATTTACAGGAGGGGGTGGTCCAAGTCCCTATTCAGATCCAGTGTTGTGTGAAACTCTTACAATCAGACTGGGTCTGAGTAAGGGCTTGGAACATCCCATTCTGTAAATTCCCTGCCGTCAAGCATCTGATGAAGTGGGATTTTTCTCCCACGAAAGCTCATGAAATAAATAAATTTGTTAGTTTTTAAACTTTAAACTTTTAAACTTTGAACCTTGCTTGTTTTGTCTTGGTGACTGCCCCTGTACTTTGAAAATCACTGACACCCATTACTGTTAAACAGTCCAGGTCTGGTGACCACTAATGCCTATGGTAATCTTTAGATGGTTATTATGCAACCGGAGGGCACAGATGAGATAAATAATCTAATGGTGGCAAAAGGGCTTGATTTTTGTGGGATCTGCTGAGGATTTTTTAGATTGTTTTCAGTTGTCTCCATTCTTATGGAAGGTATTTAACATTTTTTTCAGAGTTCCAGAAATCTATTTTTTGAATACTTCCTTGTTCCCCTTAAATAAAAAACAACACAGGCAATAGCAACTGTAGAAGTATATTTCAAGAGAAGAGTTTTTGGAAAAGACCTGTGGAGAACAATTGGGTTTTTTTTTAAGGGGAAACAAGCTAGTTGGGGTTGGGGGGATAATAATAATGGATGGCAAACTGTGGATAGAATCCACAAGATATAAATCAAATTGATCTCGCTTCTTACCATGTCCAACCCATTGCGGCCTAGGTTTTTAAAGATATTTAGGGGACATTCCTCTTAATGTTGCAATTGCTAAGCCTTTTGTCAAAAGTGACTTAGGTGCTTAGGATCCTAAATTCCATAGAGTTTCAGTGAAACTTAGGTTGTTAAATATCTTTAAAAATCTAGCCTTGGGAGCCTAACTTCCACTGAAAACTGTATTAAATGCCTAATAGTTTAAAAATAAGGACCTTAAGTCACTTGAAAATGAGACTTGCGCTCCTCAAGCACTGCAATGTTGGGCAGAACAATACCTTTAAACATCTGGGCCTGAGACAGTTTAATAGCCCTATCATCTTGAAATGTGCTCAGCCCCAATTTAATGCCAATTATAAATAATAAAAGGGGACAGAATAGACTGGCATTTGAGAAGGCAGGAAAACTTAATTATATGGGCAGTTCTGTTTGATAAATGCTTCATCAGGGTAGCCAAAGTTCTGATTGTCCATAATATAAACCCTATATCATCTGTTAACCTGTAAACTATTAAATAGCTTTTGCCAACAAAATATATTATATTCTGGTGTCCCAATCTAAATCTTTTTATGTCCATATATATGAAGTATTAGGTTTTTCAGATACTTTCCCTTTTAAAATGGAAAGTGATGAACAATAAACTTGGCTAAACAGAAACCAAAGATGATGCACTTCAATAAGCAAACATGGCAAGCTATATTATTCATAAAAAGCCTGGTAATTGATAATATTGATTAGATCAAGGTGACCTACTCTCTTACAATATAGCTCTTAAGATCAGAAATTCATAACAGGGATGGTAAATAGGATTAATATTCCAATTTGGCATCCTCAAATAACACCTTTAATATAGTTTCATATGACTGAGTTTATATTATAAAATAAATGAATATCAGATATAAACCAATATAAATTCAAGCACAGTACAAAATTGTTAGAGCCTTTTTGTGAGGATCATATGGACTACATCATCTGCTGGTGCAAGTCAATCTATCTCTGTTGGTATGATGATGAGTTACACTGGATAATGGTTTCCCCCCAAAGATCTAATAGAGTTGATTTTCCACAGGCTTCATTTGCTCCTCTTTTCTTCCTTTACGTTTCAGTTTAATATTTGTCAGTTCTTTGCAAAGTATGTGGCGTACTTCGTTGACTCAAAGTTCATTTGAAAGATACCAATTGCAAAAACACAACAATGAAATATATTTATAAAAACACATCAGTAGGACAGTGTTAAAATTATGACAATTGTCTTGCTATCTACACCAAGGAAAATTCTTGCCTGTGTTCTCTTAAACTGATTACTTTCCCTTGCTGAAAAGATATTACTAGAATCTCAGTATAGATTCAGACCATCTCACAAGACAATTGACATGATCTTTGTTGCCTGCCAACTCCAGGAGAAATTTCAATGGGAAAATCCTACACAGAGCCTTTTTTGATCTAACGAAGGCCTTAGACTCTGTTAATGAAGCCATAAGGAAGGTACTGTCCAGATTCTAAGGCTTCTTCACTATCAGATGACTGCTACCATTTTTTTTGTAATGGCTTGGAGGTGGACCCTTTTGTCATCAAAACTTGGGTAAAGCAAGATTGTTATTGCCTCAGCCCTGTTGCTCATCTATTTAGCAGTCATTCCTGTTATCATTAAAGACGGTCTCCTCATTGGAGTTGACATTCAATATAGAATGGGTGGATGGCTGTTAAGTTTTTGATATCTTCACTTGAAGTCTAAAATCCCCAGGGCATCCATCACTGATCTTCAGTATGCTGCTGATTCTGCTAAGCTTAAGCGTACGGAGAATGACCTTGAGAATTTGGAGACATATCACGAATGATGCTCCTAGAAGCTCTTTTCATCAAGTAGGATAATAGCCACACTAATACAAACATCCTCACTGAACCCAATGTCACCAGCATTGAGGCAATGATTCTTATGCATCAACTAGACTGGGCTGGACATTGTGTGTGGATGCGCCCTGATGGAGACTAAGTGTCTTGCCTTTGAAGCTGAAAAGAGAGAGAAGGAAGGAAGGTGGTTCTAGCAGTGGACTCCTGAGTAATCTCGGTACTCATATGTAAGTCCCTGATAGAGATCACCCTTGAATCTAGGGTTTGCCAATGACTGTGTTAAAAGTGTCTGACAAAGTGGGATTTTCTCCCATGAAAGCTCATGCAATAAATATATTTTTTAGTCTTTTAGTGCCACAAGACTCCTTGTTTGTTTGTTTTACTGTACTAGACTAACATGGCTGCCCCTTTGGATCTTGGATACATTTCATTATAGAAGCATAATGAATAGTGTACAGATTATTCTAATATTCTGCAACTATGAAAATACTTTCTTTTTGTGAAAAAACACCCCACTGTATCTCGTATAATAAACTAACCACTTAGCTCAGCAATCACACACTCACTTTTCTTGTCTCCTTCACACTATTCTCCTTTATTCTGTCATTTTTGTTAAACATCTTCAGATGTTTCTTACATTCAGAATGATGTCTGGAGATGGCCTAATTGCCAGTGACATACCCTAAAAACAAATACGCTACTTCTGTATGACTGACTTCACTACAGCACTTTAAATATTCTGGAAAAAGAACATGCTGAGTTCAGAGAAGAGATGTGCCAGATTAAATGTCCCCCAAATGACAGCTATTTGATGAACACAACAACAAGGCCAACTGAGGTGGCAGTACCATATAGAATTGAATAAACACAGTTTATATAAAACTATATTAGCTGCTGGCATTCATTCTACTTATATGCAGCTAATTAATATAACACTATTTTTAAAAATTAGCTGTTGAAGACATTCATAATCATTTTCCTGAGGAATGTAGGTAATTGTAAAGAGGCCGCAAGATGGCCGCCCCCAGAGAAGACAAGATGGCTGCCGCGGGGCTGTCACTCACACCGGAAGGCCGGGGGTGGGACAGGAAGTATAAAACCCGAGCCAGGGAGCTCAGTTCAGCCCTGGCCACTGGAGGGAAAGGATGTCTCACTCTGGGCTCCTCAGAACCGGCCCTTGCCCCGGCAGAGAAGGGTTGGGCCTACCCACTGGTCACCAGCCCCACGCCTGGAGGCTTGCCTGGGTCCTCCCATGGCGGGCGTCCCGTGGGAGGACCTTCCCCCACCTGCAGTGGACAGGCAGTGGGCCCAACGGGAACCGCGGCCCCCCCGATGCCAGGGGGGCCCCGGACTCCAGAGAAGGGACCCCAGAGGCTACCAGGAAGGACCTAGAGGAACTGCCCTTGGCTCCACCAGAGCCGGACCCCCCCCGGAGGGAGCGGTCCCGGGGGAGCTTCCTTGCACCTCAGACCTGGTGACGCCACACGAGCTACCCACTGAGGAGACGGACATCAGCCTGGGACTTTCAGACCTGCCACCAGCGGATGCTATGGAGGACTTCTACTCGGTACCACTCAGCGACTACCCCGAGGACGTAGAAGCTGCGACAGACCAGATACTAAGGGCAGAGGGGGAGAGTAGTAGCCCAGGGGAGTTGCACATCCCCCTATCGGGGTCAGCATGTTGCGGCCGGATCCCCGCTGACCCCTTGGTACCAAGGCCAGGCCGCTGCTAGGGCCCTGGGCTGGGACACAGTGGAGTAGGGCAGGCCTGTGTCCTACCCCCTCCTCTGCCCTTTTTCTCCTGAGACGTTGACCTCAACACTACCCCACCTTGTTTAACCCCAACTGCATTGCAACTCGTGGACTGTACACCAGCTTGTGGGCACAGGACTCTGGGTGAACTGTCCTACCCAGCCTCTAAGCTGACAGTTATGCCCCCTTGTGGGGTGGGAACCGACTACCCACTACCCGTCCCCCAGGGAGGAGACGGGCCAGCAGGAACACTTGAGATAGCTCCCTTAACTGCCTACCAGGGACGACCGTCCGGTGGGCCAAACGAACAACGCGCTTACGAGCGCCCACAGTAATATTTTAGCACAAAATGATGTTTTGTTCACTTAAGTGAGTAGAAGTTCAACATAGCCATTACACCTGAGACAATGACAGCTCAGAAAAACCAGCTTCAGGCAGAAGACTAACTGTAACATGTCTGACTTTCAGAGGAAACAGCATCATGACTGACAGTCATTTCTCCCTGATCTAACATTAGGATAAACAGAGTCAGCAGAACTACCCATGGTAGCTGCAGCTGGGTCCTGTATTGTTGCAATAACTTTAAAATCAGCCTAATGTATCTATTTTCAGTCAAATCCTTTTTCTTTGTCTCATTCCCCCATGAGAAAATAAAAATTGGGTTAAATTCTAAATTTAACTGAAGACATTGAGGTCACGCAGAAGAAAGCATGGGGTGATCTAAAGAGGAAGAGGGATAACTCGGATAATTGCCCAATGTGAGGGGAGAGACAAAAACTTTGCAACAGAAAGAGAGAAGGAATATTCCTTAGAGAGAGAACTTGAGAGAAGGAGACTAAGTGATTGTAAACTCCTGGTGGGAAGCATCATCCAATAAATAACTTGAGGAACTTGCTGACCCAAGGAAATTGTTCCCTCATATGAGTCAACTTTAGTGAAAGTCAATGCAGTGGGTGGTAGGTGTGTCAGTCATCAAGTTGCAGTGATTGCTTGAAAATTCTAAAATGGGAGAGGTTCCTTTTGTTCTGCCAAACAGCCAACTTTATGAAATTTCAACTGACTTGTACCAATTACAGCGGCAGCCTCAGAACGCAGAAGGTGAGGAGCATAGCACTTGAATCCTGAAGGCAAGGAGGGCATGCAGAAGAAAGTATGGGATGAGCTAAAGAGGAAGAGGGTTAACTCTTGGATACTTGAGTATTTTGGCTTTTTTTTTAAAAACTATACATCACCCTATTTTACCTTAAACTGCAGCTTTTATTTGGGAAATGATGCACTTGCTGGCTGATCACAGAAGACTTACTCCCATGAGTAATCCCAAACTCACAACAAGAGTGAAGTGAGATTTGTGATGCGTTAGCATAACGTGTTAGTTTGTGAGCACTTACAGAATCTGGCATGGTATTGATCCTTAATGAAACCTCCACCATGTAAATTATCCAGTCACCTGTCTTTTTATTAATACAGATCTGTAGTAGATCCAAACGTCAGTGAAAAGATTGCAAGAATCCCTTTCAGTGACTGCAGATGTGATCATCAGGAGAGAATTTTTACCATAGTAGCTGCATTTCATGGATTTTGTGAAGATGTTTGACAGTCAGGTGAAACATAGGAAAAGAGAAGATGCTGAAATTTGTCAATACAGATTATCTGAAAAATATTATTGCATTATTCCCCATGTTCATTTCAGGGATGTCAAGTTCAATGCTTCAAAGCTATTAGGAGCAAGAAATTAGCTTGGCAACCTGAATATCAGGGAGAATTACTAATCAGTAATGGTGTGTTGAATTGACTCGGAAGTGAACAGAGTGGATAAACAGACTTTGTAGAGTGTGTTGCACTCTATGGTCAAGTTCCAGAGGGGCAGCCAGGTTAGTCCAGTAAAGCAAAAAAAGCAAGGAGTCTTGTGGCACTTAAAGACTAACAGATTTATTTATCGCGTGAGCTTTCGTGGGAGAATATCCCACTTTGTCAGATGCTTTGAAAAGGGAGAACTTTCAGAACTGGATGAAAATAAATGCAGGTCAGTGAGATAATAGGAAATGATGGTCCTATTCCATCATGAGAACCTCACTGAGATAATTAAATGGAGTTGGATTTTCATATGATGAAAAGTCCATTAACTAGTGTCACTTTTGCAGACCCTATCCTATGCAAGGAGAAAATGTTTCTCAGAAACCATAGAGTTTTCCCACTTACCCTGGTAAGTGAAGGGTGATACAGTATCCATCTTACAAAAGTCAGGTTGCTGGAATCCGAGTAAGGAGGCTGTGTATGATGGCTATATGATTTGCTTGCTGCGTACTGAGTATAAATGAATTTAAAAGTGCTTTGGGCACATTCTCTCTTTTGCTTGTCTTCGGTATGCCAGTATTATAGAGAAGAATATTGCTAGTTAAATTAATTAATCATTCAGTAAGAGTTCAGTGTTCATGTTATAGTCTTTGTATGACATTATTAACAAGCTAAGTGGTGTATATGGCATGTCAAGTGTAGAGACGATGTTTAAAAGTAGGACAGCTTCTAATGATATGATTTTGTTTCAAGCTACAGTTTCTGGCTTTTACACATGGGAATGTTGATCTGAATTTTATCAAGTGAAAACTTTGTGGGTTTAATTTCAATCCCCTGAAAGTAGTAATGAGTTTCTAGCTTCTATTTTTGTGGAATGCTTTATTTTGTCACACTAATGCAATGAACAAATGAGAACAAAATCCCCTTGTTGTAGGGTGTTTCTCCTTCTCCCCCACTTACCCCACAAGTAAAGTAAATCTGCACATTGAAACTTTAGAGTCATTTCAGGACTGATATTTTCTTGCCAAAATCAACTCTGTGCATACTGGTATTCCCTGAAACTTTCTCTCTCCTATTAAATGTATTCAGGATGATGGACTATATTTGTAATTTGTCCAAAGCAAGAGACAAATTCTGGATTTACTAAGCATGATGGGGGACCACCTGAGCAGTTTTGTTCCTGACTTATCCTATACTAAAGAACAGAGAGGCAGTATGGCCTAGTGGTTAGGAACCTAGTTTTAGACTTGAGACCTCCATTCAATTCCATGGTCTGCCATAGACTTCTTGAGTGTCCTTGGACAAGTCAGTAAACATCCCTGTGTCTGAGCTCCCATCCATAAGATGGGATAATATTTCCTTATCCCACAGTGGGATTATGAGAATAAATACATTTAAGGATCATGAGGTGCTCAAATCATAAAGTAATGGGGACCACATAAGTGCCTGAGATGTGTGTATGGATTGCCTGATGAGCTCTTTACTGCTGTTGCAAAAAGGTCCACCATGTGCAAATGCTATCTTAACATACACTGCTAGAAAGGCAATTGGGAATCTCCAAATTGGACAACCCCCATCCCCAGCCTCCAGTTCAGGACTATGAAATACTACCAGATGTATTAGCTGGATTCCTTCCCTGAGTAGTTAAAGCATGTTATGTCCCTGTTCTGCCTTGCACATTGGTACAAATCTGAGGATACACAGTGATTTTTATTAGCATATTTGGAGAAAGAAGCAGTTATCTCTTTTTTCCCTCTTAATTGATAAAACTGCAGTTTAAATTATTTAGAATCTGAGACTGGAAAAGGACAATTACAAGATGTGTATTTAAGTGTGAGACTAATGATACCGTAGAACATATGTGCTATTACAATAATAGCAGAAAGTTATTGTATAATATGTAGAAAGGCAAGCTGCTAATTACTGATTAGTGGCAAGACGATGTTCTGAATTTATTGAAAGTAACCCCAATTAAGAATTTCAGCCTTGCTGTTTAATTCAGAAATAAAAACTCCCTTTGAAAGCTTTGAATTGCAAGTGGAAAGATAGGTCTTGTTTTTAATTGTTAAGGCTGTAGAAAGACAAACCAGGCTGCCTGTTACTATAGGAGACAATATTTAACTTTGGCATTTCAGCAATTTTAACATTTTTTATACTAATAATAAAATGCTAATTGTGAATGCTGCCAGCACGTTTCTTTTAGGCTAACACGAATCTTTCAAAGACAGAAACTAATCTCTATGAAGAAAGTCTTAATAGAAAATACATTCAAAATCCTTTTCTAAAAAATGCTAGCAGCAAACAGCACAGAAAATCCTGCTACTGTGTTTTTCTTGACATTATAATTAAATCAGACTGTGTTTTTGAAAGAAAAGACCTAAATGCCAACTTGAAAAAATTGTGACTGACTTTGGGAATCTGGCAAAATCATAATGAGAAGACTTTGCTCATTACTGAACTATACAGAGAGCACGCCTGATACCACTGTTCAGTGGTGTTACATGACTAATTAATTAACGAATATGAGCATAATTCTTCTTCCTTTTTTTAAATTATTTTCCTTTTATTCTAGGCATCTGGAAAACTCAGATTACTGAAAGAAACCTGCCCAGTTCCAAAAAGGCAGCCGTGTTAGGCTAGTAAAGCAAAAAAAGCAAGGAGTCTTGTGGCATTTAAAGGCTAACAGAGTTATTTATCGCATGAGCTTTCGTGGGAGAAAATCCCACTTTGTCATATGCTTTGAAGAAGGGGATCTTACAGAATGGGATGAAAATAAATGCAGGGGAGTGTAAGACATGGGATCAGGTCATGCTGCAACAGCAAATCAGAGCATCTGTGAGGATTCCGATTCTAGGAAACGGCATATAGAGGGAGGATAAAGTCAAATTACTGTTATAATGTAAAAAAGAAACCATTGTCGTTATTAAGACCTGCATTCACACAACCTAATTTGCATATTAGTTTGGTTACGGCTGTTTCTCTTTGAAGTCTTGATGTCCCATTGATTTTCTGTAGCCACCAAATACTGCTTCATTAAACTGGCACATGTTGTTTATTCCCAAACGGTTTACCTATTAAACAGATCTAAGAAATCTCTATGAATTCTCTACCTTTTGATCGAATTGCTAACGCTGGTCTTATTGTAACATAAGACATTGTACATTAAAAGGGCAGAAAATTAACATGTCACCATACAAAGCAAAATCATTCATGTTTTTGTTCCTAGTTTTATCTGCAGTTCCTTTCATGGCCTAGGTAATTTCTAATCGATAAAGAGCACTAAATCAGCTACTCCATTATACACCAAGTTACCTTAGAAAAGCAAAATTATTAGGCCTAATTCCACTCTATTGCAACAGATGTTATATTTTCTTAAGCATATTTCATTGGACTAAAATGAATTTCTTTGCCAGTAGTTCATTATGCAAAGTGAAACATATTCATCTAAAACATAAGCTTGTATTGATTACCCACCCAAATAAAATTATTCCTGGCAGACAGGAAATAATGATTTAGAGATAATAGCAGCACTGAGTCAGATGAGTTGTACACATTTCTTAAGACCGGTAACAATTTGATTTTCATCCAGATTCTTGAGTTCTGAGTAATGGATTACAATGCAAGGTGTTCATTTGTTGAATGCAACAATCTTTCATTATTTTTGATATCTCAACTCGAAGGGTCACTTGTAACAGACATCAAATCTCTAGTGAGTAAACAACTATGTCGACTGAAGTGATTCTGTCAACTAATCTTGCTTGGGAAGATAATGCTTCTATCATGGCAGAAGAACTTCAGTCAACTTATGCTATGTCTACATGAGTGGGGTCTGTCGGCATAGCTCTGCTAGTGTAACCAAGGCTCTGGGAGTGGATGATGGGATGGATCACTCAACAATGGCCCGTTCTTTTCATTCACTTTGAAGCATCTAACATTAGCCACTATCAAAAGACAAAAACTGGTTATATGGACCATTGGTCTATCCAATATGACTGTTCTTATGTTTGTTTGTTTTTTCTTATGCAAGATGAAATTGTAGAAGGCTTGCCTCAAGGCCTATTCATCTTGAAGTGGGGTAAGATCTTGCCCTCCTTAGTTTAAAAACAGTAGGGGGCCTTCTGGTGAGGGAAATGCCTTTATGGATCTTGTGATGAAGGCAGAATTTACTTCTTTATAGAAAAGGGTGCAAGGCCTGCCCCTAAACTTTGTGTTGAGTCTCTACAGGAAAGGAATGAGAGATTATATAGTAGTATTAAAACAAGCAAGGAGTCCTATGGCACGTCTGAAGACTAACAAATGTATTTGTTGCATGAGCTTTTGTGGGAGAAAATCCAACTTCATCAGACGCTTGAGGACAGGGAGCCTTAACAGGGAGAGGACAAAAAGTGCAGAGGAGTGTGAGTTATAGGATCAGGTCAGACTGTTACGGCAAATCAGAGCAGCTGTTTAGATTTAAACACTAGGGAACAGAATATAGAGGAAGGTGAGGTCAAAAGTGTTGTTAATCATGGCAATACTTGGGTATCACTTTAAAAATGTTGTCGATGTTGAGAAACCTAAGTTTCAACAAAAACTGCTGTTCTGATTACAATCTATTCTGTCCTCCTCCTGATGAGCTGCTGAATAAAAATGCCATTGTCTTCCCTTCTCCAGTGCTTGTCCAGAATTAAGTTAAAGGTTCTATAATACATTTCAAAACTAGTGAATCACAGAATGACAATGAGTAGCCAATGTGATGTGGCAGTGAAAAAAGCTAATGCCGTCCTGGGGTGCATCAGAAGAGGTATTTTCAGTAGAGATAGGGAGGTGTTAGTACTGTTATACAAGGCACTGGTGCGACCTCACTTGGCATATTGTGTACAGTTCTGGTCACCCATGTTTAAGAAAGATGAAGTCAAACTGGAACAGGTGCAAAGAAGGGCTACAAGGATGATTCGTGGAATGGAAAATCTTTCCTATGAGAGATGACTTAAAGAGCTTGGTTTATTGAGTCTGACCAAAAGAAGGCTGAGAGGAGATATGACTGCTGTTTATAAATACATTAGAGGGATAAATGCAAGAGAGGGAGAAGAATTATTTGAATACAGCGCCAATGTGGACACAAGAACAAACGGAAAATTTCAGAAATTTTTAGGCTTGAAATTAGACGCAGACTCCTAACCATCAGAGGAGTAAAGTTCTGGCATAGTCTACCAAGGGAAGTGGTGGGGGCAAAAACCTTAGGTGCCTTCAAAATTGAGCTTGATAAGTTTATGGAGGGAATGATATGATGTACAATGTAGCTTGGCCATTGTCTATCTTTTACTACTGGTGATGGGTATGATAGCGACCTGGGAAGGGGCATTAGATGGAGTGGGTTCTGAGTTATTACAGAGAAGTTCTTCTTGACCTAGCTGTTGTGGACTTGCCCTCATCCTCAGGGTTTAACTGATCACCATATTTGGGGTTGGGAAGGAATTTTCCCCCAGGGCAGGTTGGCTTGGGCACTGGGTTTTTTTTTGCCTTCTTCTGTAGCATTGGGCATGGTTCACTTGCTGGTTGATTCTCTGTATTAAAGTCTTTAAATCATGATTTGAGGACTTTAATAACTCAGTTATGGGTTTGAGGTTCATTGTAGGAGTGGGTCGGTGAGGTTTTATGGCCTCCAGTGTGCGGGAGGTCAGACAAGATGATCATATTGGTCCCTAGTGTCTATGAGTCTAGTGGGGAACAATACTATATTTCTCAGGAATAAATGTATTGAAAAGCATTACTTGATTTAATCCTCGGCTCTTGAGCTGTTCAATAGTTGTGAATGTTTTTTCTCATAATTTACTGATGACAAACATGGAGAAGAGGGAGGCTCAAAAACTTGCCAAAATATACAGCGCCATTTAGTCTATGTCTACAGTTCGAACTGGGATGTCATTTCCAGTTCAAGGAGACATTCCTCTACTTAGACCCCTGTGGATCTGTTGGTACCTGCTTCAGATCTACAGGTATCCACATCTGTGCATAGGGATATCTGCATCCACAGTTGCAGATTGGAGCTTGGATGCAAACTCTATCTAATGCAGTGCATTAGTTGTTGCTGTTGCTTCTGCCAGAGCTGCAGAGAGCAGTGTAAACAGCACAGCAGGGAACAAAGGAAGCACTCCAGCCAATCCCAGCTCAGCTCTACTTGCGGTGTGCCAGCCAACCAGTCACTCATGGGAATTCAGCTTACTGGCTAGTCTTGCTTTAGAAGCCTGAGTGACCACTTCCCACACTCCACTGATTAGCTGGTGATGAGCAGCTACTCACCACCTCTTTCCCCACTGCTGGTCACAAAAATCAGATGACTGGCAACTGCCACTAACAGTTGAGTGATCTCAGCAGCTCTGGCTTCCCTAGCCCACGTGAACTTCACAGAGCTGCCGGCAACTCCCTCCTTCTCCTTCCCCCATCTCAGCTCAGCAAAGCTGCAGGAGCTGCTGTGAGGCAGAGGGGGTGCAGATACGGATGGACATAAAACCTGGCCTGCAAATCCCAGATCAGATGCAGGCTGACAGTAAGCAGATGTGGATTGGATGCAGATCCACATTTTGTGTCTGCAGAGGGTTCTACCTGTACTAGCTCTGATTAAGGTAGAGTACTAAAAATAGCATGTAGCCATGGTGGCACAAGCAGCAGGAGGAATATCTGCTTGAGACAGCAGCTGCTTCTACCACTTTTGGAACCATGAGTATACTCCATTATTGCCTCTCATACAGCCAGTGTGGATATCATTCCTTGAATTGAGAATTACACTCCCACCTTGAAAAGTAGACATACACACTGCACCAGATCTTGTAGTTGTAACTCAGGATTTTCTAGCTGCCAATCCCACAGTCAATCTACCAGGTCGCACAATCTTCTTCTTAACTTTTCTCTAGTGTTAAAGTCTGTGTGTAACTTACTGTACTTCTGAACTTGTGTGCATGTGTTGTGTCCCTTTACAATATACTAAGAAAGAGAACATGTGTATTGGAGTGTGGCATAGGAAAAAACTTGAATTTTGTAATTTTTCATTTGGGTGGCAAAATGGACATACTTTTTCCTTGAAAAAATGCATGGAAAAAACAGCCCATTTTACACTCAGAAGTAATGTATAACTTCATTAGAAAGCCTGCTTAGAAGATTTGCTAGGATAAGGACTCACAATTGAGTTTTATATGTTAGCTCTGAACCAACAGTTGTCTCATCTGGCTTAATGAACTTTATTGTTATTTTTAAAATAAGACTTTCCCTTTTTTCATATGCTCTAAATGATTGAATTTCATAAATATTGATATTCAAATTTATCATCCCAAACCTCTAGCATATTTTGGTGGAAGGGGTTCAAGTTTATAATTCTGAACACCTGATGGGCGTGTGTGTGACCTGGGCTTCCTGGGATAACCATCTGAAAATACAAAGATCAGAGCTAGCTGCAAAAATGAAAGCCGAGTTCTCTATATACTGATGGGTTGCACTGAACCCAGATTCCTGATCAGTAACAAACAATGCTTCTGATTCCCCATACCAGTTATTAAGAAGCATAACAAAATACACACAGTCGCCTTTACAGCATTCCAACCCCTGCTTCCCAAATAGCTGCTGGGTTTAGTAGAGCGACAAGCTGCTTAAAACTCTAAGCTCTTTACTCAGAAAGGCTTCTCTTGACCCCAGAGGGCCTGCCACATTACCCAGAACACTATAGGTTTGGATTTTACCCAAAATACCCTGTTGCCAGCTAATCTTGTAGTAACTAAAACTAAGTATTTATTATAAAAAAAAAAAATGAAAGAAACAGAATGCGAGAGATGTTAAAGGATTAAAGCGAATCACATACATACGAATGATTGAGTCTATGTAAAAATGCCCTTTGAAGAATTTGGAGTTTGCAGGTTTGTACAGATTTTCTGATGCACACCCACTACCTGGGTGTGCCTCAGTCCTTTGTTCAGTTTCAGATGAATAGATCCAGAGGTGGGTTGGCTGTTGACTGAAGACAAAACAGAGTTGGGTGCAGCTGCTTTTGTCACCTCTGGCCTTGCTCATGTTCTGTGAAATTCTTTAGAAAACAAGATGGAGCTAAGTCACATGACCAGTCTGGGTGACTCACTGAGCAGGTTTCTCCCAGACCCCATTATACATGTGGTGTCCTTAATGGGCCATTGGGGAGACAATGGCTGTAAGCATCCTGTTTGGGGAGTTTCCCAGAAGCATGTAAATTGAAATACAAATGTAACAAACACATTCCTAACGTCTAATACAGTTGTGAGACCTATACATGAGCACTATAATCATTCCCAGCAAATCTTAACCTTTCTATTGGTACCAAGCATGGCATAGCTCATATGGATTATTACAATTATGAAATATTAATATGAAATAGTATCATAAATGGTCCCCTAAATTCAGACAGCATCACAGGTGGTCCCAATTAAACCTTGTTGCAAGTCATTAACACTTCATGAGGTTTCAGAAATAGTCATTCTGCTCCAGATAACACAGTGACATCTCACTGTTTAGTCATGTCTGCCCTTTCAGTATGGCAGTATGTTTGCAATTAATATTTTATTGGAAAAAAATATAATTACAAACAGATATTAAATATTCTTTCAGAATTGTTTTTAAAGCACATTTGACTTGTACTCCTTATTAAATAGTAATCACAGTAGCAGTATTAGGGCATACAACTTCTAAAGTCTTCTGTAGCAGTGTTACGACATGCAGCTTTGAAGTCTGCAGTTTCTAGAGAGCAACAAAACTATAGACGCTTTATGGCTCATGTTGATAATAGCAGTGACCACATGTTTTGCGTAGGTCTAATGTTCCATCCAGTGAAAGGTGGTACATGTAGACTTTGTAGGAGGACATGGTATTAATTATGTGAAGTTGTGCAGTGTAGTTCTGCTAGGTGGTTGGTTTATTGTTTTTAAAAAATTGAATCCGTTTTTTCATTTTTCAAGATTTGAAACACTGGTTTTTTTTAAAAACATTTTTAGTTTTATTTTAGTGAATTTTATTGTAAATTTGTATTCACTGTGTCAGAGCCATTCTTGAACTTGTTACTGACTTTTCATTTGAAACAGTCAAGTGTTCTACAAAATTATTAATTTCTAAAGGATAGAATTTTTTTCAAGACAGTTTAATTTAAACAAATGTCAAGTAGCTGTAGGTTTGACTCAGTGATGTGCAATCTAACAGTGTACTTCTAAAATATTCAGGGAGATGGCAACCATCTTAAGTCTCTCCACTTCTCTAGACTCTAGAGTCTACAGAATGAAGGAATGAAATAATATATTTCTGACTTCAAGTTTAGTTTGGGTTTTCATCTTGTGGGTCTGTTTAGATGGTGATATTAGTGATGATCAGTATGCAAGAGCTAGGGGTTGATTTTCTTTTGCACAGATTTAAATGAGTACATTTGGTGCAGAAGAAGTTGGGGGTAAAACAATACCAAATAAGACAGTTGGTCACTTTTACACCCACTTTTTCAGTAATGTAAATAATTACACAAGTAAGTAACAATCACATCCATAGAGTTGGGTAGAATTTGAAAGAAAGTAGCACACGTCCCAGCAAGCATATTATTGTTCAGTACCACATGAGGAGTGCATTATTAAAAAATCCCTGATGTTCCAGAAGGATTTAAAACATTGTACATGTTATTGTGGAAGTGTTACAGAAGAAATTAAGCTCAGCAGATTTATAAGGACCCTGTTGAATTAGACCAGGCATTGACTCTAACACAGTTGTCTCCGTTGGATGCTAAATACATCTGAATTGTAATTTTCTTTCTCTGCTTGAGTTCACACTTTTATAAGTGCAAAAAACTGTCTCTAGAATAAGTAATATTTTCATAGTTCTTAAATGTACAGTTATGTCATCAGACATAAATGTTGGTTTGAAAAGATTAGCTGGCAGCTTATTCTGAACTTTTAGAGCTTGGACCTTTGTGTAATTTTGGGTGCATATATGACAAGATGAAAGGGGATCTGGATCTCATCTTGTAACACTTCACAATTCAGTTTCAGAAACCCTGTGAAGGTCTGAAAAAATGTAAACACCAACAATATGCCAATGAAGTACAATATTTCCAGATTGAGAGACTCTAAGCTTAATTATGTGTAGGTTGTTTTGTTCTATGAAGCTGTAGATTATGAATTTTTAAAAACTCAAATCTTTTAGAGTTAGTTTGCCAATCTGAAGTGCAATTTAGTGAAAAGGAGTCATTTAATGTATTTCACTGAGCTTTGGATCCATCTCTGCATTTCTGACAACATGTGTATGCATCATTTTGATATTGTCTTCAGAAATTTTAAGACTGACTTTTTTAAATAGTATGATTCTTTTGCATTCTGTTATTAAAAAGGAGACTTTTTTTCCCAAAAGAAGAATTCATTTTTTTGACATGTGAAAATGATTACTGAAGCTGGAATATTTTGGAAGAAAATTAAAGGCTTAAATATCACGCCTGATTATGCAATTAGTGTGGGAATGCATGACTGCGTCCAGATACCATGGTCCAAATTCTGCCAGAATAATGCTCTTGTAAAATAGTTATATTCCAAAGGGGGAGCTGTGTTAGTCTAGTCCAGCAAATGAAACATGGAGTCCTGTGGCACTTCTTAAAATAAATGTGTTACTCTTTAAAAGGGCCAAAAGTAAATTTTAGTCTTTAAAAGAGCCACACAACTCCTTGTTTGTTTTGCTGAACGGCTATGTCTACACACAAGATTTCATTTCGAAATAAGTCATTCTGAAATGACTTATTTTGAAAGAAAACCTTTATTTCGAAATGCTTATTTCAAACTAAAAAAAACGTAGTTCGAAATAACAGCAAACCTGAAAGCGAAATAGCAGGTCCTATGTGTGGACCTGCTATTTCATTTGAGGAGAGGGGCACCCTGGGAGGTGAGGCAACATGGCCCCTTGCGAGCCATGTTGCCACCAACCAGGGTGGAGGGGGCTTGACAGGACCCTGGGGGTGCCCCAAACTGCTTGCCCTCTGGGCAAGCGGCTTGGGGAGCTGTGGCACCCCAGGCTCCACTGCCCAGGTCAGGGGGAGCTGCAAGGGGTGCAGGGTGGCTGCAGGCCCCGCAACTCACCCTGTGCCCTGTTCCAGGGGGCTTGAGCCCTCCTCTGGGGGGGCTGCAGCCCCTGGAGTAGGGTGCGGGGTGAGCCGCCTGGGGTGCGGCTCACCCCACAGGGGCTCAAACCCCCAGAGCTGGCAACGGAGCGAGCTGCGGGGCTCCCAGCCGCTGCTGCGGCTGAGCCTGGGGGCCTGGGTAGCCATGAGCGGGGGGGGGAGAGCCAGGTGCCCCCTGCACCCTCTCCATGGGGCTTGGGAGCAGAGGGCTCCCTGGCCAGGGTGCTGAGGGGGGTGGCCTTTCCTCTCAGGGTCCTAAGCACCCTGGGAGGAATGTCAAATGTTGTTTCAGAACTGTTTGTTCCAAAACAACATGTCCAAATGGTCTTATTTTGAAACAACGGTTTCAAAATAAGGGCGATTTCAATAGGAAACCAGGTTTAAGGTGTTCTGAAAGAACACCTCTTATTTCGAAATGATGGAGTCCGTCATTTTGAAATAAGAAAACATCGCCTGGACGTAACCTTTTTATTTCAAAATAACCTGTGTTATTTTCAAATAAAAAAGATGCGTGGACACAGCCAACTAGACTAACACAGCTACCCTTTTGAATTTGACTCTTGAAGATAGTTTGATATTCCCAGAGGTTCCAATTCCTAGAGTTTCAGTCACTTAACACAGAAACTGGCAAAAATAAATGTAACTTAGTTTTCCTCTGCTTCACTGTTTCTGAGGTTCCTACCCAATAGTACATATCCTAGGTCCTCTTCCTGTAGAGCTGCTGCCGCCACTGTCATATCTTATTTGAGTAATGAGTCCTCTATCCCAATCAGTGAAAATTGGGATAAAGACTAGTTAATAGGAAACACTGCTAGTCTATTGAACAATATAACTGGAATCAGAATTTGATCTTGGGAACAGCACAGCCTGCCTGGATTTGTATGAAATACTTGGTCAACATATTCAGTTAACAACATGAGCTTGAATTTCTTGATCATCTAAACTCCCATTGAAAAAGGGATTATCTGAGTTACAAGACAAAATGCTATTGTATTGATACAATCTTGCCTATCTTATATATTCTGTAATATGAACATGTCCCCCCATCCTGCATTAAATAGTCCATGTTACATAAGCCACTAATGGTAGGAGACACTGCCAGGTGGCATTAGAAGGTGAGGATTTCTAGTTTTTGCAATTGTATAATACTCTATTCCTTTCACAGAGGGTTATAACATATTACCCCTTGTAAGGGCCACCAGTCTCAGACTGTGCATAATTATAAGAAGTCATCACAGACTATTAAACTGATGGGTCAGAGTCTGCTTGTAGCATGCCAGTCACCCTCAGTCTATACATGTTTGCATCAAAGTCAATGAAAGTTCTCAGTGCACAAGAAATGCAGGATTGGATACCAAAACGTGTGCAATTCTGGCAATCCTGCATCTAGTTGATAGATTTACTATACAACCAAAAAATATGCCAAAAATGCAGTAGTGAAGAAAATGAGTCATTGTGATATCCACATAATTCACCAGTGAATGCAATTCAGTGACATTTTTGTTAAAATTTTGACACTGAGCAATTTGTGAGTTTGTGCAAGTAATTGTTTGACTCCAGTCACGATCATGATGGAACAGAGGTTAGGGATGTAAAAGACCTATTGGTTTATTTAAGACACTTATCCCTGTGCAAGATTATTCATTACAATATGTTTTCCAGTATTTTTCTCTTCTTCAAGGAACTGGTTTTATTAAGTTTGGTTATTGAAAACTGCAAGGTAACTTGCCATGTAAAAGTATTTTTTTAAGGGAGTTAAACTTCTAAGCTGAAAATATAATTGAAGCACCTTATTTCTGCTTCCAACAAAATTGGTGTAGAATGATGATGATGTTTTAACTGGCTGGAGAAAAATATCACTTCTGCTGTTTACTGCTCTTCATCAGATTGTATGTGGGAAAGCCAAGTTAGTTAGAAGAGGCTACCCTATGATCAACTGCAAGATGGTATTAAAACTGGTAAGTATCTGATGTGAGACATAGTACGAATTAACTGTTCAGTATGGTTTATACCACTTTGATTTATATGAAAAGGGAAGTTTGACTAAGAAAATGTCGTCTTTCTCCCCCCCCCACCCTTTTTGGTTCCCTGACTTGCGAGTTGTAGGAAGAATATACAACCATGTGCCAGATCTGGAGAGAAATTCCTTTCTTTCTCTTAGACAAGCTTTTGATTACATTTTAAGTAGCCTTGGCTTTACTCTTGTTTTGGACCTGAAAAGAATCGATACATTTTTGTTAGACCCACTGACTATGAGGCTGCTTCTCTGACATCTGCCCCAGTCTTTTGTATCCTTCAAGACAGATGGCAACAGAAGAGAAGAGCTTCAAAAAGTTTTTGTCCCAGTGGCAAAATCAAGCTGGCAAGCTGTTCAAAATTTACAAGTTCCCAGCTTTTTTATAATCTTGCTCTTTGCTGCAAGCCTGAATACCCACATTATGCATTTTGAACAGGAGCCTGACAGGAGTGTCATACTACTATGCTGGCATGATATTTAGTTTTTAACCAGTGAAGAAGCCGATTGTGATGAGGAAAGAAAAATAACTATGTTGAGAAATTTCTGAATGCTGTTTTTAGTTTCATTTTCAGGTTCATTTCATGTGATGGAGCTTTAGGGAATCATCACTTGAGGAATTTCCTTTATGAGATTCCATGGCAAGATTTCCTTATTTTTTCCACCATCCTTGCAGAATTGTCAAAGGCAGTCAGCTGAGGGAACCTACCTACCACAAAAGGGATCTGTTGCATTGCATGCCTCTGTGTTGCTTCTCAACTTTCAATGCTTCCGTGCCTTCATTAAAGTAGCCCAATTACTACATTGGCTGCAAGCTCCAAATATCAGAAAACCAGCCTAAATAAATGCTAGTTAGCCAGGGTATCCCCATAGAGATGAAAAGCTGCTGTTTTCCTAGCTCATCCTTTTTCTTCCCCCCAGTTCACTCCTTCCCAGCTGTGGTTCTGAATGCCACAGATATCCACGGAAGGAGGCACATGGAGACAAGAGAAGGATTAAAGAAAGCCAGAAAGGTGACAGTCTTCCCTTCCATATCCCTGTCCAGATCCAGTGACTTTTCATCCCTTCCATTTTAGTGCTCTCAGACAGCACTAAGTGAGTTCAAAATATTATCTTGAAGCGAGGAGGAAAAACTCAATAAAACGATTTTCCTCTGTCCTCTTTATTAAACTACAGCATAATGAATTAGTGAATTTATCAGTCTTGTCCTCGGATGGTTTCAGTTAGGGTTGATCCTTTGTCCTTTTAACTTGGCTGATCTGATTCTGTGTTAATGGATGTGAAAGTCAGCAGCAGCAATTGAGCAACTTCAGTTGCTCAGCTTGGCTCTGAGTGAGTCTAGGTGAAAGAAAGGAAAGACTGTAGGTGTGAGGGCAGGAACTCATAGACAATTGAGGAAAAAATGACAGAAAGGGACACATTCACATTTATTTCTAATTTTAAAATGGATAGCCGTGTTAGTCTAGTCCGGTGAAAAAACAACAAGGAGTTGTGTGGCACTTTAAGACTAACAGATTTATTTTTTGCATGAGCTTTCGTGGGAGAAGATCCCACTTCCTCAGATGCTTCGAAGATGGGTGAACTTACAGAAAGGAATGAAACTAAATGCAAGGGGGTGTAAAACATAGGATCAGGTCATAAAGTAACAGCATATATATACATATATATAACAACATATATAACAGCAGTGCATATACAGGTGACTGGATAGTGTAGTGGTTAAGAGCGCCGTAGTGGTTAATACCGACGCCCTTTGATACGGGAGACCGGGGTTCAAATCCCGGTGGGTTCCTATCTACCTTCCCAGTAGGGGTCCTTGGGCAAAAGACCCCCTAACGCCTCACTTGCCTACCTCGAATATGAGAGTGACACGAACTAGGAGAGTCATGCCGGCTCGGACGTCGCCCGGATTAACAAGGTCCGCGCCAGATGTTGGGGAACCAGGACAATCTGACAATAAGTGGGCTACTGGAACAAACCATGCATGGACGAGACAAGAGAACCTGGAATTGATGGAATGCTACTACAACAGCAGACCTAATGAGAGGGGATATATGAAACGTATGAGGGAACTATGGATGGACAGAAGACCTACATCCACACTAACTGAGAAACAGCTAGTTACCCAACGCTTCAACATAGTAAAGAGGCAGCTGCTCTCACAACTGGAGATAGACCAACTGCACGTTACCTCCCACACTCAAGAAGAAGCCCCAGAAGAACAACTAGATGTGCAGCCACCACCTGAAGCTGGAACTTCACTGCCACCCCCTCCATTACAGAACACAGCAGCTGATATGAGGCATAAGATCATGGATAAACTAGCTACAGTCAACCCTCGAGACCGATTACCAAGGCTCGTGGGAGAAGTACCATCAGATAGTATGCTAGAAGATGCCAATAGAGCCCTAATGACAATTCCTACTACGACCATCACTGAAACCAATGAACTGGTATATGCGACAGCCTCTGTAATCCTGGAGATGCTTGGCTACACAATCAAGAACAACACCAGTACATACCCCCTCCCTGGAAAATGAGGTTGGAGGATAAGATCAAGGCAACCCGGAGAGAAGTTAGTCAGCTGGTGGGACTACAGAAGGGTGTAGAGATTAAGGATAAGACTCGGCTACTGAGAAAATACAAGGGTCTGACTCCATCTGAAGCCCTAGAGACTGCTAAGCAAAGGCTCACAGCACTGGCGACCAGGCTAAGGAGATACACTAGAGAAGCAGAGGCCAAAAAGATAAATGCCCTGTTCTCCAAAGAACCATCCAAGGTGTACTCCCAACTGCAGTGCAACAACACAATAACAGCAGAGCCACCAACAGCAGAAACTGAACAGTACTGGAAGAACATCTGGGAGAAAGAGAAGACTCATAACACCAGTGCAAAGTGGCTGCAGGACCTGAGAACAGACCACAGCAATCTCCCAGAACAGGAA
>ML681973.1:15629356-15793344 GCA_007922195.1 Podocnemis expansa
CCCCTATGGGTGGTATGTGTCATCCTCAACCTCGGGTCCTCTACCAGAGGCCTGGGAGTTTGAGGGTTCTGCGCAGTATCTTAGCTGTTCCTAGCACTGCACTCTTCTGGACAGAGAGCTCTGATGTTCTTCCTGGGATCTGTTGGAGCCACTCTCCCAACTTAGGAGTCACAGCCCCGAGTGCTCCTACCACCACCGGGACCACTTTGGCCTTCACTTTCCACATCCATTCTAGCTCCTCTTTCAGGCCCTGGTACTTCTCCAGCTTCTCATACTCCTTCTTCCTGATGTTGCTGTCACTTGGCACTGCTACATCTATCACCACCGCTGTCTTCTGGTCCTTGTCTATTAGCACGATGTCTGGTTGATTGGCCAGAACCTGCCTGTCCGTCTGGATCTGGAAGTCCCACAGGATCTTAGCCCTATTATTCTCCACGACCTTCTGTGGGATCTCCCATCTGGTCTTGGGAGGGTCTAGCCCATACACTGTGCAGATGTTCCTGTACACAATGCCAGCTACTTGGTTGTGCCGTTCAGTGTATGCTGTTCCTGCCTGCATCTTACATCCTGCCACTATGTGTTGGACTGTCTCTGAGGCCTCTCTGCACAGTCTGCACCTTGGGTCCTGTCTAGTGTGGTAGACCCCTGCTTCAATGGATCTGGTGCTCAGTGCCTGTTCTTGTGCTGCTATGATCAGCGCCTCAGTGCTGTCTTTTAGTCCAGCCTTTTCCAGCCACTGGTAGGATTTCCCAATGCCATCCACCTCAGCTATCTGTTGATGGTACATCCCATGCAGGGTCTTGTCTTGCCATGGCACTTCTTCTGCTTGATCTTCCTCCCATGTCTGCTGCTGCCTCAGGCATTCTCTCAGCAGCTCATCTTTGGGTGCCATCTTACTGATGTACTCCTGGATGCTGTGGGTTTCATCCAGGACAGTGGCTTTCACATTCACCAAACCCCGCCCGCCTTCTTTCTGGCTGGCGTACAGTCTCTGGGTGTTGAATTTGGGGTGGAAACCTCCGTATATTGTGAGGAGCTTCTGGGTCTTCACATCGGCAGCCTCCATGTCCTCCTTTGGCCAGCTCACTATACCGGCAGGGTATCTGATGACTGGCAGGCCGTACCTGTTGATGGCGTAGATCTTGTTCTTCCCATTGAGCTGGCTCTTCAGGACCTGTCTTATCCTTTGGTGGTACTTGGATGTTGCTGTCTTCCTTGCCTCCTCATCGTGGTTCCCATGTGACTGTGGGATGCCAAGGTACTTGTAGCTGGTCTGTATGTCTGCTATGTGGCCTGCTGGTAGTTCCACCCCATCAGTCTTGACTACCTTTCCTCTCTTTACTACCATCCGGCCACACTTCTCCAGTCCGAATGACATCCCAATATCCTCACTGTAGATCCGTGTAAGGTGGATTAGCGAGTCGATGTCTTGTTCATTCTTAGCATACAGCTTGATGTCATCCATGTAGAGGAGGTGGCTGATGGTAGTTCCACTCTTGAACTTGTATCCATATCCAGTCCTTGTGATTATCTGGCTGAGGGGGTTCAAGCCAATGCAGAACAGCAGCGGGGACAGCGCATCACCTTGGTATATGCCACACTTGATGGCCACTTGTGCAAGCTGTCTTGAGTTGACTTCCAGTGTTGTCTTCCACAGTCCCATTGAGTTCTTGAGGAAGGTCCGTAGTGTCCTGTTGACTTTGTATAGCACCAGACATTCACAGATGCATGTGTGCGGCATTGAGTTGTAGGCTTTCCTGTAGTCAATCCAGGCTGTGCTCAGATTGGTCTGTCTAGACCTTGAGTCTTGGGCGATTGCTCTATCTATGAGCAGCTGGTGTTTTGAGCCTCTGGTGTTGTTCCCAATGCCCTTCTGAGCTGTGCTCATGTACTGGCCCACGTGGTCCTGTAGCTTGGCGGCTATGATGCCTGATAGGACTTTCCATGTTGTGGGGAGGCAGGTTATTGGCCGGTAGTTGGATGGTGCTGTTCCCTTGTGGGGGTCTTTCATGATCAGCACTGTCCTTCCTTGTGTTAGCCAGTCTGGGTGGGAGCCTGCTGCTAGCAGCTGGTTCATCTGTGCTGCTAGACGTTCATGCACTGCTGTTAGTTTCTTTAGCCAGTAGGTGTGGATCATGTCTGGGCCAGGTGCTGTCCAGCTCTTCATGTTCTTGACCCGCTGTTGGATGTCGGCTACTGTGATGGTGACTGTTTCCTGTTCTGGGAGATTGCTGTGGTCTGTTCTCAGGTCCTGCAGCCACTTTGCACTGGTGTTATGAGTCTTCTCTTTCTCCCAGATGTTCTTCCAGTACTGTTCAGTTTCTGCTGTTGGTGGCTCTGCTGTTATTGTGTTGTTGCACTGCAGTTGGGAGTACACCTTGGATGGTTCTTTGGAGAACAGGGCATTTATCTTTTTGGCCTCTGCTTCTCTAGTGTATCTCCTTAGCCTGGTCGCCAGTGCTGTGAGCCTTTGCTTAGCAGTCTCTAGGGCTTCAGATGGAGTTAGGTCCTTGTATTTTCTCAGTAGCCGAGTCTTATCCTTAATCTCTACACCCTTCTGTAGTTCCACCAGCCGACTAACTTCTCTCCGGGTTGCCTTGATCTTATCCTCCAACCTCATTTTCCAGGGGGGGTATGTACTGGTGTTCTTCTTGATTGTGTAGCCAAGCATCTCCAGGATTACAGAGGCTGTAGCGTATACCAGTTCATTGGTTTCAGTGATGGTCGTAGTAGGAATTGTCATTAGGGCTCTATTGGCATCTTCTAGCATACTATCTGATGGTACTTCTCCAACGAGCCTTGGTAATCGGTCTCGAGGGTTGACTGTAGTTAGTTTATCCATGATCTTATGCCTCATATCAGCTGCTGTGCTCTGTAATGGAGGGGGTGGCAATGAAGTTCCAGCGTCAGGTGGTGGCTGCACATCTAGTTGTTCTTCTGGGGCTTCTTCTATATTTATTTATCTTTTGTGACAAAATAGTCTGGACTGGCCCACTTAACAGACAATAGCTTTTTTCTGTTGTTGGTTGCAGAATGGAACAGAGATTGGAATTTTAGAAAAAACAATATAAAGCAGACATTTTTATATGCAGCAATTTTAATTAACCTTGAGACATGCATTTGTATAAAGGGCCAGGAGCAGATTGATGTATCAAGCCAAGTTTTTCTAATTTAGATGTCTAAAGCCAGGTTTCCAATTTCTTACTGAGGCAGCTAACTGGTTTGATTTCAAAAGTGAGTGTTCAGCGACCACAACAGGGGACATATTTCCAAGAAGGCTCAATTTCCAATATAGGTACTGAACTGGAATGAATAGATTTCTGATAGTGTGCCATGCCCAGTAACTTCAAGTATGAATGCCTCTTCAAAAATATCTAAGCACTTCATTGAGGTGCCTAAATCTAGACAAATAAGATCTGCTCAGTACTCAGTCTATTGAAAATCAGGGTACTGTCTTTATGAGAGTTTAGAAGCCTGAATTAAGGTTCCTGTTTTTTTTAAATCTTATCTTCTGTGGTTCTGCTGCATAAAGCTTTATTTGGCAATTGAGATGGAATAGTTGTTTAAATAATTTGTGAAGACTGCTTTCTGTTCAGTGTGATCTCATGAAAAGTTCTGTAGTTATATTACTGAGAGTAAAAGTCCGTTTAACAAACATTGGTTTGTTTTATGTTAAATAGAAGTTGCAATATATTCCAAAGCAATTATCTCTAATTATCTCATTAGAATGAAAGATAAATAAATCAGTCTAGATAAAATAGAAACCAACATGGAGAAGATAATAATGAAGATAGCAATTTGGCAATATTTTATTATTATAAAACATTGAGATAGAGCTCTATATTTACATTATGCTTTCCAGAACATATATAGGATGTTTCCATGCATTTGTTTTTCACTTCTGTAGTGTTTTCCAGCTAAGGCTCTTTAATGCATATTAATAACATTGATAAATTTACTATGCACACCTAAAGCAAGTTGATCTTATCCTTAACTGATATAAATTAGTATAGATTGACTGAAGTTGGTGACGTTGACTTACATTAGCTAGGGAGCTGGTATAAGGAATTTGGATCTTGATTAGGTTTAAATAAGGGTTCAGATCCAGCTTAGGTTTATGTGTGGGTACAGAATTTGAACTTGTCAATCTTGGTGTATTTATAACATGATCATTATAGTTGTATCTGAGCAGCTTAAGCATGATACAGGGCTCAGCTTGTGAGTTCCACTGCAAGGTGAGTGAAGTGTAAAATTATGAAGTTTGAGTATTCATAGAACTTGCACTTAATAGGTACAGTCGACAGAGCACAGAACTGCAGATAGCCTGGGAAGGATGATGGAAAGAAATGAAGGAACACCAGGAATAACCTGGCTATTATTGAAAAAGCAAAAAAAAATTTGAGTTTTAAATGGAAGACTAGAACACGTTGGGGATAGTTAGAAATGGATGAATCAAATACTAGATTTATAATGCACTCAGCCAGAGCTGTGGCTGAGTTTTCCCTATAAAATGTTTATATTCTCTTTTTCCTACATGAATGTTAACCACTATTATATTATATTATATTATATTATATTATATTATATTATATTATATTATAGTTGCATTCACAGAACTCATTAGCTCTGAATTAATATAACATGCATCATATCTTGTCATATCTTATTCCAGCCAGCCATGTTCATAACTGATAACTACAGATATTAGCTGGGTAGCTAAGTCAAACTTGACAATCTTCATAACCTGCTTGGTGTTGATATCCTCCCCTCCCCATCCTATAATCTGTAGATAGCTACTACTTTTCAAACTACCTTCATTCTGTTATATTACTATGTTTCTAATTTATGCTTATTTAATAGCAACTACATCTTGTGACCAAGAATGTGTCATTAAAACATATCTCGTCTTTCTATCTAATTTGTAGCTTTTAGATGGGGGTTTTTACTAATGAATACACATTTAGTCTTCACAGTCTCCTACACCTCAATTTACATAGCTTGTCTCATTATTAATTACTTAATGTAGTTTTAAAATAGATATATAGGCATATTTCAAAGGTGACTGTAGGTTGTCTTCTAAGTGTGCAGCACAACAAAGTGGCATATTCTCCCATGAAAGCTCATGCAATAAATAAATCTGTTAGTCTTTGTGTCAGAAGACTCCTTGGTGTGTTTTTTTTTTTTTGCTTTACTAGACTAACTTGGCTGCCCCTTTGGAACAACTGAAATGGTTAGATTGGTATATGTGATATGTGTTGTACTGGTATTATGTGAGCATATAGCATTTGCTGTAATATACCTTGTAATTTGGAGAAGGAATTACTTAATGGTAGTTCATCCTATTAACTTTTTTCCTACCAGTTACTTCCATTATTATTTGTTGTTTATATTACACCAACAGCTAAAGGTCAGGATACCATTGTGCTAGAAAATGCCCAAATGCAGAGACAGTTCCTGCCTCCCAGAGATTACAATCTAAACTAACAAGCTGGGCAAAAGAAGTCATATTATTTTCATTTTATAGAAGAGGAAATGACACACCAGAGAAATTGAGAGTTGTCCAGACTTTCAGGGACAGTAATGATAGTGCTGGGAATTAAATTTATATTTTCTTAGTGCCAGTCCAGTACATCAACATAAAAACTATAAAACCAACCTTCTTCTCACTTATTCTGCTTAAATTGTGAGATTATATAAGCCATGTTAAGAGAGAACTTCTATAATGCTTTACAGAAACAATTTTCAGGCATAACCTTTGATTTTGGGTGCCTTAATTTTTCTGCACTCTACACATGATAGTTCATAGAATCATAGGGTTGGAAGGGACCCCACGAGGTCATCTAGTTTTGGCACCCTAAATTAATGGCTACTTTTAAACAATTGTCTAAAGAGGCAAATTTAGCAAGCTTCATCTATAAATACAGTTACAATTTCTGAGTCAGTGTGCTGCCACCTTTTTACACCTTTGCATGTAAATTGATTGATCTCAGTAGTCAGAGAAAGGTATTCAGTGTCTAGGATTCACAGTGCAGATCTAAAACAGTAAGCATATATCAGCATCAAGGCTGCATCAGTTAGATCAGCTATGTTGTCCTGTCCATTCTTGAAGGAATGTGTACAGCTCCCATGAAAATCGGTGAGTTGACATGGTATAAGAATGTGATCCCATGTGCCTGCAGCAGGATTACATTACAGCATTATCAGTATAGTTTTAACTTGTAGTGATTCAAACCACTCTTTATGTTGACATAAGAATTTGGATCCGGATATTTTTTTGAGCTGCTATTTAGGACCATTTTATTTATTAATTATATAGTTTGCAGTGCTTGTAATGTGGATCCAAACCTGAGCTTTTCAGTGTGGAGCTCATTTTTAATATGAAGACCTGGATTCTGGACTATCTTGCATGCCAGGTACTCCTTTCCACCTGTACAAGGGGAATTTTAATGAGGTAGGTGGTTGAGGCTGCTGCTGGGAGGTAGATTTTTGACATTGATTTTTCCCACTTTGCACTCAGAATAGTTGTAAATGTCTTTATAATTTTAAACTAAAGGACTTTGTGCTTATTTCCTTTTAGTGATGACATTTCACAAATATTTAAACCATATTCCACAAATATTTGACCCATTTGATTTTTCTGTTTTGTGGAAACCTTTTTATTCAGGTATGAAAATATTTGTACAATTTAAAAATTGCACATATGGGAATTAATCTGGGAAAAGCTCGCCTGTTCATCCAGTCAGAAAAAGAAACTGTCTGTGACGTACTTCACCAATGGGAACTATGCAACATCATGTGAATGCCAAATCACAAATAATCCCCAGAGTTGGGGGGAAAAAAAGGCATTTGTTAAATAAACACAAACAGAAAACAATTGGTTATATTAGTTTAATGAGTATTCCAGGATCAGAAAAAATGTAAACATATAAAATCATTTCATTTTTGGACCTCAGTTGTAGTAATTGGAGCTCCTTAGAAAAATATCTATACCTCAAGATGCATCTTTTACTTTTCAGTTCCTGAATTTGTGTTGCTCTCCCCCCCCGCCCCTTGGATTTAGCAAAGAACAAGTGAACGTATTTCACCTGTCCCTGGCAATTCCCTTCATGTATCCATGCAGATTGTTCTTTAATCCAACATGCTTTCTGCAAACATTTGTGTTCCCTGCATTAACAAACAGCGCTATGGAAACTGGACTGAGATTCCTTTACTGGAGACAGGATTGCCCTGCCTGAGGGAGGTAATCAAGACTGACAGAGGTACTGGCATTTTGGTTCATTTATCTCCAGGGACTTTCGTGATCACACTCTCAACCTGTGTAAAACATGTCTTCCTTAGTCCATCCAAGGAAAAACAAAAGAAACAAAAAAGGCTTGATATAGAAAAATTGCCCGAAGATTGGTGTAGTCCTTTTATATTAGTATTTACTTATTTAAATTGTTTAGCAACAGAGATGGACACGTTCCTAAATGTTGTATCCCCAAACCTTAGAGCAGGGGTCTCAAACTCAAATCACCACGAGGGCAGCATGAGGACTAGTTCATTAGCTCAGGGGCTGCACCACACATGAGGAGTAGTAAAATAGCCCAAGGGCCACACCACTGAAATCTTTTCATACAACAACATTGCAAATATTGATAGTGATAGTGTCATTGTGGGCTGCAAGAAATAACTTTAAGGGCTGCGAGTTTGAGACCCTCGCCTTAGAACCATGCCAGGGGGAGGAAGCAGAATGAGATAGATGAGAGGAGACAAAGTCAATCCCTGTTCTGAATTACAAAATTCAAGACTAACCTTGTTTAGAAGTTCCAAAGGGGCAGCTGTGTTAGTCCAGTTCACCAAAACAAACAAGGAGTCTTGTGGCACTTTTAAAGACTAACAAATATATTTATTGCCTGAGTTTTCATGGGAGAAAATCCCACTTCATCAGATGCTTTGAAGACTCCCTCTGAAGCTGGGGCATCACTGGCATAGGGGTTACAGGGCTCAACCCCAAGTCCCAGTGCCGGGGACCTCGGCTGCAGTGGTGGCATGTGAGCCAGAGTCTCAGCGCCCAAGCCCCAGGTCATTTTCCGGGGCCACCAGTGCTCCTGTTTTGAAGACATATAAGTGTTAGTCTTTAAAAGTGCCACAGGACACCTTGTTTGTATTCCTGTTTAGAAGGTTAGTACTTAGGATTGAGAGTTTTGGGGTGATTTTTCTAGCACGTACTAGTAATGTTTCCACCTACAACTAATCCTATTGTCCTAACTTGGGCAAAATTCTGATAGACCTCAGAACGCAGCAACTGCTGGCATAGCTAGAAAGTGTGATTATAAAGTTCTGCTCTACCAACATGTAAACTCCAGAAATAAAATCAGCCTTAAAGAATTGCAGATCCTTTGAAAGTCAAGGGAGTTGTTGCAGAACAAATATTGCAGGATCTGACGCTAAATTCAATGCCTTGTTTTCTTTCAATATCTCTGTGTTCTTTCAGACCCTTACACGTAGGTAGGACCAAAGAGATTTTCAATATTTTCAATAATGTTCTGTTCATGCTAGTCAGGCTGATATGTTTTTCTTCTTAAATCCAGTTGGGATAGATGAGAAACTTCTCAGTGCCTGCAAACTAAAATGAAGGAAAAAAAGTATCTGAAGGGATTCTGGGAGCAACCTCTGTGAATTTTATATTATCACACAATTTTCAAATCCTTTCTAGAAGAAAGGCAGATATCAGTAAATCTGGAAGATGCTATCTTAAATGTTCCTTCTTAATTATGGCTCACATTTTTAAAAATCACTTTCAGGATTTAGACATCTTTGAAAGTCTGTGAAGAAGCATGGGGATTCTTGTGCAAGTAATGCAACTTATTAGGCAACTGCCTGACTTAAGAAACTGCCCCACAGATGCCCAAAAATATTGACTAAAATTCTACTCCACTTTTTCAACTGGCAACTAACTTCATCAATCTACAGAACTGTGTCAGCTCCTAGAGGGATTTTTTGACAGTTACGGAAACTATTCAGTGAAACCTCTGTGTGAAATGGATAAAAATCTATAACAAAATTAGAAAATATCTGAATTAGGGAGCTTAGTGTTCTTCACACTCATATTTTTGACTTAACATTTCACACAGTAGTCTGTCGTCTTTCAGGAGCCCTGTGAGTTTATTGTAGACTCCTGAGGAAGCTTTTGCTTTGCAGGTCTTTTATCTTTTATTCCGTTGATATCTAAAACCACTAGAGAGCTAAGCCGACAACGTAAGTATGTTTTGGTATATGCCCTGGATTCAAATACTGCTGTTGATGATGACTAAATCAGCATGTCATGATGAATGATTAGTTATGTATCACCATCATAATTGAGTATGGAAGAATATTCTAAAGCTTCAGAAAGGGGGAGTGAAATCACAAACTCATTTCACTGTAATGAGATACATATCATGGACAGGAAGGATACTAGCAGACAATTTCATTTTCACCTTCATGCTTTCCTCATCTCTACAATTTAATTTTTTCTTTAGTCCTACAATGAACAGCTCCGAGATTTTCTTTGTAGATAGCACATGCACAACACTATATGGAAATACAAGACATCACACAATGCAGTGAGGGGTAAATGTGTCTTTGTGTAGACTCTAGAGAGTCAGCATAAGTCTCTCACAATGTATGTTTCATATAAACCTTTTGTGAATGCTGATGTGGAACATGATTGTTTCTCAGTTCTTGTACTAGTCATCTGTGCATGATACAATTTCACTTAGAACAAGGATTTGGAAACCAGCTGTATATCGCAGCCCTTTCTTGGGTGCAGAAGTAGCCTTATAACTTCATCAATACAATAGAATTTTTCCCACTGCTAATTAATTAAAATGAAATGTATTATTTGGTTTCCTGGAATGAACAAGTACTTAAACTATATTAGCCATTTGTGCACTGTAGCGGAGGAATCCTGGAACCAGACTTCCTTACTACAGGAAAGTATGGAGCTCTTTAAGGAAGAATTTTCAAGCATTAGAAAGGGTTGAAACTACATTATGCCATTTTGTATTTACATAGTAAATCATGTGTTGTTTTCTGTTTCATATAGAGAAACCCTTCCAAAAAAGTAGTTATAAGAAAGGTATTGTTGCTAAGTCCCTTATTTTACTGTAGATCTGAATTTAGCTGTCTAAATTTATTCATAGTTTTAGTAGAAATCCATCAACTAACTTCATGAAGCAACTTGCCATGTGATAAATTAATTTGTTAGTCTTTAAATGTACCACAGGACTCCTTGTTGTTTCATAGTTTTAATAACATATGGCATGTACAATAATGGATTGATGCTTAAAATGTTGAGTGTCTTTGTTCAGTGTCCAAAGGTTCATGCTCTAAATCCCAACAGAAATGACCCATTTCATCATTCTGACCCATTAAAAATCTGCCCATTTCAGGATAGCCAGAAAGAAAAGAATGAAAGGGAGCAAGTTTGAAATCTTGGCAAAATTCCCATTTGACATGAACGTGGACACAACTTCCTGACATGTTTAGTTTTATACACCTTTTAAAATTCTGTGATCTAGCAAATTGAGAGTACTGATCTGCTGTGTTTCTAAAAAAGTTGAAATATTTAAATATTTATTGTGATTTGGGGTAAGTAAAATAGCTTGGAAAAAATAACAGGAAGCTGGAAGTTTTCCCTAAATTTAATATGAATATTTTTTGGTAGTCACAAAATTTGATTAATTAAAAATATATTTTTCATTTTCTAGCATTATTGCATCTATAAAGCAGAAGTGCTAAAATCTTATTATCGATGGTATTCTGAAAAAAAGGTGGTCTTATGGCTGGGAATTAGGAGGAAGAAGGTTTGATTTCTTGCTCTGCCATAGTCTTCCAGTCTGGCCATGGACCTCATTGATCTCCCCATATGTGAAATAGGAATTGTATAACTTCATTATTATTTGTAAATCTCTTTGATTTACAATGCCATTTTTTTCTGATAAGTTTAAGCACTTAAAAATGCACTGAATAAGAAGACATGGTTGTTCAACATTTGTTGCCAACATGGCTATTTTTAAATTCAGAACAACCTCAGCTTTTAATAAATATTTCAGAGGGATAACATAAATCTCAAGATATATAATTATCATAGTAAAGTACCAAATCCCAGAGTAGATTAGAAATGAGTGAGTTAGATTCTGGACATAATTTCTGGCATCTATGTCCTCAGCTGTTTCATTTATTTTGCAATCAGTAGTGATGGTTGTTGAGGCTGCATTGTCTCTTTTGAGAAATTCTTCATAAAAAGACCAAATGGAGACTTCAGACTTCATCTTTTCTGGTCTAAGTCAGTATGTGAAGTGGCTCCTGAACATGTTTAGTCATCATGCTGTCTATTTGCATGAATGTGTGAGATCAGTGTATGTGACAAAAAAATCAAAATGATACATGCTTTGGAGCCCCTCTCTTTCCAGGAAAGGAACTGAAATAGTTCAGCAAATTAATTTGATTATAAATGATGCCAGTGCCTCCAAAACAACTGCTATGTCTTGTATAAGTGAAATGCATCCTGCTTCAACCCCCCAACAAGAATGTGTGGGTGAAAGGAGGGAGATAGAGCAGTATGAAAACCCTGTCTATGTTCCTTTTCTGGGTTGTCTGTGCCCTGCTAGTGGTTTGGTGACACCCCTTCCTCCTTTACTTAGAAAATGCAAGATGTAGGCAGGATTCGGGCTGCCCACTGCAGTGGAGTGCAACAGAGAGTGGGTTCTCTCTGCGTAATCATCCCACATGCTTGCACGGCAGCACAAGACAGCTGAGAAACTGTCTTGGTGGTTGAAAAAGTGAGGTTGGTGAGGTGGAGCAGGTCAAGTGGCTTTCATTTCTGTACTTTCTCTGCCAATGATAGTGTCTTCATTTTTATTCTTTGTGCAGTTATTAAGGTGTTTACAGTCGCTTGTCAATTTGATCTTATCAAGTCCAACCCATTAGACCACTTCACACCAGGTTGCCTCAGTCATATTGTGTTATGTTATTTGATTGCTAATGCAACCTGAAGTAAGTCGCCACGATGCAGCATATGTCAACTGGAAAGTTAAAAGAGAATCTTTGCTTTCTCGAGTGCAGCTACGACAACCCTCCATCTGTGTTTTCTTGTCTTTTTTTTTCCACTTTATAGAGAGAGAAGTCCAATGGAAAAAAAAATGAACGTTTGGGAGAAGTTAATACATACAAGGAAATTTCTGTACAATAAACCTACTCTGCTTATTTTCTTGAAATTCTTACTCAGGTCCTGCACAAGCAAAGCTCTGCACCAAATTTTGTACCAATCCACAAGAGAGGTGGCAATTCTTAATTTAATCTCAAATTGAGCGCAGGATGTGAGCCAATTGGTGAATCTGGCTGAATTGTTTGGTAGTAGTGACCAGAACATAATAAAATTTAACATCTCTAGATGGGGGATGGGAGGGGAAACACCAAAGCATTTAATTTAAAAAAGGGAAGCTACACAAAAATGAAAACTAAAAGATATAGTGCCAAAAGTGAAATCTGTGCAAGCTGCTTGGAAACTTGTTGGAGAACCATAGCACAGGCTCAGTTTAAAGGTATGCCCCAAATTAACAAAACAAAACCTCCAACAAAGTTGCCACTGTACCTAAACAATAAAGTAAAAAAAAAAAAAGCAGTCAGAGGAAAGTGTGATCCTTTAAAAGGTGGTTGTTAAATCCTATTGTGAAAATAGAAAGGAGCAGAAGCTCTAGCAAGTGATGTGTAAAAATATAATTAGGAAGGCCAAAAAAGAAGTTCAAGAAAAACTAGCTAAAGACTCAGTGAAAGAATATTTTTTTAAGTACATTAGAAGCAGGAACTTGGGTAAACAATTGGTGGAGCACCTTGGTGATCGAGATGCTAAAGGAACAGTCAAGGAGGATAAGGCCATTTTGGAGAAACTTAATGAATTCTTTACACGGATCTTCACATCTAAAGATGTGAGAGTGATTCCTAAACCTGAGTTGTTATTTTTAGGTGGCAAATCTGAAGAACTGTCCCAGACTGAGGTGTTCTTACAGGAGGTATTAGGAAAAAGTGAAAAATAAAATGGCAATAAGTCTCCAGGACCTCTATTGTGAAATTGCAGAAATACTAACTGTGATACGTAATGTATCATTAAAATTAGCTTTGTTGCCAAATGACTGGAGTGTAGTTAATGTGATGTCAATTTTTATAACAGGGCCCCAACATGGCCCTTTATACCAGCGGCTGGGCTTTTATACCAGCAATTACAGACTGGTAAACTTAGTTTCAGTACCAGGCAAATTGGTTGAAACTATGGAAGAGAATAGAATGATCAGAAACATTGTATTCATCTATTTATTGGGGAGGAATCGGCTTGGCTTTGTAAAGGAAAACCATGCCTCGCCAACCTATTACAATTCTGTGAGAAGGATCAACAACCATGTGGGCAATGGTGATCCAGTGACATAGTGTCCTTAGATTTTCAGAGAGGATTTGGCAAAGGCTCTTAAACAAAGTAAATAATCATGAACGTAAAAGGAAGGGTTCCTCTCCTGGATCAGTGATTGGTTACAAGTTGGGAAACAAAGGGTAAGAATAAATTGTCAGTTTTCAGAATGGAGAGAAGTAGATAGTGGTTTCCTGCAGGGGTCTATACTGTGCCAGTACTCTTCAACATATTCATAAGTGATCTTTAAAAAAGAGGTGAACAGTGAGGTGGCAAAATCTGCATATGATACAAAACTAATCAAGACAGTTAAGTCCAAAGTAGACTGCAAAGAGTTACAAAAGGAGCACGCAGAACTGGGTAACAAAATGGCAGATTCCAGTCAGTGCCAATAAATGAAAAGTAAATGTATATTGGGAAACATAATTCTATCTGTACATACAAAATGATGGGGTCTAACTTAGCTGTTACTGCTCAAGGAAGAGATTTTGGAGTCATTGTGAATCATTATGGGTGAGATCTCTAAAAACATCAACTCAGTATGCAGTGGCAGTCAAAAAAGCTAAAATGTTGGGAATCTATAGGAATAGGATAGACATGATATTTTCTGAATTATTGCCTCTGTATAAATACATGGTACAACCATGTCTTCAATACTGCATTCAGATCTGGTCAACAAAAATAAGGGGCATGGAACAGCTTCCATATGAGGACAGATTACTAACATTGAGGCTTTTCATCTTGGGGGTAAAAAAACAAATAAAGGGGGGATATGAGAAAGATCTTTAAAATCATGACTGGTGTAAATAAGGAAGTGTTATAACACAAGAGCTAGGGGCTATCAAATGAAATTAACAGGCAGCAGGTTTAAAACAAAAGGAAGTATTCCTTCATGCAACACACAGTTAACCTGTGGAACTCTTTGCCAGATCATGTTGTGAAGGTCAAGCATAAAACAGGGTTTAAAAAAAGAACTAGGTAAAGTGATGGAAGATAGGTCCATCAGTGGCTACTAGCTGGGACTGGCAGAGTACAGAGTCAAGCACTGAAGTGTCCCATGCCTCTGTTTGACACAAGCTAGGAATGGGTGACGAGAGGGATCACTTGATGATTTCCTTTCTGTTTATTCCCTGAGGTGCCTAGCATCCCTCTGAAGCACCTAATGCCAGTGTGGAGAGATAGGATACCAGCTTGGTTGAACATTGGTCTGATCCAGCATGGCTGCTGTTGCGTTCTTCCTTATCAATGTCAATGGCAGTCTTACCTGTGTCAGGACTGCAGGACTAGAGAGAAAGCTAATGTTACTTTTGACTTCAATGGGAGCAGAGTTATGGCAGTGCTGAGCACCCATAATCCGTTGTGATTTGGATTTTCAGTAACGGTTTTTTCCATTGTGATTTTATTTTATGATGATTTCATCAATAAAACAAAACTATAAACCTTTTCTATTATATACACTGTCTTCTGAGTCAGAGGACTATTGAGCTGTTTTAATTTTTACATTAGTCCATATTTAAGTTGCCCCTCTTTCCAGCTCCTCCTCATGCTTTAGCTTCCTTATAAATTATGAGATTGAACACATTCAGATTCAGATTTTGCTTCTTTTTCTACAAGGTTACTACAAAAGGGTGATAGGTAGTCATACTGTTGATTGGACTCTTGCTGTTTCAAAATCCAGGTGAATTCACATTGTAGCAGGAAGATTTCATACTCTATTTTATGTAGTATAGAATATTCAATTTCCAGGTATCAGAGGCCTGAATGATTTAGCCCTTGCTTACAAAGGGTCCTCTCTAAATCATATTAAAAGCATGAAAATTGAGAACTGGAGATGGCAAAGAGTATTTTCAGCTCTGAAGAGAACATAGTGCAGTTCAGCAAAGGAAAACAAGACAAATATTTTTCCAACTGTGATATCACTACATATCTTGACAGGCTATTTGGCACATCACTACAGTAATTACTTTGGTTTTTGAATTAAGGAGAAAAATAATTGCCAAAGCTATTGTAATATCCACATTAGACTTGCACATACCCTCAAATATTGAAGAAACAATGCAGACAACTAACATACATTCTATTGAGGAGCTTTGCTAGAGAACAATGAGAATTCAAACAGAATTAGCCAACATGATTAGTAGGAAAGCAAAGATGGTATCTTTTGTTCTCAACAGTCCTAACAAAAAGAAAGAAAGAAAGAAAGAAAGAAAACCTATTAGTCATTCTGAAAACATTGTTACCTATTTTGTTTCTTAAGTAAATAATGAGATATCCCAATATCTACCACCTTATGGGATCTGTAACTTCTTACAAGGGATTGTTTGTGTATGTGCAATGAAAGAAAGATGTCAAGTCAATTACTAGATGTAGAGGCTAAAAAAGACAAGAAAGCAGAATGATCCTATTCTGCTATATTCTGCTCTTTCCGGTATGTGAGTTGGGGTCTTTCTTACCTTTCCTTCAAAGGCACCAAGCTGTCACTTCAATTTGGTGGCCTGCACCCACACAAGATTTGCTTTGCACTTGCTCCTTTATATTGAATATTGTACAACATTCCCCCTCATTCCTTCTGTGGCTGATACCTTTTCTTGTTATTTCTATAATCATAAATGTGCTACATCACAGGGTTACACATAGCAACACATGTCCTAAACTACAACTGTATGTGTGCTTTCCAGCATTGCTTTTTCTTCAACAACTAAAATGTAAATAATTCTAATACGGTATTTTTGTTACGGACACAAGTGCAGAAGGAGACAATTTTTAGAAAGGAAGGAAGTGGCAGACAGCAAGTCTTCATTAGATATGTTTATGTCCTTAAAGTGTTTCCTGTTTGCTTCCAGAATTACAATATATAATGCTCAATATATTACTTTCTAACCTGAATAAATAATTTATAGTAAACTTGTCAATTGGCTCACCTGAATTTCAGATGAAGTTAGTAGGAGCAAAATTGCTTGAAAATTAGGCCACTTATGGCTAGCTTACTTTTCTACTGTCTGAATTACTTGAACCAGACTGTAATTTCCTTGGATTTTACTTATTATACAAATTTGTATGCCACTTTTGTAAAGGATTTTCCTTTTTACTCAGTGGACTTATCATAGATAGTTCACTGGTGGTATTCAGTTCTTGATATTTGATGCTCGAACTGTTGATTATTGTAACTGGTAGTAAGTTAGTATGCTGTTCGTTTCTTTTCCTTATCTAGATGATTCTCACAGTGCCTAATTCAATGCCTGTAGAAATCAATAAGAGCTTTTAAACTTCACACTCGTGTTCTGGCACAGATAATGTGCAGGGAAAAAAAACCCCACATACATGGCAGACAGGCTAAGGATGGAGTTCACAAATGGGACTTAGGTGCTGCTACATAAGCCTTGCAGCACTTAACTTTTAGGTTTGCTGTCATCTGGTGGAATATACAGCCCTGTGTTACAAGGTCTGCAGGGGTTGCCGTTTTAGTCTGTGTACAGAAAAAGCAACAAGAGTCCCTTGGCACTTTTAGACTAACAGATTTCTTCAGGCATAAACTTTCATGGGTTCCAGCCCACTTGGCTACAACCCACTGCATTGGATGCAGCCCACAAAAGCTTATGCCTGGAGAAATTTGTTAGTCTAAAGGTGCCACAGGACTCTCATTGTTTTAATTCTGAGTTTTGGATATAGGATCCTTGTGCAGTGCTTTCATGAATTAAAAAGGATTTCACAGCAGTCGACATAAAATGAAGAGCCCTGATCTTTAAAGAGGGTTAGGTGCCTAAGTCTGTGCATCTATCTCCAGTTGGGATTCACAGCCATGAACTCTGTTTTGGAGTTAGGCACTTATTCCAGTTTGATTCTTTTTCAAGAAAGGAGCTAGTACCCCCTTTATCACTTTTAGCCCAGATTCTAGAGCTCTTACGTGGAAGATGAGACACCCAGGTTCAAATGCTCCCTGTACCTGATGAGGTGCAAGGACTTAACTCGAATCTCATAACTCCTAGAAGAATTCTCTAGCCAGAGAGACATCCTTCATTTGAAAGCAGCAAAGGGATAGTGAGGCTGTAGGAATGAAAAATACACACAAGCTGGACCAAATTTATGATGAAATGGAAACCAGTGAGAGGTATCTAGATCAGAAGCTGCCAGCTGTAAAGTTGGGAAAATGATCTAATGTTTGCAAAAACCTCTTCTTAAGCTCCTGTGATCTATAGCAGGGATACTTGGTTGATGACATTTTGTGGTCATTCTGAGTCTATTAAGAAATGCACACAAGTATTTAACATAGCGTCATAAATACAAGTGATAGAAATATTTAGGACTATTTTTTCAAACTCTGAACTTGCCTCTTGACCAGCTTGCCCTTATCTGTGCTGATATAATCAGAACATCAACAGGAATGTCAGACTGTAATGGGCTTGAACTCCCTGATTTGAAATAAGCGGTGCATTCTGGATCATTTTTTTTTTTGAATCCTTGGGGTATGAAGGCAGCACCAGTTCCTGGAAGAGCAGATACCACAAACAGGGAAGTAGAATAAGACTATCAGCAAAAGGGGATGACCAAAGTGGAATAAGGGAAAAGAAAAATGTAAAAGAGAAGCATGACTGTGATGAGGTGGCCTTATGCCACACTACAGAAGCCCGGCAAACTCCATGGACGGTGGAATTCCCACCCCTTGAAGCCTGCTGGGCATGATCCGCCTGCAGCCCCAGCATAAAAGGAAGTTGGTCAGTTCATTCAGGGCTGACCAGTGAAGCGGGAGGACATATGCGAGAAGCTCCTGACACAGAGCTGCATTAGCCCCAGGTGGTGAGAGAGACTGACCCCAGAGGAAGCCCTGAGGAGCAGCTGGCCTGCAATGAGTACCCCAGTGCTGACACCCAGGCATTTACCACAGTCAGCCAACCCTGGAGACCTGCTGGAAGCCAACAGCAGCCATCCCAGAGGTAAAAAAGCACGGATCATCACCGTACAGGAAATTAGCCCTGGTGTTCAGGTAGGAAGTAACTCAGGGGGCTCGAAGTGTGGAGCTAGGCATAATGTGGAGAACCAATGGGCGTGTTTTAGTATGGATCCCCACTTAACTGGTGCCATCCCTCCCCCCAGCACTGATAGGACCCTAGACTGGGGCTCAGTGGAGCAGGAAGCCTGAGTGCCCCTACCTGGGTCCTATGCCCCATTATGGACATTAATTGATAATAACTCTGAGGCCACTAGGCCATGCTGCCCTGCGCAGTAACTTTGGGATATTGACTCTGTGGCCACTAGGCTGTGCTGCCTGACCAGGGGGCCATGTGTTGACTTTGATATTGAGAATTAAGAAGGTTGCAGAGGCATGCTCCCTGCTCACTCCCCTTGTGTTTTCCCTACCAGGGGGTGTTAGGGACGGCATACCCTGGGACAATAGCATTAAATATATTACTGACTCCAAGTGGGAATATCAAATTAATAGAGACTATATATTGTATTTAACATAAGAACAGCCATCAGGGTCAGATCAATGGTCCATCTAGCATGATTGCCTATCTTTGGAAGGTGGCCAATGCAATGCACTTCAGAGTGAATGAATAAAATAGGCAACCATCAAGTGACCCATCCCTTTGGCCGTTCCCAGCCTCTGGTAAACAACAATGTATGCCTGTCTGGTCTAAAAGTAATTGATGGACCAAGCCTCCGTGAACACATCTAGTTCTTTTTTTAACCTTGTTATAATCTTGGCCTTCTCCACATCATCTGGCAAGAAGCGCCACAGGTTAGCTGTGCATTGTGCATTTGTTTGTTTTAAATCTGCTGCCTGTTAATTTCATTTGGTGACCACTAATTTTTGTTATGAAGAGTAAATAACACTCCATTATTTACTTTCTCCACACCAGTCATGATTTTGTGGACCTCCATCATATCGCTACTCAAAAAGTCCGGTGGTTCTCAACCTTTTGCAGGTTGCAATACACATGGTAGCAAATTGTCACCCTACAGGACACAACCATCCCCCAGGTCAAATCCAGTCATCTCCCTGGTTCTCCATGACACATTTACCACTGCGTGGCAACACAGTAATGTGTCCCAACACAGTGATTGAGAAACACTGACTTAGTTATCTCTTTTCCAAACTGAAAATCCCAGTTTTATTAATCGGACCTCATATGAAAACTTTTCCATATTCCTAATAAATTTAATTGTCTTTTTGTACTTTTTGAAGTTCTCATATATCCTTCTTTGAGATGGGGTGATCAGATCTGCATGCAGTATTTCTAATTATATATTTACAGTTCACTTGCTGAAGTTTCTGCTCCTTTCTATTTTCTCAATAGGATTTAACATCTCCTTTTTAAAGGATGCTTTTTTGGCCTATAAATGATTCTTTTATTTTGTTGTTTAGCCACAATGACAGGTTTTTGTCCTTAATTTGGGGGTATACATTTAGATGAGCCTCTATTATCATAGCTTTAAAAAGTTCCATGTAGCTTCCAGGAAGGAGATATGATGGGATTAGGTTTGGTATCAGATGGTTGAACTTGATGGATAAAGAGAAGAATGCAGTTGAGCTTTTTGGCCCTGATTCAGGAAAACACTTAAATACTTAAGTCCTATTGAATGAAAGAGACTATTGTATTGAAGGTTAAGCACATATGTAAAAGCTTTGCTGATTTGGGGCAGACTCAAGGGTAGAGGGGAAAAAAGACATAAAGAAAGAGAAACTAAAATCTTAGTTCAAGCAGTGGGATCTCCCATGAAAGTTCATGCGATAGATAAATGTGTTTAGTCTTTAAAAGCATAACAAGGCTTAGGCTACTATATTCCAAAGGGGCAGCTGTGTTAGTCTAGTTCAGTAAAACAAAAAAGGAGTCCTGTGGCACTTAAAGACTAACAAATTTATTTATTAAATGAACTTTTGTGGCAGAAAATCCCATATTTCAGTTAGGTGTTAAAATATTTGGCATTTTTTCACACTGGTTATCTGATTAAGCCTGGATTTTTGCTTGTTATTCACTGTTGCAAAAAGACTAGCCTTACAAGACATAGTTATAGGAAACTGCAGCAGTAATAAAAACAGACCGGAATATTTGTTGTTTAATAATTATCAGTGTATTTCCTTTCTGAGGCATACGACAATTACAAAATCTTGCAAAATCTAATATTTATGCAGTTTTATCTCAGCAATTGTACTGTATTTTTTTCTAATGCTACTTTATCAGGTATTCCTCAGGTCCTTTTAATAATGTCAGTCAGAATTTCCAGGGTTGATGACATTTAGCAGAGCCATACATTTGACTTAAAAATTACATTTCAATTACAGCCTTCCTATTCATCACAATCTGACAGGTTTAGTGCATTCCATACAATAGTTATATAACTAGAAATATACGTTCCCAACAGATATAGGTTTTGTGTGAATTGTTCTCCAGAGTCCCATTTTCCAAGTCAGACTAAGATTTGTTTTATTCAAAGTACTTAAAAAAAATCTTTGCGTTTAGACTTGTGGTATGTTTGAGAAATCCATATGAAAATACAGTTCTTTTAAAGGAGGTCCTTTCCAGGTTTCACTTGTACACTTCTGATTGTGCACACAGACAAGTTGTATATTTTTAAAGCACTGCCACTTGTGTGTGGGTCTCTCCAAGTTTGTCCAAATCTCCAGAGGAATTATCTGCATATATGATAATTGCAAACATGTATGTGCAAACAACTGCATCTGCAGAGTTGGATATTTGCAAAAGGAAAAAAAGGTGTGAGGTAACTAGTGCTGAACACACTTGTATTTCATTGCAGTATTTTGATAATACTTTTAGTTTCTTGTAACATACACTGTAGAATTCTTTCAGGAATATCTCTTTATACATAGCAATCATTCATTTATTTTGCTGCCTCCCTTAATAAGGAGTTAGCCACAGGAATATCAATGCAGCCTTTTTTTCTCCCTTTTAATTCTGTTGTTGTGGGCTCAGATTTTATAACATTTCCTCAGACTGTCAGGGTCAAATGCATAAAAGAACACAGTGGTAGCCCAAACCAACGAGTCTGAGATACTAGGCCTGTTTCACAGGCTTTCATCTCCCCTATAGCAAATGTTACAATCATTCTGGTTGTATGGTTAAAACAAAAGCTCCATATTGGAAATGAGCATGTTACATCTGCAGAGTTCTCAGACTCCATCAGGTTTGTATCTTGGTGTGTTCTGTTTCACCACAGAACACGCTTGCCAACCCACTAGGACATACTGTTCTCAAAGGTCATTTGCTCAACGTTGTCAGAAATCTCAGTAAAAAAGAATGCTGTAAGTTGGGGGGGGGGATTTGCTGCATAAAAACTTGTATGGACCAACATTACGCATCAGGAACTTGGTACTGACTGAACCACATCAATCCAGAACAAAAAGCAACAGAAGTAACTGCATCAATAGAAGATAGCAATATGGCCAGTGTGGGTTTACTACACATTTTGTATTGACTCACCTGAACGTTAACATCAGACCAAATCTTATTGAAAGGAAGAGATGAGAGTGATTGTGCTGAAAGGGCAAGGAGAGAGAGAGTGACAGGTCAACAGGAGATTTATCTTTAGCACTTGGAAAAGGACCATCAGTTTTTAAATTGTAGAGGTTAAATAGAAACGAGAACTCTGCTTAATGTGAAGCTGCCATTCAGGGCCCACAAATGATGAGTTATAAACTACTAGGTGCCAGAATGTGGTTGGCCCCGTGACAAAGCACAAAGGAGATTGGAGAGCAGCTCAGCTAGGCTTCCTGACCTGAATAAAAAGGTCAGCCACTGTTGAGGCTGGGAAATGCAAGCAGCAGTTGTCCTTGAGCTTCTCCCAGAGAGCTTCTCCCTCCATAACCAGTCAAAAATGTTGGAGAGTAGGTGGACAGAAGGAATAGAGAGCGAATGATAGCCTACAGTGCACCTTTTCAGCGCAAAATGTGATGTAGTTTTTCCTCCAATGATTGCTTCCTGGGAGCCCCAGAGATGTTTTGGCTGAGTCAGACAGATGGAATGAATGCCTCTGGGGTCCTCCTACTGTTTCTTTCTCCTACACAATACTGCTTGCATGGCTGAGTCACTAGTTCACATTCCCACTTAAAGCAGAATATTTTCTTTCTTATTATGAGACACAAGTGCTCAAATCATATCTTTGTTTTTCTTCTTTCTCCATCTCCTCCCCCAACCAATTTAAAGTCTAGATGGGGAAAGATTTTTGCAAACTCCAGCTGTGTGGGAATTTATTTAGAAGACATCAATTTTCTGAAATGTGCTATGTCATGGATGAGCTGGCAGTTGATTCCTACATAGCTTAGACTTAGTGAACCATTTGAACTAGGAAAAATGCAATGAAGATAGGCAATTTACCAGTGGTAAAGCACAGAGGAAAAAACAGGAGAGAGGACAAAAGAGAAAAAAAACCATGCTAAATTTAAGCACTATCTACTTGGCATGTTACTATTCATTTTTTTTTTTAAATCCTGTTAATTAGAATTAAGGTGGCAAGAGAAGGAGAGAGTCTCTTGGACCAACCTCAGTAGACATCAGAGGCACCATTGATTAAAAAGATGGAAAGTGCTGAGGAGAAATATATTCCAAATTATGAAATGACAGAAAAGCAGCATAACAGTTAAAGCAAAGGCTAAACCACTCAAATGAAACCAGGAGAGGCTTCAGCACTTCCACGTGAGAAAAAAGACCTGTGTGGAACTGTGAGAGAAGAGTTCACAAAACTACCTGCTCTAAAACAGCTGATTCAGGCAACATATGTGAGTTCAGAAGTGGGTTGGTACTGTGTGGTGGAAACTGGCTATACCAGGCAATAGTCTGTTGTAAAGCAGTAACTCTGCATCAATAGAAGATAGTAATATGGCCAGTGCGGGCTTACTACACATTTTGTATTGACTCGCCTTAACCTTAACATCAGACCAAATCTTATTGAAAGGAAGAGATGAGAGCGATTGTGCTGAAAGGGCAAGGAGAGAAAAAAGAGTGAGAGGTGAAAAGGACCATCAGTTTTTAAATTGTAGAGGTTAAATAGAAACGAGAGCTCTGCTTAATGTGAAACTGCCATTCAGGCCCCACAGTAGGGGTTAGAAAGCCCATTCTTGTGGTTGTGCAGGTTTGTGAAACTTCTGAAACTTTTAACAGTGATTTTTCCATTGTAAGAAAAAATTCAGACATAATAGCTGGATTTTTGAAGACAAGGTTTCTGAACTGCATTGGGGGTCTTTGAGAGCACCTATATTCCAATACTTCATCCATTATAAGAAGCCAGTTAGAACACGAACCAAAATGGTTACTATTCAATTCTTCAAAGATTAGTGGACCACAGAGGTAGAACTGTGCATGCAAATATGTGGAAGGCTGGGAAGGTTCATGATGCTGGAATGCTGTGGAGATCAGCAACGTATCCAAACCAGGAAGAAGGAACTTTATTCTCCAGAAATATGTTTCTCTATGGCATGTTTGTGCCAACAGTTATTTTGGGAGACCTTGCAATACTCACTTCTGCCTTGGCTCAAGAAACTGTATGCCAGCATCAATAACCCTGAAAAGTGAAGTTCGTTACAAATCAAATAGCTGCAGAGTGGTTGTGGAGTGTGCAGTCAGTAGGCTAAAAGCTGATTGGCATTGCTGATACACCTATCTGGGTGCTGATGTGGCAAATATCATTCATAGAGTTGTCACCTTCTGCACATTTGTGAAAGTCAACAGGAGTGCTTCCAGCCTGGGTGGGCTTATGACAAGTCTGGTCTACAAACTCTGTGAAGGCAGTCCCACTCCAGGAAAGCCACCCACTAACACACTGGTCCTGGTTCCCTGTGGGCAAGGGAAATAAAGGATGTCATCTGTGCACACATCATGTAGGGTGTCTATGATTTTTTGTATACCACCAGTCAAATCAAATGCTTTTCTTCAGTAGCTCCCCCAAAATTGCATAGGACTTTTACTGTGAATACCTGGAAGTTATAATCTTAAAGATCTTTTCCATAATACAGTCAAGAAAATTATTAAAATAATTAAGAAAACTTGAAATATAAGAAGATACCAACTTGCAAGAAATTCTCAGCTGTCAATAAGAACAAGGTTGTTTGGGGGAATAACCCCCAGATTAGTTATGGTTTCAATATCTATCAATATCGTGGCTGTTATATTAATGTAATAAACCAGTTTCTTTTTGTAGCTTACTACCACCATCTAAGGCAGATGTATTTCAGCATGACACACAGTCAGTTGTAAAATGAATGTAGTTCAGTGTTTATGCTCTTGTGCACACCCTCTGCCTCTAGGCTTGTTTGGATTGAGTTGCACAGTTGCAGGCACTGTGGTGGTTTTGAAATGATACTCAGGTTGCCACAGTAAACCTTGACACCAGCACAGCAGCAATTGTGAGGACTATGCTTTGTGTTTTCTGTAGTCTAGAAAGCTGACAGCAGCTAGCACTGTTGCTACAATTGCAATGATTGTAGGAGGTTCCAGTGTGAATGGTGATCACGTTTGTAGTCTGCTGTCTGCTTTGTGATGTCTAAAGCTGCTTGAAATTTGTCAGCCTTTTCCTTTAAAAAATGGAAGGAGAGGCATTTAAAAAAAAAGTGGAAGATTTTTCTTTTCTTTTATTGTATTTTGCTTCTGTTTTCCATCAAAACCAAAGGAAATCAATTTTCTAAAACACAAATTATTTTGTTTGTTTGCTGTTTGAGAAACTGAAAATGTCGGGGCCAACTCTGAATATTTTGCTGCTTCTGAACTTTCTTCCTGAGAATTCTTAACCTTTACTGAATAGCTCAATTCATCTCCTTATCATTCCCTTTGTGGATGATATGTTTTGTCTTTAAGAAGCATATGGGCCTGTCAAGACTATACAATGATAATTTTTCTTCTGTAAAATGTCTGCCAATGTGTCTGACAAAACAGTTTCATATTTGCAAAATAAAAGAACTAGAGGATGTTGAACGGATCGAGGATGGTGTAGAAGGACAGATGAGCTGTTGTCCATCCTGAGGGTTTCACCATCGCTGTCTGAGTCAAATTAAATGATGACAAGGCTGAACAAGGACGAGTGAATCTTCAGAGCTGGAATTTCAGGCTTAGACTTGACTTAAATTCTGTGCCTCTCCTTACACAGATTAGGGAACATCTCTTTAACCCCTCCCATCTGCATGTTACATGGCCAAGCAAAGGAGAGTTGAAATCTTGAGCTTTGTGTCTTACCCGGTGCAACAAATAATTCAGCTGAGTTGTGTACTTCAGCCACAAAAATCATGGTCCTCTTTTTCAGTTCTTTAAGAAAGAACAGAAAAATGAGGACGGGGCCGCCTCCTTTCCCAGTTGTGTGTCTACAATTTGGTTTTGAAGCACTTATTCAGGTAGACAGACAAGTGGGCTGATTTTTAAAAATTGGTCCTGATCAAGGAGTGCCCTTGAGTTCAAGAGAGGCTTCGTTCACTGCTTTTGAATATCCGGCCACATTTTTAACTGTCCAGATAAGGACTTATGCACATAAGAAATAACTTTCAGTTGTCTAAGGGAATCAAGTGCCCAGCTGATATGGAGGATAGATGAGAGTTTGGTAGCTCATTTCCCTTAGTTGCCTTTGAAAATCCTTCTCTATCACTTTTGAAATCTTACTTTTGGAAAACAAAATAAACATAGAAAAGAAAAGGGAGAAATTTACAACATGTGAGAATGAGGAGAGAAAAAGTCACACATATGGTGTGATATCTCTGCTGGTACATTAAATCCACTAAAATGTTGGGGAACAATATAACTAAAGAGGCTAATACACATAAGAAATAAAAAGGGAGGTGGCATTGGGGGAAAAACTGCACATCAAACATGATACCAACAAATAGGAGATAAAACCAGCAGCATGAGGAGTAATGCAGAGAAAGCAAAAGCACCAGGATGAGAGAAACTAACGGTGGAAAAGGAATGATCAGACGTGGTGCCAATAGCTGATATAGGATTCCTGCGGAATGGGCGTACATTTCTTTCAGGTTCCCAATCTAATTAAATGGATGCCTGTGAGAAAGTGCTGCCCTCTCTGCAAGAACATTGTACTGCTCAGCATTAGAAGAAAGGGAGCAGAGGGACTAAAAAAACAAAAGAGACCAAAGAATAGAAAAGGCTCCCTAATGAGAATGATCTCTCTCTCTCTGGTAAGCGAAGGAAGGGTCATGCACAAACAAAAAGGAAAAAAAAAGTTTAATACAGAGCCTGTCAGTAAAACAGCTTTATTCTGTATTAAAGATCTATGTATATGGGTGGAATAAACCATTTTAGTAAATCATTGTTTAGATCATGTCATCACTAGAAATTGGGATTAGGAACGTGACTTAGTTCATGAGCACAAATAAATTTGAATAATAGAAAACTAAAAAAATGTTTTCAGTTTATTCATGGATAGCCTGTGACCAGAAAAAAAAAAGCTAAATTTATCACATAAATTAGGTTAATCAGTCAACCCTGTCAGCCAGGATATATATACATATTACAATAAATAGAAAATATAAACTGTAAACAAGCTTGTCGCCCATTCTCATGGAAAATTACTTAAGTAATTTCTCCCTGGAATATTAATTTGCGTTTCAAAAATATTATGTTAATAAAGCCATGAATATATTAGGAAAACTTAATTACATATCTTAAAGCAATTATCCAGCTAATCTTACAAAATTAATGTTTAATGAGATATTAGGAAAATATTTAGTGTTACTTTGGAAAGTAATTTGTAAACTGATGAAGGTCAGAATATGCTAAAATAAAAAGCAGTGCTAACTTGATGTTGCCCACTAGGAGCCTATATTGTCTTTTAAGCGTGGTTATTCTAAAGGCAACTTTTGGTAGTATGAATGTGCATTTCAGTCATTTTTAATCTATTTGTAATAGAGCAGATAGAAAAATATGGCGGCTGGTATGCAAGCACACTGTAAAATATCATGGTTTCCTGTGAAATTCAGACCATCCACTCACACAGTTATCTGGTCGTCTCTTAAACATATTGTTTTTTATGGTTCATAGCTGTAGAACTCATTAATATTTATCTTTTTGGGGTACTGTAGGGCCTTAGAGCCTTGTCTCTGGACCTGGCATTGTAAACTGTTACCCTGTCGAACGCATAGATCTGGATCCAACAATGTGCTAAGGATGTACTTAATTTTAGGAACATTAGACATCCTTCTGACTTCAACAAGAATACTCTCGTGCTTTTCTGGCTTGCTGAACTGGGCCCTTAAAATGTACTACTCTGAGTGAAATAGCCCGAATTTCCTGTTTTACCTATAGCGTTGTGTTTTAGATGGCTTTTTCCCTGGTTCCTCTCATTCCTCTTGATAATTATGAACACATTTAATACGTTGCCAGAAAGGCTGCTTTCCCCACAGTGAACAATGACAGCCTCTAAAAATAGGCTTTAAAGCCTGTGTGATCATCTACTTTTATTCTTGATGTTGTATCTTATCCGTCCCATGAGCCAGTGACCAAGTCTGAACAAATGGGCCCAGATCGTCAAAGTCTGTCAGATTTTTCAAGTGCTCAGCACCCGTAATTGGAGGCAAATTTCCAAAAATGCTCAGCATCCCAGTGGTGGCTCACTAAAAATGGTGTAGCTAGAGATAGCCTGGGTGGTAACTTGAGCTAGATGCCTTTAGTGCATAACCAGGTATCCAAGCAAGTTTGTATTCAGGTTGCTAGCCCAGACTACCTATGGGTGTACTGCTTGTTGTAGAGGACTAGCTTGAATAGAGCTAATGTCTCTCTCAAGTTGGGAAGCAAACTCTGAGCTCAAGTATACACATCCCTTTCTCTCTTCTCTGTCTCTCTGTGTTCCCCTTCCTTTGTTTGTTTCTTTTCCCCAGACCCCTTTTCTTATCCTGGACACATCAATACCATTTTTACCTTTTGTGATGGTCGTCATCATGCTGTTCAAGCCACTTTGCATTTCTTTTAAAACATAGATGCTACAACAAGGTCTAGAACTTGGAAAATAAGATTCTAACAAAGTTTCTGTGCCATTATAAGGACTTTCCACGACAGCATAGTTTAACAGGATTCCCTGTGGGCTCAAATGCTACCAGAGAAAGGTTCCATCTTTCAAAACATTCCTTTCTATGAATAAAAATCTGAGTAATTAAATATGAGTGGTGGAGAAATGTATTTGTACACATTCCTCCTCATTCCTAATGTAAGAAAAAACAAGGTAAAGTAGGAGAGCTCTCTCATTTGTGTGACAAAGATAAAAATGCAGGGAATGGCTCAAGATTAATCTTCTCTTGACTACAAATGAAAATGTGAAAGGTGCCTGTTGAACTCCTCCTCGTTGGAAGCTTTAGACTGATTTATTTGCATCCATGTTAGAAGATGTATGAAGAGTCTTGTGGAGGCATTCAGCCACATGGATTATTGTGTTGATTTCAGAAGGCATAAAATATATGTAGGTTAGTCTTCTGTATTTGTAGGCCAGGTGTATCTTTCTGCCCACTGTTGTAATGTGGCACTTTTTAAGAAACTGAAAATTTTTGCAAACTGTCTGCATTAGCACTGATGACTTTCTCTGCAAAGAGAATGACAACATCTTTAATGCATCCAGTTTATTTCTGCAGGCCTGTTGCTGTGAATGATTGAATCTGTACTTGCTATAAATGATCAAATCTGCAGTCGGTTAAACTTAACTGTCAGTTGTCTTGTGCAGGTGTTTTCTTTGAAATATTAGCTTCTTTTCTGAGAGCAACATGTATTTCAAAACAGTGCCATATTTTAGTCGAATTGTTAGGAATATCTACACCTGTGTGTCAGGTTGGCCTAGTTCTTACAAATGAATCTTTTTGTTTTTAACGTAAGCTTGCTCATGTAAAGCTGCAGAGCTTATGTTTCACTTTTATTTAATAATGATGATATTCAGGAATATCTTGACATTTAGACTATTTTCTCTGACTCTGCTTACATTATACTCACTGGCACACATCATGCATGGCTGACAATACTGCTTTTTTCCTCCTCCCTGCTAGATCTTTTTGCAGTCCTGTAGGACTTGTTTTTCACAAGTCACCATCGGTGTTAGCAACTGAGTGGCTTACTGAAACTCCTCACTGGACTGCAAAGGAGTCTAGCAGAAAACAAAATCCTGATCCAAAGCTTAAGTCAATGACGAGGTATTCTATTGACTTTGATGTTCTTCAGATTTTGCGATAAGGGAGTACAAAAACCATTCTGTAGAGTGGCAATGGACTACAATATTAAATATTCTGCTGCAGATGGAACATTTTACCAACTCTTTTAATTTTTTAATGTATTTATTTAGATGTACACACTCATGCTAACTAAAAGTCCTACTCCATCTGGTTTCGGTGTACCTGACATAACCAAGATTGCAGTAGTGTTAATGCTGAAACCTAACTAAAGTGTGGCTGTATAGGTAAGTTATAATATTACTTATCCCTTTGGTCACTTCCTTTCCACTCTCATATTCAAATGACTAGGGGAAAAAAGAGCTTCATCATATATCCTGAATCATTGGCTTTAGACTATTTCAGATCATGCCCCCACCCCACCCCAAAAATCCCTAAGTAACTTCCCCTTCCTGTGTTTACCAGTTGAGCCTCAGATCCAGCACCTTAGCTGATCTTGACCGAAGTGTTATATATGGGAAGAGTGTCTGTCTCATGTAGATGGTGCCTAAATCACTGAGGCTTTTATAGGTCAAAGCTCATATCTTAACACTCAAATCTACAGGAAGTCAATACAAATTCATGGAAGATGGGATGAATATTTCCATATAAGTTTCACTTATCAAATAAGTAGCTGTGTTCCACACCAGCGTCAGTTTTTGTGTGGTTCTAAGGTGTAGTGACATGTAAAGCTCATTGCAGTAGTCTGTTCTGGAGGTGACAAAGGCATTGGGGTTTGATTCAGGAGGAATGGCTGCAATTTCCTAACCATCTGTAAATGATAAGCCAACTTAGCCACAGCAGCTACCTGATTTTAAGTAGTTTGGAGTCCAGCCAGACCCCTAGATTATAAACCCAGTCAACAAATGATGGACATCTACCTTCATTTAACATGATAGTTAAGGCACCTAGATGCTTTCGGCATGTGGCACTGAGATACAGCGCATTCCACTTAATGCATGGTTTGAGTCTTAGTTGTTCAAATAAGCTAATCAAACTTTCCTGATTTGATTCTAATGGTCTAATGTGCTGCGTGCATAATTTAGCTCTGTGTACCCATCTGAAGCTTAGATTTTGTTCTTCAGTGTAATTCTCCCCAGAGATGTGAATAATCAGAGTAATTAAAATATATGCAAATGTATTGCCCATTCCAAATGTAATTATTATTATTATGATATTCTCAACAATAAGAGTGTAATGCTCCTCTGTGTGGGAGACAGTGGAATGAGTTGGACCATCACAAACCTCACTATTTTCTGCCCCAAGTAGCAGGCAGATTTCTATGATTTATCTTTCTCTAGCATAAATATAGCAACAGATACTTGTTTCATTCCCTCACTCAAAAGAAGACACTGCATTGTACTCGATTCCTGCTCTGAAGAGAAGATGAGAGAATGAACATGACAGAGGTGTAATCATGTTACTTAGGGTATCTCTATACTGATGGTGGCAAAATCGCAGCCGTCAGTGTGATCTTCCAGGCGTGATTCAATGAACCTGCTGAATCGCTCCAGAAATCGCCATAGCAACTACAGCCCCAGAGCTGGAGTTGCTATAAGCCAATCTCAAGGCATTTGCGGTCGGCTTACCTTAATGTGTAGGAGCTAGTTAGAGAGTCATCAGGGGATACACAAGGTATTTTATGTACCTTGTATGTCTCCCGTTGACTGCCACTGAAGAACATGGCAAATATAGACTAGGGCTTAATGCAGGGATCTGGAGCTCAAATCACCAGAAGGGTCGCATGAGGACTAGTGCAGTAGCCCAAGGGCTGCACCACTGAAGCTTTTTCATACAACAATATTGCACCTATTGATGGCGATAGTGTCATTGTGGGCCACAAGAAATAACTTTAGAGGCCTCAAGTGGCCCACAGGCTGCAAGTTTGAGACCCCTGGCTTAAAATATTTCTGGAAGGCTTTTGTGTTCAGGGGTGAGTAGCGATTAGTGCTGTAGAAAAAGCTCTATACAAACAGAACTAGGCTGGATATTTTTTACTAAGTTTAGTGAGCAAAGGCACAGTTGATTTGTCTCTAACAATGAGTGCCTAAATCAGCCATGAGAAAAATACCTGCAGAAAGGATGGTGCACACAGGTTTGTGATCCTCATTCCTTGTGCTGTCCCTCACCCATCCTCTCAATGTATCTTTGAATCAAGGATGTGTATGCACAACTAGCCAACATACATGCCCAGCTACCTGAATTCTGCCTGCATGTCACTTGCGCACTTGAATTCACTGCACATCTTTTGAAATCAGGGCCTCAAAATGGGATTTTTCAAAGTCGCCTAAGTGATGTAAGAGCATATATCTCTTTGAAACTCTAGCGGACTTATGAGATTTTCAAAACCACGCTTAATGTTTGCAACTTCAGTTCATTGCATCTACCATTTATGTTCCTGTTGAATGGCTGGTTTTGTGTCTTGGCACCTAAGCAGAGTGCGCTCTAACAATAATGGTCACTAACAGTTAGCCCTAGCCTATGCTTACCTGGATTTTTGGCAGCAATCAACAGCAGATATGCAAGGCACGTACAATATCTTGCATATCTGCTGGTGACTGTCTAAGCCACTGGTACACACTTGGGAAAGCCAGCCAGCTTTTAGCTACTTTTAGAGGGCAGAACTTCTGGAGCTGACTTCCAGAGCACAGCAGCAAGTTCATCCTTGCCTCTGAATTGTGCCCAGAACATTGGGCTGACAGTGGCGATTCTGCTGCTGTCAGTGTCGACATACTGTTAGATAGTAAGCTATTCTCATACACAAGTATTTGCCTTATTGATGCTTATTTTAAGGCTTCAGTTCCAAATGTATTTACTTTAATGGGAGCTCTTATTCCCTAAACAGCCTTTTTTGTCCCCCTATGGTCTTTCAGTTATATACTTTATTATCTCTTGGCTAGAAAACTACTTTAAATTGGATCTCATAAGCCAGATTCTCGGCCTTGAAACCATTTCTGTGCACCACACTCCCTGGGAATCATCAGGCTGTAGGCTATTGTAGCCAGTTTATATTGAGAGCTGATTAGATTTGCTCCAGTTCAACCTCATCAGATACTTATTTTCTGATTTTTAGACAAGAAGTGGATATACATTTTGCTAAACTAAATTATTCAGCTTTGCATCTCATTAATCATAGCAATGTGCCACATAGCTTTGCAAACCCTATCCTGCCATCTGAAAAAGTCCAGCATTGCATAACAAGCCATTTAAAAATATCTCTACTTTTGATCAAATATCTGCAATTTATGTTGAATGGGGCGAGAGTGAATACAGAAGAAAAGGCTTTTTTAAAACACTTTTGGGTATCTTTCAAATTGAGAAAATTTAAATAATTCATGGAAAATTCAGTGCAGATCTCTAATTAAAACTAATTAGAATCATTCCATTTTATCACATGCAGTTCATTTCTCAACAGTTTCTCTCTCTTTCTCTCTGTATTACTTTAGTCTGTGATTATAACAAATTTTAAAAATGCTCGCTTTGAAATTTGAGTAGGTGGGCAGGGAGTGGGCTGCAGAGGAGTTTAAATAGAAAAAAGCAGAAAAATAAGTGAATCTTCTCCATGTTGCTGAGGATTGTGTATCAAAAAAGTAAGTACAGTAGGGCATCTTTTGTCATGGCTTTTCTAGCAATTCTGTATTTTTATATATGCCCCTTGTGACACAATTTTGTTAAAAGTGAGTTGTTCTATAACTTCTTTAAAACAGATTAATTTCTGAACAATACAGTTTAGCACAACAGTAAATGCTGTATCCTGAGGTTGGTTTGTTTTATGTTTGTTTATATGGCCTGCCTATTTCACATCCAAGTTTCTATGTTCAGTATCTCTTCATCACTTGAAGTAATGACCAAATCTTTTTGAACATGTAAGTTCAGAGATAATGCTTTTCAAAACACACCCACAACACTGTCATCCAGTAAAATTGTGGCGTGACAGGGAATTCTGTTATAGTTGCCGCCCATTTTATGCTCTTTGCTCAGTTATATGTAGGAACAGTAACGTGCTGCCATGCAGAATTCAGAATTTGGGCCCTGAATTTAGTTCCTAGGGAGATCAAGTGCTTTGCACTCAAGTCACTAGGAATGGCATTGACTGGTACCACAGGGAGCTGTACCCAAGCACATTCACCTGGAAGGAAGTGTGTAGGCTACCATAATAAGAGTAGATTTTAAAGGATATTGCCCCTTACCACCTCTTGCAAAAATATTAAGATTAAAAAAAAAATCAGAATCTTGACATGTTTTCTGCTGTCAATTCCAGATCACGGTTAAACTCACCTAGAATTTTGGGGTGTTATAAGTGTTCTGCATTTGATAGCTATTAACATTATAATTGCTCTTTGCATTGCTCTGTGTATTGGTGGTTTTCAAATATGGGTTGGGACCCAGGACTAGGTCACAGACCCTCAGGTACTGGATCACAGCAACCTCTGCTACCACTGAAAGACTGAAATGTATTGCTGAAAGATTTGATTGTTGGGTTGTGGGTATAAATGATTTTTTTTCAACTGGGCCTTGTGTGTGGGGGTGGGGAATGAAAACTACAGCTGTATATTACCACATATGGGTATTGCACTGCCTGGTGGCAACTAACAGTAGAACCTCCTCCATGAAACCCTTCCTATTCCTTCCTTCCCTCAGCATTTTTTTAATGTTTAAAAGTGAGGTGATATGTAGGGGTACTGCATCCTCTATTGCTTCAGTTCCTTCCAGCTGTTTATACCAGGTGAAAATGAACTGACTGCTAATTCAGATCTGGGATTTTTTCCCTTCTGTGGATATCACTTTTGATAGTTTTATTTGTTGTTGTTCTTAACACAGAATGTAGTTTGTTACAGTAATAAGAGTGGATATTTGAATGTAGTTGGTGGATATAGCTCTCTAATAGAGAGCCATTAGCAATTGTCTTTAAAGACTCATGGAGGACAGGTGAGATCCCAGAAGACTGGAAAAAGGAATCAAAGAGGAACTGAGGAGTATAGACCCGTCAGCATAATGTTGATACCTGGAAAGGATACCGGAACAAATTATTAAACAAAGAGTTTGGAAGTATCTAAAGGATAATGGGGTTTCAAGGGGTATTGGCATGGGTATAATGAATAACCAGCGGTTACTGGCATGGTGGATGGCTAAAAGCAGGAGACACAATGTGTGTTGATTCCTAGTAAGACCTTTTGACCCAGTTCCACATGATAGTCTCATCAGCATGCTAGGTACATGTACTTTTTCTTGACTACTATAAGGTCACTGCACAACAGGTTGAAAGGCTCTTCTTAGAGTAGTTATCAATGATTCACTGTCAAATTCTGACAATCTACCTAGTCAGGTTACAAAAGGGTCAACCCTGAGCCTGGTGCTATTCAATATTTTCATTAATGACTTGGACAATAGAGTTGAGAATATGCTTATAAAAAGTATGGGCAACAGTAAGCCAGGGAGAGGCTGTATGCACTTTGGAAGTCAGGAATAGAATTCAGAATGACCTTAAATAAGAGAATGGGTCTGAAATCAAAAGATAAGTGCAAAGACTTCACTTAAGAGGAAAAATCAAATGCGTGACTGCAAGCTAGGTGATCATACTGCTGAAAAGGATCTGAATAATCATTTGTGTGGGATACAGTTAAAAGGCTTGTTTTCTAATATGAATCCTTCTCTGAAAAATCCAGTTTTCTCTTAGGACCTTTAGTCTAGTTTCATCTACATTTATGAAACCATCTTTTGCATGCTTGGCAGACACTTCCTTATTTTATCAGTCTATTAAAATAGTAATCATTATTGCTATAATGTCAGCCAGAGGGGTGAGTGAACTCTATGCTCTACTGGTTGATCTGCCATCTACAAAGATTCATAAGAACAAGGTGATTCTTAAACTGCACAAAGGATTTACCAAAAATAGTGCATGACTTTCATATAAGTTAGGTGAAGAAAATTATCAGCATTTTCCCTAAACCCTCCTGTTAATAAAGGGGAATGTTACTTCTTTTAGATGCTAAAAGAGTTCTTGCAAATTATTTAATAGAATTAAGTTTTAGAAAATGACCTAGGTTGGTGGCTTACTTATGATAATAATTGTATTTGTCACAGTATCAGCTCGGACTATTTCTAGATGAGTTAGTGTGTTCCCATTGAGTATTACAAGTTATCAGGAAATCCTGTGCCTGCTGTTGTGCAGTCTCACACTCTTAGATCTCCAGTTAAATCTTCTGATTGTCTTAAACGTGTTCCTATTGGGAAAATTTGCAGGGCTGCTACTTGAAAGTCAGCACATACATTCACTAAATAGTTGGCTATAGATTTGGCTTCGAGAACAGATGTCTAATTTGGCAGAGCAGCAATTTGGCCATTACTTAACTAGGACTCTGTCATTTTCTCCTGAGTTTTGAACGCTGCTTCTCAAATTACCCATAAGTAGGAATATGCAGAAATACTCAATGAAGATGATTTATGTGTATCTGCAGTACTTTAACATGAGTTTGCTTAGTCACACTTCCTGCCTATGTTCCCCTCTTTCCCTTTCTCAGAGCTTTTTTTTTTTTTTTTGGTAAAATTATGTTTTTTTATTATGGCTAGAGATGAGAGGAAAAGACACACTAGAGGATGTAGTGCCTCCTTACATAGCCCTGCTCTCAGAATGTTCAAAAATGTTGAGGTAGAAGTAAGAGGGTCAGATGCCTGTGTGCTTCAACTCTGCAGCTTGGTGAAGTTTCTACTGCAAGGTGTTACCAGGTGGGTGTGATAACCACAAGTGTGAATATACTGAGTCATCTGGAAACCCTGGAATACACAGAGTTGTCTGGAGAACTTTGGTTACCAGTAAATAGTCATTGATTTCTCAGGACCACGTGGCCAAAGGCTTCTAGTGGACCTATACAAATTTAAAATGTATAATTTCAGAATGGCACAGATATAATTCCACTATCTACCTTTCTTTTCTTCCTCCTGCACCCACACATCACCACCTCAAAAATGTCTGCATCTGCTTCAAAGAATGCTAGAGATGTGCTTTAGAAGGCTATGCAAGGTGAGAGAAACTGGGGGTTGAAATTCCTGGGGAATATCTGCTAATGGTTTTAGTGAGAAGGGTGTTTTACCTTGGTATCCTGACCCAGTTTCAACTGAACTTTCAGTTAAACTTTTGCTTGCTCACACATTCCGCCTGAAATTTCAAAAGGGTACTGTATTGATTGATTTCCATCCTGTGCCACTATGTTGTATACCTCTTAGCTATTATATGATTGAGTTTCAGTTGAGAATTGACTGCATTTCAGGAAGGGTTATGTGGAAAAATATGATCACTTGATGTGACTTGTAAATTTCCAAACTCGATTGGAATCATAAGGACAAAAAAATCACTATTATTATAGTCATGTAGGAAAAATTCATATGATAAACTACAGGTTTTCACTGATTTTTACCAGGTATATCAGAGACTGGTTAGATTGTTTTAAGACATTGTTATTTTTGTATAGCTTGAAGTTTTACTCTTAGAGCTTAAGAGTTGTATGTTCATTTGGTGGGTTTTCTATTTTAATTTTATTTATAAATATTCTGAAAAAGTATATAAACCCACCCACTCTTCAAAATTTACATTATTTCTGCTTATTGCCTAATACCACAATAACAGATCACTAAGGGAATATAATAGAAAAAGGATGGCAAATTTCTTCCATTTGCACAGTTCTTCACGCCAGAATTTGATGTCCAAGTCAATCATTTAAGTAAAGCATATATTCTAATTGTATACCTATTGAACAACAGTTTTGCTGGCCTTTATTTTTATTATATGCACATAATTAATATTTACACTCAGTTAATGCTACGTGCTGTCAATATCCCTGATTGGGTAGCACATGCTTAATTTTAAATGCACGTGAGGTGGACTTACACATATGCTTTAAGTTAAACATACATTTGAGTGCTTTTCCTGAATCAGGGCCTCTGTGAGTCTTTCTTCCCTTTTTATTCCCATGTTTGTTTCCCCACACCTAGTCTAAATAAATCAATAATTCAAATGAATTTCTAAAGTACCTTCTTTCTCTCTCAATCCAAGAAGTGTCAGCTTGTCTGCTCTAACCACTAAACTAACTTCTCTTCCACGAAAAGCAATCAGTGTTTCTCTTGCCCTATGGAGGGTCAATATAGCTGTCTCATTTTGCTGTGCTTTTAGACAAGTGAACAGTTTTACACAAGATCTCTCAATGCAGTATGCAGTGAGAACCAAAATGACCCCTTGACAATGTTCTAAACTCCTGTTAGCACAGAGACTTTCCAACTGTAGTGCTCCCTGGAACAGAAGTAGACTCAGGCAGCTGGCTGTCCAAATGCCAGCTCTGTGAACAAAGTACTAATTAGTTCATGAGACTTGACCAGAAGCAAAATGATTCAACTACCAACTAGATCGGGCTCCATGTATGTAGCTGTAACATAGTAAAGTGAAAAAAAGAGGTCAAGTGCTAAAATTATTTAAATCCCATTGAAGTCTTTCTGCTCTCTAATAAATATTTATAAGGCAATTCATCCTAATAGTATCAGACGAGCTTCAGTGACTTCTTTTGTTCTTCCTAGTGTCTTTAAAGTAATGGTCACCCTATCAGGGACCAAAAAGAATACCTTAACACCATAATGGGTCTCAGGTGTCTCCTCTTACAGCTCAACTATCAAATTGCATATCCTCTTAGTGAACTGGCCATAAAAAGTCTATGCTTTACATGAAACTTTTTTGAATACATAAAAAACTAATGAATTCATATAAACATGACTTGCTGTTTGAAAATACACAAATAGAAAAAAAGATTAAATTTGATACTTACATATGCATCGTTTATCTACCTGTTACCACTCACTGTATTGAGCTGAACATGTGAGTTTTATGTGAGCACTGAGCCACAGAAGGATATTGGCAGTGGAGATCAAGCATAGGATCTGCTAAATGAAACACATAATTTTCAACTACTGGAGTTAAGACATGCCTCTGTTAGCCGAGACTGGAGCAGGCTCCTCAATCTCCAGGTGGCCTAGCTACCCAGTAGAGGGGAACAGAATACCACTCCGAGCAAGCTGGAGTTACATAAAGATGGCACATTTATGTTAAGTGGCATTCTAATACCTAATCTCAGTGTAAAGTATTGTATAATAGTGTGGACACAGTGGAGGAAGACTGAATTAAGTCTGGCTGGGTCCAGGTTTGGAGTGATTTGAGTAACACAGGATTTCAGTAGGCTGACATGATGATGAAAATGGCTCAAGTGGGATAGCAGAGTAGGAAGCCTCCTCCACATTAGACATCATGAAGCAGGAGGAGAAAGCAGAGCTTGTCATTCATCAAACTCAAGAAGCAGATTAATCCAAATTGCCAAATGGAATTGCAAGGGCTCTAGCCAGGCGGACATCTCAGCAAGCAGTGGTAGGATACCAGCCAAGCAATAAGGCAGTGAGCATGGGGGACTAGAGCCAGGAAAGCATGGTGGGAGACAGTAGGCATCAGGCTTTGTGCTAGAGTCTGATCACAACAGGAGACCAGCTGGCATTGAAGCTAGCCAAGCAGGAGGGCAGCAGGCTTCAGCACCTGGACTAGTCAAGCTGGCAAAACCCCCAGCTAACTAGAAAGGCAGGAAGAACCATAAGGGTATCACAGACATTAGAGTTAGGTTCAATTAAGTTGGCGAAGTGAGAACTGTGTCTTAACACTCCCTGGTGAACTATTGAGGTCACAAGCAATACTGAATCATGGGTCTGGAGTGTGTGTGGGGGGGAGGAGAAATGGAAGTAATACTGCTTTATTGATGCTGAATAGTATGTCTGTAGGAGCCTAATGATTACAAATGAAGCTACTTGGAAGACTGTCTAGGATACTTTACATATATACACACACTCTCTTTCCCTGGCGTATGCAAATACATCATCATTTAGGCATGGATTATCATGCTGGGCATTGCTCCAATTCCTTAAGTGAACTGCAGTTGAGACACACCATAATACAGTGTACAGAAGCAAATAATATTGCTAAAATTCTTCACACCTTGCAAATACACTCCTAGAGAAACAATAAATTGGATGCGGTTGGAACGTCAATCAGCAAAATCATTAAAAGCATGACTGGTCTTGTGTAAAATGTTTATGAAATGTAAGCACCAAATACATTCAAAGTATATTGTGATATCAAGACAATTAAGCAATATTTGCAATAAATTTCATGTTCATTACAACGTTCTTGGTACACGGAAGACTAATAATTCTCTTAAAAAGAGAAGAGGCTTTGAGATGTTTTACAAATGGGTAAAAAGAGAATTTCCTAGCAAGTTGATTAAAAATTGGTACCTCTTTGACCCTGCTTAGAATTAGAACAGGTCAGAATTTATTGAAAATTTCAAGAGCATTTTTTCCCACAATTATCAAGAAATCTTCACAAAACTATTTGCCTGTTTTTCAACTAGCACAACTCCAGAGCTTCACATAAATCAGCATAAGAATAGCCTATTGAGTCAGACCAGTGGTGCATCTATCCCAGTATTCTGTTTTCTGACAGTGACCAGTGCTGGATAATTCAGAAGATCTGGCACAGAACAGGACAATTTTGAATAATCCACCTCTTGTTGTCCATCCTCAGCATCTCACAGTCAGAGGTTTAGTGACATCTAGAGCCTGGGGTTGGAACATTGGAAGTGTTTGTGCTGGAGGCGAATTACTGGGCACACAACAGGGGAGGCAGTCAAAGGTGCATGTTAAACTAATTTATCATAAATCTTTGCTATTTATCACTTCAATACCTTCATGTACATTTATTATTTTATTCTGATTGCTTTAGTGCTTATAGATTGCAATTTAGTTTGAGACCCCATTGTGCTAGTTCCTGCACAAACACATAGACAGAAATAGCCCATGTCCAGAGGGGGAGGAGGGGATTCAATCAGGTGGTATTTTTTATTTTGTTTTTATAAAGTGACTCTGATGTTCACCATTTAATGACACACGTTTCTAGATACAAAAAGTAGGAGGATTCGTTACTGCAGCAGAAATTCCATATTTGAGGGGAACTAAGAGACAGTGAACAAGAAATAAATCCTAATGCCAAAGAACATACATTTAAAACAAACATTTTTAAAATTTACTAATTCCATTGACATCAATAGTGGAGAACTCCCTTGTAATCAGTGGAAGAGGATTGGTATTTAATAATATTACAAGAAAAAGTAGTCAAGGCTTCAGTCATATAAAATGTGCTTCTGTTTGTTTAAAAAAGCTTGAAATGAAATTTCGTAATGATTAAGTCTTTCAATGTTGATCAGTGTTTACGTATTTATTTTCTTAAAAAAGCTTGGAATAATTGAGGATTTAAATGTGAAAATATACCTCTGAGCATGCAGTTTCTCTTCCTAGACATTAGTGTCAAATTGAAATCTCTGTCTGAATCTGTCAAATATTAACTTTCAGTGTTCATGCTTTATCTCAGCTGTTTCAAATTGCATGTGTATTAAAAGGAATGTGTTTCTGGCTGTTTTTTCCCCCACCCTGCCCTTCAGAAAAAATGCATAGTATCAGTGACACTTTCAGATGAGTTGCAAAGGGGTAACTGTGTTAGTCTGGTTGAGCAAAACTAATAAGGAGTCCTATGGCACTTTTAGAGACTAACAAATTTATTTATCACATGAGCTTTCATGGGAGAAAATCCCACTTCATCAGATGTTTTGAAGATGGGTGAACTTACTGAATAGGAGGCAAATAAATGCAGAGAAGTCTAAGTCACACGATCAGGTCACATTGTAACAGCAAATCAAAGTAGTTGTTAATATTCAAACACTGGGGAACAGCATGTAGAGGAAGAAGACGTCAAATTACCTGCTGTAATGAGAAAAAACATCCACAGTCTATTCACCAATGTGATTTATGCCATCATGTGCTGGAAATGCCCATCTGTCTTATATATTAGACAAACAGAACACTCTTTGTGCAAAAGAATAAATGAGGACAAATCTCATATGAGAAATCACCACATTCAAAAACCAGTAGTTGAGTACTTCAATCTTCCTGATCACTCCACTGATGATTTGCTAATAGCTGCGCTCAGGCAAATTGAATAACAACGCAAGGCTTCAAAGAAAAAACTGAAGAATTGGAATTCATATGCAAATTTGATAATGTTTCTTCAAGGTTAAATAAGGACTTCGGATTTTTTTCTCATTACAACAAGTGATATGATCTCATCTTCCTCTATTTGCTGTTCCCCAGTGTTTGAATCTTAACTTCTACTTTGATTTACATTATGCCCTGATTCTAGGGCTTACATTTTCCTACATTTATTTTCCTCCCATTCTGTAAATTCCCCTATCTTCAAAGCATCTGATGAAGTGGGATTTTCTCCCAAGAAAGCTCATGAGATAAGTAAATTTCTTAGTCTTTAAGTGCCACAGAACTCCTTGTTTGTTTTGACTTTCAGATGAACGTATCATGAAAACTAAGATGTCTGCATTTTATTGAATTATATATTTCTGGTTTTGTATGGGCCAATTTCACTGTAATTGTGAGACTGCTGCTGTTCTGCTTCATGGTGGGTGGGTGGGTGGGTGCGTGGGTGGTGTGCACAGGGGAGGTGTTAAGGAAGCCAAGCGTGGGGAACCCAGAGACTGTATCTTTAAGGAAAAGTACAACATTCTGTGCTACAAAAATCTATTGAATTGCCTGAGAGCTGAGGGAAGAAATATCATTGTGTTAAATTCTCTGTCTTGAATTTTTTGAAAAGTGATTTCTACAGAGCCCTATTACATTTGAAATTTCCATAGCATTCTATTCATTTAATCCCTGTCAATTCTGGAATTTTTCTTCTATGTGAGTTGCATGGCACAGAGCTTAGTTCCTAGAGGAGTATCAGAAAAGTTCATGAGAGGTTTGTAAATGGGTAGGAGGGCTGGTTAGAACACCACTTTGTTTTCAGCTGTGAGAGTCTACTCACCATGAAACCTGGTGGGAATTCATAGACGTAGGCTGCATCTGCAACTGAAAAACATAGGCTATAATGACAACTGAGGAGTGGCATTTCTACTCAGCAAGTGGGTCAAAGAGGACTCTGTTGCCTTCAAGCTTCATGGGTTACCATCCCCACTGCCTTTGTGCACACTGTGCACAATTGGCAGTGGGCTAGAAACTCTACTGGTGTGAATTAGCTTAGTTTCATTGAAGTCAAATGATCACAGGTTTCAGTGGATTTCTTTTTTCCACACAATGAAGAGTTAGTTCTTGTAACCAAGAAATAGCTTGTTTTGTGTCTTTATTTTAATAGAACGCTCTCATAGGACAATCAAACTAAACTCATCACCTTCCAAATTTTTGAAGGATCTTTAACACGGACTCTCACTCTGAGCATGTAGCATTGTACCTGCACGTCAGAGAGCTAGATGTCAATGTTCCATCATGTCTGCTCACAACTGATCATGGGTACAAAACTGTAGAGATTATTTTTGAAAACTGGCTCAATGTGAAAATCATTAACTTTGTAACTTAAATATTTTCTTTGTGTGCTGTTTGCTTTTTAAATTGCTTTATCATCAGCTATTTCACTTGCTGAGACTGACATTAAAGGAGGGGAAATAAAGTAATTTTCCTAGGGCCTTCCTTGTACTTCTGTAGGATAACCCATTTACAACTCTTCTCTCTTTTCCCAGCAATTTCCCAGTGGTAACTTCTAAAACTTATTACTAAAGATAATGGACTTTCCAAATTTTTTTGGGAACATAGTACCTGAAGTGACTATCTTTGGCTTGTGCCATATGTTTTTAAATGGTGATCATTGTACAATTAACAAAGCCAAAATTGGTCACACCGTGGTATACGAGATCGAATTAAAAATGCCATGTTCAGATTCTGATACTGAACTCATGTTGGTGAAAAATACTTACATAGGAATTATTATACAATAAGATGCTTACTCATAATAGGTAATGTATCAGAACTTGTCCCTGTGTAGCTGTGGTTAGGTGGAAAAGGGCGTTGTCTTCTTAACAGCAACTACTAGGAGAGAGATGGAAATGCACCTTTCACTTTCTTACATTTGTTTGCTGTGGGGAAATAAAATCCACTTTAAAATGTGTTAAAATAAATGAAAGAAGCTTTCTATTAATGTTGCATGCTGTGCTTTCTTAGGCAACAAGGAGAGTTTTATAAACATGTATTTCCCCAAACATAAGAGAACCACAAAGATTCATGCCACTAAATGGAGCAGCACTAATCTAATTTCATTACTTGCAATAGAACAATGAAACTGTTAGGCTATTAAGTTCACCCAGGCATCATAATTTCTTCTTATAAATCAGTATGAAGGAGAGAAAGCATTTTTGCACAGATATGTCCAAAAGAAACAATATTGGTAGGTGGGTCACAATCTGTAAAGGGTTTTTGAGGATCTGCTTATCAGTTATATTATTGAACAGTGCAGCTAAAAATCATAGCAACTAGATTCAGAACATCATCATTTATTTTTATTAAGAACAGATGGATGGAAAGCTCCTTGGAGTGCTTTATTAGCTGCCTGCCATTCACTGAATGGTAGCCAATAATGCGCTCAATGGACTTTTCCATCCATCTGTTAGTGTATCCACTCAGTCTTCTCCGGCTTAGGAAGCATTTAAAACTTCAACCAGCAGAGCTAAATGTCAGATATCTTGTAGTATTTATAGATTAATACTAGTTCAGATTCCAGAACATTATTTTTGACTCATCATTTCCCCCTATTTTATATTCATGTTATTTTATTTAAGATTAATAGTTCATCTTAATGTTCCATATACATTGCTATACGTGTGCACAAAGGTCTGTGCAAGATGTTTCGTATGGAGGTGAGATTTAAATAACATAGTGTGATACAGTTCCTTATTGCTTAAATTTCACATATCAGTTCCCTGTTGAAGTACTATTTTTTTCCCCAACAGATTCTATTGTGGTGTTGGCCATAAACATTATGGTGCATTTTGTTTGTATGTGGGTTGTGGATTTTTTTGAAGTTCTTTAGTAGAGTTTTTGTTCTGTTGCTGACTTGCCTTTTGTCCAAGTATCTGTGAAAAGGGAGGAGGAAGAATTTGATCTAAAATTCCTTGTTCACTGGAACTGAGGATTGCCAATGGCATGCACCAATAGCTAATAATTGATGGTAACAAACTATCTTTGGGTTCTGTACAAAGTGGAAGTTGTGATATTAGTGATTATTTAGATTAAATTAGTGCCTTCAATATGCTATATCCAGCACACAGGACAATGCAATCCTTATGCTAATGGGTACATCTACCTTATGTGTTTGAGTAGACTTAAGGGCTGTTCAGTCGACTTAAACAGAGCCCTGTCTACACTGCAGGGCAATAAAGTTGACTTTATAAGGCCCACTTATAAAGTCGACTTTACAGTTAAGTTGACTTTATTAAGTTGACTTAAGGCAATGTGGACTCACTAAGTCAACTTAATAAAGTCGACTTAGTGCAGTGGGGCCATTAAGTCAACATTATAAAGTCAACTTAAGCTAGGGCACCCATTTAAAGTCGACTTTATAAAGTTGACTTAATGTAGTGTGGACTCACTAAGTCAACTTAATACAGTTTACTTAAAGTCAACTTTAAATAGACTTTATTAAGTCGACTTAATAAAGTCGACTTTGCTTTTACAATGTAGACATAGCCAAAGTCATAAAACCCACTCCTTACCTGAAATGCCAAACACACCTGTGCTATTGATTGATTTTGAGTATTGCCATTCAACTATTAGTTTATTCACATTTCAAGATTTTTTCCTTCCCCTTCTCATAATAGCCTGGTTAATCTCCATTTTTTATGGAAAATTTGGGATTCTGTTGGTGAAAGAATCTTGGCCAGAGTCTACATGAGGGGAGGACAAGTACTATGGAGTATGCTAACTTGACATTGATGCTTTGTTGCTAACTTCAAGGGGATTTTGCTTCACCTCCTGGAAGTCTGTGAAGTGTGTCTTAATGAGGTTGATGCAGTGGGTGCTAGAGGCCAGTATTTCAGCAAGATCTATAGCCTTTTAGGATGAAGAACTGTGAGTAAGGAACTGCCTGGTTTTATGGAGAGTCTTTCAATGGATAATTTGGAACTTTTGTCATGTACTTTGCATTTATAACTTTAAATACTGGTGTGGGAGGTATTAAAAAACAACCAACCAGCTTTAAACATTACCTGAAATGTGGTAGCATTTGGGGTTGTCTGAAAACAAATGTTTTGGTTATCTTCCTAGGATGTGGTCTAGTGATACCTCAGATCCCTATCATCATTATTAGTGAATATGTGCATGCAGTTTTTATTATATACCTCAATGAAGGGGAGAGTCACACTGTTAGTGTGGTAGTATAAATACAGGGAAGCCTCTTCATCCACCTCCAGCTCCCTAGAGAACTTCACTCATTCCTCATGTTAGAGGATTTGACCACAGTGATCCATTCATTCACCACTGACACATTGGTTTAATACAGCTGGATGTCTGAACCTCAGGTGGAAACCATGCAGTGGTCCAGCTTGCACAGCCTGTCTATTTAGTGAGACAGATGACTGAGATTATCCTTATGGTCTGATGCCTCCAGTAGCTCCCGGTACACGTATGTTTCCAGTTCCAAATTTTGGGCTAGGTCTTCAAAGCAAATAATGGGCAAACACTGTCATGATAATGAAGCCAGCTGACAAGGGCATACCCACAGGAAAGGAGTTTAAGGGCTTTAATACTTACAGAATATGGATAAAGGCCTTCACTTTCCGTTTTTACATATTATTTAACTGAGAATTTCCTGGGCTTTATTGAAGGCATTATTTGGGTATTATCATTTTAACTGAATTTTGGAAGTGCTGAAACTTGCTGGACCCATGATTCAGAAGGAAATGGTGGCTTGGTAGGAGAAATGGCCTGAGTTACCCTTATTCCATCTTTCTTTGTGAACTGGGAGGTGGAATGGAAGTATTGGAACAGCTTGAGCTGGTTGTATATACTGTTGCCCATTTCATACCCACAACATACAAATTACCACACCATGGTTCAATATTCAAAGAAAATACAAGTTAACAAGCTATTTTTCATGTTAAAGGCACCAAAAATGTATGTGATAGAACATACGAGCTTTTATGGGAAAGATTAAAGTTATATTTGCCTTGCATTTACCCAGAAAACTATAAAAATTATTAGCATGAGATTTCACACATTTGAAAATTTTGTAACACACACTGATAAACTCACTGCAAATTTTCAATCACTCAGTTGAAACAAAGGGCCTTCCATATTAACATAAGACTTGTCACAACTTGGCTATAGGCATATGAAGCACAACCTTGGGAGCTTGCCATTAAGAGCTCAGTTCTTCTTGAAGAATTGTGAAACTGCTGTAAGGGTTGTGTTGGCTTTTTATTTTTTTTTTTTTCAGGTTTTGTGTTTAGTCAGATGTGTCCACTGGAAAACTCATGAATGGATTGTCTTAATAGCCTGGTATTTTTCCAAGGCACATGACATATAAAACATAATATAACTTAAAGCAGGCTAGGCTTCATCTTTTTTGTCAGTTGTGTTTTGATTGCCCAGTGTCTATCCTTTCTCTTCTTTTCTTTTATTTTCAAGTAAGCCTCAGGTCAACAGGGTTGATGCTGATCATATTTTTCATTGGTTAAATTAAATGCAGTACATGTTCTTTACTGGTTCCAGAAAGTGGGAAACATAATGACATTTCAGCAAACACCTTTCACCTGACTTCAGATGGACGTGGGCCAAGGATTCTGTATACTCAGTGAAGGCATTATAAAATGTTCTGGCCCAAAGCTGGCAACAATCATCAACCCATTGCACCTGAAGAACACCTCTTTGTTCTTCCCTTTCCACTCCCTCACCCTTATTTTCTTTCTTTGTGTTTATAAATATATGGTCAGGGAAAGTGATTTGAGAACACTCAAGGCTTCATAAGAAAAATGAGATGGATGTTTTGGTCGCAACCCTGTTAAAATTTGTCCCCATTTTTCAAAGGTTTAAAAAACAGACAACCATTATGGTAACTTGCAGCTTTTTCTGCATCTTATATCAATAAAAAGAAAAGGATTAACAAAGGCATGTGTGGAGTTAAAGCATTAGATAATGACAAAGAGCTTGAAGATTTAGTCCTGAACACAGGGTGTGCTAAATAACATCTAATTAATGTATAAACCATGTCAGGATTTAACTACATTTCTACTCAGCTGTGCCCTCTTCCCACTCCACTCTCCACAAACAATGCAGCTTAGAAAACTCAGGGTGAAGACAGAGAAAAAGGAGTTTTGGTTGAGGGGAGCAGTTGTGGGCTATGTTTCAAGATAAGAATAGATTAAGCCAAAATTGACCAACTTTTAAATATGCTGCATGACACACCCTTATGATGCTTTTCTGCCATAAACAGAATGATTGAAACAAGAATGAATGTTTGTTTAGTCTGTTCAGAAACTTCTGCGATAAGGGCAAGAGAAGAACAGAGTGTCCACTAGGGACCTTGCCATGCAGATATGATTTGCCTGGAAAGTACCTTGAAGATGCAGTAACGTGATACAGAAATCCCAAAAAAATTTCTCTACCATAAGTGGGTGCTTTTCAGCTTTTGACAGGTGTTATAGAATATCATCACAATTTAGACCATGTTAGCAAGGAGATAGGCCACTTCCCTTCCCATTCATGACCACACTGTGTTTTCATGTTGGCTGCAGCAATTGGTTCTGTGTAAATCCTTAACATTACAAAAGTATCTTTCATCCAAAGGGAGCAGACCTCTGTTAGGATTTTTTGAAGGCTGATGGCTAAATAGTTGTCTTCAGGTTCTTTCTGTATTTTGATATATTTGGTATCTTTGATGTTAAATATTGTTTAGTTGAATCAGATAAGCTAACTGTTTTGCAGTGTAATCATCTTTGGGCAGTCACCTGTAACTGAGAAACAATATCTATTAAGCTAAGATGATTAAAATTTCTATAGCTTGTGATTAGAGCTAGATTTTCAAGAGCCTTCCTATACAACATGCAGTTAACCTACCTAAAATGCATACTGTCCAGGAAGGCAGTGAGGCAAATTCCATCTATCCATTCATAAATTACTGGACAATATCATGTCATTGATATGCCACCAAAGAGGCTAATATCAATACAACATTATACTTGCATCTGCTGTAAGGAAAATATTGAGAAGTACACTCTTCTAACTTCTTTTTTATTCCCCCAAGAGATATTAGTTGATAAGCAGAATCTGCCTGGGCAAATGTAACAGCTGAAACAACATTGAGAAGAAAGGCACAGAATGTAAGAGAGGGTGGATTTTCTATTTGTTGTAGAAGGAACTTAAATACACTTTTTTTCTTAACCATTATGCTTGATGTGAGTTTTCTCTACTTTATTTATATTTGGTATTTTATATTAGCTGGTTTTTTTCCTAGACTTAACACGATGAAGTGGGCCAGTAGGCCAGGGATGTTTAGAGAATCATCTGCACATAAAAAGAGGTGGTTTGCTTTGAGAAAAATACTGTTGCAAATATTTAAGCTCTTCAGAGTGCTTTTTGTTTTGGGGCCTATAAAGTGTGTTAATCTTAAATAGCCTGGGCTAACTTCATGCGGTGTAGGATGAGAAGTGCTGTACATCCTTTTTCTTTTTTTTTTTTTTGGGGGGGGGGGGTCCACCATAACTATCTGACTCAGTAGACAATGCTGAATTTGCTGTTTTGGGCACAATCAAAAGGTCCATAAACTCTTTGCTCTGATTTTTGTTCCCCAGCTGGTCTTGTGACACTGGACCGAATTTCCATTTAAAGTCATCATTTGTTGTATTTGTTTGCATGTTAAATAAATTTCTTTAAGTGTACCTAGTGGCATTATTTTTATTACACTGCAAGCATGAATGAAGAGTAATATTAAAAAAATCCATGTAGAGTTTGATGAGTTATATATTACTGAAGACATGTTGTCTTGCAAAATATTTTGTGAGTTTATTGAAGATGAGCTTGGAAAACTGACAACCAAGAACTATGTCAGTTTATAATTTTAACTGGTGAATTGACTCTAATTTCCATCTTCCCCCACTCTGCCAAAAACCCTAAACTAAAACAATTTTTTAAATTAGATAGAACAAATTTGTCTTTTAATTAAAATGGTAATACTCTCTGAAGAATGAACGTTGATTTGGGTTTAGATTTACTGTATATCTGCTCACGTACAGAGCACATAAGGGAAAAATGCTTCCTTTCCTTGAAAAAAATAGCTGCAAAAAAGTTTATTCTAGTATAGTGTGGAAGCAGAAACAGCCCCCCCTCAACATCCAAAAGCACAGAGATGTCTTCTGCATGAGTGTTGAGCAAATATGTAGGTATAATTTTTGTTTTGTTAAAATCAGTTTGCCTGCCCAATTACTAAACCATTCTCAAAATTAAGATAATCTTCAAAAATTCTTGTGCAATAAGACAGATGAGGATGAAAGATTCTGTGAGGATTTACAAGGATGTAACCTTTCTATAGGATTTTTATTTTTAGCCATGCATGGATCACTGGTGGTCATCTAGTCCAGAACACAAGATGAAACAAATGTTTACTGGAGTTGGATAGAAATATATAAAGCTGAGACAAAGCTCATGGCTATACAGAGATAATAGGTATACAGCAGTTTCTCCCATTATTAAAGGCAATTTCATGGTATATGTTGCAGTAGGCCATACAGAAGTGAATTTAGAACAGACTTTGATTGGTTCAAGTATTCCAGTTTAAAATGAAAGTGAACAAAGATGGATTATTTTAAAGGAAAGAATGTTATCTGGGCCATTCAATTAGTGTAAAAGGATTTCTTCTGATCCAAGACAGACCCAGACTGCACAAAAATGTCCAACCTTCATCCGTGTTAAGGGCATCCATGGATTTATATAGCTTTATATCTGTTATTGCAAGATTATTTCTAGTTTAGCTGATCTAGCAAAGACCACTCATGAATTCAATATAAAAAAAAAAAAAAAGTTTGTTTGGAGAGAGTATTTTATGGGTAAATTCAGGAGCAAAATCAGGCTGAGAATATGAAATCTCACATATCCAATATTTCAATCACATTTTATCATAGGTACAGATGCCAGTAAGGTAAGGCCTCAGCCTTAAATATTTGCAACAGTAGCTCCACCTTCCCCCCACCCCCCAGCCCTGGAACAATATAGGCAAGCAAAGGTGGCGATCACATTCTGAGTAACTTACAATGGAAGTCAATCTGTTAGGGATCTTCAAGCCAATTTATCATTTTTACTTCTTCTATGAACATGTTACAGAGAATATAATGAAGGAAGCATGTGTTCAGTGCATTCCAGTTTCAGTCAGTGCACATACTATAAAACATGCATTGACCGTATACATTTTTGTACACTGGACTGAGCCATATACTATAAAGTGTTTGTGTTTTCAACATGTGCATGTTTAAAATTCCCATTTCTGAGAGATGTGTTTTGCAGGCTGAATGGTAAATTCAATGAGTGCTTCCCTCATTCATAGCATGGTATGGTAACCCCTTAGTGCAAGTAGATAAGACTTACAGGAGACTCATTTAGTAACAGTGCCAGTTAGTAAGGCTGAACTGTTTAGATTCATTCCAGTACATCTCTAGAAGGATAAAACCTGTGCAGTTTTTCAGGTGTGCACAAGAGATGATTCTGTCTCATAAGGTGTGTAAAATAGGTTACATTAATAATTGTCTGCCTTGGGAGGAAGAAAAGGTCCTAGACTGAATGAAATATAGAAGCATGAAGGTAAGAGACTGTCAATTTACAGACCACCACTACATATCCCTTTACACTTAGAAGAAGGCTGTGTATCAACACGTTTACTAAATGATTAAAAGATGCGAAAACATGCCTTAGAGCAAAAGCTTGAACTCAATTTATTTAGCATATCAAAGAAAGGGTTAAGGGGTGACTTGTTCAGTCTTTAAGCACTCCTGTGGGGAACGGAAATTTGATAAAAGGTTCTTCAGTCTGTCAGACAAAGATACAAGAGAATCAATGGCTGGAAGCTGAAGCTAGACAAATTCAGACTGGGAATAAGGTGGAAGTTTTTAACAGGAAAGATAACCACTGGAACGATTTATCCAAAGATGTTATGAATTTTCCATCTCTAGACATTTTTAAAATCAAGATTAGATGTTTTACAAAAGATGTATGTTTTAATTTAATCACAGCCATTGGATTTGAAGCAGGGATCAATTCACAGTAGTTTGATGCAGAATGTCAGATACAGACGATCACTAAGATTCCTTCTGACCTTAAAATCTTTGTGTGATTCCATTGGAATTTGTTCCTTGGAATTTACAATAATAATATGGTGTATCATCAGGAAAAACGGAAATGGTAAGTCATGCCTTGGAAAAAATCAAACAAAGGTTTTAGAGTCTGAATCAATGATCAGCATTTACTGGGTTTAGGTTTCAGAGATTAGATTGGTTTAGTGTCTTTGTACATCTGCACAAAAGCATATTAATATGCATTATGGGCAAATCTAATTCCAATTGAATTTAATAGAATAGCTCACATGGCCTTAAATGGGGGTTGGATTGGGTCCTGTGTGCCTTTCATGTTTGCTCATGGTTTAAGTAACTATTAAGGTGCTAATATACTCACTCACTAGGGAGATGAAGCCATGGTAGCATCTAAATAGGTAGGTAGGTTCTATGCCTTCAAAACTGACCAGAGCCATAACTGTGGTAGGATGGATGGGCCTTGCCCTGGGCAGCACCAGAGTGGCTCCATTAAAGGGCGTGTTTTGTGCCGCCGGCTCCAAGTGCCAATAATCGCAAGGGGTGCGTTCTGATTGGAACACTCCCCGGGTGCTGAAGCAGAGCATTATGGCTCTGAAACTGACTATTTGAATGGGCCAAGAGAATAACTTTCTACTGACCAGAATGCTCTGTAGCTGCTGTCCAGTCACTGGCTCTTGCAGAATCCTTGCTATTCAGTAGTTAGCATGTACTCCAAGGTGTCACAAACATGTCCATGGAAGCCCTGCCTTCCTTCCCTTTCTTTTTGGTTTATCCTGACCTTGTCGATGAGATAACTTGAAACATGTTTTGGTTGTAACACTAGGTCCTGGTATAGAAAAGGTTGATTATCACTGTTTTGGTGCATGGTTCCTTTCAAGTGAGTTCCAGCACTGAAGAGTTTTGAAAGTCTGAAAAATGGATGAAACTTTTAATACTGTTCTAAGAAAAGGAACAAAAAATTCAGAAGCGGTGAGTGGGTAAAAAAGTAAGACTCTTGCCTTACGTCTGCAAGTAAGTAGAAGAGAGGACATTGGCAGTTGAGAGGTAATAAGAGAGAAAGAAACTTGAGTTGAGAGCTATCTTGTTTTTTATCAATAAAGAAGAAAGGACTTGATCCAGAGCACACTGGAGGCAATGGTAAAGCTCTCATTTACTTCCATGGACTTCTGATCAGACTCAAATGAGGATAGCGCTAGACTTGTTGACCTACAAAGTCATTCCAATGTGGAGAAAAAAAGAGAACTATGATGTGTCCAACAGTTAACAAGGAGCAATGTCAGGAAGTTGACCTTCTTATTAAAGTGAGGTAAACTGCTAACCTTAGATCCTGCCCTTCCAGTATGGAGAGGTGAATGTAATGAAAACATGGGAAAGAAACAAACTTTGTTTCTATCTTTTTCTGACATGCCTTTTGAGCTGTGTCAATTGCATGTGGAACGCCCTTTAAACTTTACATCGTTTGCTGGTGAGATGTTAGAGAGTAAAAGAATTCTGGTGAGGTTCTCTACTATCAGCACCTCTCCTCCCCAAAAGAAGGAGGTCACACAGTCTTCATGACACACAAACTTTGATCTTGTGTATACTTAACCTCTGGTAAAACTCGGTATGAAGAGTCATAATAACAAGAACCTGTAAAAACAGCTGTGTAACTTTGTTTTTGGTCCTGTTTGTATGGAAACCTTTTGAATAATTACCACAGTAATTGTACAGGAACGCTAAACATAAACGTAAATCTTCAAAGCCTCTGAGGCAGTGGGATTTTCTCCCATGAAAGCTCATGTGATAAATAAATTTGTTAGCCTTTAAAAGTGCGACATGACTCCTTGTTTGTTTTGCTGGACTAGACTAACACGGCTACCCCTTTGGAACTCTGTAAATGTAATTCAGTGGCAATCAGTTGATGACTAAAAGATAAAATTTGCATGTCTTCTCTAGTTTGCAAATACATGCAATACAGTTTGCTTTCTTAACACAGCAAAGTTAAAGGCTGTAGCAGTGTGCGTGCATGCATGCATGTGTTAAAAAAAGGTGCTGGATAAGAATTTTGAAAAATGCCTCTCCTACTCCTCTTCTTCTAGCTGTGTGCTTGTTTCCCCTGCTGACTCCACCCCCAGCTGGGCAGTGAGGCCAGCAAAAAAGGTGCGGGTGCTCCATTGCCCTTGGATGCCGTCACAAAAAAGGCACTTGGCTATAGCATCCTATTGACTAAGAGATGATTCGGGTCTGAGAAAAGTGATGTTAATGCATATGGATTTATTTGTTGTTTGCCTTGCTTCAGTTCTCTCACTTCAGTTTACTGTACTAAAATGAAGAAATTGCCACATTTAATAATGGTCATAGGTGGAATCCTTGTTGTAACAAATTCATTTTAACATTTGCCAGAAAACATGCTTTTAGAAAAATCAGTTCATAACTTTCTTACAGCACTTTTGTAATACCATCTCCGGTTCTAGTCCTACAAACCTTTTATCTTGCATGAAATCAATGGGTCTCCATTCAGGATTAAAGCTGTTTGCTGTTGTGTGCTGATGTGCAATCCATATTTTACATTATATTCACTTGTTACAGTTTTGTTAAGTTTAAAGCTACTTGTGAGGGGTAAATAGTTTTTTTTTAAAAATAGTAAAATCTTTTAGAGTAAAAGTTCAGTAGGCAGTAATAAAGCTTGCATCCTGTGGCTTTAAACTTCTTAGACACTCCTCAAAGGAATTTTAATTTAGCTATTCATAACTGTTGGTTGAAGCCAGTTAAGATGATAGTCAAATTTAGGGCCTGATTTCCAGTGGGGATTTGATCAGGTGCTGAAGGGAGCCTATGCAAAAATAACCATAGGATTGTGCCCTTATTTGATCAGCTTTGAAACTCATTAAACTGCTGCATAAAAATTTACTTGAGATCAGATGGTACTGGGTTTGTTGCTCCACTAAGAAGTTATGAGGGGAGAGAGAAAGCAGTGAAAAAGGAGCACAAAGTGGCCTAAATATAACTCAAGACATACCCTAACCTTCAAACTCCTGAAGAACCTATATTGACCTTCCAGGGAGGAATTGTTTATGGTCACATCAGGGGGATAACTAAGAATTGGGTTAGTGAGAAGAGTTTAAGGTTTGGGGAAAAACTTCTCAATGGTAAGGTCATTGTACTTTTTGAAAGCAAGGACTGGAAAGCAGTCATTTCACAATTTAAAACCCGGATGGACAAAATATTGGCAAATACTCTGAAAGAGTTTTACACTGGACAGGATGATGTAACGGAGTGTTTCCATCTGCTCTATATTTTCACTATAAATCATAATGCATGTCCTGGTAAATATTTGGATGCATGCTGATGAGGCTGGAAGCCCTTCTGAGTCATAAATAGGATGAAACATTTCTGTTATAATAAGAATCAACTCAAACTTTCAGCCAAAATTTAAAACCAAGCCTAGCTTTTTTGATTTTTTTTAAATAAAACTGTATGCATCTCAGCATTTTTTTTTCTTTTAGTTTGTCAGGGTGATGAAATTCAGGGAAAATATTTCTGCAGTAGTTCTGACCCAAATTAAACCTGAAAGGGTGTCTGTTGAAAAGATCCAAGTTCTGAAGTATTTAGTCAATTTTAATTGAGATCTTATTAAGGCAAATTTCCTCTGATGCCAGTGTAGTGGTGAGATTGTAGATTGAAGCCAATGGATGTTTTGCCTGGGTAGGAATTGAGTTCAATTAAATAAGAAGTTCAGAAATTTCTAGCATGATTGTTGGATGTATGGTTAATGGAAAAAACATGTTGTGAGAGCCTGGGTGATGGAAAATACTCAACTAATATGTTCCATCCATATAGTAACAATTTCATTGAAATATGCACCGTCACAAATGTTCCTGTTGAGTGCTACTTGCTGAAACACTGCATGAAGAGAGAAGCTAAGCAAAAAATAGCATATTCTGAAAAAGCATTTAAACATTTTAAGTTGTCATTATTCTGTGCATCCAAAGCTTTGAATAGCTGGCCTTCAAATTCCTTAATATTTTACTATAGCTGTTTATTGTGGGCCAGACTCTCATGGTTGAACAATTAGTCACATGAGTAGATGACATGCTCTGCAAGCATTTACATATGAGTAACTCTATGACTTTAGCAAAAGAAGCCAGGAGTCCTGTGGCACTTAAAGACTAACAGATTTATTTATCACGTGAGCATTCATGGAAGAAAATCCCACTTCATTAGATACTTTTCTCCCATGAAAGCTCATGTGATAAATAACTCTGTTAGTCTTTAAGTGCTACAGGACTCCTTGCTTCTTTTGCTGAACTGGACTAACATGGCTGCCCCCTTGAATCTGTGACTTTAGTGTGAGTATTGGTATAATGAGATCTCAATTCAGTCCTGTAGTTTGAATTTTTAAGCAAGTATGTTTTTAAATTACATAAAACTCCCTTGCCTACATGATTAAAGGACTGCAGTTATTTAACTGTATCTATACAGCTCCTTTGGCAATGAACATCACACAATCTGTATAGCTAATGTTGGGGGGGGTGTCAAATAATGTGTGTGTTGTACATCAATCAGCTTTCAACAGTATTATTATAGGCTGACGGTTTTGTATGTCAGTAGGTGTCAGCATTCAGTTACTATGTAATTGAACAGTGTGATTGAATACTCATGGCAACCTGCCTGTAGAATTAATGCCAAGCACTCTGCAAACTGTGCTTTAGGATATGATTATTCAACCAGAAGTTTCCTGATTTGCAAAGGGGCAAAAAAAATCCTTGAATCTCTGTTCACTGTCCAAAAACCTAATTTAACAGCTAAAAATAACCCCATCCTGCTTCACACTTGCTTGATTAGTACAATTAAAAAACATAAGCATGTATCCATGCAGAATCTCTTTTGTTTGGTTGTTTTTATTTATTTAAATATGGCTGCTGCATGTGTGCTATTCAAGGTATTGGTAATTGGGTTTAAAGATCTGGTTATGTAATGCACTATTTTCTTCATACCCCCACCGAGTTGGTAGATATCGGCAGGAATGCTTTTCTTCTCAGTTCCTGGGGTAAAAGTCTGAGATTGACTGAAGCATGTATTCACGCCTCAAACCACATTGCCAAAGCTCAAGTCTGTCAAGTTTCAAAGCAAATTTATTTTGTCTCGCATTTGGCAAGCTGGCTGGAATAGTTGCGGTGTGTGTTCATTTGGGGTATTTAGCATTCTGCTTTGGGGTGGCCGTGGGTGTGATGCAGAGCTGTACAATTCCAGGGGGCCTAGAGGGAGACATTCTACTTGAGAGAGATTTTCTGGAGCTTTCGAGTTCTGAGGGGAGCCTACAAACAGCAATGCGCTTTGATAAATGGGGGGCTTCGTCTTCTGACTCCATGTATTCCTCCCTCCTTTCTGGTCTTGGGAGAACAAATATGTAGCAGTCTGTTCTTTTGCAAGTGCAAACACTGCAGTTCTAACCAGCTGCGACATGGGCTCTGCATGATGGCCGATTGACGAATCAATGTGCTAGATATACTCCATGCCCCATGGAGATTACAATCTTAAGATTTGGTCCCCCTAAAATAGTGACTGAAGGGTAATTCTCATGAGTAATACAATTTGGACATAAAAGCGCTACAGATGCTAGGTATCACTGCTGCTTTTAACGCATCAAGGCTCTGAGCCTACAAACACGTGAGCAACTAGTAAACGCCTCCTTACGCACCACAGTGTCAAATGAATAGGAATCTAGTGGTGGAGTTCAGTGGGATTACTCACAACACATGTGCATTGTTAGGCATGAGTTTGCAGGCCCATTTTCTTTACAATATTACAAATTGGTTTCTGTACCAATCCTAATTTTATTTCCCTCGTGTTTAAAAACAAACAAACAAACAAAAAACCTCTTGGAATTTCATCTGTCACCTTTGCTTCAAAGCAGGCTGCTGCACCTCTGTTCTGATTTTCAGCTGCATGTCAGGGCCGGCAGCAAGCAACAATCTCTTTTGACAGTCCTAAAGAGTGAATGACATTGTGTCTATTAGCCAGAAGGAAGCTTGATCACCTCACTGGTCTGCATCTTCAACAGAAAATACACTGCGGCTCCAAAAATCCACATAAAAATGGAAGGGCTAAATTCTCTGTTAGGTCTAGCTTCCAGTGAACATAGCAGAAAGCAGGGTAAAATCAGAGAACTGGCTGCGATTTTCAGGTTCTTTGCTTGGCCCATGGGGCAGGCTGGATCCAGCATCAGTAAACAAGGAAACCTAAGAGATTACCCACCAAAGAGGTGGTGGAGCATATTAAACCATTCCACCTGACATTGTCCCTGAAGTGAGCCTATGGGAAATTAAGCCTAGGTGCCAGTTTTGTTGGATTTTGCACATCCCAGAGACTCTCCCGATCCAAGGAAATCCACTGCTATAATCCAATCTCTGCTCCCTTCTAACTTCTTCAGCAGTGCAAAAGTGTGTGGAACAGGTTACAGAATCTACTCTTAAAATTTTTATTTTTTCAATAGTTTATGCAAGCAAAATATAACAATATATTTTTCTGATCATTGATTTTTGGAGTCAGTTTGGTTTGACCTTTTATTAGAAATGGGGAAGATGGCTGATACTTGAGAGACCTTGTTTCTATTCCTCGCTCTGCGATTCCTTCTTTTCCTTGCTTCTATTCCTTGTTCTGCTGTGTGACATTGAGAAGGACCTTTCTATGCCTCAGCTTCTTCACCAGTAAAATGGGTACAATAATACCACCTTTATCAAATACATTGCTATTTATTGGTAAATAAGTGCTAAATAAAGGCTTTTCGTAATATATTATGTGGTAAAATATTGGTGAAAAAATACAAATGCGGTTCTAAAGTTTCTTAAAAAAAGTATTATTAATTAGACTTTCATTGAACTCTTAGAATATAGGTAATATCAACAACCAATATCCTTAGAGGCATTCATGAACTCTGCAGGCTGATCTCTCTCATTTCACCCATGCACATTGTTTTTAGTTCATTTTACCTTGCTGTTACACTATAGAGTGAGGCTGCTAGTCCAAGACTCAAGCTGCTCCTGATTGACAAGGAGATCCTTCTCCAAAAGGCTCTCATGTTTTCCTGGATGCTGCCATGTAGCTTAGTAGAGCATTGGAACCTCAAAATAATGATTTCAAGTTAAATGCTAAAGCTTTTTCATCCTGCAACTTCTAATTATGCTACCTCTTACCTGAGTGCTGTCTTTGTAGTGTGTTGTATAAGCAGCATTGAACTAGGACTATCTGTATTATGAAGAACCTAAATTGTCCTCAGTGGTAATAGATGGCAGAACTAGGTGCAGTGGTTTCAAGTTACAGTGGGGGGGGGTCTAGGTTGGCTATTAGGAAAAGCTTCTTCCCTAGGAGAGTGGTGAAGCTCTGGAATGGATTGCGTAGGAAAGAGGTGGAATCTCCATCAATAGAGGCTTCTAAGGCCTAGCTTTAGAAGGCCCCTGGTGGGATGACTTAGATGGGGATGGTCCTTCTTTGAGCAGGGGGTTGGACTATATGATCTTCTGTGATTGCACCCAACTCTAAATTCTGTGATTCTATAATAAGTGGTGTGTTTCAGTGTTTGATGGTGGAACATAGTAATTAAGTATTTTGCAGCAGCCAGTCTTTCTAATCAAATTCTCCCAAGTTCTAAAATCCACTCAAAGGGAGAGGAGAAACCTCATGTCAGCATAGGATTGGGAGCAATGGTTAGACACAGTATTTGACAACTTCATATTTTTCTGCTTCAGTCAAGATGAACAAAATCCCTAAGGGTATGTCTACACTGGAGGGTTAAGTCAACTTAATCAGGCTTAAGTCAACTTAAGCAGCTCCCAGGCCACATTTGGCATTCATTATGTCGACTTAAGCACTTGCTTACGTCAGCTTAATAACTCAGACCCTTAAAGTTGACTTTAAGGGTTAAGTTGACTTTACAAAATCTGACCCTTAAAGTTGACTTAATAAAGCTGATTTAAGGCAGGAGAGCCATTGAAGTTGACCTTATAAAGTCAACTTCAGCCAGGGGACCCATTTAAAGTTGACTTTATTAAAGTGTCTTTATAAATTTGACTTAAACAAATGGGGACTCTCTAAGTTGACAATAAAGTTGACTTTATGTCAACCTTATTAAGTCAACTTACCTAAGCTGTCTAGTGTAGACATAGCCAAAGTGTTTTCTAATAAGTTAGAGAATTGTTAGTTATCATTGTGTGTGTTCTTCTGTGCAGCTGTCTGTACCCGCTTCTTGAAGGTCTCTGCAAATATTAATAAATCCATCCTTATAACATCCATGCAGGGTATATGTTAAGGTAGGTAACAAGGTAAATAGACTTGTCCAGCTATTTGCTGTGACTCAGTAGCAGAGCTTACAATGACACCATGGGATCCTGGGGGTAAAAAATAATTTTTTTGGTAACTATTCCCTTGTGCTTTCACCCAGCTTTAATTTTCGTTACTACTAGGGGTAAAATCCAACAGTACCGTGAATTATCAGGTCGTCCTTGTGGGGTTGCATGTGGGATGGAGTGGTACAAGAGGGCCAGGACAAAAGGCTGCATGGCAGCTTTGCTCCTGCTGCCTCTCTACAGCTGCTACTCATATCCTGAGCCCAAAGTAGTGGCCATAACTCTTCTACCCAACTGGCAGGGGGCAGTTCAAAGATGTAGCTGTGACATACTGCTTAAGCCAACCCAATGCCAGGTTGGTTGTGTGACAATCCTCTTGTAATTAATAAGGGGCACAGAAGCCTCTCCATGCATAATCTTTCCAGCCATGCCTCTTAATGTGGCTTTCACATGATGTGCAGGGTCTTATGCTGGCAGCATGTGCTTATTCAATTGCACTTGAAGAAATTAGTTAATGTTAGTTGGATTTTTATCTGCCCCCAGATTGGGAGATGGACTGAGTAAAAGCAATCAAATATCAAATAGTTTGGGGGCATACATTAGAATATTCTCCCAAGGTAACACATAAAACAGGGCACAGTTTTGGAGTGTCTCTGAACTGAGATACTCCAGTAGGGTGGCTGTTCTTTAAAAATTTTGCAGGGCTTTCTAAGTATTCCTTAAAACCTACGAGTTGTGTAAGAAGGTAGCTCAGTGAAAAAGAAAAATTTAACAGCCAACTTGCATTAGACCCTAAGTTAACAACACTTCAAAGGCATAATAAAATGGCTGTACTGATGTCAATTCTTTTTGCCCCCCCCCATTTTTCTATTATTATTTATGTACGTGTGCTAATCTTGCATCAATTCGGATGCTCAGTGAGATAGGGCAGCACTTTTGCATTGTTACTTAATCTCATTTTCCTCCTTTGCATAAGCAGTTTACCAATGTGTGCTGATTTGACTTTTCTGGCACCCCACTTACATTTTGCTTTTCTTTATCAGTTGATTTACTGCTTTCAGACAGAAGATGAATAGTTTGCACTGTGTACTTTTAAATCAAAACAGAATGGAAAAGACTGGTTTAATCATATTTTATTCCAGCCCCACTTATCTCAGTCACCTATTGCTTAGCCCTGTCAGGAATGATATGTCTGCAATATCCTATCTTCCGCTGTTAGCTCATCACAATATCAGGGGTTTTGCTTATTCATGAATCCAGCCCTGTTTTATAACAAAGCTGCATAGAAGGCTCACCAAACAGCTTATCTTTGAATGTGAGGGTCTAAACTGTGGGCTCGATTTTAATCAGGAATAATATTTCAATAATAGCTTACATTTATATTCAGCACTGGCCAAAACTGGAACCTCAAAACTCAGTGCATTTGAGACCCAGTGCGTCAGGGTACTGAAGCATGGGTTTAATTTTAAGCTTATGACTAGCTGAAATAGACTGAGCAGTATTTATTGTATGGGTAGTAATACAAATGGGTGTAATATGTGGTGTTCTCTTTTAACTATTCATGTGCTGAACGCTAAGCCTGTTAAAATTAGTTGCAGAATCAAGACCTGAAGCCAGAAAGTTGATCCACATTTCTGGATTTGAATTTACAGTTTTGATTCCAGTTGGATTCAAGCCATAAATTAAGACCTAGACCAGTTATAACAACTAAATTAGATTTTTTTCCATATTTTCATCATCTACTGTTGGTAATACATGGAAGAAAATATCAACCTTTCAACCAGCCTCTCACAAATCTTTGTGCACATACTGACATGCAAGTGTGTTTGGGGGAGATTAAGGTATATGAATTTGGAAATTTGGCCCTGATTTTTATGCTCACATTATTCCATAAGTGAGTTAAGATGAAATGAAAAGAACTGTACAACCCACTGACGTTCAGCAATACAAAACATTTTATGATTAGTTTTAAAGTTTAGTCTGGATGAATGACTTTTGAAATGTTAGATTATAAATGGCAAAAACTTCACTAGTTAACATGGGTAAGTTCCCATCACCTTTAATGCTACGTCTAGTGATTTGGTCTGATTTGCTGAAGAATCAAGACTAATGGCCTACTGATTTACAAGTTGAAGGCTATCTTTGGAAGCAGAAGGAATAGAAGCAGAATTTTATTTTTAGGTGAAGACTTTCGTTCTGCAGACCAAAACAAAACACAACTAAAACAGGCAGACAGAACCCAGAGTCATAAAATTCAGACATTCCATATTCTGTAAAATATGCTAGCGACTTTATGCAAGATAGTTTATGAGAAAACTATTCAGTCAAAGCAATTCACATTTTAATGCTGAAAGAGTGGGAAAGAAAAGGGGTTCTAACAATGGTTCATTAAAAATAGAGATAGATGTTCAGATATTTAAAAGACACTCTTGTCTTAACAAATACTCTGAAAGGGAAGTTTCTTGGGCCCCCTCTCTAGCTGTTGAACGCTGTGCTGAGATCTCAGGAGCAAAGAGGGCCTAGCAGATAGGTCTCTCTAATTCCCAAAACGGTTCTGAGCTTGCTCTGAGGGAATTGGGGTAGAGGTGTGAGAGTGCTGCAGGGTAGCAAAACTGTACTGATCCACTAGACCTCAACCCTGTTTGGGAGGTGTGGAGCGGACTAGACTTTACTCAGTGTTACAAGAACAGGTAATGTAGCATGGTGGCTACTTCCTTACGTTCCTTTCAAACTGATTCTAGATTTATTTGTGGTGTTTTTTTAAATGTGACTGTCACACATCCATTATAAAAACAGCGCGCGCGCGCGCGCACACACACACACACACACACACACACACACACACACGAAAACCCAAGATCGAATTGTAAACTCTTCCCATCCAACCCAGTATTTCTGGCACTCCCCTTAATCCATTTATACCTTCTTCAACTCACATCACTTTAATTTACTTGAAAGCCAGCAAATTCTGTGAGTGTAGCCCCTTGCCTCTTCTCAGATCCACACTGCAAGATCGGGGCATCTGCTGTGGCATATTTAATTTTGATTCTGTGGCAAAATGTGTACTCTTGGTCAGGTGGGTACCTTTTGTTGTGCCTGTGTGAAACTGTTCCTTCTGTGTCAGCATCTTCCATTGACTAGCTAAGGTGGCTTGCCACCTAGTGTCCTGGCTTTTGTGGCTCCCATTCTTGTGGATTGTGGTAGTGTTCCTGTGATTTTTTTTCTATGTGCCCTGACAGGTAGGTGTTGTGTTTCCTGAGAATCGTTCTGTAGCCAGGCCTGAGGACCCATGTTTACCAAGGTATTTGCACCTAAAGTTGCCAATAGGTGTCTAAGGGAATTTACAAAGGTGCCTAAGCAGGATAGGCACCACACTCCTTTTGAAATTCAGTCCAATAGTATTTTGATGCTTAATCTGCTTAAAGAATTTTGTAAACCCCATTAAGCAGTTGTTTGTATCTTTAGATGCCTAATTACCTTTTTAAAGTTGATTCTAGAAACTGAAATCTCACTAAAATATAATGGTGTTTGGCTTCCCAAGTAAATCACTTTTGAAAATGAAACTTTGTCTAGTAAGTCACATAGGAACCTTTGAAAATTTACCTAGTATCTCATACATTTCTTTTAGTGTCAGAAAGGTAACTTGAAAAAGAGAACTCATGTGAATCAAAATTGACTGAAAAGAGGGATCAATTTGACTCCACTTGAAGCTAATACCATTAGCCATTAATTTCAGTGTATTGGGACAGGGCCCAAAGATTTTCTGCGAGTTACAAAAATATTTGAGTTTCACAAAGCTGGCCAGGTGGGGCTCTGATGCTCTGGCCTCAGCATCACAAGTTTTTCGTTTTGTTTTTTTTTTTCTTGCTTTGTTACATTTTCATGGTCTTCTGTATAATCCAATTAATAAATGCCACTTGTTCTGTTTTGACCTCTCATGCTTTTATTATGCAGATGCTCTTTTTTAAGGGTCAAAAGAAAGTATTTTAGCTTCAAATGCTGCTTGACTAAGATAAAATACAATTCTGAATTCAGTCAGGCCAATTGAATTATTGGCCACCTCTGCATGTTAGCTGTTGCATGAATCACCATGGAAGTGATTCATGCTGAACAACTACAGGCTTTCTGGAGAGGGTTGTGAAAAGATGGAATATGCTTTGAGCAGCTAATGCCACTTTTAAACTTACGTGTGTAAAAATGCATTTGGTTTCAAAGGCCTCAACTTGCCCAGACAAAAAAGCCTATTTCTTAAATTATGTATTTATTTTTACTCTCCTAGTTTTATGCAGCTGGGCGTTGTTTTTAATGTCACAGAAACCTATCATGCCCTCAGAAAGTTTCTATTACAGTCACATCTGACATTATGATTCACCTGTTATAAAACCACTTTTTTAAACCTATAAGTTTTCCTTTTACCAAAGTAAGTTATAAATAAGATAGTGTTCGCTTTTGTGTGTCAAAACTATTGATGGGCCTGGATCAGAGCCCAGGATCTCATCTTCCTGGTGAAGACAGGACAGATCAGAATCCAGATCTGTGTGCTTTGAAGCCAGTTTCATCTTGAATTAAAACCAATGAAAAATAAAAGCAGCAGTCAAAATATAGCTGTATTTATTAAATATCCTTTGTAGCCCCTGTATAAATCAGTTGTTCCCAACCCTTTCTCTGCTGTGGCACACCTTTACACCTTTAATTATTTTGAGTCACACCATTGTATAGTCTTCAAATAAGCTCATGAATATTCATGAGCCAGTCCAGAAATCTGAGAAGTTTTTCAAAAGTTCTGTGGCACATCTGAGGGCACATCTGTGTGCCTTTGCATACTGGTTGGGAAAGTCTAAATGGTCAGGATCTGCTGCAATGATTTCTACACACAGTAACAACATCATAAAATAGATTAAAAGTACCAGAATAACCTGCTCCCAGGTAAAGTTGTTGAAGCTTCTAGTGATTCAGTCTCACTGTTTATTACCTAAAAATAATTATTCCAGACTAACATAAGGATACTGAAAATAGTTATTCCTTTGATTAGCACACTTAGTGCTTATCAGTTTGTGTCAAACTGCTTCATTGCAACACAAATGGGAAACACTTTGATCCAAACAGAAGATAAAATGTTTCACTTAGTAGCCTCTGCACTTGATGTAAAAACTAAAACTAAAGACAGTCAAAAATTAACCATTTCGACGATTGCCACATTGACATCAGTATCTAGATGTGCACAGTATGATACAATGTTGTATCATGTCTTGAACTGTTATGATGCCACTGATATCATAGAATAGGGTAAAATACCTTTTAAAAAAATTAAAATAAATTCCAAAAAAAGTTAAACTGCAATTTTTTAGAATTTTTGTGTTTTAGGAGACTTTAGCAATATTTTTTTTTCTTTCTGATTACAAACAAACTTTGAAATGTCAAAATGGAAACTTTGTTTCAACCAGTTCTAATTGTGACTTTTGAGTAGAGGAACAGATTGATATTCAATTTTTTCGTGTCAGCTCTCAAATCAAAGACATGAAACTATCAGAAGTTGAGCTCAATATTTATTATTTTTAGGCTGTTGACAGTACTGTGTTTCACAGACAGGGGAAAAATTTCACATACTCCCCAATGAGTTGTTTGTGACTTATGTGCCTACATTCAGATTGAATTCAATATACAGCTTGTGAGTGAATCATGATTAAGTGAATGAATCATGATTAAGCCACTATAAAGCTTTTGTAACCACACCAGTTAAATAATTACAGTTCCTTATTGTAGATGGGTCAACTTGGCATAGGTTTTTAACTAACTTACAACTTTGTCAAAGAAATGTTTTTCAATAAATCAAGCAAAATTCAGAATTTTTGACAGAGTTTTTCCTTGAATGTCTTATTAACAGTCCAAGAGAAACATGGTTGCAAGCCAAATAAATAATCTGAAGTGAAACAGTTTCCCACTAATCTAATTTAGTTCTGTCTTTGCTATCTTCTCCACCCCCCAACTCTTGAAACAAGTAATTTCAGGAAAATATTCAGGTTCATTAAGTTCCTTCCTCACTATGCGGTATTTGATATTCTCCTCTGACACAGTGGGATTTTTCTCCCACAAAAGCTCATGCAATAAATAAATTTGTTACTCTTTAAAAGTGCCACAGACTCCTTGTTTGTTTTGCTCTACCCATCAGACAATCAGACATATCAGATTATTCACAAAATGCCTGATATAAAAATAGACTCAGCACAGCACAAGGGAGAGTTATTATTTGACACAGCAAGTTTCCAGTATTGTTTCCAGTGAAGTAATATGTTGGAAAAGATATGCTGAATGATGAGGACAACTCTGAAAACTGCAACTGTTTGCCTCATTTTTCCCCACACCCTTTCTACGTTCCACCACTGAACGTTGTTCTGAAGACTTCTTAGTGGGTTTAGTCACTATCACGTTTTCTCAGTGTTATTGGTGGGGGTTGAACAAGCAACCTTTAACAATAACGACCAGTGTGCTGAAAACATCTCTGTTTCATGGCAGTAAAGGAAATGGAAAATATGGATGATTTAAGAGGGGACTGTGGAGTGAAGTATCTTAAGAAAAGACAGTGGAAGTGGAAAGAGGAGAACCTCATCATTTTAGTCTTGTAGACTGGAAGTAACAGCCACTTTTGTGTTGCTTTGAGCACAAACCAAAAGAAAAGTTTGCTGAACAAGTCATTTTGCATTAATTGCAGTGATTTGAAGCAGGCTTGTCATTTGTGAACCATCAAGGGAATTAAAAGATACAGCACATCCCTGCTATAATTTACATGAAGTGTTACCTTATTCCAGCCCTAGAGTATCACAAGGCATGATTCCTTCCCTTGCCATATATTTCAGGGGCTGAGTAAACCACTACTGACCGTTACCATTAGCTGATTACCAGTCATCTGTACTGAACAGTGCTTTAGAGCAGTGTTTCTCAACCTTTAGTGGATCAGGGAATACCTGAAGGTATTAAGTACTTTGTGTAACATCTGATGAAAATGTTCTCAAAAAAGCCATTGTATAATATTCATAATATCTGTGTGCTACACCTTCCTGTGAAAACTTTTCAGGAAACAAAATTAAATACAATTTTATGAATATAGCATGCATTTATTTCAAAAAAAATAGATGCATAGTAATTGTGAACATGACTTAAAACTGCAAATGATGTTACGCAAGTTTTAATGGGAATTTTGGGCCTTCATGTTTGAACAAAGTTGATCTATTCCTGGAGTAAGGTTCATCAAAGGAAGTCTTACTGTGGAAGTTATGTTCAAGTGATTATGAAGCTGGCAGTAATGGTGTTAAGAAATTTAAAATGCCCTAGCCATAGAAAAGGAGCAAGGTGGCAGTGGAGGTTGATGTGCACCTGGAAGATTTACCCCAATGGGGAAGGGAAGAGGTTGGTTGTGGACACCTTTCACTATGCCCGTGGAACATCAGTTGAGAGAGACTGCTTTCAAGAGGCTTATTTGAGGGGAAAAGTATCAATATGCTTTACCTATTTTACCACACCCTACTAGACCTATGGTCCAGGAGGACTCTGAAGGTGTGTGTGTGTGTGTGTGTGTGTGTGTCACATCTGAGTAGCTTGATAGGCAAGTCACAATGTTGTCTTATTTAACGTTAATGAGGACATGTGGTTGTGAAGCAGAAATGAGCTCAAGTTGAAGAGTTGTATCAGCATGTATGTTTTGAATATGTCTAAATTGATGTATGTTAGAAACTGGAGTGTTGAGACAGCTTCTGTTGACAATTTGTAAAATTCAAATCTGTGTTTGGATTTCCAACCCACAAAGTTGTGTGGGTATTCGGATCCAAAAAGATTGAGTCAAGCACCTATCTTGTACAGACATATCAGATTGCAGTCTGGGGTTGAAATCAATGCTAATTTTGCCATTAACTTTAGTGAGATCAGGATTTTACTCAAGATGCCTCTGACTAGAGTGCCATAGTCACAGAACAGCAGACAAATGATTAAAGGACAAAATATTCCACTGTGTGTTTGTAAAATGGACATTTAGGTAGGTGTCCACAAAGAATGCATTCAATGAAGTATTTTGTTGAATGGAAAAAAGATGATTCATAGTACTGTTTAGTTTTTGAAATAAACATTTTAAAGTTTAGCTGTTGGTAACATAACTAAAAAAAAGTCCTTTACTTTGCTATATTCCAATAAGCCAGTACACTGCCGGTGGAATTTAAACACATCTTACATTTGTTCTAACTTATTTTCTGCATCACCATTGAAGCAATTCTCTAACAAGTATGTGATCCATTGAAACTAATCCTATTATGTGTATAACTCTCCTTACCGCAATTATTAAGTTTCAGGTTCCTTGTAAGACATTGTCTGCCTTTTTCTCTTTATTATGCAGTGGATGTGCATTTAAGAGAAGCTCCATAGATAGGCCAACCCTAAACATAATGCAGAAATGCATTTCTAACATGAAAAGGAGCCCCTAAATATTGGTTCATGACTATTTTTTTGAATTAAGTACCTGAAAGCCAGAGTATTATGGGAGATGAATGAGCTCTGCACTCTACAAGGTGCGTGCAAGCAAAATGCTCCAAAATGTATATTTAAACAAGTTGAACTGTTCTACCCCATATAATTATGAGACAAGTACAGAACACTGGTCACCTTTTTTCCTTCACACTGTTAAACATTTGGTAATGTTCCCTTCTGTGCCCACCATATGTACATTGGACTGGATTTTCACAGCAGTTAGAAGCAACAGAAAACAATTCTAGCAGTGATAAATTTTAATGAGCCATCTTTGGATTCAGAAGTGAATAATTTTCAGATTAATAATTGTAGACATGCAGAGGAAAACAGCAGTTTAATTGAGTAAACTAGCCTTTTCAGAGACCCCACTTCTCATTCCCTGGCCATTTTCTCTCTACAAATACACTTCTTCACCCTCGACTTCTCATTGATTCATCACCTAGTTTCAAATAACATCTGAAAGCATATTTCTTCTTCAGGGGTTATGACTCCTAATTTCTTTTTTCCACAGCTATTATTTTAGTTTTATAAATGCTGTATAACTAAAAGATTCTGGGAAATAATTTCTATGAAATACACTACATAGAATAAAGTTGTTTTATTGCTCAAGCCTATTAGTATTGTGAAACACAGAACATTACAGACTTGCCTGTTCAGCTATATCTTCAACTTGATTTATGTTTTGGCTGTCATGAGAGTGATTATAATGGATGTGATTCCAAAACAACACAACACACTTGTAGATGTTAACCCAACTCTTTTAAAAGAGTTTAAAAGAGTGCCTGACAATCGGAATATTTGAATATGTGATAAAAGAGGTGATAACATCTAATTAATAGTATATATTGGCAAAAAGGGATAGTGAAATGAAATTTCAGAGAATATTCAATGAAATTTTTAAATAAATTCATCTGAGTGTATTCAAAGTTCATTTTTTAATTAATTTGTCTATGGATATCTCTGGATATATGCTTTTTACTGGGAACTATGCTTGCGCTTGAATAATCACTGAAAGGAATTTTCAAAATGTCTACTAGCTGTAACAGCTCTGTAAGCCACATGGTATTGCAGTTGTTCCATGATTGGTTGATTTGTTTACCTAAGCAATGGTGTGTGTGTATTGCGAATATTATGATTTAATATGCAGTTTTAAATTAACTGGTGATGTGAATAATTTGTGAATTAATTTGGCAAGTTATAACTCATTCATTTAAATAAATTGCAGTGCCATTTACATATTTGCCTGTAATATTAACCACTTGCAACACTGGAAAGCCAATAATTATGCACTGAAGAAATTGATAAATAATGAATACATTTGATAGTTTTCTTTATGTGTACTCCAGAATAGAGGGGAAAAAAATCAGTAATGCATTCTTTGTTCAGATCTAAAATGAAAAACAGCTAATGATTTAGATGATGGCATAAAGAATACACTTATAAAGTTTGTGGATGATACCAGATGGGTAGGGGTTGCAAGTGCTCTGGAGGATAGGATTACAATTCAAAATGATTTGGACAGACTGGTGACATGGTCTGAGTTAAACAGGATGAAATTCAATAAAGACAAGCACAAAGTACTCCACTTACGAAAGAACAATCCATTGCGCACACACAAAATAGGCAATGACTGCCTAGGAAAGAGTACTGAAGAATGGGATCTGGGTCTCATATTGGACCGCAAGCTAAGTATGAGTCAACAGTGTAACAGTGGGGGGGGGAATCAAACACCATTCCGGGATGTATTAACAGGGGTATTGTTAAGTAAGACACAAGAAGTAATTCTTCCACTCTATTTGGTCCTGATTAGCCCTCATCTGGAGTATTGTGTCCAGTTCTGGGTGCCTCATTTCAGGAAAGATGTGGATAAATTGGAGAAAGTCCAGAGAAAAGCAACAAGAATGATTAATGGTCTGGAACTCTTGACTAAGGAGGGAGGATGGAAAGAACTGTGTGTGTTTAGTCTGGAAAAGAGGAGACTGACGGAGACATATCAATTTTCAAGTACCTAAAAGGTTGTTACAAGGTGGAGAGAGGAAAATTGTTCTCCTTAACTTTCAATGATAGGACAAGAAGCAATGGTCTGAAATTATGGCAAGGGAGGTTTAGGTTGGACATTAGGAAAAAATTCCTAACTGTCACAGTGATTAGCCACCAGAATAAGTTTCCGAGGCAGGTTGTGGAATCTCCATCATGGGAAGTTTTAAGAGCAGGTTAGACAAACACCTGTCAGGGATGGCTTAAGAGACTACTTGGGCTCATCATGAGTGTAGGGGACTGGATTTGATGACCTCTCTTGTTTCTTTCCAGTTGCTATGAAGTTAATCATTAAAGGTATGTCTGCACTGCAATGTAAGCTCAGGTTTAATAGATTTGATTTAACAGATCCTGGGTTTAACTGACTTGAGAGTCTATACTTGCTTGTCACCCCAGGTTAGTAATCTCTGAACCCTGGGTCCCAGCCTGAGGTTCCAGTATCTACACTGAACTATGTGGACCCAAGTCTAGTCACACATATGGCAGACATTTTAGTGTCTTCCCAAAATGTGGCTGCTCTAGCTCTTTGTTCATGGAGTAGTATCGGAAAATTAGACTGTCCAGCAGACCAAGGAAGTTAGTCCATACATTATGAAATGTTTCCGGTGTACTCGCAGAACACAAGTCCAGTGAGACTTCTATCTGCACTGCAAAAGCTATAGAGTCCTGGCTCAGACCCTCCGTTCCCATAGGGTTTTGGGACCCTGGGATTGAGCCCTGAGTTAGGACAGGTAGAAGTAGGGGAGGTTAGGCTAGAACCTGACTTCAAACTCTGGGCTTATGGTACAGTGTAGATGTACCCTAAGATCCTGATTCACCAAAGTCTCACTGATTTCAATGGGAGTTAGGCTCTTAAATGCTTTTGGAGATCCCTCTAGGTGCCTAGCTGAATCTTTATGGACCTAAATAACTTTAAAATTCTGACCCTAAGAGCACTGGTGATTCGGGGCATAAGGTAGAGAAAGTCTGTTTATAGCCTAGTCCTGCAAACACTCAAGCACATGAATAAATTTTGTTACATGAAAAAAATTCAGTCCCAACTACTCATGTGTAAATGTAACTGCTTAGTCTCTGTCATAGTGTAATTAAAATAAAGCCATGTCTCCCAATTTGATTGATATAGTTTTATTCCTGGCTCTAATTACTAGAATACAAATGACGTGGTCTGGACTTCTATAAGAACTTAACTAGCTTAATACATTTATGCTGTAGCCCTATCGATATAGAGAGAACTTATTTGGAAGAGTACTTAACTGAAAAAGATCTGAAGTATAGAAAAGTGGTCAAAAAGTTAAGACAACGCAGAGCAAGTTTGATGATAAATACTCACTCTTTTCTGTTACCATATGGTGCCATGAGAGCAAGGTTGCTTAGTGAGGTGTAGTATGTCTCATCCAGGTAAAAGAGGGCTTTGTCTGTGCCAGCATTGACCTATGTTGTTTCCTCTTCTTTCAGGTCACCTGGTGGGTGGGGATGGGTCTGCAGTTCCATGCTGACCTAGTCTCCCCCAACAACAGAGAGTCACTCCCTGACTCTACAGCCCTTAAAGGAGCACACACTTTTTCCCAAAAGTGACACAGTGTCGCCCCTCTGTTTCATGTGTGACAAGGTCATTTTGGAAGATCATAGTGCTTGTTTATGAAAGTGAAAGGTGCTTTATAAATTGTAATATTTTTTTATTGCTCAGTGGCAGGAATTTCCCAAACTGTTCAAAAAACTGTGTCAGGTAAACTACTGAGTCTTCTACCAGCCTTCTTCCCTGAATAATTTCAGCAATAATTCTGTTTGAACTAAACTTTTTACCTGAGCACGGCCTCTCTTGGTGTGTCCATTGCCAGCGGTGAGTGCTATCCCGTGGAATTCAAATCCAGTTACAAATTTCGTTGATTTTTCACATCCCTATTAAGAAAGCTATTAGTAAACATGAAATAGGAGTCTGCTTCTTACATGCAGCAGCCATTTTAAACAATCCAGTGAAATTCTCCTTTTAGTAGAAATGAAAATAGTTTTATATGGAAATACTAAACTGTAAGCCTATTAAGAGGAAGAACTTTGCTTATACTTTTTTGGGGTGGGGGGTTGTAGCAGAGTAGTTTTCCTGCACTGGAAGGGAAAGGCTTAAAAGCCCTTCAGAAAGAGAAGCCATTAGGAGCTGGTGGCTTGAGAACCAACCAGGGCTTAAAGCCTTTATATAGAGGGGCTGCAGGCACAGCTCAGAGCAGTCTTCTTCTGGCTCGTAGAGAGGAATGATGTGCTGGAAGCCCAGCTGGAGGATGCAGGACAGGAACATCTCACTGCAGACTTCCTCCCTGATACAACAAAGAGAAAATACCTGGGGGAGTCATGGATGTGGCCCAGGAGACCTGTTGAGCTGGAATGGGGGTTGAGGCAGAGCCAAAATGGTACATAGGGTCCCTGGGCTGTGGCCCAGAGAAATGAGCAAGTCCAGGTCCCTCCTGTCTCCCTGCTGCCTCTCCCAGATTGCCAGGGAGTGGTGATTGGACTAGTGGTGGCTACTGAGGCAAAGTGGAGCAGTCTGGACTAGACTGTACCCTAGAAGAGGGGAACTGAGGACTTGGGTGGAGGGATGAGATCTGGGGCTAAAGACCCAGAAGATGGAGCACAGGCCAGTGGATGGGGGTGCTGCTTGATTAATTCTTCGGTTCCATCACCAGTGCCTGTCTGGTGGGCCGTGTGCTGCTACCCATCTACAGGGCTGATCAAAAATTGTCCATCAAAGTTTTCATTGCATGGATAGTGGCCGTTTTCTTTGAAAACTAAAAATGTCTTTCAGGAAAATGAATTTTTCTTTTTCAGACTGATAAAAAAATCAGTTTTCTGAAGAGAAAATTTTTTTCTGAGCAGCTTTACATATGGGTATGTGTGTGCGCACACATGCACTAGTCCGTGTACATGTTTAAACATTTTGCCAGGACCTCCTCATTCATGAAGCACCTAGGTTCTTCAGCTATAAGTGGCATGATGATGGTAAAGGAAAACAATTATTAGCCAAGCAAAGACTTCTTTAACTAGGAAGCGGAGAAGAGCAGGAAATTCCATCAAGTCTATTATGAAGCCTTGTCATGCAGGTCTAATTCACCTATGCAGCATTTGGAGATGATATCAATAGAGATTCTAAAAGCTACATATGGAAAATATTTTTATGTACTATGATATGTATGCAAAATACATGATTGTGTCATAGAAACTTTTGCCTTTATTCACCTGAATAACTCTTCTTGACTTCAGTAGTTCTGAGTAATCATCCTGAACCCATATCAATAAATTTTATCTCAAAAAGGTATGTTCAGTGGATACTGACAGTCCAGACTAAATCATAACTTATAAAAAATAATGTATCTGTTTTTATTTTGTGTGCAGAAATAAATGACTCCCCTACCCCTTAAATAGAAAAATAAGTATCTCAAGAAAAATGCTAGGCTCAGAGTCCTGGGATTTTAATCTACTAGTTAACTACCCAGTAGGAAGTTTCTGTTTCTGCTCCACTGCTCTGCATTAATCCTGATTTAGAAAGATCACCTGTAAAGGTAGAGACTCATTCAAATTCTGTATAGTTCCTGACCTTCTTGCTGAGGTTAGAGCAAGTAGACTGTGTTTAAAATGTGGCTGTCTATTCTATAGGAAATGGCCTGAGATCAAAAGGTCATAGGTGAATGAAGAGACTAGAGAGACTTATGAAATTATCTCTGCAACTACGAGATCTCTTGTGAACAGCAGCCAGTCACTTGTTAAAGCACATTTGGTGGTTTCATCTGTCCCTTTGGACATTCCTGTAGCACACTCTATTTAATATTAATGGGAGTGAAGTGGAGAAATACTAGTTACTTTATATAGATTCCCCAATAGAAATCTGTATCACAATATTGTATGTAATGAGTGTTATCTGTTCTTGATTGGTTGATTTGTTTATCATAATATTACTCACGATTAACATATCAGTAAAATACAAGGAAACACTTCCTGATGGATGAATCCTGGGTAGCCAACGGCTTCTTTTTCTTTTAAAGACCAGACTCATTCATGCACTTTAATCACCTGGAATTAATGATTAAGGGAGAGGAGGTTGCTTCTCTTTTAAAATCAGTTGGTGACTTAACATTTATAAGAAAATAGTTTTCCTTTAACTGAGTGAATATTATATTTAAAACTGGCAAGGCTGTCACGATAGCCCCAAAAGGTCACTTTCTTTCTACTGAACTGAGTCACCAAGTTTGGATTTAATTGTCTGACTTTTTCATCTACTCCTTTGATGGATGGAAATAACCAAAAATATTTTAAGCAAGCGCTGCTTCCAAATGTCTTATAGTTCAAAAATATATAGGCAGATCTTGTTGTGTGCTTTAAGAAATTAATACCATACTTTTCTTAAAACAACCTCCAGCCAACTTTTTTTTTTATAATCCCTTGTGGAGAAGTTTCATAGAACTTGAACAGAATATATCTGTAGGTTACTTGGAAAAAACAAAAAAGAAAAAAACCCAAAACCAAGAAACCCCAACAACTTCTTTGAATACTTCCCATATAGATTTCTAAAGTGTTTTTAAAACTTTCAAAAGGACATAATATTCTCTTAAATTCTGAGATCCAAAGGGGCAGCCATGTTAGTCTAGTTCAGTAAAATAATTAAACATGGAGTCCAGTAGCACTTAAAGACTAACAAATATATTTATTGCGTGAGCTTTCGTAGGGGAAAATCCTACTTCAGAAAAACCATCAAAAAGTTACCACCCTGTTTTAAATTGTAGGGGCCTGATTCTCAGCTACACTATGGCTGATTTACATAGCTCTGGGCCTTTAAATGGACATAAATCCTCACCGCACCTTTGATGGGACTAGGAGCCATGTCCACCTTGTTAGGACTGGGGAGGAGGCAGGGAAGGGTACATGTCAACTGGAACTAACTGAGGCAGTGTTCTACTCCCCATCCCAATTTCTTTTCTCATCCTTCTCCACTTTTCTTGCAGCTAGCCTGTGCTGCATCTCTCTCTTCCCCATGGTCCTTTGTCCTATTTTTCTTCAGGGGAAGAAAGAGGGAGACTACTTGCTGGACTTAAGCTCTGGGATTTGTCACACGTCCCTCTGCTCACATTTGACAATGTGTGGGGGTGATTGGCTTCTATTTGGTGGAAAAGCATGAAGGGACTTGGTGCAATTTGTTTCTAGAGGAGAGCCACTATGGGTTTCCACTCCATCTTTCCACTATAAATCTAAGGTGAACTTCTGGTCAGGCTGGCAATTTGGCTAATAAGTACTCTGGGGCCTGGAAGAGATTTTTCCAATATGGCAAAAAATGGGAAACAGCTGTGTTGGGTGGTTTCAGGTTTTGGTTATTTTAATGGGTGGTTCCAATGGGTAATTATTAAAATTCAATCTCGCATATTCAGTCCCAAGCATAAGTTAAATGAAATTTCAAGGGATGTGATTTTAAGAAGCAGTGTAATTTCATTTGATTTTGGTGGTTTAAATTATATGCATCTCAATGTTGGTAGGTTACAATGCTTTCGATGGTGGACAGTGTCAGACTGAGGTTCCTGTAACCTAGCAAATTGCTTGGGCATTGGTCCTGAGTTTGCCATTGCAAGGTAAATGACAGTGCCTCTGTGTAATGCAGGTGGTAGCTTTCCTTATCGTACCTGTCCTGCTTCCAGGCAGGAGGAGGGGAGTAGGTTCAGGCTCTGGCTTCGAGTTAGGGTTCCTTTTCAAGCCTGAAGGTATATTCACCCTCTGGTTTATAGTCCACAAAGATGATGATTATTGTTTGAGATCCAGAATGGAACAATGCCAGGTAGTTTGGGGAAGTTAGCACAGTTAAAAGAAATTTTAAATACAGTTGCAGCCTCTTAATTTTTCTATATTTTGACATCTCTATATGATTGTTTCCTGATTCATATCTGTGTACTCTGGTATACTAATGACTTAAAGTGAGTATATATGTATACCCTTTGTAATGCACCATTACACTACCAGAGTGGTTAAAGAGGGCCTTAATGTGAATGAGAATCCCTAATGTCAAATATGTTAGATGGGTTTCTATAGAATACAACTGGATTTATCCATATGGAATTCCATGATAGGGAATAGTACAATTTTTCTAGTTTCCTCTCCCTATCCTGTCCAGTAATTTTTGTTTTCCTTCTCTCTCAATGACCTGCTTTTGAGGAAAATGTGTACAAACCATGAAATATGTAAAGTTGTAACCAGCAATCTGCTGGTTTTTTTCATTTTACATGTACTTTACATAAATATTCTCAAGAGCACTGGTCTTCACACTTCATCAGCTTAGTGAATTCCGTACTAAACTGACTGCACTTTTGCATGTTTTAATTCACATTTTAAAAGCAGTGAGGCAGAATATTTACATATTTACATGATGCAGGTGGGCAACCATATTATTACTTGTACTGGTCTAAGTAAAATAGGTCAAATATCATTGGAAGGGGGAGAAAAACATGAGTTACACTTTCATCTATTTTAGTTTTTTTCCTTTCTCTTCTTGAAGCAGTTTTTCAAATGCCACTGAAATTTTAAACTGCCACATGCAATAAATACATTTGTTAGTCTTTAAGTGCCATAGGGTTCCTTGTTTCTTTTAAAATAAATAACTTGCTGAAAAAGAAAATAGGGAACATGATGAACTCAGCCTATGTATCTGGGTTGGTGATATTCTTCCATAGGAATGAAACTTCATCATGGCTAATTTAGTAATTTGATTTGTTTTCCACAATTAGCCAAAATGTAAAATATTGTGTGCTTTCTAAGGCATGTAAAATATTTTTCTTCTATGATTATGGATTAAGAACAATCAGAACCTACTGTGTCTTCACTTAACAATGGTCTGACTCAAAATGATGTTAAGTAGCTAAAATGGAGTCCTGCATGTGGGATTAAGAGCCTGATCCAAATCCCATTAAAGTCAATTGAAAGTCTTTCACTTCTTCTGATGAGGGGAGGATGAGACCCTAAATGACTGAAAAGATCAGTTTTCATGTTTCCTTTTTCATCTAAGGTTTGAACAAGTAGGGAATACCTTATTATTTGTGAATGCTCTGAATTGCCAATGAGCAAGAGTAAAAAGCCCTCTGAATTGCTTCCTCCAATGGTCTCATGGTGAGTTGGGGATTCTCAATTAGAGTGTGAATTTCTTCCCCTTTTGCTTGTCTTCATGATATGAAAATAAGTTCAAAGAGTTCCAAAATCAGTATAGGACAAAAGTGAGAAGATGAAAGCAGTTTCTTGCAGAGTTTCTGCATGAGGCTAGCCCTGTGAATAAGAGTCTGTTGCACCAGTCCTTCAGAGGCTTCTCTCAGACAAGCTAAAATGTTTGGATCTAGAGCTTTCAAAACACAAATGATTTCCTGCAAGTGCTTGAGGGTTTGCAGAGAAAAAATTCTCATGAGTCACTCTTTGTTTCAGCATAACACAACATAATGATCAAAGAAGAAGTTGACAGAAAGAACTTTAATTCTCCTTTCCCTCCAAAAGCCCCCAAACCCAACCTACGTTTTCATCCAGATTTCATGAGTTCAGGAATTGGATTATAGTGGAGTATTCCTAGCTGCCAAAAGTAAAAGTAATGCAGTAAATGAGTAGGATAGAAGTAACATGCTGCTTAGATAATGTGAGCTGAGAAAAGAATGAATGTAAGCAATGGTGTAGAAAATGAATCAGTTGTTTGTCTGAGATAGAATATGGTGGCAGTGTCCTACAGTTCATTGAAGCAAAGAAAAGAAAAGAATGCATGTTACATAAGGTCCCACTTCTGTGTGTTTTATTAACTTGCACACCATGATGCATGTGTTTACTGGAAGAACCAGTGGGGCTGGAAGTTGGGAGCTTGAGGGTTTTAGGCTGGGCTCACATGGAAGTATCTTATGAGGACTCAGCAGGAAGTATCACCCAGGAGGATCTATGTGGCAGTCCCTCAAAATTCTCTGACTGGCAGATACCAGTTCTTAAACCAAGAAATCATGAAGGGGGATGGTCACTCTGAACAGTAATAGACTCCTTGCCTGTTTCTACTCCAATCCTTGCTTACTATAGACCCTATATTATGAGCATTGAATTTCATCTGCCATTTCTTTCTGTAACTCTCCTTAGTCAGCTTCAAAATGAGTTATAAGTAATTTTGCAATCTCACTGTTTACCAGCTTTTCTAGTCATTTATGGTTGACTTAAGCTAAAACTAAATAAGAATGAAAATTTTCATTTTCTTAATTGCATGAGACATATGTCACATGATTGAGCATTTCTGATGCTGTCTAGTAGATGGCAGTTGAACACACAGACATAGCCAATTTTAATAAAATAAAAAATTACATTAGAAATTCAGGTGCATGGTTGAAAATATGCAAAGAAAATGAACTGATGTTCTACTCTATATAAAATGAGTAGAGGAAGAAACTGACTGACCTTCCTAATCTCAGGACAAAATTGTATCAAACTTAAAAAAACAAACAAAAAAACCCCCGGTTTTCTTTTGTGCCTCATATATCTGGAAGGAAACCTATCATAGTCACAGCCCATTAATTTTTATGGGGGTGGGTTCAATTGAGGTTATTTTCCACACAATGCCAGATGATTCCCTGCCTCTGATCCTATGCCTCTTATCTTCTGTTTAAGATAAAATTGGCTCTTTTGTGGGAAAATAGCAGCATCTATGGACCCAACTTCACAGTCCATCACTATTCAGCAAATCACTGAAGTATGTGTTTAACTTAAAATACATGCTAACTCCACTAGGTTTGGGGCAAGCTTATCCCTAAATGGACAGGTTGGCTGAGCTTCCCTCATTCATCCTTGGGAAGGGGTCCTTCCAGGGCAAGATTTAGGCATATTAGTGAAAGGAGGGGGCAGGGATTGCATCTGTGTAATGGATTAAAAATGCCTGAACCAAAACTCACTGAAGTTAATGGAAAGACTCACTGACATCAAGAATATGAATATGCCTACACTGCCACTAAAGGTCTATGGCTGTCCTGTGCCTGCTGACTCAGGCTCATGGGGGTCAGGCTAAAGAGTTGTTTAATTGCAGGTAAATGTTTTGGTCTCAGGCTGGATCCTAGGTTTTAAGACACTACAAGGTGGAAGGGTCCCAGAACTCAGGCTGCAGCCTGAGCCCGAACGTCTTCATTACAATTAAGCAGCCCCTTAGTGTGAAAAAACAACAAGGAGTTGTGTGGCACTTGAAGACCCTGCACGTCTGAGTCAGCTACCACAGGCCAACTATGGAGCTTTTAAATGCAGACATATGCTAAAGGAGAACTTCCACTGGTAGAGCTTTCACTCATTAACATCCACTAACTAACTTTCCCCAGAAGAAGGAAAATGAAAAATCACAGCAAAGACCTTCTCATGGCTGATACACCTCTCACACTGATTTTGTACCAGCATATTTCCATTAACTTCAACAGAGCTACTGCTGATTTACAGTGGTGTTAGCTATATGCAATTCATGCCCTTCATTTTACAAATAATAGAGGATAAAATTCACTGTGAGAACTGGCAGAGCCATAATTTAACATTTTTCCATTCATTGTCTTTCCATCATTGAAGATGTGCTGGGTGCAGACTTATTTTATGGCTGCAAAATTTTGCCAAATTCCCTTTAATTAATAAAACATCTGCTTTTATAGAAATTAATCCAACTCTTTTCTGCAGATACAATGTAGATGAAAGTCTCATCTGGGCTGAATGCCAAATAGGCACTAGGCTTAAGTAATATGTACAATTATCTTGCTAAGAAACACCAACTAGGAATTGAACTCATGGTCACAAATATACAGGATGCTTAAATGCTACGTGGAATTAATTAAAACTTAAAAGAGGTACTGTCACAGACATAGATATAATGATAAATCATTATGTGCTTTCACTGTCATGGTTATCTCACTTTTTCTCCCCTCAAAACGTTTTACATTTATGTTTACAGTCTTTACATTCACTCACTGTTTACTGGATGAAAAAGCTGCATCTAAACAGTGACAATTTACACAAATATGAGTATTCTTTTAAAATAATCTCAGTAAATTAAACAATACAACTGTTTTAAGGAAATCTTGTAAGTATATGGTTTCTCCAAGTCCCTGGGAAAGGGTATGTATTATTAATAGCTCAGTAACATTTCTTATGATCCCACTGAGAGTCTCCATTTAGATATCCAACTGAGGTGTATTTAGTTCAGGTTAAATTACTTATATAGAACAATTTCCTGGTCTGATCTTCATGTTGAAGTTTGACTTTAATTTTCTACTCTTTCTGTGCCCATGGTTCTCCAATTAATATTAATGAGAAATTTCTGCATATAGGAAATTGGAGCTGAGAACTGCTGTGAAGATAACATGAGACTATTGCCCATAAGGTCTGAGTGGGCTCAAATTATTTTTTCCTGAATGATTCACCTGCCCTGTGAAATTTTTCCCATTCTTACAAGCCTATATACATTGACAAAGTACTCTACATCTTAATAGAGTGATTATTAGTCATGGAGAGTAGATTGGATTTCCAATTTAAAATCACTGTAAAGTGGCCAAGAGATGCATAATTATTTTTAACTATGATTCGTACAGTTTGTTGAGCCTAAAAGAGGGATCAACCTAATTTGGGAGCAGAGGTGATGTGAGCCTCTGGGGGGCCTTCTACAGGAATATGTTTGAGCATGCCATGCCCCCCCCCCAACGCATACAAAGCCCTAGTCTATACTTGATGCACTTTTCAGCGTCAGTTGATGGGAGATAATGCAAGGTATGTAAAATACTTTGAGTATCTTCTGATGACTTACTAAGAGCTCCTTACATACTTTGCTAAGCTGGCTGGAAATAACTTCTGGTTGGTTTACCACAGCTCCAGTTCTGGGGCTGGAGTTGCTATGGCAATTTCTGGAGTGACTGAGAGTGTCTGCACAATCAAACCCAGAAGATTGCACTGTTGGCAGCGATTTTGCTGCTGTCAGTATAGATTCACCCTAACTGTAACAGAGGCCTTCTTGAGCTGCTCGGGGACCTAATCAATTGGTTAGTTTGCTTATACTTAGCTCTGGTTCTGAGCACAGCTAAGCTGTGGCAGAAACATACCCACCAGTTTCTGATGGGTTTGTACATGATACCGTTCAGTTAATACACCGCTGCTACTACCAGTACCACCATGGCAATGCTTCTGTTTATGCTAGTGCGAACTCGATAAGAGCTATCGCAAGTATGTAGATGTTGGTAGGGAAAGGGCACGCTTAGCTTGTAACGTAGGTAGCCTATTCAATCTCTTCTCCATTCAAATGTCATGCATGTTCTTTTATCTCAGGAGGAGGGAGGGGGTGACCTTTCTATGAATTGTCTCTTTCTTTTCTATTAGGTTGTAGGGTGTTTTGTTCTGTTCTGTCAAACACCCTGATGTTTGTTTCCATTTGAATAATTCATAGATAATCTATATATCTATCTGATTATTGACCTTCATGATATTTTCTTTTTGCCACATTTTGGATTTTTATTGATACGTGAATATTTTAGTCTATTGAACAGCAAGCCCTGTGCATGTGATGCAGAGGTCCACCTGCATAAACCTCATTGCAGGACCAAGGCCAAAAAGTTCTGTTATGAAATGCTCCTCATTTTCCTTTTCCTTTTTTCTTCCTTACTTAATTTCTTCATCTCTTTCCTTTCTCTTCCATCTTCCTCAGAACATTTTCTGCCCTCAGTTCTAACTCCCTCCTAGACGCACCGCTCCACACAGACACTTCCATTCTCCTGTGCCTGGATAGTTTTAGGTTAGGCTTTCATGTATTATTTGTTGCATTTTCAGAGTCTGATCATATGACTGATGATGTGGTTCACTGTACTGCCACTTAAAGAGCCAGTCAGGGCTGCTGCTGCACTGTGGCTATCAGAAGATGCTTCTGGGCTTTTCCCACAGCTGCGTGACCACACAAGCACATCCAGAAATATGGCTTCCTTAGTGCTCTAGTCATTTTACCTGTCAGAAGGGTGACTTGCTCGGCATCTTTGAAAGGGATCGGCAGGGATGAGTCTATGTTTGGAAAAGCCTGCATGAAGAAAGGAAACAAAAAGATTGAAAACTAAAACTAAGCTAGCCCTCACAATGCACAGAAAAGGTATTTCAGCATTTTAATTGGAATCAATCAACTGTGATAGGCTATGTAGAAAACCACTACTAAGAATGGAACTAATTAGGCAACATCAGGTTAATAGAGGGCAGAGCAGTCAAATAAATGGAACATTTCTTAGTAAGAATAAAGATTACAATGAAGAATGGAAATGGTGTCAGGGGAAAAATTGCATTCAAAGGGACATTTCAGCATAGCTAATTTTAAATCAAGGCAAAAACTGGCTGAAATGGGGGGGGGGGTAGCAGGAAGGAGGAAATTTGTTTAACAAATACACACATTAATATGTTCTTAGTTGTTTGCATATACTCTTGTTGCCCAAACTTAAGTACAATTTAGATGCTTTCCTGGGTTCTAAAATAATTCACAGAAGTTGCACTTAAGGCATATCATTCAATTCCACATTCTTGGCTATTTAAACATAGGCGTTTGTGACCATTGTGTTAAATTCTGGGTGACAAGGCACAAAGCCTACAGCAAAAACTGGTTGTGAGTTCTTCTTCTGCTGTAAAATGAGGCTGAAAGCACCCTACATGAGTGGCATCACTAAAGGGGAAGTGGGCTATAGCCACAGAAGTGGATGTGGTCTGCATGCATATATGTAGCTCATACCTGGCATATAAAAATAGATCCCACCTTATGTTTTCTGCTGAAAGGAAGAATAATTACTGCTTGTGGAACTGGACATAGGATGTTGGCAGGATGAACGTAGAGGCACACTACCACCGCTTGCCCTATATATGAAGGAGTTAACCCACTGACCAGTGGTTTTGCCCATTGTAGAGTGAATTTAAAATATGAGTGAAAATGGAACTCCAAAAAAAAAAAAGGTGCTCTTTTTCAGTGGTTCCCAACCTGTGGCTTGGGTCCAAAAGTGGCCTACAGCAGGCTTTCAAAGTGGTCTGCCACTCCCTTCAAGGTGGTTGCAGCAGGGAGCAGCTGCCTGAAGACCCAAGTGGGGCTCACTGTAGCATGGTTAAAAGACGGGCTCCTTCTTGCAGCCAAGGGGACTGGAGGTCAATGCTGCTTTCCTCTTGGCTGTAGCAGGGAGCACAGCAAATCTTTCTACATAGGTGCTTAGGCACTGGTGTGTCTGCTGAAGCTAGAGGAGGGAAACACTGATCTCCTGATCACCCGCCGTAGGCTGCAAGAGGAAGCCACTGAGGACCCAGATGGAACACATGGAGCTACAGGACGTCTGATTTCCCAGCTGTAGCTGGGGGATGGGAGATTAACAAGGAGGGAGACAGCCTGCTCACTGAACAGCTTCTGTCTACCTGTGGAAAGAGGGATGCTGATGGAGACTTTCAGGGTTGTAACAATGATATCTGTGGCCCTTGAGCTGGAAAGATTTAGAACCACTGCTCTACTTCATTTACACCATGGGGCTTCAAAGAATTAGGAAAGGTTTGGGTCTGACTTAATCTTTCATGGAGCTGATGCTAACATAGTAATTGGTCACAGAAGATAGAAGGCTGGAGCACCACATCCCACAGAAAAGCAAATGGCAAGATGCCTTCTTGATGTTCCTTCCCATCAACTGTTTGAGAGCAGACATAGCTTTCCTTCTATGCAGGTTAGACTACAGAACCATAGAGAAACCATACGAGTCATGAGGGATCGGCAAGAGGCCTGGGTCCTCGAGGCAGAGCATGAGAGATGGAGACCTTGGGCTTCTGACAGCGTGGTTCCCACTTAGCTGCGGTACCATATCTCCCCAGAGTACGGCTGGTCACCAGACCCTGCTGACAAGAGGTTCCCCCAGTTTTGGTGGATTAAATTGCTATCTCTTCCATTTAAATCACTGGGAGCAGCATTAGGCCTTGTATCACTAAGGGCCAGATTATGACTCGATTACTTAGTGTATTTAGCATGTTTCTCCCTCAGTAAGAGTAACACTTTCTTCCCTGGGTTCAGGTAACTATTTTCAGGGCAAACTGGCACTTACTGGAGTAAATATCTCAGGCTCTGATTCTAGAAAAGGCTGCTGATTTTATTATCGTGATTCTTGCCTCCGACATTTTCCCGTTTTAGTTGCTGTTTTGAGTGTCTCATAACCAGGATCATAAGTTCTAAGCGTGCTGCTTTAGCCAATGGCTTATGAGGAGTACTTTAACAGTTGGAAAAACCAGGATAAATCATCCTTTCAACTGGAGTCACTCAGTCCAGCTTAACAGAAACCCTGGATGAGAAAGCTGAGGTGAAGATGTGGATCCCAATACTCTGAAGAGGCAGGGCTATGCCTTGTTCATTTGATCTTGAGATGACGCCGTGCCCGCAATATGATCCCATAATTATTCTGCTCCCGCTGATTGGAGTGGTTTATGAAAATAGGATTTTATGAGACCCTGTGCACACAACTTCTTTTACTAGTAATATCATGAGCCTTGGCTGCATTAATGGCCTTATCTTTTAGACTTAGATACCCAACTTTGTAATTACAAGTGATTTAAATAAAAAAAATTGGGATAATTGTTACTTTAACTCCTTTCAAAGAGTTGCATTTGACTTTGAAAATATATTTTGGTAACACTTTCCTGGAGTTAGCCCAACAAGATCATTTCTTCCCAATCACTCAAATAAGGATGTTCTAAACAGATGTGTCAATGAAACAGTGAAGGTTAATTTGTATGATTTATCTCATTCAATAAAAGCTTGATAAGCAGCTTTAAGGATCAAGTAGCTTTGAAAATGTTATCTGATAACTACTGTGTTAGAAATAGAAGAACAGAAAATAGCTTGATCACATCTCTTAGTATGTTTATGCACCTTGGGATATTTTCCTTCCCCAGGTCATGAAGCCAGCACATCCTCTGGCACAAAAGAAGCTATATGATAATGTTAGAGATGGCTGAGTGTCGCCACACTTTCAGTGTATATTTGCTCTAATAAAAAATGAATTAGCTTTTCTGTCTCTTTTCATATTCTTTTTGAATTTGCTTTCTCTGACTATTGGAGCTATCACATTTATTGTGAAGAATATTTGCAGACATAACAAATATTAGAGAATATTTATGGAAAGGGAATTCTGACAACTCAGATTTTGTATATTGAATATTAATGACTAACTGGTCATAAAGTATGAACAAGTATCTCTAAGGACCAACAACACGCACAAAATGAAAAATTTGGCAAATCATGCAAAATTAACAGAAGAACTTCATATGACTGAAGAGAGATTTTAAAAATGGGAAAAAGTGTTCAGAGGGATGATCATAGAAAATTCAACATATTCTAATAGGTAAAATAGCTAAAATTAATCAAATGTATTATTTGCTGTTAGCTATGCACGCATATCTAATAATTCTCATAAATGGCTATATTTAGTCTACCTATTTGAAATAACACTTGCGACCTAATACAAATAGGTTTCCTTTCTTTTTAGCTCATGGAATGATGTTACCCAAAAGGTACTGGTTAAAGCTGGGGGGGAAAAGTACGTTGTGGCTGCTTTCTCCCTTTTTCAAAGGTTCCAGGAGAGTGCCTTTGGGAGTTACCCTTGTCTGAAGTTAAAGGTGTAAAAAGGGGCTGACAGTTGGCCAAAAAGATTTGGTTGTCTCTCTGATCTTCTGGGCCCCTGCCACTCACTAACAGTCACCTACAGACAGCAATAGTCCTCCTCACCCATCCACCCCTCGACAGCTTCGAGGATGTTGTCCCAGTCTCTGAATTTTGACACAGTCAGGATCAGTGTTCAACAAGGCTCACATATGTTTTCTAGCATGCTCATGAGAATTTTATTGCATCTGTCAATGCGGATAGATTCACTCTCTAAATCAGCAACCAAAATTTTAGACAGTATTTTTCTTCAGCAAAGCTGACTGCTGCAGAGACTCTTCCTCCCCTGTGGGGATACTGAGAATTCACATTATTGTACATTGTTTGGCATCAAACATTTAAAGAGCACCTCAGTGTACAGAAAACTTCTTGCAGTGCATTGTCCCTTTTAGGATTAATGACAGAAGTTTTACTTTAAGTTTAGATTTGTGAGTGTAAAGTCTTGGCTTTTTAATCCTGGGACCCACACAACCGTGTTTATTTAAGAATGGGGATTTTGAATTTTTTTTTCCTAGGGTATTGCTGTACTTCTGTGGTGTATCTGTTTTATCAGGGAGGATGTTGTTAAATTGTACAGAGAGCTTCACCAACTCGGAATTTTCTGGCTGCCTACTAAACTTGCGCTGCTAGGGAATGGAGTGCCTGAAGCCCAACCTAGGAGCCCTGTGAATATAATATTAAAAAGTTTTGTGTTTTCAGTCTTACCATTCCCTTCAGGCATTATGGGTTTTTAATAAGCACCTTATTTTAAATGTACTGAATCCAATTGCAGTTTGGATCTGCCTTGTTGTGACTGGTACTAACCATGTCTGTTTCCCATGCTAGCTACTTTTGCTTGCCCTCAAAATGCTACTTCATCTAAATAATCTTTTAATTTTTGCTTCTCTTGTGATCCATGAACTCAAGGATATAGCATCCTTGCCTGCGAGTATTTCATGTTCAAAAACTTCCATTATTAATAATAAATTTAGAGAGATTTTATAGTATTGTTAAAAGACTACAGTACAGATTAGGCCTCTGCTGTGCTAAAAGCTATACAAATGCGTGGTCTGTTTAAGTTGTTTGCGGGATAGTTGGAGAGGAAAGAAATGAAAAATGGCAAGCAACAGGTGGGTGGCGAAGGGGGAACACAAAGAGAATATCTGACAATGGATTACACTCTGTAATAAACCATATCAGTTAACTTGTTTTGTATTTATATGTGTACATACACATAAGTAATTATGAACAATGACCTCTGGCCTTTCTCCTAGGCATTGTTAGTGGCCAAATTGCTGCTAAGTGTCAGGATAGAAGTGAGTCTTCAGAAGGAGTTTGAAGGAGGAGAGGAAATTGGCCTTATCAGCTAGGTGAGGGAAGCCATTGGGAGTTCCCTGTTCACTTCACTTGCAAGATCAGTCCTGTTAGTGTTAATGGGAGCTTGAATCAAAACGGCACCAAAATGGTGGCATGTCAGTGTTGTTATTGGGAGAACCACGTACAATAGAAATAAATACTGTGTTCGTATGGCATCATATGTCCACATCTGTAGCAAAGGATATCAACCTGCTTCCTTCTACAGTATTCCATCAAGCCCCATAAAATATGGCGACACATCACATGGTTGTATGTCATGTTGCATTTCCAAATGCAGTGGTGAGTCACTCCTGTCCTAGGCTGCAGCCAATCCACAAGCAGGAATTGGTCGGGTGACTTTCAGTAAAGGTATATGAACCTCACAGTGGGATCAGCAGATCAGTCTCCACTTTACTCCAGGGCTTGGTACGCTTTTCTGCCTGACAGTGGCAACAGACTCCCCAAGACTTTAGCTTACTCCAGCCTTGTTCTCGTTCCCAACCTATTCCTGACCCTGCTCCAACCTTGCTTTCACTCCACCTTCACTCCAACATTGCTCCGGACTCCGGGATCCGTCTCTGACTCCAACCATTAGGACTGATTGCCACAGCTCTGACCACTAGGTGTGACTACCCCATCGCTGTTTCTGACAATGCTCTATTTAGAACCCAATTTTAATTTTAGCAGGGGCAGCAAGGCAGCCAAAGATCTTTTGAGAAGTCAAAATATTATCAAACTGTGCAATCATTTCATGCAGTCTTATTAATTTGAACTGTATCTGAATAACTCTCACCTAAACCATGTACTTGCTGGCATCAGATTTTCAAAGGTATTTAGGTGCCTAACGATGCTTCCAGGCACCTAGTGGGATTTCAGGGGAAGTTAGAAGCCTGAATACCTTTTCAAAATCTCATCCTTGCCCTTTGTAGTTCAATGAAGGGAGTGTATAATTGCAGACAGTTGTGAATTTATTAGGGATGTAGCATACATGAAAAAATACATTATCAAAAAAAATTCCACTTTGTTGGTGGCACCAAGTACAAACTCTGCAAACTACATTTATTAGAGGGCATACAAGGAAACTTCAGTAATTGGCTGAGTAAAAGCAGTTTTTATAGTACACATTTGTTTGCATGGCCTGAAAGAGAATTTGGATTGGGGCTTTCTTAGAGGAAGAGTTTGATGTGTGTAAAGCCAGGTAGCACATTTGAATGACAGCCAGGGATGGATTCAGAACTGCTAACTTCATCTTTTAATTAGTGCAAATAAGTCTGTTGAGCAAAGTACAGTTATCACGAAGTTCATTATGTCCCAGTGAGACTAAAGAACACTTGGTTTTTCACTCTTTGTCCCAGGGATATGATAATCCCTGTAATTACACTGTGTTATCCACTGTTACTCACACACATCATCTCCAGAGATACTAGGATCTTTTGTGGATCATTTGAATACATTAAACAAATAATTACTAATCCACTTTATTCCCATTCATGGTTACTTCTTGGTCTGTAATAAATCGATTGCAATTGCCATTTACCTACATGATGTATTAATCACACTGCTTATGACATACTTTATAAACAGGGCCTAAAAGCAGTGTTTAAAATAAGGTGTCATGTAACTTCCATCATACAAGCCTAATGGAGAGAAGATAGTGTATATCTGCTCTGTTAGAAGATACCTTAGTGGCAATCGTCTCCCTCCCAGTGTAAGATGGGCACAGTCTCTCTTCTTGCAACCCAGCCTCCCCATCCCAATGGTATTGTGAGCTGTAAAGATTTGCTTGAGATCCGATGATGGAGGTGGTGAAAAATTCACTGTCATTACTCTATCACCAGTTTAATTATCATCAAGGCTTAGTTGTAGAAGTCCTACACAACCAGCATCACAGGGCCTATGTCTACACCTAAAACCATAGTTTGGACTTGCTTGGTCCAAACTATGTAGTTTGAATTTAGTTCAAACTAACCACGCTTGTTTAGTTTGAACTAACTTTTTAGATTGTACTAAAAAAGCATAGCTAATTCGAACTACCAGTTAGTTTGAACTAAAATTAAAAAAAAATGTGGCTAGTTCCAACTAACTGCTAGTTCAAACTTGTTTAGTTCAAACTGGCATGTCTGCATTGGGTTAGTTTGAAATAAATATACAAATTAGTTCTAACTAAGCAATTAGTTCAAACTAAGCTTTGCTAATTTCGAACTAAAAGATTTTTAGTTCGAACTAAGCAAAGCCAGGTGTAGACAAGGTTCAAATTAGTTCAGATTAAGACTCCTTAATTTGAACTAATTTGCTAGTGTAAAAACATAGCCGGGGAACAGTGTCGTGTTTCATAGTGGAGCTACACATCCCACAGCTAACAAGCACTGATGCTGAACCACTTTCAAAGAAGGTGCATAGTCTTTTCCCTTCAACACCCAGCTGCTTTCTCCTGGCTGCTGCTAAGTAGGATGTCCCCCTTCCCTTTGAAGAGTGGGCAGTAGTACTATCTGGAACTGCAGAGCTCCATTGGACTTGTTCCTGCTCTGGGTGGTTAAGAGGATGGAGAGATTTTTTGATCCCTGTTCATTCTTGTGAACCCATCTTAGGGCCTTGCACAGCGTGTAATACATGTAATTTCACGTCATAAAACACTTTACTGATTCTAAGGTACATCAAGAACGATAAATGATCATGCCAGGTGGTGACATCCGTTCACCGCCATTCTAAAAGCAGCTGCTGTTACTTTCAGTGATCCCAAATCGATAATCCATTTTGGACACATCCTGTGGTCCCCACGAAACTGGGCAGTGGTGTGAAGCAAGTGCTGACTTTGTTGGGGTTGGGGTGACGCTGTATGTGAGAAGGGTGGAATGACTAAAGGAATGCTGAATAAGGTGGTAATGAAGGAAGTGAGGGATTGCCTGATGGTGATTCAGGTTGTGAGCCTTGCTTGGCAGGACTGGGGTACTGGTTGCTGGAGGCTTACTCCTTCCTTCTTTCTTTCCCACCAACTGATGCCATGTTTAGACATGGGAAGGTACCACATGTGGAAGCATATTCCTTGACTTTAATTTCTCATGGCATTTAACCAGCTGCATTTGTTTCTTTAGCCATTCTTCCCTAGAGCTGACCATGGCATTGAGAGCTATACGGAGAGGATGACCTATTAGGAAATGTTGAAAGTATTGGGAATTTTTAGTCTAGATGAAAAGAGGCTGGGGGATGTTGTGGGGAAGAATAAGGAACACAAGCCTTCAAATATGTAGCAGGTTTTTATAACAATGATGGTGATCTGTTATTCACTGAGGGTTGATGTAATCTGCTTAATTAGCTGTAAGGCAGATTAATGTTAGGCACAGAAAAGCTTTCTAATGATAAGGATAATTAAGCAGTGGAACAGGTTACTAAGGGAGGTTGTGGAGTCCCCATCACAGGTAAGTTTTAAGAATAGATTACACGAGCGCTTCTCAGGGAAGATCTAGGTATACTTGGTCTTGCCTGAGCACAGAGGATGGACTAGATGATCACTTGAGGTCATCCTAGTCCCTCCATTTCTATGATTTTGTGAATGTCTCCTTTCTCACTGGATCCTGGGTGCTGTTATCTGAAATATTGTCCAAAATAATTTTTAGGAACAGACCTCTGCTACAATACAGTTGACAACCTGCCTCATGAGTGGGAGTTGTGGTCCCCAGATAGTGAGCTGTAGTACTATACTGACAGATGTAAGTACAATGATCCTCAGCTCTTGTAAATTTCTATGAACTTCAACAGAGCTGTACCCCTTCACTACAATGGAGGTGGCTACTTAAACAAGAAGTGCTGAGATTCCAGTTTAGAGTATATTTTTGCAAAATGTCATCCTCCAAAATAACTGAATGATGCCCAAAGCTTTGGTTCTCAGCTTGCCCTGTTTCTCTTCCCAGCAGCGATGTGCACTACCAGGTTAATGCATTTTGATGGTAGCATCAAATTAGAAAGCAACACGTTTTGCTTCTAAAGCAACACCTTCTCTAGCCTTTCACTTGCAACAATGTTCTCACACTTCAGCTGTGCTTAATTTGTAATGAAATGGCCTTGGGGTTCTAACAATATTTTATTTTCATAACTGATGTAGCAAGTCCAGAACTGCCAGGACTAAGAAGTGCCAAACCTAGAGTATGCAGAGGCTTAGCTCTTAGCAAGCCCTGAAACAAATTAAGCACAGCAGTCCAGTTTTTCAACATAGCTATGGTCATCAAGATATTATATTGAAAGCACAAGGAGAAGCAAGCATCTGGATTGCACATTAATCTGTTGACAGGCCATTGCCCAAGCTTTTCTCTACAGGCTATAGGATGGGCTGTAACTGAAAGTGCCGTTTTTGAAGAATATTGCTCTAGTAGGGAAAATGTAGTTAAGGGCAGGTTAAGCATGAGAAATGATGTAAAGAAATGCACCCCTTATAAGCAAGTAAAATAAAATTGTGCAGGAATATATGATGGCTTGTATTTTAGTTTAGGCTATGCACAGAGACAGAGGGTAAATTACATTTCTCCTTTTTTTTTTTTTCCAATTAAATTTGTACATCACCTGAAAACACACACAACTGCTGTTCTTCGGTCATCTTTCATTCATCTGAGAGGACAGTGAAACAAATGACTCAAAAGGTTTCCCTTCTTCATCTCCATCAGGCATCAGAGTGACTGCTTGTTTTACCATAGACAAACAGTGATGATTCTTGGGCTCAGATATGCTATGTTCGCTTTGCCTCCTACACTCTCCAAGGAACTAATCCATTTCATCTACTACTTTTCCCATCCTCATACATCTTTGGCATTCTCTTAATGTCTTGTTGATGGCTAGGTAAATTAGAACATGTGGATTTATTGGACTTTTTTTTTTAAATTATCAAGGCCAGATCTTCAGTTGGTAGAAATTGATGTAGTTCCAGAGGCACCAAGGAAGCTGCTAATAAATAAATAAATTTGTTAGTCTTTAAGTGCCATGGAAATCCTTGTTTGTTTTACTGAACTAGACTAATATGGCTCCTCTTTGGAGCAAGGAACTACTATGATTTATGCCAGCTGAGGATCTGACCCTGAAGGTTAAAATTTTGTAATCCATAAAGTATGAATATTTCATTGGCTGTCTCCATAGGAAATATTGCTACATCATTTGGAGGGCGCATATTGTATCTGAGTGTTCCCTTTGTTGTTTTGCTGGGGTCTGAAAGGCATTCACTCCAGCTTGCAGCTACAGCAATGTGCTGGCTATCAAATCTAGATAAAAATTTGTAATTGTTGTTATCTTCCCAAGCCATACAAAGGAAAAAGAAAAAAAAATATTGCCCTCCAACAAGAATCATTCATAACCAATGCATTAAAAGTATTTCCTAAGGCACTGCCCTCCTCCCCAACTAAACCCCAAATCCTTGCAGTTCAGGCTGAATTTCAAGATGAATGATGTGAAGAAGACAAATATTACAGGCAGTGGAAAAATTTTGCCCATTGGTGTGCCCAAACCTCTGAGGAGCTAACTCTCACCCTCCAAATTATTTTTACATCTCTGCTTCCTTGAAAGAGAAAAACGGCTGCTAATTTGTAAGTAGCATTTCTTCCACTGAAATCAAGGCAATCTGCTCACAATATGATCTGATGTCACACTGTGGCTGAAACTAATAAGCCAAGACCGCTTGCAAATGTTAAATCACGCTCTATGGTGGAATGACAACAGACTAAAACCACAACAAAACAAACAAAAGCAAAAATCAGTTAGTCAAAAAAGTCTTCTTTTACTTCATGACAGTAAAGTAAGTTAGTGTAGACTGAAGATGATGATAAAATCTTCCCAGTCTGATGCTGGTCTCATTTCTGCTGTACCTGAATACAAGCCAAACCTTTTCAAGGGTCTTCTCTGATAAGAGCATCCTTATAGCCCATTCCCTGAGTACCAGTGCATGTGAAGCTGAACTGGAGTTAACTCATTGTTTACTGAGGAGTTAAGTTGCACCTTATTTTACCCATTTAACAAGATATATAAAGGGGGACATCAGTACACAAAGCAGAACATAGTTCCCAAACTTCAGTATACAAAATATTCCAGTATTGGTCCTAAGAGATCCAAAGTCAAGATCCTGGATCATTAACTCTATTATGAGTAAATAAATACCCACTACCATCAGTGATTTTTCATCTGTAAATATAAAATACTATTATCCCCACTTTATAGATAGAAGAGCTGAGGACCAGAGAGGCTGTGAAATTTGCCCAATGTCATAAAAGGATTTGTAGCAGAGCTAGGAAGAGAGCAAACCCTTTTGTCTCTTAGAGAGCTCTCCTATCTGCAAGACTGTAGTGAGCTTCCTAAACGATCCATTTTGTACATACTTTGGCACTCAGAGCATTTCTATCTATGTAGATCCTTCCATGACTTGCCCACTTTAGTATCTGAGCACTTGCTTATGTTTTGTGGCTTAAAGCCTACTTTACATTTCATAGCTGTCAAACCACACATTTATGAATGTAGTAAAAGAATCACATTCTTATACAGCATGACTGCGGTATACAAAAAGGATATGCATATCCGATGGGAAACTGTCTCCCTTAGGACTACCTTATCTAAGAGTAGACTTTGACTGGGGCATACAACAAATGCTGGATTTGGCATACGTTCCGACTCTCACTGACTGTGTCGTATGTCGTGATTAATATGGAAGGTTGCTGGAAAATGATTTTTTGAGGCAGTAAGGATGTTGAGCAAAACAAGATGAACATGGAGAGCCAAGCTGAGTATAACTCTTTACTGGCTCAGATTTTTGCTCACATTTATGCTGAGTGGTATTCTCTATCAAATATATCTAGTACTCAGAACCCAATTTCTATGCTTACTATCTTTTACTGACGTTTTAGGAGATCACTTTCTAGATAAAGTCTACCCTGTCTAGCCAGTCTGGAGATGATAGCTTCCAGAAAACCTGCAGGGTTTTAAAATCCTAAAAATAAAGGAGTGAGGAGAGGAACCAGAGAAGCTGCCAAAAGGCAGAGAAGTTGACAAACATTTAGGGGGTACAATTGCAAAGCAGTGCGAAGCAGTTTCATGCACAAATCCCATTATTGCTTAATGGAATTTGTACATGCCACTCCCACACAACGTTCTGTTAGTCTGCCCCTGAGAATGTAGTGATTAAAATGAATGATGTGCTAGGATTCAAACATTCCCCATTCAGTTCTAATCATGTGTGGGGAAATGCCTGTTGATTTGAGCAATATCTTCCCATGTGGTGCAATCAAACACTTAAGGAAAATTTACTATATCAGAATCGCTGGGAGAGCAACAGTGGCAGCAACTGCTGCTCTTCCATTTGGTTACTGCCATTTTACAGGATTCAGATATTGATTATTTAAAAACTGCTGCAAGATGATTGTAAAAAAACAGCTTGTACTTGGCAGAAATACATAAATTAGCACTTTAAATCTATTGTCTGTAGAAGGTATCTGCTCATTGATAATGGTGGCACCATTTTGGATGCAATTTATCACACGCAGACAGGAGTAAAAGGAGAGCAATTTTAGAAAGTGGTTGAGCTGTACTATCAAATTAAGAAGACTTTGGCTGGAGACTTAACAATAAGTGTGCAATCTCCAACCAACCTATTTAATAATTGGGCTGCAGTTCTAGTATAAGCTTCTGTTTACAGTACAAAGTACATTTGATGACTCTTCCCCCACAGCACTTACACAAACAGTTCCCATATTGTTCATTCCTCCTCAGCAATTTGCTTTTCTAATAATCTGCTTTAACCTCAGTGGGTCTGATCCTGCCCTGAGGCACAATGCTTCAGCTCTTATTGAAGTCACATCTGTGCATCTGAGGGCAGAAATGGGCACAGTGGCATGAATTTCATCTCTACCCTGCTGCCCTACTGTATTTGTATATTTACGGCTCTAAGAAGTGCCACAGCATTCTCTGGTAGCTGAGGCAAGCAGGAGACACAAGGGATGCACTAGGAGTGGAAGTGGTGACATCTGAGATATTGATTGTTCTCCAGTTATTCTGTAGTAGATGATGTCCCACAGGAGTTGTCACAGCCCGGATATAAATTCAAACCTGAGCTAGCAACCATGGTAGGTAGATGGGGAACACATTTTGTCATCTTCCTTGTTTGTTATAAGAGGGTTAACTTTAAGTACAGAAATGAAAAGGGGTCTATATTTCTTTGCAGGGCCCTCTGAAATTTAAATTATCAGTTAATCCTGCAATACCCCAAAACCTGATGAATTTAGGCCTCAATTCACTTATAGAATATGGTTGTCTTTAATCAAGTGACACCACTGGGACTGCTTATGTTCCTAAAATTAATAATATGATTAAAATTTTTCCTGACTCACAGTTTAAAAAGCAGGTTTGATACATGAAAAATGGGCCCTTCAATATAAGAAATCAATTAGACAAAATTCTAGTCTAATGGACTGACTTCTTCTGAGTCTTGGTGCTAAGTGGGATACGTGGTCATTTTAACATTCTCCTAATAATGTTTATCTATGTCATTTATATATTCCTTTTAATATAAATTGTGATATTTCATGATTTCTTTCACTCCTCTCCTCCCCCCAATCCCCCCCAACCTCCCTACTCTCCTCCCAGCATGAGACACAGCTGCCTGTGTGCCCTGTCCACCCCTAAAGGCAGGAACTGGGTCAGTGTGGGATTGGGGCTGACTGAGGATGACTCACTCACTAGCCTGTTCCTCCCTCCCTGGTTGACTGAGGCAGTGACAGATCCAAGTACTGGGGGGGGGGGTACATCAAAAAGACCTTCCCCCTATCAAGAAGCTTGAGAGAGACACAGGAAGTTTGGGTGGGGAAAGAGAGGGGTGCAGACAGCATCAGTGGGAAGAGGAGTCTCAGAAAATCCCAATCTCCTGTGATCCAAGGGGAGTGCATTTGAATGAAAGGTTAATTCTGGAAACACTTAGCACTTCTAAAGTACTTTCTGTCAAGGCACTCATAATGTAAGCGACACAATACTCTTGGACAGGCACGTATTATTCCTGTGTTTGAATGTATTAGCCTCATTCATCAAAACAAAAGTGTAGTCTTGTGGCACTTTAAAGAATAACAAACTAGCAAAAATAAATGTTAGTTTTTCAAGTGCCAGAAGACTCCATTTTTGCTTTTCAGCTGGGCAAGGAAATTGAAACTTGATACTTGACTGGAGAAGACTCTTTAGTTTTGTGAAGAAGACTGATGTCAGTCTCACACTGCCTAAGGACCTGGAATGCTGAGCTTTATATGTTCTGTGCAGATAGCTTCGTGGGTGGTTAAGAGAACCAGGCTGCACAGAATATAAAAGCTTTTGTCTTCCCAGCACAGAGGGCAGGTGGCAGGTAAAGAGGTGAGGCCACCACAGCCAGTCAGGGAAGGCCTTACCTCCTTGTGCCTTCAATAACCTCCACCAACGTGTACAGGCCTTACTAAATGTAAATTGACCACCCTCTTCTATATAGGCAGTATGATCATAGGAGTGGATTTATTCCCATTTTAACTCACCTTTATCTTACCATAGTAACTAAAAATCAGATACTAAGTGTATGTCAACACTTCAGTGAAAAACTCATGGCTGGCTGACTTGGACTTTGAGGCTGGTTCATTGCAGTGTACACTTCTGAGCTCGGACTGAAACCAGAATTCCATGCTATACTGAAACAGCCCCGCAACCTGAGGTGGCTAGCACCATCATATCAGTCACTGTATAGAGATGCCTACAAGTTGTGGCAAATGCAATACTACCTTGAGAGCTATTCATAGATGTTTTGCCAGCTTCTCAAAAGCATAGTTTGATATACTAGAGTGCGTGCACAACACTTACTTTGCTCATCATCTAGGCAAAAGATTGTACTTTTTTTTTTTCTTTCTGCTGAAAATCAGCTGCAAATTGTTTGTGTCACTATGGCATATTATGTTCAAATGCATTTAATTCCAGTATGGTTTTCTGAGATGCCAGAGATTATGGCTTTTCTTCCACAATAAAAAATTAAAGATGTTTTCTATTTCATCAGCTTAACTGACTTGTAGCTCAATTGCACCAGGCATTTTTATATTACCAGAATCCAACCAGATGTTTCATGATGCATAACAATATAGTCGTACTCTGACATTAGATTATTTTGCCACATTATAGCTTAGTCGTAGTTTGAAATTTATCAAAAATATTTGTTGTGGGAAGATTTTTCTCCCCAAACTTCAGTACGATTTTGGGCTGAGAACATAAAAGACCCCACAAGACTGGGAGTATGTATGAAAGAAAGCGAGACCTGACGTGCATGGGTCAAACATGGGGCCAACTGTGTCTTCCAATGCTAAACTTTTTCCAAGCATGACTCTCTCTTCTGCCACATAGAAAGTCCATCACCTTGCTGTAAAGGGTTTGAGATTTGTGTGAGAGGCAGACTGGGAGACTAAGGGTGCAGATGAGGCACCCACATGTTGACTGGGAATGGTGTCTGGGGGCTGGATATTGTATACCTTCCGGTCTCAGGGATGTCCCCTGCATATGGAAGGTTCCCACAGAACCACCTTCTTGGTGTGGAATCCTTCTTTAAGTGTATTCTTGAGCACTGTGGAAGTGCTTGATGTATGGGTCTATTTTACCTCTGCTATCATGAAGGAGACCCCAGGGAGCATCTAAACAGACTCACAGTTGCAGAACAGTGGCAGAAAGGGAGCTTATAGTTAAGGCACTAACCTTGAACTCTGGATATCTGAGTTCAATTCAAATGTTTTCCACAGATTTCCTGTAGGAGCTCGAGTAAATTACTAGGTAGGAGTTTCAAAGGTGTCTAACTTAAAACACCCTTTTCTTATTGAATGGATGGTAGTTGTATTTTTCTACATTCAGAGGGATTTTGGAAGAACTGGTCAAGAATTTTTCAATATCATTTTTTAGGGTGTGGTAAGGGGGCTAGAAAATTGCTGATTTGTTTAAATCGATTTTTTTTTCTTTTGTTGAGTTGGTGAGTTCTTTAACCACAGGTTCTTGGCTATTCTGGGCCATTTATCTTGCTTTTTGACATTTTTCATTTAAAATGTGGAAAGTTCTGATTTTTACTCAAAAGGGGAACAAAAAAAAAATCACAGTCTTTTGACAAAACAGCTGTCTTTTCCAGCTAGCCCTTGTTGGGAGTCATCAGAATTTACTAAATCAAAGTAAATTTAGTAAAGTATTGTTCAAGTCCTTTCTTTTTTATTTTTGCATTTGGAAATTGATTTGGGAATTGCAGGATTTTTTTTCTGTAACCTTTGGATTGCAGTTGGTGATGGATTTAGAATAAATGATTATCAAAATAGTGTGTAGGACAAGCCAAGTTGTGAGTTTTTAGATAATTTACACCTACCGGCACATTTTCTAAACCAAAATTTCTTTCCATATAGTTATTGAATTGAAAAGCAAATACAGTGTCATCATCTTCATGCAATTCTATTAGTGAATTGTCAGAACATAGTCATTTTTCTTGCAGCAATGATTCAACTCCATTTCCACCTCGAGATGGTTTAGCAGCAGCCATGACATTCTTGGTCAATGTCTGTGTAGCAACTGCTTGTCAGACACAGGTGCCAAGCTGTGGAATATAATTTCCTGACAGGTATGGTATCTAGATGTATAATTGGCTTCCTGACTGTCCTTGTCTGCTATAGGCTTTTTTACTGTGTCTCTCAGCTAGTAGTTTTTAATGACTGTGAAACTGCATCCCATCTGTTTATGGATCATCCAGTCTCTGGAGCACTGATTCTTAAGTTCTGCAGTTCATGCTTTATTTTGCTTAAGGGTCTGCTTTAAAAAGAGTTCACATAAAAATCCATGATCTACTTTTTAAAAGAAGCACAGTTAAGCAAAAATTTCATTTTTTAATTAGGGTGGGTGGGTGGAGGAGAGAATCATCAAGATGGATGTGAACAACTAATGCCAAAACTGAGCCTACAAGTAAAATCTCCAACCTTCAAGCACTATCAAACCAGATCATGTCCCTTTGTTGCACACTAATGCAAGAAAGTACTAGGGTCAAATGATCCCTCTGACTTTGCAATACTTGCTGCCTGGATCACAGGTAGCAGCCACTTTCTTTAATCCCCATCATATAGGACTTGGTGGGGTGCATGTGGTGTTTTAGTTCCATTTTATTAGGGTGCTGGGCATGCATAGCTGCATGGCACAAAAAGGGGAATAAATCACACCAGGAGAAGAGGTAGCTCATCTCATTTCCTCACCAGAGTACAGGAAAGCATTTTGAATCACAATTTTATCTGTGGCCTGCTCACAGGACAAAATAACTGGATACTGCCCCTTTTTTGGGGCAGATTGCAAGATTACAATGTAGCCCTAACTGATTAAACTTCACAGTGCTCCAAGGAAAAAGGTATAACATCTATTGTTATATAGGGGGACGAATGAGGCACAGAGAGGTATATTTCATCATCTGACCCAGTGAATCGGAACGTGGGATTAGAGTTTAATCTACCTATTAGACATTTCCTTTCGTAGAGCACGGATCATGCATTTGTTTTTTGGTCTGATCTGTTGCTGACATTCAAATATTACAGCACCTTTAGAAGCTTTAGAAAATCCATAACTTGGTCTTCATAAAGAGAGTTAGTTTTAGGACCTGATCCTAGAAAATCCCAAGTACCTCTTATAAACTGTTAAATGCTCTCCACCCTGATGTCCAGTATTTTGCAGAATCAGGCTCTTAGGTCTGCTTATGCTTACTGTTCAGTCCTTGAAATGTGTTCACCTCATACTCTATCTTTATTTCACAGCTTCCCCAATTCCCTCTATCCTGTAAAATTGGCTCTAATTGTACTTTGTTACTCTGATTTTTGTGCAGTCAGGAAAGTGTGAATCATAGAGCTGGAGTCAGGGTCAGCTCAAGGGGCTTTGGCACCTTGAACTGGCTTTCAATTTTGCGCATCCCTGGCATGGGGGTGACGGTGGGGGGTGGAACCTGGCCTCTGACCCAGGCCAGCTCACCCTGCCCCTGGGGAGGCAAACGGCCAGCACTGGGGGCAGAGCAGGCCAGCCCAGAGGCCAGGCTTCACTCTCTCACCCTGCCTCTCAACTGGCTGTTCCTCCCTAGCGGTGGGGCAGGCTGGCCTAGAGGCAGGGGGGGGAGAACAGAGCCCACCCAGTGAGCTGGCCTACTCCACCCCATGGGCCAGCCTGCTCTGCCCCTGGGGGAGAGTGACTCGTTTGGGGAGGGGCGGGAGTGGATGGGGGTCTGGCTTTTGGGCTGGCCCACCCCACCCCTAGCATGGTGCCACAGCCACCCTTAAGTAAATGACACCCTGACCCAGGGCCTCATTTGCTTATGGGTTGACCCTGCACTGGCTGGAGTCACATAAAACTTAGTGCTAAATAAATGAGCCTCATGTTATTGCAGTAGTTCTCCTTTGCTAAATTTTGTTTTCCTCGTAGGATCCTCAACAGAAATTTCCATGTCCTCAGAGTGTGTGAGGGTGTAACGTATTGAAAACATACAATGTTGTCTTAGATGCAGCTGCCACTCTCCATCTGTTGATTAATTTGTAATTAGTCAGATATCACCATTGTGTTCACAAACAGACAAGTAGTTAACAAATGACTTTTTTTTAACATCATCATAATTTTTTCATGCTTATGGGCTCAATCCAGAAAGGTGCTGAGAGCTTACAGTTAAGTTCTGAGCATTTCCAAATCGGGCTTAAGTGAATGGGAGTTATGGGTGCTGAACACATTCCATGTAGTGATCAACAACACTGAAGGATCAGGCCTGTTGGGGCTTCAGCCAAACCCAGAGTAAATGAGAGTGCTCTATTTAACTCTCATTGAAATCAGTGGAAAGCCTCACACTAATTTCAGTGGGAGCTGGGGCAGTTCCTACTCAGCTTTGACAGTTAACTTCAAAAGTTCAGACTTCAGAATGTGGGCTGCCGTGGTTAGCTACATAAGTCTTGCTTTATTGTTTCTCTTTGATTGGATTGCAAGGTTGAGTAAAGTGAAATCACTTATAGCATTGAAATAAATATTTGCAGACAACTTCCCTACTATTTGCTCTCCACTCTTTAAATGAAATCCTCAGAAGAAAGGATATTAATGAAAGCTAGTTAGTTGCATGTTAACTCAGAAATACCTCAGCAGCTAAATAAAATCTAGAGCATTTAAATAGCTATTTCTTTATAAGCCTTAATATGTTTCAATCAGTTCTAGTAATTAGTTATTTAATCTAGATCTTGATGTAGCAGTTCAATATGAAAATATGTATTTCCAGTATTTTCTTGTTTCCTTTTTTCCCAATAGAATTTTGCTGATATTAAGACCATCCATGAGGACTGACATATGTATCTGAAAAAGTAAATGACAAAGCATCAGTGTAATACTTTGCTGTTTCTTGTAGAATTAATTTATAATTTTTAATCTTTTGAGTTCATCAACATGTTGGCTCCACCTCTGGTGCCCTCCCTCATTGCTTTTGCATGCTGCAAACTGAAAAGTAAAAACTCTGACTCGAGCATTGAGAATTAAATATGTGAAGATGTAATAAATTTCTTCTCAGAAGGAGTTGGACATTGAATAAATCTTGGCATTCTTCACATTGTACAAATACTAATCATGTGCCACGGTGGGAATTACTCATTTATTTCCAACTTCTATTCAGTGCTGTGGGACTTAGAACACCAAAGCTGTGGGAGGTACAGAACGCCTCTGCAGGATGAGCTAAGTATGTTCCCTACTCATGCTCTTACGGACTAATAGGCTTTGTGTTTGTGGGTTCTTGCGATCATGCAGCTATCACATGCTACTTGTTGACAACATCTACATCAAGAAGTGAAAATACAACTAGATACGTCAGATGCTTGAATATTTTGAAATAGGGATATAAATGAAGGTAGGAAAAAACACATTATATACTGAAGGGGCACAGCCTTTTTTATAATATGTCCAATCATTCACATCTAAGACTTAGTACTCATACAGTAAACCGAATAAGTCCTGTGGTACTTTTAAGCTATGTCCACACTTGGAATTTAGTTCGAATCAATGAGGATTAATTCAAGTTAGATTAGTGCATGGCTACACTGGCTTTCATTACTTTGAACTAAGGAATTCCTTAGTTCAAAGTAATGAACACTTACTTCAAAGTTATAAAACCTCCCTTAACTTCAAAGTAACAGTTAGTTCAAACTTATTAGTTCGAACTAACCAAATGGAGCCACATTAATTCGAGTTAACTGTTTGTTCTAATTAATGCAGTTTATCCTACCTCCTCCCAGGGTGCCTTCCTCTTCCTATGTATTGGGTGGGGGCATGGCCCTTCTTTGGTGCCATGTTGCCATATTTCCCATGGTGCCCCCTTCCTAAATCAAACTAGCAAGTCCTGTCCATAGACGTGCAAGTTCTATTTGCGTTTCTAGTGGGGCCACATTAGTTCGAATTAACATAGTTCAAGCTAACCTTCCTAAGTGTAGGTATAACCTTAAAGACTAACAAATTTGTTTATTGAATAAACTTTCATTAATAAAGAAATTAGTTAGTCTTTAAAGTGCCATAAGACTCTTTGTTTTGCTGACCTAGACTGCCACTTTGGAACTTGTACTCAGTGTTTCCTCAGTCAGATCTCTTACTTAAATCAATGGAAGGTTTTCATGACTAAGAACTGCAGGATTGGGATATTTTAATTATTAGTTTAGATCAAAGCATTTTTGTTATTTTGTTTATGGCAATAAAAGGAGCAGGAGAATTAGACATTTATTTCCTAGTCAAAATAGAATAAATTCTTCCAAAAGAAAAAAAAAATATAGGTCACCTCAAACATTGAAAATTTGAAGGAAAGCATATTGTTTTCTGGTTGGTCTGAGATTCTGTAGCTCTCCAGGTACTTATATTCATGATGGGGGGGGGGCAAATAGATGTATTTTGAGCTTCAATGTAATTTTTTTCTCCAACTTTGAACACTGTTCTTTTTCTAGATACAGTGTTTTATATTAACAGGATTTATATCCAGTTTCAAATTTGCTTAGGACTACATCTAAAAAATATAATGCGGTAGAGTTGCCAGTGATGGCTTTGGGTGTTTGCTACTACAACTCTAAACTGAACTCTAAATTAAATTACCCTCTAACTTTTAGATATCAATGTACTTTGTTGTGTGTGTAAGGCAACACTACAAGCCCAAATATGGGAACCTCCCTCATGTTGAAGAGAACCTGAAAAATGTGAAACTGAAAAGCCCTCCCAGTTGATTACGTTAAAATCTTGTGTTTAAACTGGTCTTTGGAGGAGTCTGGGTCCTCCTCTCTTATTTTGGAATTCTTGAGGTTGGCAAAATTGCAGACAGTTCATTTGTCAACGTTGCCCGCTGGCAGGTGAGAGAAACCTACTACTGCTGTTGGCAGTTGTGGCTCATTTAATCCACTGTAGGTCACCGTAACTTGTAAGAGAGAAGGAGTTAGTTTTGAGGGGCAGGATTCCTAAGGGATGAAAAACTGACTGATATTTGTACTGTATTTGAACTGCTAGTATAATGAAAGCCTGGGGAGATGAGTGAATTTAGTCACAAAATCTGTGTGGTCCTTTTGAGGATAAAAGAAGGACTCTGTGAATTCCCAGAGTTCTAAAGCAGGAAAAAGGGGAAATCAGTAATTAATTAACTAATTACTTAATACAATTCCTTAACACTAACAGATCATGGAATAGGAGGAAGGAGGTTACAGGTTTTTTTTTTTAAATGAGTTCATATGTAGCTTATGAGGATTGTGTTCTTCTAAAAGCCTCATCCAGAACTGCCTTTAAATGTATGATTTCACTTTGCTTTTGGAAGAAGTTGTAAAAGAACCCTGAAGTCCCTTTTCAACCAAAGCTCCCCCTGGATTCAATGGGAGCCTTGCCTGAGAGAGAACTGCAGGTTCTTGTCTGTCTTATCTTCTATAAAAGTTTTGTATCAGAGCAACTATAGGGTACCAGTACAATCCTCAGCCAAAAAAAGACACTTTCTCTCAGTCATGTAATGCACTGATGAAATATTGGTAGAGAATATGGTATTTTGACAAGAGTACCTACTGTTTAAAAAAAAAAAGTTAATTAAAGCAAAATTTATTTGCTACAGCCAAGGTCCATAGAAATAAATATATTCATGTAATTTTGGTGTTTGGCAGGCCCCTTTATTGATAACTTTTAAAATAGTAAAAATGCTTTGTTTTCATGATTTTGAAGTATAAGTGCCTAATGGCCGAAACGCTATTAACTGAAAGGAAAACTGAAAAAAAAAAAAAGTCTGCCCACTGCGTATCTGGTAGGGAGTACCCAAGGATCCCCTAAATTATACTAAACTGATGTTTATTTGGTCAAACTTACCCCCCCCCCAGTAATTGCAGAAGGAGTGTGATTTTCATGTGTGTGTGTGGGCGAGGATAGTATTTCATCCCAATAAGACTTTTGGAATGCTGGTACCCTTTATTGGTAGTTCCTGATGACCAACAGAATGGAAAAACAGAGATTCTTCTTTGGGACCTCTGGGACGGAGGCTTCAGTTTGTTGAAATTATCTAAAGGAAGAAAGGAGGATTCCTGGAGGAGTGGAATGGCAGGGAGGGCCTACAAAGCAGTTGTGAGTGACTGACTAGCATCTGATGACCTTGTGAATTGTTTGCAAATTTTTATTCTACCAAAGCTGTTGAAAAATACATTATTTCAGTCTGCTAGACATAAAAATATTTCATTTTTGAGAAAAGACTCAACTTTTGGCTTCCTGCACCCTCCCAGTAAGAAATTGAACCATCTTTGGGAATAGGGATCTGGCCACTTGGGTCATAAGAGGAGAAAGGCTACTCCAAATCTCTCTCTACCCCATTTTGTAAAGGAGCTAGTCACAATCTGGCCCCTGATCAGCTTCTGTCAGATGACTCATCTTCATCATTATCTAATGGAGTATAATTGATTAGTGGGATGGGAATTGGCCAGTTTGCCCTATTCCTCTTTCCTCATTTGGGTGCATTTGTGGTGGTAATCAAATCAAGAAGGAAGAAATTGGGAGGTAAGTAACATATTGATTTACTCTTAAAGCTTTGATAACATTAGCTGCTGTGTGAGCATTGTGAAACTTAGACACAGGTTTCCCAAAACAGACACATCTGCTTTCTCAAATCTGATGTTAGTGGTCAAGGCAGATGTTAATTTTTTTTTCAGATTGATACCCAGCAAGCTATGCCAATCAACCAATAGTTGAGATTTTGTTCCCATGTCAATTGCAACTTATTCTCATTCAGTGCGTAGGTTTGCCTGATTAGTTCTGTCAGCACTACTGTCTGCTGTTAGACGGAGGAGCTTTCCTCTGTTGTGTTCTTCTTGCAGCCCACCTAGCCATTTCACTTAGTGTTCTTCCATTTCCCTCTCCCATGAAATTCAGTGAAATTATCCTCCTTATTCTTCAGTTCTTCTCTTTGATTTATCTCATAGTTAGATCCATACCCAAAGGGCTACAGAAAGGAAATCCCCAGGTAACACAAAGCCATTACGTTCCCCATTCCTCTTAGGTGTAGCAGGGTATTTCTGGGTGAACATGGGACAGAGCGAGGGGAAGAAGCTGGAATGCCCTTGTACTCAAGCAAGCCCTAGCCCATCAGCAGTATGGCTTCCATCTGGCATGAGACTTAATGGACAAAACAGATGGATGATTCAAAGCCATTGTTTCCCCACATAAATGCACTGGGAGATGAGCGGAACTCAACTTAGCCATTTCTGGGCTGTGGTTTTAGGGTCTTTTAGATTCAAACTTGCCATTGCTAGTAGAATCAGAAATCATGATACTTACGATTAGGAAAGGGGACTTTTTTTTTAAAATACAGGGTCTAATTGAAAATAGATTTTAATTTTTTCTAAATCTGGGGATTTAAGTATTATTTGGGCCTAGCAAAACACATGTTCTTAGCTTTTCCCTTTTTGCTGCTTAACAGTCCTAAGACCAAGGAAGAATGACTGTCAAGCAAGGATCCTTGACATTTGCATAGGAAAAGCACAGTCAGTTTAAAAAACCATATCTTTTGGTTAGCATTCCCTTGAAACACACCAGTTAAAACTAAGAGGAAGAAAAGTAGTTTTGTGAGCCTCAAAAATGAAAGTTGAGCAAAGGCCAGAACTTTGCGCTTTCATGTAATCCAGACCACCTCCAAGATCTAGCCCTACTTTCCAGCATAAAAAAATGACACAAACACTTAGATAGATGAATGCAAAGCTGAGCCCGTGAATTTGAGAAATGCTGTAGCCTCACATGATTTTGCTTCCATAAATAATTTTTCTGCGCACACACTTTTTTAGAGGAGGACTCGACGCATGCTTTTTTCTGAAAAATCCTGATAACTCCTTCAAGTTTTTTTCTCTTCCACATTCTTATTTGTTTTCATGCTTGATGTTAGTATCATAATTTTGTGCTTCCCACGGCAGATTCTTCTTTTAGATGTTTGCTTCCAACATTATTCTTCTGTTCCTTGCTATTTTTCAGGTGATGAAAGTATTTTAGGACAAATGTTATTTATTTTTGCCTTTGTACCTTATCTAGCACACCATAAACTATAATATAAGTGGCAAATACATGCAAACAGCAATTTTATTATTTAAATTGCAGTTAATTTAGTATTTTAATGCATTTTGAATCTATTATTTTCTGCTTCCTTGATGCTTGTCCTTTATAATTTCCAAACAGCTCTAAGATTTACTCTTTCATTTGAAATATTTTTTATTGTCCATTCAGAAAACATAGGTTTTAGTAAAAAATATGTTTTTAGTAAACAATATTTTTTATGAAAATGAAAATATTTCCTTTCTGTGTGAATTTTTCATGGGGGAGAGGAATCATTTCCCTGCCAGCTCCATTGAACATGCAAGAAAAAAAAAAAACTTTTGTTTTGGTTTGTTTGTTTGTTTGTTTGTTTGTTTGTTTGTTTGTTTGTTTGTTTGTTTGTTTAGGGACTATCACTTTCTTATACCCTTATTGAATGGTTTCCAGTAGAATAGTAACTACTTTCACACAGTTTGGGAGGAACCTAACATCATTGCTCTAGTTGCTTCCACCCTTATGATAAATACAATTTATCCTGCGATGAAGAGTAGGCCCTGCACAAACACAAAAGAAAACAGAAGTAAAGAAACAGAGGTTAACAAAGGATAAAGTAAACTCACAAGTAGCCTTGTAAATAACAGAAAATTATTAAAGAAATATAGTCAGGTGAGTAGTGTATGATAAGTTTATTGTTTCAGTTTTACTTAATACCCTAATTTGCAGCTTCTGGATAGGTCGTCCGTAGAATGATTGGTTATAAAAACTAGTTGGTCATTCATAAAGTGTGTGGTTTGATGTATTAACCAATAGTGTTAGGTGCAAGTGTGTATGTAAGCTGATCTGTGATTGTGTACACTGGATGTGTGGTGTGCCCTATATCCACACCCAATGCTTTACTTTAATCAACTCAGCATAGCTTTGCTGTATTACAAACAAAGAAATCTGATAAGAAGACTGGAGTAAAACTGAGGTCTTGGGGATCTGAGTGGAATGGATCTCAAGGAAACCCCAACATGAAGTAGCAAGGCTGTGGGCAACTTTTTAAATGACTGTTGTCTATATTTTTTGATGTCTTGATTTCAGGTTGTCGTCTAGTAAGTGACAGCGATGGATTATTTCTTATCGTTATCTCTGGGTTTGGGATATTACATTTGGAAATTACACCTGAAATCAAAAAAAGGGCCAAAACTACAACCATTCAAAGTCAGCAAAAAATGATACGCCTGATCAAACTGAGCCTTGGTTCTGCGAGTAGATGCATTTATGAACCTTGGGACGGGTTAGTGAAAATTCAGTATACATGAGCTGAGATCATGAGCAAAGCTGGGAAACTGCAGAATGTGTATCCTTACTAAAGTTGGTCTCTTCTGTGTGCAGCCAACCCTCTCCTATGACCTCCCCTCAAAGGCTATGTAGATTGGAGAGCATTTTCGAAAAAACTTTCTTTGAAAAAATTATTTTGAAATATAGTTGAAATAATTATCTCAAAATAACTTTTTTCAAAAATGCTATTTTGGGAGAATGGTCCAAGGACTGTTCCTTGTCCTAAAATATCGCAGTTTTTTTTTCCTGAAAGTGAAATTCTACACCAGACTTTCTTTTTCGAGGGGGGAAAAAAAAAAGAAAGGCAATGGGGGAGAGAGGCAGGCTTTTTCGAAAAAAGCCTTTGCTGCATCTGGCGATGGCTTTTTTTTCAAAAAAGCTATCTTGAAAAAGGCTTTTTTTCAAAATGTAACCAGGTTTAGCATTCAGGAAAAAGCATGCTGGTATTTCAAGATACTGGTGAGCTTTCCTTTTTCAAGACAGCTTTTTTTGGAAAAAAAACAAAAAACATTGCCAGACACAGCAAAGGCTTTATTCAAAATAACCTGTCTATCTCTTCCATTACCTTTCTTTTTTTGAAAAAGAAAGTCTGGTGTAGAATTTCACTTTCAAAAAAGAAAAAAAAAGCTGCAGTATTTTGGGACAAGAAGCAGTCCCTGGACCATTCTCCCAAAATAGCATTTTTGTAAAAAGTTTTTCAAAAATTTTTTTCGAACATGCTCTCTAATGTAGACGTAGCCAACATGTCTAAAAGATCCTGGTTTCCCGGAGAGTAGGAGCATCTGGCATAGCTTGATCTTGGTGCTTTGAGCGTAGATTAATTCCAATATCCCAGTAAAACTACAGGTACAGATTTTTCAACCTTCTTTCAATGATAACCAGGCTTAAGGATTCATAAATCTCTTAATACCTTGCATGTAATTTCAGCTAGGTCTCAGTATTCCTACTCCTGCACACAATACTTACCTAACCCATGTCTTCATAGATACTGCTTTCCAATTTGACTGTGGTTATATATTCTTGCATCAGTGGTGCCTCTCTATAATGAAGGGTGTTTCTGGATGAATCTGTAGTCTTCCTTTCTTTTGACTTCCATTTACTATGGGAATTAAACAGCTTTAATTTTAAAGTGTGGTTAATAAAAAGTCAGTTCATAAAATATAGACATAGTGTTTTCCATGGGTTTCTCTTTTGTCTCCCACTAGAGAGGAAAAGTGCAAGGAGAGGTTAAATAATGAGGTGGTAAAAAAGTGAAGATGGCTTTTGTCATCTTTGATAGATAATACTGATAAAACATTAGGGGTGAGATAGACTCTAATTAGGGGCGAGGAAAGCATATACTCGCTCCCCTTTTGTTCTCTAATGGAAAAAAATGCTGCCTAAGTCAATTAGCTATTCAGCACAATTAGAGTTATCCTTTCCAGGCACTGGGGTCCTGTTCTGTTATGTTAGCCAATATGAGAAAACAGGGTAATGAGAAATGTTAATCATTAAAAGAATAAAAAGGGAAGGAAGAGAAAGATGCTGTTGAATTATGGCAGTTTCAGAGTTAACACACAATACAGAATGCTCTGATGAAGCTAGTGTGCAAGGTTAAATCTGTACATATTTCTCTCCCCCACAAGTGTACTTTCTCCAAGCCTCATTAACTATTTTGCTGAACATTACAATCATTACTCTTCTGCCAGGTTATATCACATTTTTCAACCTTTTAGGTGCAGCCCTTAGAATTATTGATCCAATGAATCACTCTGACTTGGGTGTTGGTTGCTGCTAAGGCATTCCTGGGGAAAGCAGAATGTTGGCTAAGTATCAGACAAATAGATTTGTTTTCAGTGTACTCCTTAGGGAGAGGAGGAGACTGGAAAGCCGGCAAATGGTAAGTCGTCTTCTAAATGGCTGACAAGATAGCCTTCGTTAGGAGGCATAGGTTAACACCCTCTGAATCTTTTTGCACTATCAATCTATGCGCTTGAGTGCTTGGGGCATCTGATGACAATGAAACATCATAATTAATCTAAAAGCACAGTTCTCCCCAAAAGCTAATTGTACCTTCCCTCTGCCCTTACTTCCACTACACTGAATGAAATAAGAAAGAGTATCTGTGTGCAGAAGAGTTAGCCCACACTCTTTCCTGGATCCACTTCCACAGTATTTGAGTGACAGCATTTAGCAGAATATAATATGAGTTGCTGATTGTGAGAACACCCTGAATAAATGTGTTCATGGTAAATGACTGTTGTATATGCCAAAACACGCCTAGCGCAGCCTTTCCCTTTGTCTGTTTAGACTGAAAGCAGTATAGGGCAAGCACTGTGCCTGCCTTCTTTCTGTCAGTGGAGTGCTCAGTACATTGAGGGTACTTTTAAAACCACCTAACATATAATGTCTGAAAAACTCCATGGGCCTGATTCTCTAGTGCTTGCTATGATCACTTGTCCATGTTCTAAGTGTATATAAAATGCAACCAAATCAGAACGGACACATTTTGTACTCTTTGCATACATGTAAGTGGCTATGCAGACTGAAAGGCAGTGGAGAATCAGGCCCCTAGTACGTGAATTTTTTAAACAAACTATATGCCAATTAGCAAATGCGCTTGTTTGTTTATAGAAAAGTTTCTGCATCCATCTCAGTCATATAACTCAAAACAAGGGGTATAAATGTCCATTATGTTACATTACCTCTCTCTTGCTATTCAATATACTTTATAAAATGAGTAATGACAAAGATTAATATTTCTCCAAGGAAGAAAAACAGGCAAGATGTTAAGGGGGAAGGTGCCAGAAGCTGAGATGTCCATATTTGTTGTTGTCATATGGATGGGGATTTCTAAGGGCAAGAGCCAATCGGATTGCATGGTGAGAGGATGAAAGTGATATTTCAATAGACTAATTTGAGTGCTGGCTGTTAATTTGGTGGCAACAACAGTATCTTGGGCTAATAAATTCCTTACTTTTAGCCTCAAAACAGGAAGCACTCACTTTTGATCGAACGCATAAAACCATGAGATTTCCTAAACAGTTTGGTACTAAAGTCTAAACAGAAAAGTAATTAGTTCTAAACTTAATGGTGGTAGTTCCCCAAGAAGGAGTGTTTTATTTCAGATTAGCTTTGGTCATTACGTCCCTTTAAAAAAAATCAGTCTGAAAAATTTGTGAGAGAGAGAACCACAAAATACCACACCCACTGATGTGATCTCATCCCTCGCAGCTTTACATTTTGGGATTTGATGTTTCTTATCCTTATCAGGACCGCTCTGAGAGTTAAAAAGACTCTGGGCATAGAGTTTATCCACCATATTTTTTTTACCAGTCTCTAGAATCAATTTCTTTTCCAATGTGGTATGTCTTCTCAGATTGTGTTATTAAATAGCTATAGAAAATGGGCAGTAAAAGATTAGATCTTTCACAGAAGAAACTGCAAAAGTAATGGAGCAATCTAATCTAGTCAAGAATATAAGGACATACACCCCAACACTTATAGTAGTATGTTATATTAGTTATACTAGTAGTATTATATATATATTATAGTATTATATATATATATATTATATACATATTATAGAAGAGAGTATTATATTATACTAATAGTATATTATGTTATACTAGTAGTATGTTATATTAGCTATGTCAATATCCAAAGAGGCAGCTGTGTTAATCTAGTTCAGAAAAACAAACAAGGAGTCTTGTGGCCTTTAAAGACTTACAAATTTATGTCAATAGTCACTGATAAACCTCTGTATGAAGACATAATATTGTAAACTCTAAAACTGCTGAAAACTTCTAATATATGTAGCCAAATTCTAAGAAATCTTGTACGTGCAATTTAATCTTAGAAAAGTCAGCAGGAATGCACAGTCCTCAAATTGGGGTCCATATCTGTTCAGGAAAGATAGCAAATTATGAAACATTTCAATAAAGTGGAGGGCTGCAGAATTTTGAAGGATCCAAAATTTAATTTACTTGTTTGTAATTTACTGAAACTGAGAATTTTGTGGTAGAAGAGAATTTATTCATTAATGAAAAAAAATAAAGGGGAAAAGAGTAAGGACACTATGGGTTTATCTCTGGAGGAAATTATTGTTTTGTATGTGTTTTACACTAGTAGCTATAAGCCTCAACAGAAATTGGAGGATTTTTTGTGCTAGGCACCATACAGACACAAAGTAACAGCTAGTTTCTGCTCTGAAGACAAATGGACAACACATACATGTACAAGTAAATGGGCACCATATACAAAAGTACAAGTATTCTCCTAATTTTTCATATAGTGCAGAAATATTAGGTGATTTGATCAAAGTTTCAAATTCTGTGGCAGAATATGAAACTGAATTCTCACTGCCTGTGTCCTGATCTGATACGTGAGTTATAAGACAATTCTACCTCTCTCTTGAATATTTCAAAATGACATTCACATTGACTTCTCAGTCATTAAATGACTTATTCAGGTTTCTTTAAGAACTCTGTGTGAATCTCTGTGCTTCCATCCACTATCCCAAGCATTACACAAATAGCCAAATGAAATCAAAACACAATACTATCCCCAAATAATACCCACTTGAGTTGTAATGATTTGTGAAAATTCTTATGAGCATAACAATCATCTTGCTTTGCGTTTACAGAACAAATGCCTAATTAACTAGACTTTGTGCCATGCAGCTTCCAACATTAAGCTGGTACAAATCAGTCTACAAAAAAAACAGATGGTTATCAACTTTTTCATTGGCAGTGAAGTTAAGTAAGACAACATATTGTGACAGTTCTGAGTTTCTCTCTGTCGAGCTCATAAAGAATGAGTTGTCTGACTTTTTTGTAAGAAAATATTTTGATTGCATACTTAATAGTATTCGTCAATACACTGATATTCATTATTTTGTTTTTAAAACATAGGAGGATGAATTGGATTTGTAACTGAAAAAATAGTCTTGCCTGAAGTCAACATTTAACACTCTCACTCCCAAACAAGGTTACAGTGCTCTACAAAGTGGCTCAAAACAGTAGCACGATTATGATCAATCAATCCATGGGCTGACCTCTTTGTTAGCTTTAGAATACAACTGTTACTGTAGCTTTATGTACTATAACCATGATATAATTATATTATAACTGTCATTATATGCTATCATTTCCTTTTGTAAATGAAGAAATAAGAAGACAGCATCATGTTAGATGGCAAGAAAAACTTTCCTGCTCTAGAACATTAGATCATTGCATGAACAAGTGGTAAAGGAAAATGTGAAGACAGCCTCATGGGGAAATGATGCATGATGGACAGTGCACAATCAGGATATATGAGGTTTGGTTTGGCTTTTTTCAATTTAAGTGATGTCAAAATACTGTCAGAAAACATTAATAGCTTTGTCTTAACCCATGCAGGACAGGGTATAAACTGGTACTTTCTCATTTTTAAAAAGTCACTGTTTGTTGTTTTCAGTGGCCTTGACAGGGATGGATTAATTGGTCCAGGGGCTTCTCTGCCTGGGGGATGGGACCCCATTGCAGGGGCCAGGCCCATCCATCACTTGGGCCCTGGGGTTAAGAGGGTGTTCCCACATAAACCCCACTCTGGCCAGTCTGCTGGGGGAGCTGGCTAATGCATGGCAAGGTGACCCCTGATGCACTGGGCTGGAGTGGAGGCAATGCCAGTTGCTTTGCCCTCTGGGTGGAGTGAGCAAGCACTGTCCCGTACCACCCCAGGGATGGACCAGTCAGCAGAGCCCAGCCCCACCCCCCATCACCTGCTAGTACTGAGCAGAGCAGAGGGCACTGGATTATTGTAGGAGTTTTAGGGACTGGAGCCTGGGCCCCCCTTTTGGCTGAGGTGCAGTGCTTAATTCCATTTAGCCGCTGCAATAATCTGGCCCTGGGCCTTGAATAATAATACAGGACGGGATGGTCCTCTCCTTTTGCATTGGTGGAAAGGAAATTTAACTGGTGAACACAGACAACATGGCACAAAATTGGGGTGGACTGTAGCAACTACAGTTCCTACCATCTACCCTGAGGCCAAGGGATTCTTTCGAGTCTCTGAGATTCAGGGGCAGCAAAGGATGGATCTAGGTTCCTTGGCTCACTTGGAGTTTATTACATTTCTGAAGAGAGGTGTGTTGAAATTTTTTTTCTATGAATCATTAACTCTTCTTTCACATAACTTTTTCATTCCTTTTGCAGTATAGTTCAGGAAAGGTCACATATCAGCCCAGCCATGGTGATGGTGTAACTGGATTTCTTAAGCTCTGGAAGGGTAATGCAGAATTCTCTGGCTGCACCTATTCACTATAGGTACCATCATGTTAGAAATGGGAGATCATGACTGAGCCCATAGAAAATTGCTAGAAAATTAGACTATTTACATCAGCTTTCTTATGTATAACACATAGTGAATCTACAAAATTGCCTTTAACATAAATTATTCTAGCAGTTTTTTTCCACCCCTACTTATGCAACCTCTCCCCAAGATTCTAAATTTCAACATCTATTTTGACCATAGCTCCTTCATCCTAGGGTCAGGACTGGCCAATTACTCTGCTAATAGCAGAGCCCTTCCCATGTCTCATCATCATTATCCTTGAGTTGGTTCTATACCACCTCCCCACATCTCTTGTGAAATTGTTGTACCTGTTTAGGAATCTTTGCGTCTGCACAAATAATGGGGAGATGATTTTACCCATTAGATTTACTTTATATGTGACAATGAGAAGTAGTGTTATATAATGGCGCTTTAAATAATTTAAAATTCTATTCCCCATATAAGCATTCAATTCAGGGGTCTCAAACTCAAATCACCATGAGGGCTGCATGAGGACTAGTAAAGGACTGCATGAGGACCAGTACATTAGCCCAAGGGCCACACCACTGAAACTTTTTTGTACAATAACATTGCAAATATATTGGTAATGATAGTGTCTTGTGGGCTGCAGGAAATAGCTTTGGGGGCCACATGCAACCTATGGGCCATGTGTTTGAGACCCCTGAATTTTAATTGTACTTGTGAACAATTTAAAGGCCTTACAATGTCTGTGACTTTAATAAGATCACATTGCTGTTGAAACTCTACAAACTTTGTATCACACATGATAGGTTCCTAGTTCACTGGGATCCCAGCTTACCAAGTATGCTGGATGCTTCACTTGGCCTACATGTAGTACTTAATTTACTAAACTTTTATTCCACCTGTTTGCTGGTGCCAATTTTCTATTATATTTTCATGACTGCACATCCGCAAAAAACTAATATAAATGATAAAACAAACATGAAATATAAATAAAGAAATCTGAGGGGCTCATCAGTCTCAGATTCTCTTGCAGCTCAAGACTTGAGGGATTATCTTTGTGATCCTTCAGTGACATTGTCTTCACAGTGTACATCTACACTGCCATGGTGGTGGACACTGATTTGGCAACATTGATTGAGCAGGTCTGTATAGACTTGCTCAGCCTTTTGGAGAGTGCTTCCTGGTCAACAAAATTAGTCCATAGACCCGAAAGGCAGAAAGCAGCATTGATGGGAGGGTGTGTCCCTCGATGTGTTGCCATGAAGACATGATTGTACATTAACGTAAGTATGTAATTGGGAGATATGTAAGCTACATTATGTAACTTGCAAATCTCCTATTGGCTGCCATTGTTAGTGTAGACCAGCCCATGATTACTTTTCCTGAGAGAAAAAAACAACAAAAACACACACACAAATCTTAATTTGCCCATAAGTAATTAAGCAGGAGGAGAGGTTATGACAGGCAATAGAATGGTGTCTTTGGAGACAGGGTTATAGTCCAGCCATGGTAATAAGAAAGTTCATATTTATTTACACTCCTTTATGAGGTTCACTGGAGCAAGTTTTATAAACAATACTACAGGGAAGATGAATGCTATGCTCCATTTCCATGTTTATACCTTATTGCTCTGGTTCTGATCCAGCTCCCATTGAAGCCAGTGGCATTAGTTTCTTGTTAATTAATTTTCAGTTTTCAGCACCATGGACAGATCAGTTATGTCACCGTCTCCCCTTTTTAGCTCCTAGTTATTCTGAAAAACCTTCCATGTTATATTTAGGGAATTCTTGGTTTGGTGGGCTTAAAGCAGCAGTCTTTCTCTTCACAGTTAAATGTTCAAAGCTCTCAAATTAAGGCAAATGAATATTGCACAATATTGACAATAATACTAAGGTTTTTTTTTATTGGACAACTCATAATTTTACTATGGAAGCTCAAATCAGTAAGGGCAAAACTTTTTTTTCAGAAAATATAAAACTGGTAAAACGTTTTCAGCTTCCTCCAATGATTACATGTTATGGTCAAACAACAAAAAAATCTTGCAAATAGGGGAGGAAAAGTTTAAGACTGGCAAAATATTGTTAAGAAGGCTTTCGTAAAATTGTTATCTTTCATCTAATTTGATTCAGATATACCAATGTAAAATCAGTTAGAAAAAAAAAAGAGTGCTGTTGCTTACATAGGATGGTTTTCCAGTATGTTGTAGACTCCCTTGTCCATAATCCTTTTCCTTTACCTACAATAATATACCTGCTGGAATCTGGTGGAGAGTGATAAAGGGACTTTTCAGTGATTGGAAGCTCTGCTTACATCATATCTCTGCATACCTTAATTGAATGTGGAAAAGGGCTCTGTCCTTGCTAGTTTAAAACATGGCATTTAAGAAAATGGAGTTACTGACTACAAATATTCTGTTTTTTCTGGGAAAAAAAATCTTTTCAAACTCAAGAAATGATTTAATTGTTCAGACATGCATCCCTTATAAACACTGGGATAAGAAGGATGTGATTTAGTCAAGAATGACTTTTTTAGTCTTTAAAAATGTGATTCTGCTCATTCACCGGTTTTCCACTGGTGCAACTCTATTGAGTCTAAGGGAGTTACTGTGGATTCTACTTTCACTTCCAATGGTGTAGTCAGGCCCATCAAACCAAAATAAGAGTGTAGACTAGTGGTCAAGAGACTAAAGAAAAGAACAAATGAATTTTTACTTTTTGTAGAAAGTACTTTTAGTCTTTTGATTATTTATGAGATTGTAAAACAGCTTGACAATATTAGAAAAGTGTAAAAGTAGCAGAATGGTCTCATTTGTTACAATACCAATCCTGTTTCCACATTTAAAAATAAATTGCTTCATAATGATATGACAAACTAATGTCTGGAATTACCAGTTACACAAATTAATGGTCAGAACTGTTGAGATTTTTCAAAAAAATTGAAAAACTGAGTTAAAATTTCCATTAGAATTTGTTTCACAGATAAATTCCTCTTTTTTCCTAAAAATAAAAGCCCTGTGCTCTTAATGACACAGTAGTTGTAAGAGTGGTTTTGTACTGGTGTTTTATTTCCATTTGATAATTGTGGTTAACTCCACTGGAATCAATAATCACAAGAGAATATTTTACATCAATATTTTACATTTTATATTTCCTGATAATTGTTTTGTTGCCTCATGTAACCATTCTATTTAAGTGGCATTTCCCATAAACTTGCTATGTTTCTATGTAGCTTTTTTCCCATTTCCTTGGTGTTATAGATTCAGATGCTGTGGTTTAATGTCTGGTATGATGTATATCATTTTGTGGGTAAAAATTGTCTTATGTTGGTGCATCAAACAAGTGTAGTGGTAAATGACAAGATCCATGTGTATTCCTATTTAAACTATTGGATTTATGCAAACTTTGAATAAACATTAGTTGATGCCCCATCTTCTTCTTGTTTGTAACGTATATAATACATTCTGTCCTAGCTCTTTGTATTATTGTCTACTGTTATCTGTGCCATTTTTTAAATCTGCCCTGGCCTCTTTCTAAAATAGACAATAAATAAGTTTGACTGATGGTTGGTGGATCCCATAAGAGCTTGGAAGAGAAGAATATTGTGCCTCCACCATCCCCATGCCCTAGGACACAGGGTGGTCCACTGATGATACAAATTGCTACCGGATCTATGTCCTAGCTTTGTTCCTAGGCCTTCTCCTTCCCACCTACTTCCAAACTACCCTTCCCGTTGCCCCAGTGAGAATCCCCACAGAATTGAAATTCATAATGCATGATGTATCGTCAATATTGATATGCTTAAATTCTGCTTCCTTCCCCAAAGCAATGGAACGTCAGTGGTTCTGTTCTAGGCAGCTAGTTTATACTCATCCATATAATCAACAGTATCGGTTTTTAATCTTTGATGGAAAAAAATACTACAGAAGACTACAGAAAGGATCAAGGAGTACATTTAAGTGTCAGATCTCTTTTCTGACGTCATCTTGTCTTTATCTTTACATGAATTGTATATGCAAATCTGAGTATTTCCATGTGTAATACCCTCTTATACTGCCAGCATATAACTCAAAAGATTTGAACATTGGATGCGTGCCTGCAGTTTAATTGTGGCTAAAATTCAGTTCACAATTTTCTGCCTGCAACTCTTGTGCCACACAATAGTTTGGCTACAAATATCTTACCCTTTGTTGTCTACTCGATTGGGTCATGTGGTAATTTATAAACATGTCTGTCTTTTGGGGAGATAAAAAGCACAATTCCTTGTATATTGGTTCCGTGGCACCCTTCTGTCTTGCAATATTAGCTGTGTATAGTTGAGTATGTTCAGAGATGCGAGGATGTGTCTGTCTGGACTCTGACAGTATGATCTCCAAAACTACAAAGCAGTGGATGTGTAGAAACCACATGACTTGTCTTGCGTACTTTAAACAAGTAATTAAGATACAAAACTATGAAATGCTGCCCTAAATGCAAACATTTGACTGCAGCTGCCAAAGCAAGCTTGTTTTTGGCAATTGGCATTGGCTATGAAGCTTGAACAAACAGCACTGAAATGAAAAAAGGGTGTACCAATAAACACAAGAAACAAGAGTGTTGGTGCCAAGCTAACGCTGACACTGAATGTGTCAAATGATGTTTTAATTGGATTTTGACAACGTATGTACAGTCAAAAGAAGTCAGTTCCTGGAACAGGTGTCTTTTTTGCCTAAGCCTTTAAATGCAAGGCAAGTTAGCTAGTGCAAGACTCTTTGTCTCTGCAGTCAGGCAATGATGATTAAATTACAAAAGATTTGCATAAACAGACCAGGTAACTAAATAGCTAAAGAGGCTATCACATATGGCTACCTTTCTTTTACTGTGTCTCTGACGATTAGTGTCTGTTTCTATTTTTGCAATAACTAAACAGTCACAAGCCATAGTAATATTATTTTATTCAACTACAGATAAGCTCTAGCAGCATAATTTATATTGAGATCTTTATGTCAAATGCACCAGAGGTTATTGGTTTGGGAATTTTACATGGTAGGTTCTTTTAGCAGGGGATGAAAGAAATGAGATGGAGATATTTGAATCTGGGGTTTTGCTCCTTTATAACAGTGGTTTTCAACCTTTTGCAGGTCACAACACACTTGACAGCTTACCACTACCCTATCCGATATACCAGCCCACTGCCCCAGGCCAAATCCAGCCATCTCCCAAGCTCTTTGAAACACACTGCCCTCTATTTGGCAACACAGTAATGTGTCCTGACACAGTGTTTGAGAACTGCTGCTTTTCAATATTAGAGTTTACAAACAAAATGTATGTTCCATTTGGATCTCATCTGGAATGCAGATTTCCCAAACCTACATATAATTAACATTGTTTTAGTTGCAAACAATCTTTCTTTAACCTGTTTATATAGGTTGATATATATTTTGTGGCAGAAGGTATAATATAGATCAGAGAACTTCACCTAGTTGCTTCTGTACTGAGTCAAAAATTTGTTTCACTAAAGCATATCTTCCTTAAAGGCATCCAGTTTTTGGTATCAGCAAATTAATATGCAGTAACTACTATTGTGGTCAATTTTGATTGGTTAGAGACACCTATTTTGAATCTGAACCTAGTTTTGAGAGTGCAAACTGATTAAAGGTGCACATAATTCCTAGCATTTACATTTTCAGAGACTCAGATGAAAAAAGTTACTGTCAAGTTAACACCTTATTAAAATGTTACAATTTAGTAAACTCTTGTGATTTTAAGCCCGTGTGATGCAATCAGATAAACGGAACAATTTTTATTAGCAAATAATTGTATTATAATTATAAAATTATGCCAACAATATTCAAAATCAGTTTCAAGACCCTTTGACAAATCAAACTAATAGTATAATTTTGGATGCACAACAGATTCTCATTCTCCAAAACAAGATTGTTGAAATACTTTGAAAATATTGCTGCTTAATCTGAAATAAAGGTTAAGCTATAAAAAGCATACCTACAACACTATTATGTGACTATTTTCTTTAACAGATACTAGTGCATCACTGGAGTGTCACTTCTGTTTTTCCTCCAGATCAAAAATAACCCAAGCAACCAACCAATCAAAAACAAACCTACCAACCTGCTTTCATTTTTTTTTTTTTTTTAGACTTAGGAAAAAATACACCAAAAACACACAATAAGTAATTAATATGCAGAGGAATGCTAATATTCTGCATCATTTTAACTGGAAATCAAAGTTTCCTCAAGTCAATGGACTGAAACAATTAAAGCACAGCAGTTTCATATCCAACTGTCCAGTGTCATAGCCAACCGCTTTAACCTGATAGATCAGATAGCTATTGTGTTTCTGGTTAAATTATAAGGAATCTTTTGGCATGAGTCCCAGCAACCTATACGACTAACCCATAACCTTTACGACTGTAGTTAAGTATCTTAACCAGTCAGAACTGCTTCCACCCCCCTACATCTGGCAGGCCTAGAGTAAATAAAGGGGGAGAAGAGTAGATGGTACTTAAGAAGAAATCTACACAGGTGAAATGTTACAATAATTCCATAGAATATTACTCTGAAAAATTCCACTAGTGATTGCCAGTAATCTGATGTTCTGTTTAACCATCGGTTTTACTCTTCTGTCCATCTTTCTTCAAGGTCAAATCACTTCTTGAACTCAAATATCTTTCTTTTTTTGTACTTTTTTGCTCCAAAGTGACAAAGGACAAAGTTTTTGTTTTCTTTTTAAGAAACTTCTCAATAAATATTTCACATGACCTAGGAGTTCAGATTTCCTGTGAAGTAATTAAGTCGACAGCTTCCTGGAGCTGGCGAGCTAAAATGCTGGATTTAGTGCCTGCAGCAAGATACTGCAGAGCCATCAGTGAGAGAGACGGCCATGCTGTTTCCTGAGTCAAGAACTTGCTTAGCATTTCAAATACATTTCTAAAATGCCTATAATGATGATAGGTCTAAGATGAGACCCAGTCTGTTTTTTAACTCCCACTTGTAAAATAAATTAGAGTTATTTTTCTGACCCTGCTGTGTGTTAGTGTAGCATGAATACCCCATTTATTGAAAAATTGGTTGCATAGTGAGTTCCAGGGCTTGTATTTGCTTACATACATCATAAGACACACTGTGGATACTCCTATAGGGCTTAAGATCATAAGGATTAACAGTGAATTATAACATTTTAATAGGCTATTAACTTCAGATAATGTAACTTCACTGATGTCTTAGAAAGAAATGTTTGAAATGTAGTTACTAGGTTTGGTAAATTAATCATTGTGATCTGGTTCAGAGCCTGTTCCCAATGGCAAATCTCCAGTGATTTCAATGGAGGTGTTCATTACTTTGAAGCATAATAATATTATGTCAGAGTCCAGTTTTGCTTGATTACAAGTGTTTAATTCATACCTTGTTCCCATATTGATGTCAATGGGATTAGGATACAACCAGAAATCCATGAAGCTACTCCTGGGTAACGGAGGTCAGAACTGGTCCTTGCTGGTATATAAAACCTACAAACCAAGCAGTTCCTCTAAGTCATAGAGCATTAAAGCAGTTCGGTGATTGGATATCACAGTTTAAAATGTTTTTATTTGCAATGATAATATTTATTGAATAAATTCAGCTGCTGAGGATTTCTCTGCTTCAGGCAATGTTTGTGTATCCTGGAGGAAGCTGACCAACTAGAACATGAATATCATGAGCAGCCTAAATGACAAGGCTCAAGGGAAACCAGATTAATAGAAGTCATTTATCCAAAAATTAACCTTCTTAGATGAACAATTTCATTTTCAAGAATCTCCTGAGAGGAAGGTGCTCCATGGCAACTGGTACTTAAAGCAGATTTATGGAAACACACATTTGTATGCTTAAAATAAGCATCATAAAGCCCAGCTGTTTGGTTAAAAAAATACAACGCCTTATAAATACTGTTAGATTAGTGTTGGAACTCAGAGAGGTATCAAAGGGCTTTTGATGCTAATGTGGGACTTGAAGGACAGGAAGAAGCATGCTTAAAACTGGAGCAATTAGACAATTTTTTCTATAGGATTGTTCAGCTCCACAGTTTTCAAGGTCTTTCCCCCTATATGTTCTATTAACATGGTTTTGGAGAACTGACAGAAGAACAATAGGAGGAAACGCTATGCAGCATATATGGTTGAAATCCTACAACTCAGTTTGTTTCCCATCTATAATAATGCACAATGATAACTTTCATAATACAATATAAGGCCTGATCCAAAGCCCACTAAAATTAAGTTTCATTTACTTCAGTGGGATTTGGATTACTGGTACCTAGTCATAAATATTAACCCTTTTAGTCATCTAGTTTGAGTATTAATTTCATTTATATATTAAATATTCTCTCAAAATCTTTATGATCTTAGCAAAGAATGTATTTAGTTTTTGTGCATTTAATGTTAGTAAGGCCCGGATGTAGGTCTAGCACCTGTGAGTGATCTATATTACAGAATTTCACATGATTACCGAATCATAACAAATAAGAGCTTGTCTTGGTTATTATTATAGTAGATTGCAGACAGATTGTAAGCAATAAATAGAAATTCACAGGAGTCCATGACCTGTCTGATTCTTAATAAACATAACTGGGGAGATGACACCTGGAGCCCTACCGTGGGGGGCAGCGGAGACTGACAGACCCTCACTGACATGGAGGGGTCACAACACCAGCCCTAACCAAGGTCATGGGGTGGGGCACATAGCTTACACAGCCCCTCCAGTCTTTACTCCAGCCTTAGCAACACATTTGGGGGTATGGTGTGTGGAGATGGGGAGGGGAAGTACACAGCCCAATGCCCAGCCATGACTGCAGTCACAGAGGGGAGACAGGCTCGGCCACGGCTCTGTATGAGGAAAGTGCACAGCCGTGGTCAAAGCCATGGGCAAGGGGGAACACGCAACACCAGTCCAGCTGAAGCAGATGGGGGGATTGTTGGGAAGGTGAACAGCCCCTCAAGCTATAGCAGGTACAGCCCAAGCTCTATCCCTCACCGAAGAAATAATGTAGCTTCACAACCCCAGACTTGACCAAAGTTGTGGAAGGATGCACAGCCTCAGCTGCAGTCACTGGCAGCTGATGTCAAAGAAGTGATGGAGGTTGATCAGAATCTGTTACTTCCCTGATCTCTGTGGCTAAATTGTATCCTTAGCCATAATGCATCATAACTGATACCTCCAAGTCTGTGGGAAAGTAGATGTTCAGGAAAGAGACCTCTTGAACTACCAAGTGGCTATAAAGATAGAAGCAGGACTACTTGATTGATAAGGAACTAATGTTACTGCAGGTGCTTTCTGCAGTGATAAAATGGGGATTCATTAGAAAATATTTTGAGGAAACTGACACTTTGCCCATCTGTTAGAGAGAGTGAGCAGATTAAAACTCCCTTTGTGCTTATCAGTCATCTAACATATAGATACCGCAAAAGAGCTTCCGTAAGTAATAAGGTAAACAAAAATCTTGAAACCTATCATCATACAGTGAAACTTATCCTGGGGAGGTGTGCTTACATCCATAGGTAAAAGGGCTGCTTTGTCTCTGACCCTGTAAAACAATGGGGTTATTAGGGAATTAGGTGGAGAAGACAAAACTGCGTGCATCTTGCCAGGTACAGAGTAGCTTCAGACAGAGGCCAACGTAATCTTATGCTATTGGTGGTCATTTTCTCTGCATTCTGTATAGTTCTGCACATACCTCTGATTAATAATCAATAATCTTTGATTAAATTGCACTTGAGCCTATTATTAGAGAATCCCAAACTAACAGATTCTGATATGGAGGAGGGTCAAGCCCTGAACAGATATGCCCTTAGCAGAAGGCACTTTTCTGATTTATTTTTGTTACTTGCAGGTTGTCTAGTATCCATTCTGATCCCTTTCTTATAAATGTTTATGATCTCTTGCTTATCTTTAACTTTTGACAATATCAAAATTCACTAGGTATCCCACAAATGGAGAGAGGAATCCTGTGATACTGAAAAGGAAAAGACCCCCCCATGTGCTACCACCACCCAACTGAAGCGTGTTTCATTGCCTAATGTGTTTTCAACCTGTAGCATCTTCTCACATAGATAAAATGTTTCTGTTGTAAAGAAGCAGACAGTCAATTCTTCTTATACTCCTCAGGGTATAAATTTGTGAGAGCTGTCAAAATAGATTGTCTGTCTTAAATTCACTGCCAGTGTGCATGGTGTGACATGCTTGATAGCCATGTGCTTTTTGTATTCAGATTAGTCTCTATCTCATGCCGGAATCTGCATGGCTTTGGAGTGTGAATGGTACTTTTACATATATTAAGTATAAGAAATGTTTGCATGCCAATAAAAAAAAAAAAACTACTACAAAAATATTTCCTGAGCATGGCATTCTTTACAGGATCCAATAAGACGGGTTGTGGGGGAGGAAAATGTATACCACCAGCCAACGGATTCATGATGTATATGCAAGTCAGCTGGAACATAAGGAACAGTGGGGGTAAATAGCACATGGTAGCAGCAGTTCGTATTTTTTTAAAGCGGGGGGTGGAGTATGAATCCCACCAGTACAGTTGCTTGAGGCCAGTGTACCAAGTCTGTTCAGAATACTAAGCAGAATTAAGATTTTTGAGGGGTCCATAGGAAAGGAGAATTTGTAATGAGAGGTTTTGAAGGGAGTGAGGGAGAGAACGTTTACTGGACAATTAAGGTGGTGAAGAAGAGGCCAAATGTTGCTCATGTCCAATAAAACAAGCTTAAATGATTTCTTGGAAGCCTACTATTATTAGCCACTACACTGTTACATTATGCATAATTCTTCACTGATCAGAGACTGAATAAACTGCAGAATGTTTCATTAGTGATTTTCCTGTTTATGCTTATTCTTCTACTCATAGAGACAGCCCATTATGACAGGTTTTGCTTTTCTGGCAAATTAACAATCACCTTCCATCTGCGTTAATGCAAACATTTTGATAACTGGCACTGAGTGTTGTAAACACACACAGAAATCAGGGATTTCACTGTGGTGCTGTTATAAACACACACAGGAATTTAACTGTGTCCCTGTGAGATTCGTATTTATAGGCATGCCTTGCTACTTTTTGAGTTGACAAATAAGAATATCTAATTACCCATGTGAGGTTAATGTGGTTATAATTTGGATGGAAGGAGTGTGTTTCCAATTTGCCTCTACTTCAGATTTGCTTTCATTGAGAGGGAAACACGTGTAATTTGCTCTTTTAAATGCTTCTCACTTTTCTTTAGCAATTTCAGTTATGACCACTTCCTTCCATAAAATTAAGGTGCTAGAATTGCAGCAGGAAAAATAATAACTTTAGTAACTTGAACTCCAAAATCTTACCACGTGGTTTTTGTTTTTTTAAAATATACATGCATTTGAGTTCAAAGACTTAATGAGGACAGGATATGGTATTAACTCCTAACTATAAGATATTTTTCTATTGTGCTGAAATTGTAAGCAGTTAATCACCCACATGCAAAAATTTGCTGAGCTTTTAAAATATCTCCAGGCATGAGAGCACTTGTAGGCAGGTTAGATATAGAAAACTCTGGTTATTATTTTCCCTTTGGAACCAACTTGACAGCCATTTAGAAAAATACTTAACATTCACCAATTTCCCTGGTTCCTCCTATGCCCAGGAGTAAAATGGAAATAAATCTCTTTGTTTCATTCTTTTCCAGCAGTCTAGTATACCCAACAATATCTTAGCAGCAGCCAACACTTCTTAGTCAGTATGATTCATTGAATCAATAATTCTAAGGCTATACCTAAAAAGATGCAAAATATGATGTGACCTAGTAAATGAATAATGAATGTAATGGTCAGCAAAATGGCTGGGTTCCATTTGTGTCAACAATAAAGTCACCGGAGTCCTATCAAATTATAACAGATTCCTTATTTTGTGTTTTAAAGGTTTCACATGCTAACCGGTAAATATCATGATCTGTAATCTATTTTGTGCTCCTAAATCAGATATGGATTAGTCACAGAGCTTGCTTATTAACAGTAGATGTGTTCATCATAAGATCCTTCAAAAATCAACCATATCTGACAGAGTATTATTTAAATAAGGTATTTTACACACAATGCCACCTAGTGGCAGCATATAGAATACTACATTACCTCTCCCCCTTTAGTTTCTACATGCCTACTATTTACAATATTTACTTTGTCTTGAACTTAGTATGATTCTCTGAATCATACATTTTTTTTTCTAATTACATGACCCAAACATATAACAGCTTGGTCATCTGGCTATCATTAGATGCAGTGATTGGCTGTGGTTGGTCATCTTGTTCTGCATCTGCCACTTTTAGAGTTCATTCTGTTGATCGTTCTTTCTACGGAACACACTGTAGATATTGACTGTTTCTATTGAACTCTCCACTCTCAGCCTTGATCACAGATGATCTGAGTGCCGAATTATTTTTCTTTGACAGTTAGAGTTGTCCAGTCTTCTTCTCTATCCAAATTGACACAAACGTAATCAAACAAGTTCCAGACCCAGCAGATCTCTAGTTGAGTGGTGTCCATTGTACAAAACGTGAATAAGCTCTTCTATCCTTTTTTGTGATTTAGCCACTTCATTCATGTCTGGTCACTTTGGAAATAGAATTGCTGTTCCAACTGCTGTTTTTCTCTCAAAATTATACTATAATCAAATCCTCCATTGAGTTCTTCTCCCTTTCTCATTAGGCCCATAAGGTGGTTGGACTGTGTGGTCCTTTGATCACATACGCTCTGAATCCATAGCTTTTATCTTTGTAAGTTGCTTCTGTGGTGAACTGCCTCATGCAGTTCAGAACATCTCCAGAACTGATCAAAGCTGTCAGGGGACTTCAGCTCTGAGAGGGGGAAATTGACAATGATTAAGAGTCCCTTCTGTGATGACTGTGACATCAGCTCCTGAGTCAGTTGTAAAGTCAGAAGTCTTGCACTGAAAATGCAATTTTGCTTTCCAGTCAGACTCTTATCACAAGTGATAGCCCTAATAATAATGTAATGTGAGTCAACTCTGATTGCTTTGGTACAGCAAACAGTTGCAAATGTCCATATGTTACACATTTATTATACCATGCATCTTGGACGGGACATGGAAATCATCTTGAGATATGACTTTTGTCACACTTTGTCCTGGAAAGTAGACTGGAATTCGGCCCTCTTAGACTGGGAATTCTCTCTTCTTTTAACACTCAGGTGTCCATTTATAGCTCCTAAAACACTTTCAGGTTTTTCAAGTTGTTCCTACCTTTTTCAAGTTGTTCATACCTTTTATGCTATTGTGTGACTCTTTCTGACTGTTTTTTAATCTGTATATCTGTGGCTATGATTAAACCTTTCTTCAGCTGTTACTGCTGTCGAAGGTTTTTATCAAGAACAGACAGTCTCTGATATTTTCATGCTTTGCATTCCCAGAGTCAAATTTTCAGCCAATGTAGGTAAATCTCCTATAAAACATTCTTTCCTCCCCTAGTTCTTGGGTTTGCTGGTGAAAACATGCTTTTTCATAAAACACATTTCTCTGATGTAAAAAGTGTTAATTAAACATAGTCAGAACCATTTCATAGTCATCTTTGTAACTGTGTTCAGCAAAGATTAAGGTTTTAAGGATATGCTCTGCTAGCTTCCCTAAAGATGATACCTATATATCTCCAGTTTCTTTGTGTAGTTTGGTAGCAATGCATGGTCCTGCAAATACAATTCTTAGTCTGTCTATTTTGAAGGTTTGTCGAAGCTGAAGTTCTCTGAGGAATTGAAGGGTGGAATGTAGTTGAGCTTATGTAATCCTTATTACAACACAATATTCAGATGCAACTCAGCAATTTTTCTGAACCCAGAATAGTTGTTCTGTTTTGTCTTGTTGTATGGATCTTAGATTTTCCTAAAATAAATTTAAGTCTAATCCTGCAAGCTTGTCACTGACAGAGTGCCCTATGCCTACAAAGAATCCTACTGAAGTGGAGCCTCAAATGCCAGGTTACATGTACACAGTCGAATGCATCTCTGTGAGGGTGCTGGGTTCTGTTTGCACAGAAGAGCTTGAAGGATTAAGGCCTCAGTCTCAAACAAAAGTAACCAGATATGCCTCATTCTTAAGACAGGTGGACTTTTTTATCCTTTGTAAGTAGAAATAATTATATTTGAAATACTTTACACACACACACACACACACACACTGGGTATTTACTAATCTTAAGTCATAATGAAGGTTTGTTGTTTTTTTTTAAACCATCAGCATGTGTCTATTCTGCATGGCTACAATTTGTACCAATGTTTTGAAATGATGACCATGAAAATTACTTTCCCTTGCTTACATTAATAAATAGGTGTCATGTGTTTTATTTACTGTGTTTTATATTACCTTGATAAACCCATGAAGATTAAGCTGCATGAAAGAAATGAAACATTTACATTTTGAAAAGAAAATGCCACCTGGAATGATAGAAAAGATGGGGGTGGCAGTTGGGTGGGGGAGGACCATGATGCCAACCATATTCATTATTTATAACAACAGTAGTCTATATCTACTCTATATAGCACAGTGCATTTCAAGATCTTGAATAACTTGACAAACAATTTAATTAAATTGGACTCTAAACACTCCTGCAAGATAAATAAGTTGTTATCCTTATGTTATAGGCAAATAAACTTGGAAATATATTCTAAAACTGTGAATGCATGTCTGTGATGTTAATGTGTATACTGCATTCATTTAATGATACATGTAAAGTGTCTAATATGTATTAGATTTTAAGGCCAAAAGTAGCCATTGTGATCATTAAATGTGGTGGTCTGCATAACATGGGTCATAGCTTTTCTCTGAAGAAATTGCTTATTCAAATCCAATAGCTGTAGCTGAACTAGAGCTTCTCTATTAGAAAACATCCAACCTCGATTTTAAAATTTCCATTGATGATCTATCCCACCCCATTCTAAATTGTTTCAATTATTAATTACGCTCATTGTTAAAGCTGGTTGTTTTTCATTTCCAATCTAAATTTCGTTAGCTACAAATTCCAGGCATTTGATATAGTTATATCGTTGCCTGCCAGACTGAAGATCTCCCTGGTATAAAATTTCTGTTCCTATGCAGGTACTTGCAAAACATGATCGTTATTGATCTCTTTAAATCTTGGTATAAATCATGTTTTCCAATCCTTTAATTATTTTTAAATATCATATTGAACCATGGATCCCAAAACTGAACATGCTATTTCATTAATAGTTGGACCAGTGCCAATGATCCTACTTAATCTATATTCCTTTTTACATAACGAAGTATCACACTAGCTCTTTTAACCCCAGTGTCACACCTAGAGCTTATTTTCCACTGATTATCTGCCATGACCCTCAAGTCTTTTACTTCCTGGTTTAGAGTCCTCCGTCCTATCAGTGCAGCTTACGTTTATATGTGAATAATTTTTTAAATTGAGCCATTGGTGACTTCTAAAAAATCACACAGGATATCTGTGTTGGATCCAGCTTGCTGCCCTGACCTCTTGGTTGTCAGGCCTGTTATTTTACCACAAGGCTATCATTTCTCCCATCAGGATTCACGTATGAGCAATTTTCCCAGGATGTGGATACTAAGTGTTGTAACCTGAGGTCTTCTTGCGAGTAGAGTTTTGAAGATGACAAAACCACTTCTGTAGGGTGGATATTCTATGCTGTGTGTAATTGAAATGGCGCTTTGAGAGTGCAGTAGCATACTGGCCTCCTAAATGAAGAACTGTCTCACCCTTTTGCTATGAACATGTGACCTTTTGTTGTTGCTGCTGTGTCCAGTAGTTTCATGCGTGCAGTTTCAGGCAAGAGTAGGACATGGTGATGGATCCTTTTGCTAGTGCTGTTCAAGGCCATCAACTGATATCTGAATCACAGAAAGCTTATTAAAAGAGATTTTTTCCAATGGAATCAATTGTTCAAGTAAAAATACATTGAAGGAAAGAAACTATTGGTTTTCTCATCCCTGTTGAAATCAACGTGTATTAATTGATCCATACTGTACTTTAAAAAGGTATTGAAAATGATGCCTCTGTGCTGTCAATGCACTACAGTAAATGTCTGCTCAACCTCACAAATACTGATGTACAGCAGAATGTGGTACACTTAAAATGGCAAAAGAGAGAGGATATGATTGACCGAGAAGATAGGATTTACTTTGATGAATTTTGACAGAAACTCTTTCATTGTGGGAGGGGGGAGAGAGAGAGAGAGAGAGAGAGCTGTATACTTGATGCTGAAACTTCTTGTCTAAAAGAATCAGAAATGAGACCAAACCAAAACTCTTGTTTCAAACAGTATTTGAACTTCAGGAAAGTTCTAATTCTACCTTGGCAGCTAGTGTTCCTCTCCAAGTAAAACACAAGAGGGCATATCCTCAGCTGGTGTTAGTTGTCAGAGTTCTGTTGTTCTTGATGGAGCTCTGACAACGTAAGGCCAACTGAGGCTCTATCCCCATTATCAGACAGACATGGCTCTCTGACCTTATCTTATGGTCCCACCAATTAACCCTATGTGGAATACTATGAGAATATCTGAGTCGTTTAATCCTGTTTAAGTATTTTCTGTGTATGGAGTCACACATTACTTTTTACTAACTTGGTAGTATGACTTTATTTGTCATATGAGAATTTCAAGGCAAAATATATTTGACCACATATGATGGTACTGCATTGTGTATGTTGAGTAAAGATATTTATAATGTATTCTCTTTTGTAGTCTTAGATGGTGGTCATAAGACACGGAAATTCATAAGGCTTTTTGCGGCTGTACATTATAGCCTAAACTCATCCAGTCACGGCAAGTCATTGCAAGACCTTCTGTGACGCTAACTAGACTTGCAATGGGGTAGATAGTTCAGGAGTTTTCTAAATCTCTGCAACTTCAAACCGTTCGTTAAGGTTGCTTATCCATTGGTTTTGTGCTTAGGGAGCCATGGTCCCAAAAACTCTGTAAAGGTTGGACTAGTTTTTCTAGATGTGTTGTGTTATAGCCCTCCTGCCTGTCCAGGACTTCAGGATATAAATTCCTTTTTACCTCTACTGTTGCTTTTTTCTGTGTTTATTTGAATTTTACCCTTTCTTCAAGTTTTGCTTCATTTGAATCTTTGTTAATAACCTGAGCAAACTATAGTCGGTTCCTGTCTCTTGTGAGAACTTGGCCTTATCACAAATGCTGGAACAGATTAATATAATACACTGAAATCCCCTTACATTTTTTTCAGTTGCACATAAAAAATTCAGCATTTGCATCTGACGCAGTTGGTTGGAGCTCACGAAAGCTTATGCCCAAAGAAATTTGTTAGTCTTTAAGGTGCCACAGAACTCTTGTTTTTTCTGTACACAGACTAACATGGCTAACCCTCTGGAACGTGTCAGCATTTGCTCTTGTGCTTTTCTAATGCTGACAATGGTAAGGATTAATTCAGCAGCAGCCAAAATGGCCTATATAACATCAGTGGCCTAAAGACATGAATTTTATTGCAATGGGCTGTTCAAGCTAGTAACAAAACTTATTGTCTGTGATAGGTTTAAAGGAACTTGGGCACCTAGAGAGGCTGTAACTTACAGCTATAAGTTCCCCATCTTCAAAGCATCTGACAAAGTGGGATTTTCTCTCACGAAAGCTCATGCGATAAATAAACCTGTTTGTTTTTAAAAGTGCCATGGGACTTCTTGCTTGTTTTGAGCAGTCAGGTTTGTGAAAAGTGTTTCATTTCACATAAAATCATCATTATGCAATGCAGTTCTCAGCCATCCTTAAAGTAAAAAAAATTTACTCACCACATTTACTGCAGATATTCCTTTAGAGTAATAAACACAGAACCCTTCAGCCATAACTTCTTGTTATTAACACCCAGAAATGTTAACTGCAACCATTTAATGTTTTCCCTTATAATTAATAGAAATGAGATTTCAATGCTTTTTGTGGCAATTACTGACAATTGAAACTAATTTGATTACTCAGTGTAAGGCAATGTATAATGCATTCTAAAAACTGTTGTAAAATAGTGTACATTTTAAAATGTACTGTATTTAAAATATATCACTTGGCTATACTTCAAAATATTCATATATGTAAGAAGGTTTTCTAGTGTGGTAAAATTCTTAGAAGAAGTTACATGATATGAATAGCATCTTGAATTTTGGCTTGGCTAAAAGGCTTGCTAAAATCAGTGGAAGAGGAAGATAATTCCCAACTTAGGACATTGATTGGCCAAGTGGTGGGGGTGATATAGATGGAACGTGGAATAATTTTTGTTACCTAAGATTTTCCATAATAAATAGTCATTTTCATTTGTGTATTGTTTTCTCAAAGTTTCATCCTTTTATATGAAAAAGGTCCTTTACTAACCAACCCCCCCGTTCACTGCACATGTAGGATAGTGATGGAGACAGGTATGTGTCAATGAACTGATCTCATTCTGCAGACCTATGCACTGCACTAATTGTATTGTGTATCATGAATGAGGTGGCATGTTCATTGTTGACTGCAGAAATTGAGTAGGGGAAGAAGCAAGGGACCGCTGGGAGAGAAAGAACGCTCTTGTGATTGAGGTAGCAGACAAAGACTCAGGAAAACTTGGTTCTATATCTTGCCTCTGCTACCTACGAACCCGGTGGTAACCTTGGACAAGTCATTTTAATCTCTCTGTGCCTCAGATTGGCATCTTGAGAATGGAAAGAGCACTAATACTTCCTGTCCTCATGAGGTGTTGTAAGAATAAATTTATCAAGCTTTATGAGGCACTCGGATTACTCCATTGACAATTTGCTAATTGTGGTGCTCAGGCAGATGAATACCAGATCAAGGCTTCAAAGAGAAGCTGCTGAGATTGAATTTATATACAAATTCAGGTGCATTGCTTCAGGACTTAATAAGGACATTGGATTTTTCTCTCATTACAACAGGTGATTTGATCTCATCTTCCTCTGTATGTTATTCCCCAGTGTTTGAATCTTTACAACTGTTTTGATTTGCTGCTACCATGTGACCTGTTCCCATGACTTACAGTTCCCTGCATTTATTTCTCCCATTCTGTAAGTTCTTCCATCTTCAAAGCATCTAATTGAAGTGGGATTTTCTCCCACAAAAGTTCATTCAATAAATAAATTTGTTGGTCTTTTAAGTGACACAGGAGTCCTTGTTTGTAATAACTGATGTTCTAATTTATGTCATCTGCATGTGGTCACAAGGGGCATAGTACTGGCCAATATGAGCATGGCACTGGCTCCTCAGCTATTTCACTTTTTCCTTCTACCCTAAAAAGAGGTGGGGTGATTCCTGTGAGAGAGGGCTTATGTCAGCTCTATACCAGAGGAAGTTCACCCTTGCCCTGTGATGATACTACTTGGTCTGGTTAACTCTATTTCTTGGTCAGATTCTGCCAATACAGTGCTGCAGAACAGCCACATTGCACTGCAGAATCTGGCCCATATTGGCTAAAGTGCACTAGACGGTGGGATGGCTCTAGTAGAGTGTGGATAGTGCACCAGCCTCACAAAGGTACTGCTTAATCTGAAAATGCTTTACTAGTTGCAAAATATCACTTCAGCTGAAAAACTCTTTACAGTTCTAATCAGTTATTGTAAAAGGTGAAAGCAGGAAATCTTGTTTTGAAGAACAGTTTCCCAGGTTTAACACTCTCCCCTGGGATTTCTCACTAACAGTACAGTTTATCTGGTATATTTAATTCATCTTTGAATTGCGTTGGAAATAGTAAAACTTGCCTAATTAAATAATGATGTAGCAAATAGGAGTATTGTGTGTAAGAGCAGTAATATTAATAGCTGCATTTCAGCTTCTCAGGTATGCAGGCACTAAGACTGTCATGTATCATACATGTGTTCAAAATCATTCAAAGGGGAATCCATATTAGTCTAGTTCAGCAAAACGAACAAGGAGTCCTGTGGTGATTAAATACATTTGTTAGTCTTTAAAAGTGCCATAGGACTCCAAAATGATTGTCTCCAGCTCTCTCTATATAGCACCAATAATCTTAAAATAGCATTAATGCAGAGCTTTATACACACACGTGTGCACCCTGCTATTCTGCCAGAACAGCAGACCACACATCCTTCCAAACAAAGTAGTGTGTAGTCTCTGCTGACTGCATTGCAAACAGAACTTCTGAACATCAGACACCCTTTGAAATCAGATCAGGGAGAAAAGTTCTGAAACACAAAGTTTCTGCTGCTTCCTATTCTAGTCTCTCAATGTGGAACCAGCAAAAACACCATCACTTTTTTTCTTTGGATATCCACTGTACAGATCTAATATCAAATCAATTGTGTATTAAGCAACAAGTTTATGAACTTCCCAAAATGAAGGAAGTTTTGTTAGTGGTTCCTGAAGTGGAAATTATGGAGGTCACTTTATTTAGAGTTAAATGTTTTATTTTTTCCTATTGCAATACAGTAATTTCAGCAATAAAACTCCAGCAAATTTATTGCTGACTTGCTGTGCAACTAATTATATGCCTCACCGAGCAATTCCATCTTTGGTTCTGTTTGACAAACAAGTCTCAATATTTCTAACTTCTTTGTTTGAAAACTTGCTTCTGGACTGAAATTCTTTCAAAGCAAAATGAAGTACATAAAATCAGTGTGAGGCAGTGCGTGGTGTGAATTATAGACATGTCCTCTTCTTTGTCCGATGTACAAAGATGAATCTGTTCCCCCTCTCAGCTACAGTGCCTGACTCTCTAACTCAAGCTGGAACTGCATGCTTTTAGCACTGGTTCAGTGTTCATTCCTGTTGTTGACTAAGATTGCATCTTTAATATCTCATAGACTCTAATGTCAGATGGGACCAATATGACATCTAGTCTGACCCCCTGCACAATGCAGGCCACAAAATGTCACTCACCCACTCCTGCAATAAAGCTCTATCCAATGACTGAGTTATTAAAGTCCTCAAATCATGATTTTAAGACTTTTAAGATACAGAGAATCCACTAGTAAGTGAGTCATGCTGATGCTACAGAGGAAAGAGTAAAGGTTCCTCCCCACACAAGTTCCAGCTACCATGCCCCATGGGGAAAATTCCCTCCCAACCCCAGATATGGCAATCAGCTAAACCCTGAGCATATGAAAATGTCTCACCACCCAGTCACCCAAGAACAAATTCCTTGTAATAACTTAGAACCCACCCCAACTACCCTCCCTTCTTAGCCCCCTGGCATATCCACCACAAGTAGTCAAAAGGCAGTCTGTTGCCAGACTATGCCATCCCATCAACCTCATCGCCTTCTATGATGAGATGACTGGATTTGTGGATGCGGGAAGAGCCGTTGATGTGATATACCTTGACTTTAGCAAGGCTTTTGATACAGTTTCCCACAGCATTCTCATTGGCAAATTAAGGAAGTATGGGTTAGATGCGTGGACTGTAAGGTGGATAGAAAACTGGCTAGATCAACGGTTTCAGCGTGTAGGAATCAATGGCTCCATGTCAAGTTGGCAAGCAGTAACAAGTGGTGTGCCCCAGGGGTCGGTCCTGGGGCCAGTTCTGTTCAATGTTTTCATTAATGATCTGGATGATGGGATAGATTGCACACTTAGTAAGTTTGCAGATGATACCAAACTGGGGGGAACGGTAGACACCCTGGAGGGCAGGGACAGGATTCAGGGAGACCTAGACAAATTGGAGCAGTAGGCCAAGAGGAATCTCATGAGGTTCAACAAGGACAAGTGTAAAATCTTGCACTTGGGACGAAAAAACCCCATGTACTGCTACAGGCTGGGGAGTGATCAGCTAAATAGCAGCACTGGAGAAAAGGACCTGGGAGTCATGGTGGATGGGAAGCTGGATATGAGTCAGCAGTGTGCGCTTGCTGCCAGAAAGGCCAATGGCATACTGGGCTGCATCAGAAGAAGTGTTGCCAGCAGATCGAGGGATGTGATCATTCCCCTCTATTCTGCACTAGTGAGGCCACATCTGGAATACTGTGTCCAGTTTTGGGCTCCCCACTACAAAAAGGACATGGACAAATTAGAGAGAGTCCAGAGGAGGGCAACCAAAATGATCAAAGGGCTGGAGCACAAGCCCTATGAAGAAAGACTGAAGGAACTAGGCTTATTTAGCCTGCAGAAGAGAAGATTGAGGGGGGATTTGATAGCAACCTTCAACTACTTGAAGGGTTGCTCCAAGGAGGATGGAGCTCGACTGTTCTCGGTAGTAACAGAGGGCAGAACGAGAAGCAATGGTTTCAAGTTACAGCTGGGGCGGTCCAGGCTGGATATTAGGAAAAACTTCCTTACTAGGCGAGTGGTGAAGCATTGGAATAAGCTGCCTAGGGAGGTGGTGGAATCTCCATCTCTGGAGGTGTTCAAGGCCCAGCTGGACAAAACCCTGACTGGGATGATCTAATGGGAGTGGTCCTGCTTTTTTTGGCAGGGGGTTGGACTAGATGACCTCGTGGGGTCCCTTCCAACCCTATGATTCTATGATTCTACGATCATACCATCCCCTCCATAAGTTTATCAGGCTCAGTTTTGAAGTCAGTTATGTTTTTTTGCTCCCACACCTACCCTTGGAAGGCTATTCCAGAACTTTACCCCCTGATGGTTAGAAACCTGCATCTAATTTCAAGCATAAATTTCCTGATGGCCAGTTTGTATCCATTTGTTCTTGCATCCACACAGGTGCTATACTCAAATAATTCCTCTCTCTCCCAGGTACTTATCTCTCTGGTGTATTTACAGAGACCAATCATCCTTCATCCTTCTTTTGCCTAGGCTAAATGAGCGAAGCTCTTGTCTCCTCTCATGAGGCAGGTTTTCCATTCCACAGACCATCCTCGTAGCCCTTCACCGATCGTCTTTGCAGACAGGGTATTAACTAGAGATGAGCCTCAACAAAAACTAGGCCAATAAACTGTATGATGTTCTAACTATGAGATGACGACTGCCTACCTAATAGAATCAGGACAGCTGTTGATATGACAGTGGAACTGCAGGCCCTGATTCATTGGCGTCAATAGTAAGAATATGGTTAGAGCCCTGCACAGATACAAGTACGTGGATCCGTATCTGATCTGCATCTGCAAGAAATAGCTCTGTGAAGGTAAAAAATATGTGGACTTGTATCCAATCTGCATCTGCAAGAAATGGTCTGTGGATATCCATGTCGTATCTGCGGATATGGATATAATGCAGATATCCACATATTTGCAGGGCTCTAAATATGGTTAAATTGCGATATAAAGTACATTTAGACTTGAGTGACTAATGCATTTTGACAGCTTTATATTGCACATACAGAATGTAGGATATATGTAATCATCATTTATGTATAATGTATGTGGTGCTTGGACAGTGCCATAGAAATGGTCCTCTTTACTCTGGTGAAAATGTTTTGGCTTACATGGTTAACTTATGCAGAAAGTTCCAAAGGGGTAGCTGTGTTAGTCTAGTTCAGCAAAACAAAGGAGGAGTTAGTCTTTAAAAGTGCCACAGGACTCCTTTTTCATTATGCAGAAAGATTTGCTGTGGTTTACAGTTAAAGAGACAGGAAAAGGTCTCAATCCATTCCAAGGACTGAATTTTTCAGTTTCATCTGATTAGGAAGGAAGGATGTTTTGTTGTCTTACATTCTATTTCCTGTGTTTAAATACAACTTGTCAAATGTTTGCTTCCCTACAAGAATTATATATCCCTGTTCACACTTAACTCAACTATTTCCAATATTGGTATATGAATCTTCTGAGACAATAAACTTTTAGTACCCTTGGCAAGTTTTATGATTTAATGAGTTCATTGTGTTGTGTATCGTATTTCACAGAAGTGTACCTGAATAGATTAAATTAGTTTTATATGCTAATTCATTTTTGGTTTTGGGGACTGGGGTTTTACCATCAAATTCAGTTCCTGGAATTATAGATGGAGTAGCATTTAAAAAAAATTCAAAGCCTGCACAATAGTATTCTTCTTGATTGTACAAAGGAGGCTGGAATGATGGAAAATGATGGATTCCAAGTCCAGAAAGAACTAGTATGATCATCTAGTCTATATAATACAGTTTGTAGAACCTCCCCGAAAGAATTCCTAGATCAGAACTTAAAAAAAAATCCAATATTGATTTAAAAATTGTCACTGATGAAGAGTGTATCATGACTCTTAGTAAGTTGTTCCAACGGTTATTTATACTCCCTATAAAAATATATATACCTTATTGCTAGTTTGAATGGGTCTAGCTTCAATTTCCAACCATCCCAGTATAAATCCAGTTCAGTCTGTTGCTTTCCAGTCAAGATTGTTACCTACTATATATTTCCTGGAGGTTTTTTTTTGGCTAGCACAATTTAAATGTGCGAGTTGCTTGGGTAGTTTTTTCCAGTTCCTGTGGTAGATTTTTCTGCAGACTAATCAATCTCACTTTGGGAAGCTCTTTTTTCCTGGATATTCAACATAAGTATTCTCTTTCTTATTTCACTCCCATTACTTTTCATTATATGCCCTTTTATTATAATAGAAGATTTTTTTATTTGGTGGAGTGGGGGACCAAAAGTTTGGTATGGACCCAACTTCCATTGTGTAACCTTCATTTCTGGCTTTGAAACTCTCTTCCATTGTTGTTGCTGACACACGGCGGTCATCCCTAAGATCTAAATTTCTCTTTCATTACTAACTAAAGCTTGCTATTTTATTTACAGTAGGGAATAACTTGATAATATTGTCTAGTTATAAAGGCAATTGGAAAACTATTTTAGAGTGACTATAGTACTGAGGTATTGAATCCCAGCATTCTCTAAAGATTGATAACAAAAACATGCAATACTCTATGGACATACAAAAATGTATAAATGGGTTTTAAAGATTACCAGAACTGTAGGGATTTCTAAATGTTTTGCATACGTGCACGACTTCCCCAACCAGTGTACCTTAGTAGAAAAGCTCTAAATATGAAAGTGATGAATAAAACCAACTATAGCAAAACTGCTCAGTAATAGTAATTATGATGTAACCAAATCTAACATTCTTGTGTGGAGAAAAATGCTAAAGAAGCCCATCCCAATAGCATTTATCTTCAAAAAGGAGAATGACAAAAAATGATGAAGCTAGTTCAATGGAAATTAAAACAGTCACAAGAATGAAGATACCTGTGGACTGCACAGAGACTATTTAAAAATGCTGGAGTAGAGGCTCAAAATAATATACCCCAAATAAAAATAAAATAAAATAAAAAAGATGCAAAAAATGCATCTATGGCTAAACAGTGGAGTAGTAGAGACAGTTAAAGGGGCATAGCCATCCTTTAAAACCTTTTAATCAAATCCTACTGAGGAGAGGAGTAAGGTGCATAAATGCTGGTCAGTCAAGTGTAAAAGTATAATAAGGCAGGCCAAGAAAGAATTTGAAGAGCAATTAGATAAAGATACAAAAACTAACTGCAAAATAAATAAATAAATGACCCGTTAAGTACATCAGCAAAAATGGCGAGAGTCCTGTGGCACCTTATAGACTAAGGGTATGTCTACATTTAGAAGATTAGTTTGAATTAACTGCGTTCGAACTAATCAATTCTGACTAATAATTATTAGTTAGAATTAAGTTAATTTGAATTAACACAGCCATACTAGAAACTCTAATTCGAACTAGCATGTCCCCGCACAGGACTTGCAAATTCGAACCAGGCAGGAGGCGCTATTGTCTAGGGAAAATCAAGCTGTGGTTAATTCGAATTAACATGTCTACTTTGGGTTAATTGGAACTAATGAGTTCAAATTAACCATCAATTCAAACTTAAGAGAGGTTTTATAGATTCGAACTAGGCTTTCCTTAGTCTGAACTAATGAAAGCAAGTGTGGACATGCACTAACTTAATTCGAATTAAGCCTTCTTAATTCAAACTAAATTGTAAGTGTAGACGTACCCTAACAGATTCCTTCGGGTATAAGTGAGTTGGAGCCCACGAAAGCTTGTGCCTAAAGAAATTTGTTAATCTATAAGGTGCCAAAGGACTCTAGTTTTTGCTGTACATAGATTAACATGGCTACTCCTCTGGAAATAAGTACATCGGAAGTAGGAAGCCTGTCAAGTAGTCATTGTGGCCATTGGACGATTGATGTGCTGGAGCAGCAGTTGTCAAAGTTTGGGTCGCAGACCTGCAGGCACTGGGTTATGGCACTGATGCTGCTCTGGATTGGGGGGCTGCTGCATCATGCACCGTGCCTGACCAGCGTTGCTCCCAGAAGGGGGGCAGTTGTCCCCCCCGCTGCCTGGCTGGCCGGCGCTGCTCCCGGGGGGTGGGGAATGGCTGTCCTGCGTGCTCCGGCAGGCCAGTGCTGCTCATGGGGTGAGGGTGTCTGCCCCTTGCTCCCCTGTCAGCCGGTGCTGCTCCTGGGAGGGCGGATTCCCATCCCCCCCATGATGGAGGGGTCGCTGCATAGCAGAGGGGTCCAGAGCTGGGTCCCGAGGGGAAAAAGTTTGATGACCACTGTGCTAGAGTGGCATAGAAGGAAGACAAGGCCATTGTGGAGAAGCTAAATGAATTCTGTGCTTGATTTTCACTGCAATGGATATGTTGGGGAAATCCACATTCCCAAGCCATTGTTAACAGGTGACAAATTTGAGCAAAACAAGCAACGAATCCTGTGGCACTTTTAAAGACTAATAAATTTATTGCATGAGCTTTCATAGGAGAAAATCCCACTTCATCTGGCGCTTTGAAGCAATTTGAGAAACTGACCAAAGTTGATGCCTTGCTAAAGGAGACTAGGGAACAAATCGATACATTAAACAGTAATATGTCACCAGGATCGAGAGTTCTGAAGGAACTCAAATATGAAATTGCAAAATACTAGCTGGGGTATGCAACCTATCTTCTAAATTAGACTATGTACCAGATAGTCTGAAGGATAGCTAGCATAATACCTATTTGAAAAGGCTTCAGAAGCAATTAAATTGGGTTATTTAAATAGCAGACATTAGAACACCATAACTATCCCGTCAGTTGGCCTGAGCTCACAGTGTTGGCCCTATAAATCTGCAGTTTAGATATTCAGGCTGTGTTGCAGCATAGACATGTAGAAGGGTCTCAGATCTCAGGCTCCAGGCCAAGCCTGAACATCTATGCTGCAGCCGAATAGTCTTGCAGCATGAGCCCTATGAACTGGAGTCAGCTGCACAGGCCTCTACAGGTGTGTTATTGCCATGTAGACGTATCCTATATAACAGTGGTTCCCAACCTGAGGTACGGGGACCCCTGGAGGTCTGTGGATACGTTGCAGGGGGTACGCAAAGCCTCTCCCTACTGGGGCCAGAATCCAGCTGCAGCCCCGATGCTCCCCACCAGGGCTGCCTCTCCCCACCCATGGCTGGATCCCAGCAGGGGGATGGGGCTGCGGTGGCTCCCTGGGAGGGCAAGGGCAGGGGGCCATGGTGGTCGTGGTGCAGCTCGCTGGCTGTCCCAGCCGCACCATTACAGTGGCGCAGGCCAGGGTCTGTCTCCGCCGTCCAAATTACATAATCAGCCGGGGGACTGCAAAGATTTTTATTTTGTTAAAAAGGGGTCCCCAGCCTGAAAAGGGTTAGGAACCACTGCTATATAGCTTAGCTTTTCTGCTTCTCTGTTCCCCACAATGGGGATAACAGCACCGACCTTCCTACCAGGGGTGTTGTGGGGATAAATATATTAAACACTATGAAGCTGTCAGATTCTTCATTTCCAGGGGCCATAGGTAGCTAAAGGATAAAAAGAGATTTACTCATTATTTCATAAAGAGGGAAGGTGCCTAATATTCTCTTCAGTCCCCTCTGTCCTCTCCTTCTGAGGTGGTCATACTTTGGCTCACTTTCGCCTCTGAATTCCTTCCCAACCATTAATGGTCAGCTTCAGAGAGCAAAAAGGACAATGCACTTAAGTACTTTCTTCCTGGAGCAATATTATTTATTTTCAAATATGTATATTTTATTGAAGAGCTGCAACTTCCTGACTTCTAAGAGGAGCTGTTCCATTGTTTTTCACTCCTCGGAAATGAGCTTAGTTCCCAGAGGCAACGTGAGATGCCTGGTGCATGCCGGAAATTCACCCACTGTCCTTTATAAAAACCGTTTTATCATGCTCTTGAGAGAACCTAGTTCTCTTCTAGTTTTTCTCTCCAGCAAAAATTAAGAGAATTTTTCCTGGATTGTACTTTTTGGCCTTTTTATGGCACATTTAGTATAAAATTAATTTAAAAAATAAAAGTTTCCACTCTTTGATACTACTTTGTCCAGTCGCATTGAATTCTTTTAAGACTCTCTGAAACTAGGTTGTTCTGGTCTCTAAGGTTTTTTAGTAATGTCTAAAAAGATGTTCTATTAATTTATGAAATGCTGAGTCAAACACAAAAGGTAATATAATTCAAAGAAGATTTGCTGTACAATGATATAATTAGCCACCATAGACTCTCATATACACCTCACAGAGCTGTTGAGACAACTATGTACTTTTTATGTGTGTATGTAACTGTGGCAGATTTTTCTTTGCGTAATTGCTTTGCAGCATATACATATTTGTTATAAAATCAGATATTTTTAAGTATTTTACTTTTATGGTTTTGTGAAACAACCTACTACTAGTGATGGGAAATACACGGTGTCTTTTACATATAACCTAGATTGCAGCATGGTGAAGGTTGTATCCACACTGACTTCTGAATCCATAATTTGCCCTCTAGTTTCTTCTTTTCAACCTTGCTACTTTGAATTTTATTAGTCTGTGGTCTAATAATGATAGCAGGGCACGGGGAGTCAGCCAGGATGCTCATTATCCCCTCTTTCTGTGACTCTTTTTCCTTCCTCTAAAATGTACTAAATAAGTCTTCTATGTTTCTAATCCTGTCCCTGAGGCTCAACAGGCAGAGCAACATATATCTCTGAAAGCAGCCTGTGCCGTGGAAGGAAGCAAAAGGAGCACATAATAGTCAGAGAGAGGAGCTGGGATAGCTGTTGACATTACCAGACTATTCAGAGGGATGAGAAGCAAACAGGAAGGTTCGAGATGAAGCTGGGAGTTGGAGAAGAATCCCAGTTGTTGATACCAGTGCATAGCACAAGTCTTTTATCACCATACTTCTTGCCTCTGGATGCTATTCAGCTCAGCAGGTCTGTTCTAAAAGCATTGTGTCGAATATCATCTTTTCAGATGCTTTAGTTGCAGGATTTTTTTAGACCAACCTGTGAGTCCGTGCAAATTTTTCATTCCTCAGTCATAATTCCGTAATGTAATCCCATGATTAGTGTTTTTGGTAGCTTCCCTATGGTTGAAGTATAGCTTATAAAACTGCAGTTTTCAATCACTGAAACTTTCCTTAAACGTGTGCCACAGCATGTTCTTATCCTGTTCCACAGCCATCTAACCACTAAAGAAAAGCCATTGTTCTCTTTTGCTGTTACCTTCAATCCAGAGCCAGAAAAATCTGTCTGTGAAACTTCAGTCATAGTTTCTTGTGTACCTATTCTGGTACTCTCCTTTCTATTTCTGGGAGTTCATTTCTTTTTTCCCTAGGGAAATAATGTCGGTTTCTGTCCATTGGTCTTTTTTTTCCTCCCCATTTGTGGACAAGGAGGTACTGAATTCATTTAATTTTAGCCATGACTTCCTCTCTTGTCAGTAAATTATCTCCTTACTCTTTCTGGTTGTGTTCACACCTACGCTGTTATTTCGAAATAAGTTATTCCAAAATAAAATCCTTATTTCAAAATAAGTTAATTCGAATTAAGAAAGTGTTATTTCGAATTAAGGGAAGCCCTCAAAGCAAAATAGCATGCCCCGTGTGTAGACATGGTATTCCGATTTTAGCAGAGGGGCAGCATGGGAGGTGTGGCAACATGGCCAGCTTGCTGGGCCATGTTGCTGGCCATGTTGGCAGCCATTTTGCCAGTCAATCGCATAAAAGTAGGACCTGACCTCCCCTTCTTGTCCATTGTGACTCCCAGGAGCTTGCAAGAGAGATGGTTATGGATGCTCCCCGACCCCCATACCATCCTCGAGCACTTGGTAGCCCTGCTACTAGCCTGCAGGGTGCTGCCTTGCTGTGGGACACACTCTTCCCTGAGGCCGATGAGCCCTGGCCCACTGCCTCAGTGGCCCTCCCAGCAGCAATAACTCCCCATCCCCCTTCTGTGGCACCTCACATCTGGGCACTGGGCACCAGCATGGACTGGTGGGAGCAGGTTGTCCTGCAAACCTGGACCAATGAGCAGGGGAGAAGGAACTTCCAGGTGAGCAGGGAGACCTTCACCCACCTCGTTGCCAAGCTCACCCCAGTCCTGTGCCGAAAGGACACGGTGATGAGGGCAGCCATCCCCATGGACAAGAGAGTGGCCATCGCGCTCTGGCAGATGGCCACTCCCGAGTCCCACAGGTCTGTTGCCCAGCTCTTCGGTGTCAGGGAACTGCTGCTGCAGGTCGCCCACACCATCAATACAGTCCTGCTGCCACACCTTGTCACCAGCCTCGCCGCCCTAGGCTTTCCGAACTGCAGGGGGATACTCAATGCCACCCACATCCCCGTGCAAGCCCCACTACACCGGGCAGCCGAGTACCAGAACTGGAAAGGATACCACTCGGTCATCCTGCAGGCCCTTGTGGACCATCGGGACATTGTTCAGAACTGCTACGCCAGATGGCCGGGCAGGGCACATGATGCCAGGGTGCTCTGCAACTCCTCCCTGTACCGGGCAATGGAGGCAGGCACCGTCTTCCCCCCCATAATATCACCATTGGGGAAGTTGAGGTGCCTGTCCTCATTGTTTTGGATGCAGCCTGCCCCCTCCACCCCTGGCTCATGCGCCCCTACATAGGACCCCAGGATGCTGGATAGCAGCTGCCGCCTGGTGGTTGAGCAGGCATTCAGCAGACTGAAGGTCCTCTGGAGGTGCCTCCTCACATGCCTGCACCTCACCGAGGACAGAATCGCACAGGTCATCCGTGCCTGCGTGGCACTGCATAACCTCTGTGAGCTCTGGGGCGAGCCGGTACCCGACATGTGGGAGGCTGAGGCAGAGCTCATCAGTGCCTGGTTCCAGCAGCCAGAGGTGCTGGCCCCAAGGGAACGACTGCCACCTAGAGTGAATGCAGTGCGGGAGGCACTGAGGGACCTGTTTGTCCAGGAGGACATTTGAGGGCCAGGCCTGCCCCACCACACCACCTGCTCCCCCATTCTCCCACAGCCAGCCCCCACCCATCCCACCCACACCCTGAACCCAACCCAATAAAACACTGAACTCAAACTATTAGCATGGGTGAACTTGGTTTATTTACAGGGAAAGTGAAGCTTGGGAGGCAGGAAGGGTTGAGGGGGGCACAACAGGGGGGCTTCAGTGGGTCAAGGGATATGGGTGGGGGCACAACGGGGGGGCTTCAGTGGGTCAAGGGGTGGGGTCTGGGGACAACCATGGGGGCATTTTGGGGGGAGGCACCCCGGGGGGGCATGTCCCACAGCCCCACGGCCTTCCCCAAGGCCACCCCAGGTCTGGGGGCACCAGCAGCGAGGGACCCTGGGGTCCTGAGGGGCAGGTCCTTCCTGGTCTGGGGGGGCAAGGTGGGTGGCAAGCTGGAGGGTGACCACGTGCAGGTTCTCCAGCGTGGTTGCCTGCCGCTCCATCACCGCTGCCTGGTGCTCATCGGCCGCCACAAAGCGGTCATCTGCAGCCGCTGGAGCTGCCGGGTGGCCATGTCCTGCTGGCTGCCCTGCTCCAGACACCAGGCCCCAGGAGGAGTCTTCGGCCCTCTGGCCAAGGTGGAGGAGGCTGCTCAGGATGTCATCCTGGCTCTAGCAGGCTCGCCTCCCGCGACGGGCAGTGGTCGGTGGGCTCCTCATGGAAAGCTGGTGGGTGGGCGCATGAGCTGCAGGGCAGAAGGGAGAACAGTTATTGTCAGGCTACAGGCATGGTGTGTGCAGCCTGGGAGCTGCAAACAGCCCTGCCCCGACAGCCAGCAGATTTCCCAATCTGTGTGCTGTGTACACTGCGCTCAGGGGGCATGTGGCCTTGTGGCCCACGGTAGTGGGCTGTCCTCAGTAGCATGTTGCCTGGGAAGTCTCCCAAGGCCATGTGCCAGCAGTACTGGCAGTAGGCTCTCTGCCATGCATGCTGCCACGTCAGCCTATTGCCACCACTGTGTTGAGGGACCCCCATCCTGCTTGGACTTGGGACCCTTCGTGCACATGGCTCCCTGCCATCCACTCCCATGGGAGAGCCTGTGCACCCCACCACCCAGGCCTGAGCCCCACCGTCCCATTGTCGTGCCCCCCTTGGGACCCATGGCTTCCACGGCTGGGTCTTCCTGCTGGGGGGGGGGGGACCACTCACTGACTGGGATGCCTGATGTCCACCGTGACGTCTCCTCCAGGGCAGCTTCCTCCTCCTTGGGTGGCTCCTTCTCAGGGCTGGTGTCACACTCCTCCCTGGCAGGGATCAGATCCAGGCCAGCAGGTGGTTCGCTGCTGGGCCGGCTGCTGTCCCCAATGTCCAGGGGTTCCTCATGGTTGGAGGAGGCCCCCTCCAGCTCTGTGGACGAGGTGGCCAGGGTACGGGGCTCCCCAGAGTCCGCTGGCTGCGACAGCAGGCCACTGGGCTCTTGGGCCAGGAATGCGTGGAGCTCCTGGTAAAAGGGGCAGCTGGTGGCAGCTACTGCTCCATGGAGCCACCTCACCTTCCTGGCCCGGACGTAGTCCTGCTGCAGAATTTTAACCTTTCATACCCCTCGGCAGACAGGGCCTCACTAATATCCCAGTACACATCCACATTGCAGTGCCATGCCCGGAACCTGGCCCTGATGTCCTCACTGCCCCATATCCTGAGGAGGCAGAGGGTCTCCTCTCTGGACTACACTGGGGACCGGCGTCGCCCCTCTGCCCCAGAAGGATGGGCCTGTGCCATGCTGTCTGTCGTCTGCTGGCACGAGGCAGCAGGCTGGCAAGGCACTTCCTGGCCCAGGGCACCATGGGAGGAAGAAGGTCAAGCCAAGCCGGAATTGAAATAGCCATTGTTTCGAAACAATGCGTCTGAACGCCGTTGTTTCAAAACAACAGCTATTTCAATTTCAAGTGAGGTTTAACAGTTCTGAAATAACGGTACGTTGTGTGGATGTACGAAATTTTATTTCGAAACAACGGGTGTTGTTTTGAAATAAAACTGTCGTCTGAACACAGCCACTTTCATTCACTTCTTCCGCCTAAGAACTCAAATCTTTTTAATCTTGTATCTCTTGCCCAGTATTCCTTTTTGTGGTGTAGAGTGCCTTAGAGAACACTTATGGGTCTCATGTAAAATCAACCAGAAAACTGTTAATAGCAAATTTGGGTTACACAAGGCCCTTGAAGCTTCAAAAAGTCATGGACCCTGGCTTCACAGGAAGATGATTTACTCATTAGAAAGACTGACTGCCTACAGAATTAATCTCTCACCTCATAGCACATGACTCACTAAACCTGTTAATAAAAGCCTTCACACAGACACCAAAAAAGTCACATATTCTGCAACCTAGAGCAGAAGTCTGAGTCCCTTTAAAGTTGTATCTGACAATTGCTAAGACTTAGGGCTATTTATCAGTTTTCCTTGAGTTTTTAGAGATTTGTGTTAGCCCTTAGTACTTTTTTGGGGCGGGGGGAAGGGCTGAAAAGCTATTTCTTAAACAGAATTCATCCTCCTCCTTTCTGAATCCTGGTCTTCTATTATTCACAATCTGCAATTCTGAAAGTATGTCTATGTTTCATGCTTCTGTTGGGGCTGTGTAAAGTACATATATGCATACCACCCCTAGCTAGGTACAAATAGTAGTATAGCCAGTTAGATATGGCTTAGGTGAGCAAAAACAAACTTGGAGGGTAAGGACATGAATGAGAGAGCACACCCAACATGCAATCTATTTGCTCAAGCCTGCATGGATGCAATAGGCTTTTCACTGCCGGGTGTAGCTGCACATACTATACCTTATGTTTGCTGCCAGTGGTGTGTAGCATATTTATAGACTTACCTGCCTCCTAAAATGTATTTTTTTTTTTTTTGGAGAAGCAACCTGGTCTAGGAACCGTAGCACAGGAGAGGCAATCAGGAACACATTTGTTTCTCTCCATAAAGACGTGGGCAAGACAATTAACCTGTCTTCTGTCATGTCCCTTTCTATAAAGCAGGGATAATACTTGCCAGACAACAAGACTGGGAAGAATATTTGTAAAACATTTGGAGTATTACTATGATTTTTGGCCTCACAGAAACATCTCAGTACCTCAGACAGAAATCATTTTTCACATTTTCATAGGTATGTTACGTTACATTTATTGCTGCTGCATCCTTATTTACTGTTTTCTTTTCTAATTGCATTTATTCAAATCCTTTCTGACTTGTACTGCAACGTAATAGCATCAGTCTCTCTACATACTTGTATAGCAGTAGGTGGTGTGTTGTTTGTTTAAAATACAAGGGAATTTTTTTGCCTTTGTTTTTCTTTGTAAAATATACACTGTGGTTATGAGACATGCTTAGGCAAATTATGCTACACTCATTACAATTTCACAGCCAGAGCAGTAAGCTCCATTTCATAGCAGCATAAAATGAATCTATAGATTTGAGAAACGCGTATTTGGGTAAACACACATTCACTTCCTGGGAATTTCTTTCCACCAGCTCCAGTGACACCTGAGTTAAGTATTCCTGACAGCTTTAAATGCAAAAAGATAAAACTAGAATATTTGCACATGCTGAAGGCAAACATGAAAACTACATGCTTTTATAGATATCCTGTTCTCTGAGGGCTTAAGTTAAATCAATGCAGTCTTGCCAAGCCTAAATATTAAAAAACAAAACAAAAAAAAACCCAAACCCAAGTATCATGAGTTCTTGATAAAAATTGTGAGAAATGGCAACAGCCAGTGACAAAACTCTATTTAAATTTCAGTAATGTAGAATCAAGTGGCTGCACTTGTCATTTGTCAATGTATAGTAGGAAAAGTCATCTTTATGCCAGAATTGTCTCCTAAGAAGATCTGTGTGAATACTTTCATTGAACTATGACCCATTGATTCACACTGATGACATCTGTGACTTTCACACAGTTTGTATGAATGTTCCAGTGAGCAAAATGCATTTGTGGAAAAAGATAGTTGTATGGATCCTGGTGTGAATGTTCATTGACGTGGGTGTATATATGGAACAATTCACAAGGCTGGTGGAAAATGTTTTTGGGGAGTGGGAAGTCTGGAGGCCTCATGGAGTTCTGGTCAAATAAAAAAATAATAAAGTATCTGACGAAGTGGAATTTTCTCCCATGAAAGCTTGTCCAATAAATAAATTTGTTTGTCTTTAAGGGCCGCAGGACTACCTTCTTGTTTTGCTGAACTAGACTAACATGACTACCCCTTTAAAATTTCCTCAGCAAGGGTTTTCCTTTCCCCTAGTATCTCTTCTGGTATCAGAGATTCTTTCACAAACAGTTTTAAGGCAAAATTCAAAGAATAAAATTCCACTTCCCAGAGTTCCCTTTTTCCAGGTTTTCCTTATATCTGCTCATGGAGGTCTTCTATCAGCCTAAAATTAATATAGTCAGAGTTGCCTTGGTAGAATATTGGTCCCCTGGAAGTGAATGTGAGTTCTCCCATGTTTTCTAAGTTTGCAACGCTACAATATTTATTCCCTGTCACTCAGCCTGTATCCTAGGCAATATATTTTGGGCTCCACACACTCCACGTCCCCCTCCCCCTGCAAATTTAGAAATAAAGATGTAAAGCAAAAGATTTTCCAGATGGCAATTCTTGGATCTTACATGAGATTTAAAACACTTGCTTTTCGGCATGACTTGTTCTTCCTCTGGCTAACATTGCACTTTCATTTGTTCCCTATAGCACTCTCCCCACCTCCGAGACCTGTATTTCTAGTGCACTGTTCTTCAGTTTCTTTGAGATTCTTCTTTTCTTTTCCAAATCATCATACCGTCTATCTCTCACCAAGAATATAGCGAGTAAAACCCTCCTTTCTTTCCATGACCACTTCCCTTCTCAGAAATTTCTCCAGTTTAGAACATGGTATTTCATGTCCATCTAAAAAATAATTCAAAAGCTAGAAGACAAAAAGTTAGGTTGTTCTCAGTAAAGTGAACTAACAGTTAATGAGCAGTCTGATCAGAGGAACCTAAATGTTTGATTTTTGCCAAATCTAGCCTCCCTTCAGACAAACTGATCTTGAATAGTAAGTTTCTACCTCCTATTGCTGCAGAGAAATGCTTGAATATGTGAACCAAAATCCTGCAGGATTGAAACCTAGATGAAAAATTAAAAGAACCCCAGATATATTAATTTAAAAATTGGAATGGATCATATTACATATCCATGACAGGAAACATCTGATTGTGAGCCAAATCTGAATTAAAAGCATTAGGATACCAGTTGGTGTCAAACACTTATATGAAGGTCAAAACTGAAGTGATTTTTGCAAGATTTGTAAGGCCCCTTCTTTTAGAGATAAATCTGCTTTTTTTCAGCACATAGATTAATGATAATTTCATCCACATATATATTATGAGCTTAGCTTCCTAGCAACAGACCAACAGAGTATGAGAGTGTGAATTTTATTCCTTCTGCATGAAAGAATGGAACAAAGCTCTGGAAGAAGATACAGAATAGAAATCAAATCAGACTCAGAGAATCTCAAAAGCTAATGTATGTTGCAAACATTTTCAGCTATACAATGTATGGTGGCTATGAGATGCCTGAAGATGTAAATATTTCAGTGATGTGTAGTCAGTATGTTAAATGAGGGCTTCTGTGATCATTCTGCACTTGGTCTCTGATAAATTCTGGGGTCATAGGGAAACCTCAAGTTCAAGAGAAAGCAGCACAAGGAATGAAGGAACCTATTAATTCATATTCTCATTCCAAAAACAATGCTTTCTTGTAATCACAACCAAGGAATGAGAAAGATCTGAAGGGGATGGATACTATAGAAAACAGTAAAATTACATCAACAAATAGGAAATAGTCTTATATAAAACAAAAGTCTGGTGGCATTTTTAAAGATTAACACATTTATTTATTGCATGAGCTTCCATGGGAGAGAATCCCACTCCATCAGACATTTGAAGTCTTATATAAAACACATTTGCTGGAAATGTTTTTTACTTTGATTCCTGAAAATTTGATTTGATTTTAGTGACAGAGTACCACAGTGCTCTGCTTTTGTAATTTAAAGAGAACATTTGAAAACTTTATAGTAGAGTCTACAGACTTTTCCTCTAGCAGATTTTGAGAACACCTCCCCTTTGGTGCATTCCAGAGATTAAAGATCTGCTGTTCAGATGTATATGCACCTCTGAGACATAGCGTCTCTATTAAGGACGGTTTACCTGCATCACTCTGATTTTTCCTTCAACTAGATGGCTGAATTTTAACATAGAGATCCAAGAAGCCCCAGAATCCTTTCAGGTATCTCTGATAGTACTTTTAAGCCTTTTATATATAATACCAATAGTTATAACTGAGAAACTGCATATTCAAAAAACTAAACTTCTATTACCTTCAGTGAAGGTACTTTACTGGAGCGGGAAGATGACATAGGAATGACCACACTTGGTCAGATTATCTAGCGAAGAATCTTGTGTCATACAGCGGCTGGTGAAGGATGCTTCAGAGAGAATCAACAGAACTGGGCAATCTAGAGTGATTCATCACCCACCGGTCACCCAGTTCCAGCCTATCACAGTTGGATATTTAGGGACACCTGGAGCATGGGGTTTTGCTCTTGACCACCTTGGCTAATAACCATTGGTGGACCTGTCCTCCATCGAACCGTATAATTGTAGGGCTGGAAGGGATCTCAATATGTTTTCTAGTATAGTCCAGCACTGAAGGCATGTCTAAGTATTGTCCAGACCATCCCTGGCAGACATTTGGCTAACTTGCTCTTTAAAGATCTCCAAATTTTGGTTATTCGTTAAGATTTTCATAAGCTACACTGTTTGAAAAAGCAAATGCCACAGGGCACAAACCTATTTTAACTGTACTGGGTTCACCATAATATAGCAATATACTTCCATATAGATACTTCAATGTACTCGTCATGTACAGGCCATGCTCCACACATGGCTGAATGTTAGGAGGTTTCACTGTTTAACAACTTTCTATTGTTCTAAATTTTCAGCAGCAACCTTTTTCATAATGCATCACAACTTCACATACCAGTGTGATGCCTTTAAGTGGCAGGGCCGCCCCAGAACACATTCTGTGATATATTGATCCCAGTAAGTATTTCACCATCAGATAATATGCTGACTTTTTCATCTAAAGATTTACAATGAGCAAGCATACACTAAATATTCATAAGAGGTTAATATTCCCCTATTGGTCATTAATTGGAGTCAGCAACTAAATAGAAATGAAGTTGAATGAATAATTTGCAGCAAATCATTTATTTCATGAATTTGCCTCAGTTTTCCATTTGCTAAATGAATAATATATGTGACTATCTTGATTTATTTCCAGTTAATTTCCAAATAGCTTTGGAAAATAGATGGTTTGCAAGCACTTTTGATGTCATAAATTTCATCTTGGTCAGTTGTCTATGACTAGACAAAGATTATTTGGTGTATCTGTTCTGTTTACTTGATTATCAGTTAGACTCAGCAAAGTTCAATAGCCATTTTACACCTTTTTTTTGTAAAGTTTGATAAAATTCTGGGGGAAATGTTTTGTTAAAATTAGATTTATAGCATCTACAATTTTTTTTTGAATGAACACTTCCATTTTTCTAGTTAGTTAATTTTATTTGGAAAATTGAAACCCTCTCTAAAAAACATGTTGCATTACTGTATTTGTAATGTATCCATTTTCTGGACTCACTGCACCCTTCCCGCATGTCAGAAGTTTTGCATAAATTCATATGAAATTGCTGGGACTATCTGGCCTTCCAAATTCTCTGACAAAATTATTACAATCTAGGATGCTTTATGATACTCAGTAAAGATCTTTACCTGGGCAGATTTTTAATTCTCTTAGTTGTTTTATAGAGGTTTCAAGTATCATTTAGGAAAAAAAGTGTAAAGCATATGCTGATAATATATATAAAAATCATGTGAATTTTTGCTTGTCCTGAAGAAAGTACATTACACCATTGTGAGATATTTGAATTTAAATTTGTCATATCCCAGTGTTTGAAACATCTTCTGCATACACAAAAACACTTTCTGTTGTAGAGCTCTGAATATATACTAGAATTCCCACAGATTCCAACATCTACGTGAAATAAATGTATAATATGTAGCCCTTTATTATATTTAATGTCATCCAGTAAAGCCTTTGTGCACGAGAAAGGAGCAGGGACCCCACTGTGCTGTTCAAAATAATACCTGTTTACAATCTAGTATCAGGGCTGCAGGTGAGTTAGAAATGATAGAAAAATGCAGGGAGAGAGGACAGAGGTGAGAATGATGAGATTTAGCACCCACAGCCTACACAACCTTTGTTCAAATCTTACAAAATCAATTTCCAGAAAGGTGTTTGCTTTCCTATTTCGACTCTCTCTCTTCTTGGTATGCTGAGCAGGTTACTTTGGAATGTTTAGCATGCTTTTGGTCTCCCTTGATTGGTTCCAAGTCTACGGATTCATCCTTTCTACTCAATGCAGCAAAATGACTATCGCATCAAATATCACCTCCCCCCAACTTGTGATCTCAAGGAAGTATCTAGTCCAACCCCCTGCTAAAAGCAAGACCATTCCCACAAAATCATCCCAGCCAGGGTTTTGTCTCACCAGGTCTTAAATGTTTCCAAAGATGGAGATTCTACCACTTCTCTAGGTAACCTCTTCCAGTGCTTCACCTCCCTCCTCGAGAGAAAGTTCTTCCTAATATCCAACCTCGACCTCCCCGGCTGCAGCTTGAAACCATTGCTGCTTACTGTGTCCTCTGTTACTACTGAGAACAGCATAGCTTCTTCCTCTTTGGACCACCCTTCAAGTAGTTGAAGGTTACTATCAAATCCCCCCTCAGTCTTCTGCAGACTAAATAAGCCTAGTTCCTTCAGTCTCTCCTCATAAATCATGAGCTCCAGCCCTCTAATTATTTTCATTGCCCTTTGCTGGACTCTCGAATTGGTCAACAAGTAGGAACAGGGCCCTTCAGCTAGGCTGTACAACCTATAAACAGATCTCCAAATTATTACCAGCTGACTCAGCAGCTAGGCAAGGTGCAAGAAAAAAAAGGCGAATGTCTCTCATATTAGAATATCTTGATCTGGGGGCAGTTTTGATTTGAACTCATTACTTACATAGGATCCTGTATCTATATGATCTGGATCACTGCAAACTTATAATCTTTAGTACTGCAACTTATCTTCAACCTTGTTCTTGTTCTTGTCCTGGAAAACATGGGACACCATGTAACAAAATGGTTGAACTGATATTACATGCAAAGTTAACACTCCTTTCATATGAATTGATACCCAACCTCTCCTATAAAAATGGATTTAAAAAAAAAAAACTAACAACCACCTTAAGCCACACAGTCCTGGAGAACTTTCCAAGCTTTTATAGCCTCATAAGGCTCTAACTATTCTTTAGAGAGAGAAATTCTAAGCTTCGCTGCAAAAAACAATATTGCTGAATCCCAGTATTAAAGTTATATGTAAAATGGTGGTGAAAGCAAAATTGAAAATAGTAAACAAAACTTCATAAAATGTACTTTCCTGGTGGTGTTATGCAGAAGCAGTAGATAGTTTTTTTTGTTTGTTTTTGTTTTTGTTTTTTTTAGATTTTACAGTTATATGAACCAAAGTAAATCATGTTAGTGTCAAAGGATATATCCAAACATCATTTGGAGCAAAGATCAGTGAGTCTCCCAGATTTCAGTAGCTGGACTCATGCTCATGCTCTAAAAAATAAGCTGGATAGGCAGTTTCAAGTTGTGGCTTTGACTGGGGCTCGGGCTTTGAAGCCAAGGGAGCAGGCTTCAGAGCCCAACCTCCAGTCTGAGCCTGGTTTTTACCAATTTATAGCTCTTCATCCTTCATTCAAGGCCCTTTGGGCACACCCTTACACTCACTCAAAGCCCCACTGAAGTTAACAGCAAATGTGTGGATCTAACTGCAGAATCGGGGCCATTGCTTTTGTAATAAAGGTGAGCTAAAAGTGACCACTGGATCACCAGCTGCTGCTGAAAGGGCAGGTCGGCTTTTAAAGAGCTGGACTCGAGGAAGTGGAAGTCCAAATAAAGGAAATAAAGAGCAGGAAGTCTGGAGGCTTGAGTGCCAGCTTGCTTTTGCTCCACAATCATTGTGTGACCTGAGCAAGTTTCGTAACCACTCTATGCCTAAATTTGCTCTTCTGTATAATGCCTGTTCTCTTTTGTAAACAGTTTTGGAACCTCTGATAATGGTGCTTTATAAAAGCAAAGTATTTAAAAGTAGCTAAGATACCTTAAAAAGAGAGAAAACATTCACAATAGTAGAGAGAATGTGTTCGTTATGCTTTCCTCTTCTCTTACTATTCAACAAATAACTACTTTAAATAGTGGAAGGATACAATACATGCACTACTCTCACTGCTACCATTCCCCCTCCTCCACACACACGCTTTTAAACTATTGTTCCTTTTAATAAAACACTTTCAGTACAAAATTAAAGTTATTTAATGAAATGACAGTTAAAATACAATGCTAGTTAATATACCATGTGACCTTTAAAATATTTTAGTTTTGAGACAAAATGATCCTTAAAAAAAAATCTAATAGATTAAAAATATAAAACCTGGAAAATTTGGCACTACTAGTTTATGCATTTATTATTTCTCTTCCCCTGCCCTCCCCACCTCCTCTTCAAGCACTGACTCAGCAACATTTAACAGTTTCTCGTTCAGTGAGTGAAAAATTTAAAGGTTCTTTATTTTTTGGCAATGAGAAGGCAAATTCCACAATGCAAGAAATCTTACCTTCAGTACATCGTATTAGGCTGTTATATAAGCAGAAATTTTATCATGCATGAGTCTAAAGATTGAGCTGTGGCAGTAGGAGCTAGAACACAGAGAGTGGGCACAATGTTCATTTATACCAAAATCATAAACTTGAATATAGATGATGTCATTATAATGTATTTACATGACGAGAGTACCTGGTATATGGAACTCAAAGGCATGAGCCAAAATCCACTGATGTCAATACCTCCTCGCGTCCCTGGTGACTTATTATTGTATGAGATAATTTAGTCATGGGTAATTTTTCCCTCAGGCAATTCCATCAAGGGCAGGGGAGGAATTTCTTTCTGTCTCCTTGCTGTCTGTCTTATTGGGCATATTTAATCCATGTAAAAATGCAACTTTCAAGGAAAATATGCCATTCTGAGTGGGAGACTCTTCTTTATCATTTACACCTTACTAGTATTAAAAATGAATAATAATATAAAGAAATTTTTCTTTGTGCTACAGGCTAGTAATAGAATCATGGACTCATTCGTGGCCTCTGGGTTCATTAGCCGAAAGTTGATACAATCAGAGCAGAGCAGCCTTGGATTCCCCTGAAGAAGAAGGAATCAACAAGTGGTGGGAAATGGGCATATCCACCACCACCATCTTCTCCATCGTTCTCAGGCACATTCGGGGAGCGTTGTGTGATGTGTTTAGATGGAGTGGGGACAAGTGAATGCAAAGCCCATGCACAGTGAGGTTCATTAGGAGTCACCAGGGGATCACTAGATCTGCAGGCTTTTTTAGAGTGGCCCTTAGACTGATTGAAGTTACACAGGGAGCTAGATTGGTCTTTCTTTCATGAAAGGGATCATGTGCAGAAAGGTGGCTTAACATTATAAGTCCTTTCCTCTGACAGGTCCTAAGATGCGGGCAGCTCACCTAGAGCTGGGTATCTAGCCCCCCTGTCTTGCAATTAGACACATTTCGTTTTGACACAAGTTTTATGATTTGTAATAGTTCTTGTATTATAAATTTCATGATTAACTCCTGAACTGCCTCATTTTTTAAACTGCTCTATTTCCTGGTGATGCTTTTTGTATTTAAACATGCACAGAATTTGTGCTCACCTTTCAGACCAGTATCATGACATATATTGCAGGTAGGAGTCTTTCTGTTTTTCATTTTGCCCTTGTTACCCTGAAAAATAAAGAATCTTGAACTTTTTCACTCACTGAATTGGAAGCTGTTAAATTGTGCTGAGCCATTGCTTGAAGCAAGAAATAAAAGGAGGAAAAAGGTTTTCTTAATAACTACACAAACTAGAATTGCTTGTTCTTCAGCAGACTTCTACTATGATCATCTACCAAGATTTTTTTTCTCTTTCAGACTGATGATAAAGGCCTCCTTTTCCATGTTGATATTCTATGATATTGGAAAAAGTTGAATTGAAAAACTCCTGGTTTAGTAATTGTGGTGAACTTTTACATATATTTTACTTATAAAGGCTGACTTATATCATTTCCTTATGCTGAAGGAAACCATGCATGACTCCATTTAACTCTGGGCTGGTACTTCTATCGCAAGCACTGTAACTGATAGGAAAATCAGGGCTGTTCTCTCCTGTGTCCTGTTCTTGAACAATTCAGCTGTGCTTGTGAACTTTTTAGAGAAAATCTACAAAGTATTGATGGCCTCTTCTACCTGTGTATTAGAATCTTTTTCCTAAGATTTTCAGTGCACTGACTTCTCTTTACATTCCTCCCTCCCTGCGCCCTTGACTTGCTATTTTAATGTGTCCTCATCAGAGTTTGTTCATCTGCTGTTTTTAAAAGCTTGTGTGGTTTCACTTTGTAAAGAGTTTAGTATCCTTGGTTGGTCTTACTGATGCATTCAAGGTGTTTTTATTTGTTTATTAATTCAACATGAAAGTTTTTCTTCCTCCCACTGACAAATGAGCTTTAAAAAGCAAAAACTTCAATTTTTAGAACCAGTTTTAGTTGAAAGATATTAGTCTTTTGAATTCTGTAACTGCCAATGCAGTGTTTTCAGGGTTCCCGCTTCTAATTGTGTTTTTCTTTGTATTTCGAACATATAGGGAACAAATGTGCTGGCTGAAACATTAATTTGATGTAATTGGCTTTTTCTGCAAAATTATATCAATAGCAAATGAGCTTTTAAGAAAACAAACTTTCTGTACAATATTGTCAATAAATCAAAATTTTTCTTTTTTGCCAAATTTCCATATGGTCATCAAAACTCATAATTTCTTACAAAAACCTGAATATTCAATGTATCTGATTTTTCAAACACACTTAAAAGCTTTATTTTGATTTAAAAATATAGTGGAAAATTTAGGCAAAAAAGGGTGAAGTGAAAGGGTGAAATGGGCTATGAAATGGGATGCACTTCAAATTTGGAAAACTTTCACAAAATAGTTTTCCTAATTTTTGACTACCTCTGGTTTAAATGTGCAGTGCTGATGTTTAGACTGGATGTGAATTTTTCATCTTCCTGGTGTGAGTCAATGTGGTTTGACAGTTTCAGACCTGCCTTAGCACCAAAAACACTTGCAAAATTGCCATTACCATTACTTAAAATAGAAACCCCAGGTTTTGAACAGTGGAGAGAAATGAACGCCCTAAAAATGGTCCTAATAGCTCAGGGATTCAGTATGTTTTCTTAGGGCAGAATGAGGATGCTTACATTTCCACTGTCTATATTATACTTGTTCATTCTGCATGCTATCATCTAGTACCTTCTTGAGCACTTAAATTTGCATACAATTTTATTTTAAAATGTGCTGGGTGAATGTTTTTCTCTCATTTGACAAGTAAATACAGCTGCAAGCGTATTTAGAGAAGTCATTTGCCCACTCTGACTGATGCACTGTGACATTAAGCAGAAAAAGAAATTCAACACTTTGTCACTTTAGCTGCTGCCACCCATGAGTCATAAAACTGAGGTCCTGACCATTTATGCAAATGTAGAACCTAACAGAGGTGTTAGTCCTAGATGCTGACATTCTTGTTTGGGTAATGGGAAATATTCTAACTTAGTCTAAGCAATTTTGCTAGATTTCTGTGCACAGATAAATTTAATCTTTATATCATTTTGACTATAGCTGTATTTCTAGAGTGGGTAAAAAGTATCCTGTTTATGTGGGACCCAACTCTAAAAATGGAGCAGAACCCCTGAGAAGGACTGTGACAATAAGCAATAATAGACCCATGAAATCCAGAGACTCAAAATATTCATCTGCATGAGAGAAATCAGTGCTCCTGGCTCACTGTTCAGAGTTTCTGTACTAGATTTGAATGTTGTGGTGGACTGGGGTCTTTTTCCTCCTTCCATGTCCCTTTCAAAGCCTCATTGTACATATGACATCCATGATGTATGTGGCAGCATCTCATATGAATTCCCTAAACCAGCACAGAAGACAGGGATAGAGCACTATAGAAATGTAAATTTGATAGTTGGTATCAAACCACTGACTGAATTTAACATGTATTAAATCACTGATAGCACAACACTGATTTCATGTTTACGAACAGCGAAGCATTGACCAATGGTAAGGTTTACTAGAAACCATATGTTTTCCTGAAATCCATTCATTTTATTGTGATATCTGGTTAAAAGTATCTAGAGATGATGACTGGGTATAATTTGTAATTTGTAAATATAATATAATTTTGTAAAGTGGGTTACAACTGTATTGACAGCTGGTTTACATGAAGGAGGAAAAGAAACCCATGAAATGTTCCCAGCTAAACAAAAACTGATTCTGTTGCGATTGATTCCTTTTTCTCTTTCTTTAAGCCATATTTTCGCCTGATAAGATACTTCTAAGGAAAATAATTCAATTGTTTATAGATTGAGGGAGGTTGAGGTACCCATGTCACATTTAAAAATGGAAGACAGACACATGATTTTTAACTTCTAGTTTTAAGCCTAGTCTCACATAAAAATTGTTTTTGAGATACAAAATATTCTATGTTGCTCTGTCTTACCGTATTTGTGGCTTTTTCCTGCAGCTGTATACTCTAAGCGTTTATTGTCTCCTTTATGCTCTGATACATTCTGCATTTATTTCTCAGACTTAATTTGATTTTCTTTTAATAACGTTGTTCACAGAAATAGCAGCAGGCAAAGAGGACTAACTTGTATTGGATAAGCCTCAACCGATTAGGCTGAGTTTTTTTTAATTAGATACTTGTACATATTGTGTTGTAAATCTGCTTAAAGATTTCATGGATTTAGGGCCAAACACTATTAAAATATTTTATTTAAAAAGGATACAAGATTTTAGTTCATGTATGCCTTTTTTATGCTTGTCGACCATTCAATTAAAGAATGCAGTTTCAAACCATCCCACGTTAAAAAAACAAAACAAAACTAAAATTGAGAAGTGCATGTGCAGACTGAATTCTTTTTGAGGATTTCCCTCACAGCCGTGTGTAAGGAAGGAATTTGTCCCACTGTAGTAGGAGAATTTCTCTATGTACTTAAGCAAGGAGTCCTGTGGCACTTAAATAGTAACAAATTCATTTATCACATGAGCTTTCATGAGAGAAAATTGCATTTCATCAGACATTTGATGATGTCTGACAAAGTAGGATTTTCTTCCACAAGAGCTCATGCAAGAAATATTTTTTTTAGTCTTTTAGTGCCACAGGACTCATTGCTTGTTTTGCTGAACTAGACTAACACGGCTGTCTCTTTGGATCTATGTACACAGTACTTCAGCTGACCCAAGTGATGAAAGAAACAGATTTCACATCACACAGGGAGGACTGAAGTCAGGGGCTCCTGGGCATTTACACCTCAGCATCTCCATGGGCAACTCTGGGCAGCTCACCTCACCAATATTGCTCTGATGTGTTTCCTACTGGGGACTAGTGCTTTGGTTGCTTGGCTCGGAGCTGCCGCAATCTCCCTCTTGTTGCTTTCCTCATGGACACACACAGGACAGACCCTGAGCACTCAGCTTCCTCATGGGCTTGCCTAACCTGTCACCCCTGCTGACTTGGGGTGCTGGCCTCTCCCTGTTGGCCCTGGGATTAGGAAGTCTGTGATTTCTCTGGGGATATATCAGTCCCAAGATCCTGATTCTTCATTGGCCCTTTCTCTCTCTTGGTACGGTGAGATGACCAATCAAAAAATTCCAGTAAATTTCCATAAGGAGCTAACAAGACTCAGAAATCTCCTCCCCTTTCCGTTCCCCCTATTTACTCCATTGTGGATGTAGTTTGCCTTCCAAATAATGGGATATGTCAAATCTGCTGATCACCAGGGATGAAACATTGGGCCCCATTCTAACCAATGGCAAAAATTCCACTGACTGCAACGGGGATGAGGGTTTCACATCAGGAACCTTCTGGAGATCTGGTCAGTCCACATCAGCTTAGACTCCTGCCAGCCATCAACTTCCTGCCACCTCTGGTTCCATTGGTGACACACAGTACCAGGAATGGCTACCACAATTCTTGGTAATACATGCAAGTCATGCTACTCTTCCACTTAAACTAAGAGGAGGGATAATTTGTGCTTTCCCCACAGCTCTGTATTTCTGTATGTTTGAAGGCACATTTGTTCTTGGTTTCATTCATACAGGAATCTGTTTATTTTGAAAAGCAGAGGGATTCTTCTTTTTCCTTCCCACTTTTTTTTTTAAAATCACAGTTATGTGGTTGTATTAGAATCTAGCAGACTCAGTTGTGTATTTGGTTTCCTGTTTTAATAAGTGAATGGCAATGCGGCTGGTTATTTCCTGGTTTTGTATTACCATACAAGAGTTATGTAGAAAACTGCATTACTCCAGCATGGCTGTTCTCTGAATGGTAGAGAGTGATCTTCTAGTGGTGTCTCAAGTCGTAGTTTACATTTGTAAGATATATTGTTAAGGCCCTATTCCTGTCCTCAGGCATCCTTTAAATTCAGTAATAGTTACATGTATTTGCCAAGATAAGAATGTAGATCTCAGTCTCACGCTTCCCAAACATCTGTGACTTCTTAATCGCTTTTGAACTCTGTAAGCAGCCTCTTAATGCCATGGCTGTTCATTTAGGACTCAATCTGGCAAGGACAACTTCAACTGACTGCAGCACCTTGCGGTGCTGAGGTCTCATTGAGTGCCTGACTGACACAGTCTAAGATCATTAGGAATTCTACAAATAAAGTGTCATCTACTGCTTATGCCGTCTGAGCCGTGTAAAATATCTGAGGCACATCAATTGTCTTTGCATGCAGCAATATGTACTCCACTTGGAGTTCAACAGCTCCTGTAGTTTTGGATTGATCTGCTAGAGCGTCCTACTAAAAAGGATTATAGCAATTGCTACTGTGTTTCCTAGCATCCTTGGAGTCAGTGGTGGAGACTGAAAGAACTAGCTGAAACTGCAGAATCCTGAGTGAGTAGAAAGGTGGTCAGATGGCACATCTCAGAGCCGTCCTCTGATGCAGTCTTTTCCTAGAAGATTGATTTTTGCACTGTTGTGAGGCTCTCGCTGCATGAATCATGCAGTTCCAATATTGCAGTGACTGGCATCCATTAAAGCTAGAGAGAAAGAGATTTGACCAGTCCTAGCTAAATAAGAGTCAGCCAGCACCACAAGAGGATTCTAGACTAGGGAGTCTGCAAGCCTAGTAGGGTAGATCAAATCTGTGGCTTTGCACATGATGTCCACATCCACAGATACTATGCAGATATCCACAGACCATTTCTTGCAGATGCAGATTGGATATAGGTCCACATATTTTTATCTGTGCAGAGCTAGAGCCCTCCAAATATGTGGATATCCTCATCTGCAGAGGCAAAGTGGGTATCCGTGGACCATTTCTCATGGATGCAGATCCACATATTTGTATCTGTGCAGGGCTCTGCAGTAGGGGTCAGAAGAGAAGCCTGTCCCAGTCAAGGATGTAGAATAAATTCAAAGTTCCAAAGGGGTAGCCATGTTGGTCTAGTTCAGCAAAACAAACAAGGAGTCCTGTGGCACTTAAAGACTAACAAATTTATTTATTGTATAAGCTTTCGTGGGAGAAAAATCTCACTTTGTCAAAGCATCTGACAAAGTTGGATCTCTCTTGCGAAAACTCATGTGATAAATAAACTGTTAGTCTTTAAAAGTGCCCCAGACTCCTTGTTTCTTTAGAATTAATTAACATGATTGTTTTATAAGCTGACACTCACCACTGAAGTGCAACTCTTTGGCTGTGTTCACACACACAGGGTTATTTCGAAACAAGTTGT